>CM047806.1:59148719-59748719 GCA_026214975.1 Gentiana macrophylla | reverse complement strand
GAGTCTCGTTTCGACAATCGTAGGGTGTACACACGAAATTACGACAAAAGAATCGTGGTAATTTAATGCGATATAACCGCTGTTGATTCTATCTTATCAACCTTTGACTAAACTTGACTGGAATGAAAACTGATGCTGAGGTTAGTTCTAGAGATAATTCAGTTCCATCAAATTATTCAGTTTTGTCAAATTCTTCAGTTTGTCAGTTTGAGATTTTTGATGTCAATGACTAATCTGTTAAGTGAGCGCACCCAACATAACAAAGATTAATCCCCTTGACGAATCTCTGGCTTAACTGACTTAACTAAATTTGATTATTCCCAACTCAGTTCTTAATTTGGCAAATCTTTATTTGTCCAATGGCTTAGTAAAGATATCTGCCAACTGATCTTCAGTAGGTACATAAAGAACTGTTATATCCTTTTTCTCTGCATGATCTCGTATGAAATGGTGACGGACATCAATGTGCTTTGTCCTTGAGTGTAAAACTGGATTATCAGTAATTGCAATTGCACTTGTGTTATCACACATTATGGGAATTGTTCGTTCTTCTATCCCATAGTCTCTTAATTGCTGTCTGATCCATAAAACTTGAGCGAAACAACTCCCAGCTGCTATATATTCAGCTTCAGCTGTTGAAGTTGAGATTGAGTTTTTGCTTCTTGCTAAACCATGACACATGTCTATTTCCCATTAACTGACATATGCCTGATGTGCTTTTTCTATCCACTTTGCATCCAGCATAGTCTGAATCTGAATAAGAAATCAGCTTGAATTCTCCCTCTTTCGAATACCAAATTCCAACTCCATCATGTGTCTTTCAAATATTTCAAGGTTCTTTTCACAACTGTGAGATGACTTTCCTTTGGTCTTGACTGAAATCTTGCACATACACCGACAGTAAAAGATATGTCTGGCCTACTTGCTGTAAGATAGAGTAAGGTTCCAATCATCATTTTGTAGAGTGTTTGATCAACATCTTTACCTTCTTTGTCTTCATCTAATTTGATGTTGGTCCCCATTGGTGTAGAAATTCCAGTAGATTTCTCCATACCAAACTTTTTGATAAGTTCTCTTGTATATTTGGTTTGGTGAATGAAAATTCCATCAGCTAATTGTTTAACTTGCAATCCTAGGAAATAATTAATTCTCCCATCATACTCATCTGAAATTTGCTTTTCATCAAGCTTGCAAATTTCTCACATAACTGTTCATTTTCTGATCCAAAAATGATATCATCTACATATATTTGAACAAGTAGAGTATCTTCTCCATTCTTCATCCTGAATAAGGTTTTTTCGATTGTTCCTTTGATAAATCCATTATCCACTAGAAACTGAGATAGAGTTTTGTACCAAGCTCTTGGTGCTTGTTTAAGTCCATAAAGAGCTTTCCTTAGTCTGAAAACTTTATCTGCTTGATCTTTGATTTCAAATCCGGGTGGTTGTTGAACATATACTTCTTCTTCAAGAATTCCATTTAGAAATGCACTTTTAACATTCATCGATAAACTTTGAATTTCTTGTGAGTCGATAGCAAGAAATAGTCTGATTGCTTCTAGTCTTGCAATCGGTGCATAAGTTTCATCAAAGTCTATGCCTTCGCTTGAGAGTATCCTTTGGCTACAAGTCCGGCTTTGTTTCGATGATGTTCCCATCTTCATCAAGTTTATTTCTGAAAACCCATTTGGTTCCAATGATATTGACATGAACTGGTTTATCTACCAATTCCCATACTTGATTTCTCTCGAATTCATTGAGTTCTTCTTGCATAGCTAATATCCAATCTGGATCTTTCAAAGCTTCTTCAATTTCTTTAGGTTCTGATTGAGATAGAAAGCATGCGATCATTGCATCTAGTTGATGTCTTGTTCGAACTCCAGCTTGAGTTTCACCAATAACTTGTTCTTCAGGGTGATCTCTCATCCATTGATGTGTGTGAGTTTGTATCAACTGATTTGCATTTTGTTCAACTGATTCTTCAAAAACTGGTTCTTGAACTTGTTCAACTGAATCTGAATGAAGTTGTTCAAATTGTTGAGCAATTGGAAACTGAGGCTGATCTTGATCTGAACATTCTGAAATTTGTAGTCTTCCAATGTCAATCAAATCGGTTCGTGTGACTGTAATCGACCGAGAAACCGGTTCAGTCGGTCTTCGCTTGTTTCACCAGGAAGTTTGGTTCATCAAATACTACATGTATTGATTCTTCATGCTTGAGTGTCCTTTTATTTAGTACTCTAAAATCTTTGCTGACACTTGAATATCCTAGGAAAATTCCTTCATCAGCTTTGGGCTAAAAAATGTGAAGTTGATCTTTTCCATTATTGTGCATGAAACATTTGCTTCCAAAAGCATGAAAGTATGAAACATTTGGTTTTCTTCCATTCCAAATTTCATAAGGAGTTTTCTCATGTCTCTTGTTCATGAGAGCTCTGTTCTGAGTGTAACAGGCTGTGTTAACTGTTTCTGCCCAATATCTTTCGGGTACTTTAGCTTCACAGATCATAGTCCTCCCAGCTTCTTTGAGTGTTCTGTTTCTTCTTTCAGCTACACTATTTTGTTGTGGTGTTCCTGTGGCAGCAAGTTGGTGTAAGACACCATTTTCTTCACAATATTCAATAATCACACTGTTGAGGAATTCAGTTCCTTTATCAGATCTTATCTTCACAACTGAAACTCTTTTCTGATTCTGAAGTCTCTTGAGATGTTCTGTGAGCTTTTGCTTGGTTTCACTTTTCTTGGTTAAAAAGATTACCCAAGTATATCTTGAAAAATCATCTACTACCACCAATTTATATTTCTTTCCACTGATACTGATTGGTGTAATAGGTCCAAATAAATCCATGTGTAGCAATTCTAGATGTCTGGTTGTTGAATGCTGAGACTTGGTCTTGAAACTTGCTTTTGTTTGTTTTCCTTGTTGACATGCATCACATATCATCGCCTCTTCTTATATGATATCTCTGGTAGTCCAATGACTAGTCGCTTCTTAACAAGTGTATTGATGTCATCAAAATTGAGATGATCGAGTTTCTTGTGCCATAGCCAATCGATTTACGATTTGGTATGCACGATAAAATAGGTTTCAAAGAACGGCAGCTTGTCCAATCTACCACATACATGTTTTATTTTCTTCTTCCGGCTAGACAACTTGATAAGCGATTCACGATGACAACGCAGAATTCTTTATCAAAAGTAACTTTGTATCCCATATCACAGAATTGACTTGTGCTGAGTAGATTGTAGTGTAGTCCTTCTACATAAGATACATTCTTGATTGTAAGTCCATTTCTTACGATTAAGGTGCCGTAACCTCTGGTGTAACCAGTTTATCTTTACTTCCAAAATTGACTTTTGGTCCATCCTTTGTAATAAAATTATCGAGATAGTCTTTGCTCTTTGTCATCCTGTCTCAGAGCAACCACCACAAAAGTACCAAATATCCTGCAATGAAAATTAGAAGTTTTTAGGTACCCAACTCAGTTTGGGTCCATGAGGGTCAGTTGTCAGTAAAATTCTGGGAATATATCCTTTTGGGATTCTTCAGATATTGTTGCACTTGTTTTCATATATGTAAGCCACACTCCCATAGTATCTATGTTTGGATTGTGTCTTATTTATATGATTTCTCAGATCTTCTGACTGAAATTTGTTTCCATGTTGATTTATGTTATTAAAACTAGAGTGATAACTCTCATTCCTTCTGTACTGAGGTCTAGATTGACCTTTGTACTGTGACTTATGCTGAGAACTGAGATTAGTCCTCTGCTGAGTTTTGGACTGAAATTTGTGATAAGTTTTTGGTCTGGAATGATTGTCATTATCAGTTTTACTAACAAATTCTGTAAAATTCCAATCATCATCAGTGGGATATAATCTTCCTTTCCCCCTGAATGTGTGAATCTTTGAATGATTGACATTCTTGGATTTTTTTTGATTGTAATTTTTCTGGTTCCTGACTTTATTTGTTTTTGTGGATCTGGCAGTTGATTTGCCGTTTCGGTTTCCATTGGATCAAACATCTACCATTTGATTTACCTTTGTTGGTAGATGCAGTTGCTCTTTTTGGAAACTGATTTATCCTGTGTGATACTGGCTTTACTGGTTCAACAATTTTCTCAATTTGTGGAAGTTGCTCATCTACAAACTTAATACAAGTTTTGGTACTAGGCCCAGCAGCTTTGCTAGTTCCATTCTTTGAAGATTGTTGTGTATCAAATCCTAAACCAGTTTTGTCTTCATATGGTTTTCCTGATTTGAATCCAGTAATTGAACTTGACTGAGCAAACGATTCGATTCTTGTCGCTGCGCACGATGAGAGACGATGCTAAATCTTTTCTTTATCGCTTTTAGTCGGTTTCAACATTTTTAGTTCGACTTCAATCTTTCAACTTCAAGAATTAGACTTTCTTTCTCGCTTTGATTGATTCATAACCAAATTTTGTATGGTTACTAGTCGATTCATCAACTCGTCAAGAGTTTCTTCTAATTCTAGATTTTTGGATTGGAGTCAAGATCGAAGAACATGCATTTATCATGGAAATCAATCAAGAGTATTTAGAGTTTGATTCACATACCTCATTTGGATCTTCCGTGTGTGTGTGCCATTAAAGCCGTGTCGCCGTCGATAATCTTTCAAGATTAACTTTATAATCTGATTCATCTCCAAAGAATGAGTGCTCTTTTACCAACTCTTCTTGGTGGAGTCTTCTTGATCAGTTCTGGACATTTAGCTTTATAATGTCCTGGTTTCTTGAAGTTGAAACTGAGGTATTCATCGTCTTTTCTTTTCTCAGGATTCCTTTTGATGAACTTTTGAGTGACTGGGTGTCCACTTTTCATTCTTCGAATTCTGTTCATCATTAGAGCCATTTGTTCTTCCATTTCATCCAATTCATGAAGATTGTTAGATGAGTTTTCTTGAGTCTCATTTGATACTGCGGCAAGTGCTGTGGTCTTTGGTTCTTCCAGAGCTTTGATAATTGCAGCTGTGGTTGTGAAATCTTCGCTGAATTCATAAGCTTTCAGATCTGAAAAGATCTTGAATGAATCTTCTACATCAAGTCTCCTGGATTCTTCCATAGTAGTGACCTTCATCTTCCAGCACATTGGTAATGCCTTCAAGATTCTTGTGTTGATGACTTTCTTTGAGTATTCAATCTTGAGTAGATCTAGTTCATCCATGATAGCACTGAATCTTGTCTCTATTTGGTCAATGGTTTCTCAGATTTCATCTTGAAATTCTCAAACTTTTGTTTTGCAACGGAAATTTTATTTTCCTTGATTGAATCTGCTCCTTCACAAACTAACCAAGTTTGTCCCACATTTCTTTGGCGCTTGTGCATTCTTTCACCTTCAAGTACATGTTGTCACAAGAGTTCTGAGAATAAAGTCCATGGCAACATTGTTGAGATTTTTTCGCTTGCGATCATCACTAGTCCATTCGAATTTGGACTTTGGAACACGAATTTGTCTTTCACCTTCAGTTTGCATGTAGGTGATTTGGATTGGTCCATCAATGAGTACATCTATCATTTCATCAAGAGTAGCTGCTAGAAATGCCTGCATACGACGTTTATATTTGTAACACCCCGGTTTCCAATCCCGTCGGCCGCCGGTATTGGTCACCGTAGTGCCACTCATCGCGACACACAGTCGTGGCGGTAACATTCACATTCCACAACAGAAAGAAAATAAACATTCATTATTTTGAAAGAAAATATTAAAGTGAGTACAAATCCGGAAAAAAATGTAATTATGCGGAACATCATAATCTTTAGAATTTAAAATTCAAATAATGTAGACAACATGTGACTGCGACTACGTGGCTCTCAAACCCCGCGACATCCCAGCAACAAGCAAACATCCATAGAAGTACCTGCTAAGAATCTGCTCCCCATAAATGGATCATAGCAGGGTCAAACGAAAGTACAAACCGTCAACTATAAAGATGAGTAAGAGTAAATCTAGTGTACAAAAGTAAAACCAACTCAAGAAAGGTACTACTAAATTTATGAAGGACCCAACCAATCTATAAAAGTTACGACCGCCCATACAATGAGATACCAAACATCACAACTAGCCACCTAAAGGTCCCGAATGTGCACATCCCTCAAAAGGGTAAAGCCCTAGAGAGGAGGGTCCTAAAGGTCATCCAATGGTACCATACTAGATGGACCATCACGTGCTGGGGTGCAAGGAAACCTTCCCGGGTTCCCGGCTTCGGTACTACCCTTTCCGGCCCGACCACATCACTTGTCTGCAACTCCCCAAACACGTAGGGTCACTGAAGTCGTAAGGAAACCTTCCCGGTTTACGGCTTTGGGAGCTACCCTATCCGCCCAACCCCTGGCGGTCTACGAACCTCAATGCCCAACACCAAGTCCCACAATGATATCAAAGCCTCTGACTCATCAAAACCCAACTTACCATACATATTCATAAGACTTATCAACAACCCACAAAGAAAGGAAAACAACATAGACTGGACGCCCGTCTGGAAGACCGAACGCCCGTCCAAGGACTCTACTGGACGCCCGTCCAAACAGTCAGACGCCCGTCCAAAACATCAGAGTTAGATCCTGAATGTAAAACAACCCCTCAGACGCCCGTCCAGGTAACCCAGACGCCCGTCCAAAAACCAACTCAAAGCGAGGCGCCCGTCCGAAAGTACAGACGCCCGTCCCACTTTAGCAGAGTTAGATCTCGAATGTAAAACAACCCCTCGAGGCGCCCGTCCGTGCAATCCCAGACGCCGTCTAGATGAAATCAAGGCGACGCCCATCCGTCAGAGGCCTGGGCGCCCGTCCACCTGGTTTCATCTCGAACCCTAACAATTTTCTACGCGATTACGAGCCGTTTTCAACGAATAAAGAAAGCCGAAAGCAACCTTTTTAGCCCGAAAACCCCATACAAAGGTATCATATCGATGAGATTTTAACTAACACAAAAACACACTACTAGGAACGTTTAACACACCAAAACCGTGGCACACAAGCATAGAAGTCTTAAATTAAACTTTTACAGCATCAAGTTAAACTTATGACAGCATAGAATTATCCTTACCGGAATTGCTGCATTTTTGAAAGCCCTTGCTAAGCTAGAAACGATCCTCAATGAAGCTCGAATCTATAAAAGAAAACAGCGATTACCGATGACGAATTGCTAAACACCAAGGAGAGATTTTTCTCTCCTACCTCCTCACAAGCAAGTCGGCGGCAAGGGAGGGTTTTGAGGCTGAAAAATTTTGCTTGGGGAAAAATAAGGGAGGAAAAAAAAAAGGAGTGAAAACCCTTTTAATTCATTAAGTGATTAAAACCCCTTTTTAATTACTAATAAATCCCTTCATAAAAATTATTAAATCCCATAATTTCCCGAATAATTAGATCCTTTATTAATCAATTAGTAAGTCAAAATTTCGGGATATTACATCCTCCCCCCCTTAAGACAAAACTTCGTCCTCGAAGATCTGGTTCGTATCGGGCGTTAATCCACCCCCCCCCTTAAAGCACCCTTCGTCCCCGAAGATAAGCAAAAGGATTTTACGAACAAGGCTTGAGAATTGCATACCTTAAGAGAACAAATGTGGGTACTTCTGTCGCATAGCATCCTCAGCTTCCCATGTCGCCTCCTCGGTGGCATGGTTAGACCATAAGACCTTTACGATGCTAACCTCACGTCCCCTTGTTTTCCGTACCTTAGTATCTAATATCTGCACCGGTACCTCCTCTTAAGTCAAGGACTGGTCTAGCTCAACCACCTCCGGTTCAATCACGTGGGAAGGGTCACTCACGTACTTGCGCAATCGGGATACATGGAACACGTTATGCACCTTATCCAACGCCGGTGGCAAGGCGAGTCGATATGCCACTTCACCTATATGGTCCAAGACCTCATATGGCCCCACGTACTTGGGACTCAACTTCCCCTTTTTGCCAAAACGCATTACTCCTCTGGTTGGTGATACTCGTAGCAATACCTTATCGCCCACGGCGAACTCAATATCCCGGCGGTGTAAGTCTGCATAACTCTTCTGCCTATCTTGGGCAGCCTTCATCTTTTCTCGGATCGTCTGTACCTGCTTGACCGTATCTTCGATCATTTGCGGTCCCAAAATCACTGCCTCGGACGAATCGTCCCAACAAACCGGACTCTTGCACTTCCTACCATAAAGTGCCTCAAAAGGTGCCATCTTAATACATGGCATGGTAGCCATTGTTGTATGAAAACTCAATAAGATCAAGCTTTTCCTCCGAAGAGCCTTTGAATTCTAACACACATGCCCTCAAAGATGTCTTCCAAAGTTTGTATGGTCCTCTCCGTCGACCATCGGTAGCAGGTGAAAAGTCAGACTCATTCGTAGCTCCGTCCCCAAGGCTGCTCAGAGCTCTGCCAAAACCGAGATATGAATCTCGCATCTATATCGACACAATCTTTCTTTGGGTATACCATGTAGTCTCACAATATTCCTCCGGTAAGCCATAGCCAACTCCGTCTTACTCCAAGTGTCTTTCATCGGAATGAAATTCGCGCTTTGGTCGATCTATCCACGACGACCCAAATCATATTATTCCCTTTAGGGCTCTCGGTAATCCGCATACGAAATCCATGGAGATGGAGTCCCACTTCCAAACCGGCACATCCAACGGCTGCAGCGATACCACCGTGGCGCGCCGATGTTCAATCTTGATCTTCGACAAGTCAAGCACTTTGACACAAATTACGCTACTTCGCGTTTCATATTGGGCCACCAAAAGTTTTTCCCGAGATCTTTATATAGTTTGTCTCCTCCCGGTGAACCGAATAAGGCGTACTTATGAGCTTCACTCAAGATCCGCCACTTAAGTTCTTCGTCGGCCGGTACACACCACCGACCCTTAAACCGGATACTACCGCCCTCGTAACGTAAAATCAGCCGCTCCGTCTGTACCAATCTTGGCCTTCTTTGCCTTAATTACTTTGTCGCCCACTTGTCTCACCCGGATTTCATAAGATACAACTCGGGTTGCAAGACGGTCGCTTTTATCTCCGCCTTCTCGGATGACACAAATATCCATACGGTCCAACTCTTCTCGCAATCGATCCGTGCTACTTCCTCGCACAAGGAATGAATCGACTTCCGACTCAAAGCGTCCGCCACTACATTGGCCTTCCTTCGTGGTATTGAATTTCCATGTCATAATCTTTAATTAACTCCAACCAATGCCTCGACGCATATTGAGCTCCTTCGTGTGAATATGTACTTGAGCTCTTATGATCCGAAAACACCTTGAAAGTTATTCCATACAAGTAGTGTCGCCATATCTTCAATCGCGAAGACCACAAACCGCCAACTCTAAGTCGTGGGTTGGGTAGTTACCCTCGTATGGTTTCAATTGCCTCGATGCATACGCGATCACTCGCCTCCGTTGCATCGATCGTAACCTGCACCATTCTTCGATGCATCGGATAAACCTCGATGTCCTCACTCCCGTCGGGTAATGCTAGCACCGAGCCGTGGTCAACCGTTCATAATTAGTTGAAACGCCTCTCTACGCAATTGTCATCCCACTTAAACCGGTTCTCTTTCGCATCAACGCAGCATTGGCCTCGCAATCTTGGAAAAGTCTTTTACAAATCTTGGTAGTATCCACCCAAAACCCAAAAGCTTCAATTTACTCGCAACATTCTTAGGTGTTGGCCACCTCGCCACCGCCTCTATCTTGCTCGGATCAACGGATACCCCGTCTTTCGAGACAACATGCCCCAAGAATGCCACTCGTTCCAACCGAATTCACATTTAGACAGCCAGATACGATTGTTTTTCTCGTAAAACTGCGATGACGAGCCTCAGGTGCTCGGCATGTTCTTCCTTAGTCTTAGAGTAGACGAGGATGTCGTCGATAAAGACTACTACAAACTGGTCTAAGTAGGGTTTGAATACCCGGTTCATTAAATCCATGAAAACTGCTGGTGCGTTGGTCAATCCGAAAGGCATGACAGTGAACTCATAATGTCCGTACCTGGTACGAAATGCGGTCTTTGGGATATCCGCATCTGCTACCCTGAAATGGTGATATCCTCGATCGCAAATCAATCTTCGAAAAAAATACACGCTTCGTAGTTGATCGAACAAGTCATCGATCCTAGGTAACGGATACTTGTTCTTCACTGTGACATTGTTCAGCTCCCGGTAATCAATACACAGCCGCATACTACCATCCTTCTTCTTCACAAACAACACCGGTGCTCCCCACGGTGACACACTCGGTCGGATATACCCCCTTATCGAGTATTTCTTCCAATTGTACCTTTAGTTCTGCTAATTCCTTAGGTGCCATACGACAGGGTGCTTTCGATATAGAGTGCGGTCCCGGCACCAACTCCACTTTGCAAACTCTACTTCCCTCTGGGGTGGCATGCCTGGTATCTCATCAGGGAATACATCCCCGAAATCATGGACTACATCAATGTCCGCTAGTTTAGGATCCCCCGTGCTTACATCATGTACGTGACACATAAACAACGGGTACCTTTCTCGATGAGAGATCTCAAAGTCATCACCGGAATAATCTTCACATTAGGTTTATCCACAAATCCCTTGTAAGATACCCGCACCCTTTAGGACCTCTCAAAGTCACCTTCTTCGCTCCACGAGTCAATTTTGGCTTTATGCCGGTTCAACCAATCCATACCCAAAATAACGTCGAAGTTCTCGAGAGGAACTCGATCAAGTCAACCGACAAGTTGACTCCCAAAATCACTAATGGTACATCTCTATACAACTTAGAACATGGTACTAACTCTCCTGATGGTTGCATAAATTTGCTGTCAATTACCTCAAATGTAGCTAGACCTAACCTCAAAACATGCGAACTTGCTACAAAGGAACATGATGCACCCGAATCAAAAAGTACATTGGATAAGAATGAGTTAACTAAAATTACCCGTCACTACGTGGTTGCTCTGCTCGCCTCCTCTCGCCCAAAGGCGAATAATCTCCCGATCGATTTTTCTCACCCCTGAGAATCAGGCCGGCCGACCACGATGGTCGGTTCTGTTTCCACCAGTGGCCGCAGTGCACCCCTGTCGGCTCTGCTGGCAGAGTACCACTCTGCTGCTTTGGTTACCCCTACCCATGTTCCCGTGTTGCTCCTCGGAGTCCCACCCATGTTGCTTCCGTAACCGATGACGACCGGCAGGTGTGGGAGCCGTAAAGCACTCATACCGTCTATGTCCAAACTTCCCACAATTGTGACATCGAACTGCGCTTTGAATAATCGGTACCCGGATGATTTCTCTGGCACCGCTTGCAATGATAACTTCGTGGCCGACTAAACCCCTGGGTGTTACCTCTCATTGGTGACCACCTCCGCCTGGTAAGGTGGGAATTTTCCGAAAAGGACGGTCGTCTTGGTGGGTTTCCGAATTGCTCGCTTTTGCTTGCCTCGATTGTCCTCGAGACACTCTTCCTCTTGTTAGTAGCGTCGCCGCTTTAACCTCTCTCCGAATCCTCTCATTGTTGCATGCTACTTCACACATCTTTTAAGCTCGTGAAGCCCTTGCTTGCACCCATACGATCCCGGATCGCTAAATCTAAGTGTTGCTCAAACTTCACCATCTTGGCCTCTTCATCGGCACCACTCGGATGCATAAACCGCCAAGTCGACAAACTTCTCGTAGTATTCTTGAATAGTCATATCCCGCATCGGAGATTATCGAACTCGACCCATGACTCTTTCTCTCTTAGATTCGGGAAAGAATTCACGCCTCGGCTCTGCTTAAACTCAGATCCAGATTCGGTGGTACCAATACCGTTTCCCTTGCTCATTTACTGATGCCGAGCCAACCGATCTTTGTTAGCACCCCACCACAAATCAGCCACATCAACCAAGTAGAAGGCGACTTGGTCGACCTTCGCCTTCCTCTGGACGACCTAGAGTGGCGAAGATTTTCTCAAACTCCCTAATCCACCACTCGAGTCCCTTAGATCTCCCTTAGCATCGTCTTCAAGCTAGGCCTCTCTCGACTCACGGCCCTAGTCATGCCGGTGGTCGACCCCGAGAACGATCCTCCACATCGACTTGTTGACCGCCTGAATCAGTCTTGATTCATCTTAACCAACCGGTCAATCACCGGTCCTCTCATTTCCATTCCTAGGAGGCATAGCTAAAACTACAAAAGTAAACGATCATACATTCAATTATCGCCTATATCATGCCACAGAATATTTCACATATACTAACACTCACTGTCCAAAATGAATTGCAACATCCAGCCACATTTCCACATACATCAGAATTCACCGTACCTTCCCTACATAGACCTCAATACCTACCCCACACATCCTCACTGTGCTTATTTTAGTGAATTTATTCTTAAGGTTCATTTTAGGTGGTGGTCCTGGAGTCGAACGTCTCTGATACCACTTTGTAACACCCCGGTTTCCAATCCCGTCGGCCGCCGGTATTGGTCACCGTAGTGCCACTCATCGCGACACACAATCGTGGCGGTAACATTCACATTCCACAACAGAAAGAAAATAAACATTCATTATTTTGAAAGAAAATATTAAAGTGAGTACAAATCCGGAAAAAAATGTAATTATGCGGAACATCAAAATCTTTAGAATTTAAAATTCAAATAATGTAGACAACATGTGACTGCGACTACGTGGCTCTCAAACCCCGCGACATCCCAGCAACAAGCAAACATCCATAGAAGTACCTGCTAAGAATCTGCTCCCCATAAATGGATCATAGCAGGGTCAAACGAAAGTACAAACCGTCAACTATAATGTTGAGTAAGAGTAAATCTAGTGTACAAAAGTAAAACCAACTCAAGAAAGGTACTACTAAATTTATGAAGGACCCAACCAATCTATAAAAGTTACGACCGCCCATAATGTATACCAAACATCACAACTAGCCACCTAAAGGTCCCGAATGTGCACATCCCTCAAAAGGGTAAAGCCCTGAGAGAGAGGTCCTAAAGGTCATCCAATGGTACCATACTAGATGGACCATCACGTCTTTGGGGTGCAAGGAAACCTTCCGGGTTCCCTTCGGGTACTACCCTATCCGGCCCGACCATCATCAGCATGCAAACTCCCCAAACACGTAGGGTCACCGAAGTCGTAAGGAAACCTTCCCGGGTTTACGGCTTTAGGAGCTTCCTATCCGCCCAACCCCTAAGGGTCTACGAACCTCAATGCCCAACACCAAGTCCCACAATGATATCAAAGCCTCTGACTCATCAAAACCCAACTTACCATACATATTCATAAGACTTATCAACAACCCACAAAGAAAGGAAAACAACATAGACTGGACGCCCGTCTGGAAGACCGAACGCCCGTCCAAGGACTCTACTAGACGCCCGTCCAAACAGTCAGACGCCCGTCCAAAACATCAGAGTTAGATCCTGAATGTAAAACAACCCCTCAGACGCCCGTCCAGGTAACCCAGACTCCCGTCCAAAAACCAACTCAAAGCAGGCGCCCGTCCGAAAATGCAGACGCCCGTCCACTTTACTTTAGCGAGTTAGATCCTGAATGTAAACAACCCCTCGACGCCCGTCCGAGCAATCCAGACGCGCGGTCTAGGATGAAATCAAAGCGACGCCCGTCCGAGAGGCCTGGGCGCCCGTCCCACCTGGTTTTCATCTCGAACCCTAACAATTTTCTACGCGATTCTCGAGCCGTTTTCAACGAACAACGGCGAAAGCAACCCCTTAAGCCCGAAAAACCCATACAAAGGTATCATATCGGCGATGAGATTTTAACTAACACAAAAACACACTACTAGGAACGTTTAACACACCAAAACCGTGGCACACAAGCATAGAAGTCTTAAATTAAACTTTTACACATCAAGTTAAACTTTTGACAAATAAATTATCCTTACCGAATTGCTTTGTGTTTTTGAAAGCCCTTGCTAAGCTAGAAACGATCCTCAACGAAGCTCGAATCTATAAAAGAAAACAACGATTACCGATGACGAATTCCTAAACACCAAGAAGAGATTTTTCTCTCCTTCCTCCTCACAAGCAAGTCGTGCAAGGGAGGGTTTTGAGGTGAAAAATTTTGCTTGGGGAAAAATAAGGAGGAAAAAAAAAGGAGTGAAAACCTTTTAATTCATTAAGTGATTAAAACCCTTTTTAATTACTAATAAATCCTTCATAAAAATTATTAAATCCCATAATTTCCCGAATAATTAGATCCTTTATTAATCAATTAGTAAGTCAAAATTTCGGGATATTACAATATTTGTCAAATCTGTCCATGTTGCACATAAGCATTTGTCTTGCATATTTATTGTTATCCATTGTGAGTGAGTGAAGACTGACAGTAGATTAACTGGAAAACTGAGCTTTCAAATAAGAACAACTATAGGAGATAAAGAGCAAATGATATCTTGTTAAAGAAACACTGCTCCGATACCAATTGTTGGTCCCTTGGAAAGGCTAACACAAGTTTAGAGGAGGGGGGGGGTGAATAAACTTGTCCCTAAAACTGGATTTAAAACAAATTAAGGTTCAGTTAAAAACTTGTGTGGAGTTAAGTGACAAAGCTAAGATTAAGTCAAATTGACTTAAGTGAAATCGAGTCAACCGGCAAATGGATATGATTTTAGCCTTTTATTGATCTTGTTATTCTATTATGAAAATCGAGTGTTGTGAATCGAATTACGTGAATGTCGGTTGTATTTGTGAGGTGTATAACAATCAAGTATCACAATGCTATAAGTAAATGTTGAATAATTAAATAAATGCGTAAAGTAAATAAGGCGGATATTATAGAGGTTCCAGGTGGTGTAATCCTGTACGTCCTCTCTTCCCCTGTGTTGCGGAGTAAAATTCCACAAGAACTTCTTGAGGTGAACTGTTACAAAAAGTCCTAAACAATAGTCCTTGGCTAATCCCTAGCGTCACTATCTAAACAATTGTAGAACAGGTAGAATTGCTGCTCTTCAAATGCTTGAATCACTGGTCCTTAGAGGGTAGGATTGCCTCTTCACCAGCTACCACCACAAACACAGTCTACCCGACTGCTTGTCACAACTATCCTTGGCGAAACCTTCCTGGTTTGCTTCACAGTCTAAAACCATTGATGTTGAATCAAAGTTGGGCTGAGAATCAATAAATTGATTCTTGTTTGTGGTTCTTCAAAGTGTTGAATTCTTGATAAGTTCATTGTAGCTTGAACACTTGAAGAAATATTAGATATGATCTTGTTATAGTTCAGAGATAAATAGAATAGACTGATGCACAAAATTGCTTGTTGATTCTTGTATATGCTCTGTTCTATATATTTGTTATTTGTGCAAAGTCTTCTATTTATAGTGTGAAGTCCAACGTTCATCCGGCTTCAATTTGAATTGTATCAACGCTCATCTTGCAACGGCTATATTTTACGACCGTTCTCGCCGTGTCGAGAAACTCATCCAATGAAATTGTTTCCTTTACAACGTTATTTGTACTTTTCGCTTTGTTGGATGGTGACTTATAAAATCGAGTTACCTTATCGCTTTTGTATCGAGTTTTTCTTTTGTCGGTTTCGACTTGGAGCATTAATCGAGATTT
Organism: Gentiana macrophylla; assembly: GCA_026214975.1. NCBI lineage: Eukaryota > Viridiplantae > Streptophyta > Magnoliopsida > Gentianales > Gentianaceae > Gentiana > Gentiana macrophylla. Next base: position 59,733,156 of record CM047806.1, on the reverse strand, counting down.
TACTCATCTTTAAATATCAAGTACTCGCTTTTCATCGATTATAATTGACTTAATCAGTACACCATGACACATTTATTATCTAAGAATTCATTGTCCTTATGATTCTCGTCTTCATACAAGATCTATAAAGTCGATTCAGTCACCACAATCTTGCACTCAGTCCAACTTTACTGATCTTGACTTGTAATCTTCATAATCGAGTTTGAACCTCGCTTCTTCATTCTTCAATAACGAGTTTGAACCTCGATTCTTCATTCTTCTAGATAAGTCAACCGAGTCTGCTCCTCAAAGAAACTTACCTTCTTCGGGCCATATAAGTGTATTCTGAGTCAGTTTGCTTGTCTCGATGATTTCCAGTTTTCTAAATGATTTCCAGTTTTCTAAATGATTTCTAGTTTTCAGTTTTACGACACACTAACAATTACAGTGCTTGTCTGATGTAACCTATACAAATATCAGACTCTAGTAAAACTTATACATTCAGTTCTAGACATCTTTTAGCACTATAACAGCTAGCTTCAGCACTTCATCAATGGGGTTAAGATAATATTTTAACAAATAAGATGAATTATCATCAAAACATTAATTTTATTTCCAACACAACTCTTTATGGATAAGTTATGGGCCACGTGTCAAGATCTCATTAATTCCAAATTTAATAGTGGTTAATGCTACAGTGCATTATCTGACAGTTTCTACCCACTACTCTTTGCTATATATACAGACATAGACACAGAGTTCCTGCTTACAAAACTCAGATTGATTTTCTGTGCAAATATACCGTGTGAACACAGATTTGAAAGCTATCTTCTTCATCTTATTCATCAATAATGGCAGATAAGGATGATATTCACACTGGAACAAGCCAAAGTGTCAGAGGCTTTGTTGTTGATGCTAGCAAAACTGAGTTGGCTATCAATATTGGTAGAAGAATTAGAAGATACGAAGGATTGGAAGATGTGCTCAATATAAGACTGGAAAGAATATCTTACACGAATGTTGTTAATTTCTGGAGAAACATTGTGATAAGAGAAGGAAGAGAGGCATTTACTACAACAGTGAATGGTCAGGAGATTGAAGTTTCCTCAAACCTGCGGTGGGAAGCTTTTGGTTTTGCACCTGTACATGATGCTCCAACTAATCCTGAGGAAATGGGACTGTCAAAATTTGATTTTGTTGACAGAATAAAGACCAATGATGCTGTTAAATCAACACTAAGCATCAATGTGAAGCATATAGGAATAGAGTACAACCTGCGGAGTAAGATAATAGCAAAGAATATCTGTGGACTTAGTGGAAGCCTTGATACATTATCAGGACCCAATATTGAACTATTAATCATCATCTGCAATAGCATGAAGTTTGATTGGGCTGGATTCTTTGTCCATTATATGAAGAAAGTAATAACCGAGGAAAGAGAAGGGATAAGGAAATCCAAGGCTTTACCTTTGGGTTTGATGGTTCAGGCCCAGCTGAATCATTTGGGGATTGTTGATGTTGCACCTGAGAAAATAAACAAATCCAGATATATGAAAGAGATTGAATATCTCATCCCTGGCTTGGATGATGATGAAGATGTGGATGCTGAAGCCACTAAGAGTGATAATGATGGAGATGGTGATGCTGGTGGTGAGCAGGTTAGGAAAGTTGTTAAATCTGCTGCACCCAAGAAAGTTCTTTGAGAAAGGAAGGTCACGACCCCCCTAAAAATCACAGAGATGTTACAGCCTAGGAAAACAAGGAAACAGACAGTAGAGACTGCTGAGTCTACTGAGGGTCCAGTTGAAGTTGAAGTTACCGACTCTGCTAAAATTACAAGGAAGAGGAAAGCTACTGAAGTTGAATCAGAGAAACTTTCCAAGAGAATGAAGGAAATTACTAAGAAAAAGAAGCATGGAAAATGAAAGGAACTGAGGGTCCTTGAAGAACAAAAGGGAAGAGGAAGAACAAGAGGCTATTGAAGCTGAACCCTTAAAAATTGTTAAGCCTACTGAAACTGGAGAGGTTGTTGTTGAGCAACTCTTGAGCTTCTTGAAGAACCACATCGACTCACTGAGTGCACTGCTGCTTTGGATCACGATACCACAAAGTACAAGACCCTATAATTTCTGCAATAGTTCAGGGGGAAGAGCAATCTGTTGCTAACCCTGCTGATGAGCATGTAAGTCAGGGGGAACCAAATGTGGAGCAGATGGAGGTGGTAGGAACAAATGTACAACCAGAAGAACCTACTGACCTAGAAGCATTTGTTGAAGAAACTCTGAATCTGCTTGTTGAGACCTTTGGAGGTCAGCAAAGTGGACTGACAGCTCCCAGAAAGCCAACTATGCCCTTTGAAAGAAAAGAAAAGAAAAGGATGGAAGGGTATGTTTATCCTACACTCATGCTGGTTGCTGATTATTTTCAATGGAAGTTTGGATTTTACAAGAGACAAAAATCAACTGCTGAACCTATGACAGACTTTGAGGAGTGGGCTTTTGAAAAGTTAGGAGTGGAAAACTTGCTTTACTCGGTTGATACCTCCCTTCCGGAAATGAGGTTGATGGAAATTATTGAAAAAGGGAAGGGAGAAGAAGGTATTATATTCAAGACTCCTGGGGATGGACCAGATAGTGATGATTCATCATCATCTGTTTCTGATGATGGTCATCCCCCACATCAAGGTGAAGCCAATGGAACTGCTATGATAAATGAACCAAGTGTAGAACAGCTCATGATGCTGGCAAGTCTGCTGAGGGCCAGCGGACTAGTCAAATGGGTGAGGATCTGGAAGATCTCACCATAGATGATTTGGAGGCCTTAATCAACGATGGGATAAACCTTGGAGGTAACAGGATGGTTGGCACATCTGATGGATTCAAGGTTGTGGAGGCTGATATGAATCCTGAGGATCAGCAGACTGAAGATTTGGATGAAGAAAGAATTATTGAATATAGTAAGCCTGATGATAGTTTTGAAGATTCAGTTCAATATCAAGAATGGATTGATACTCAGGGCACTATCTCTAAATCTATTGAGGATCTACAGAAGATTGCTGATGCTGGAGGAATCCTAGAGGAAAACATGGCAACTTTTCCTTTTATTTGTGTGGATGAGAGAGTCATAATCACTGAGGAACATACACTGATTGGACAAAGGTTGGACATGGTGATGGGTGTGGAAGAATCACCATCACATTTTGAGGAGGTTCAGGCTGCTGAGGATCAAACAGCACCTGAACAAAGTTCAGAACTGGTGGTACAGGTTGTTGAGGACCAAACAACACCTGGACAAAGGTTGTAACTCTCATTGGGTTTGGAGGAAACCCCTGTAATTATTGAAGAACAGGCTGTTGTAGAAGAGCCTACTGGAGTAAAGGCCACTGAAGGGAAAGATAGTCAGCAGACTGCTGTTATTGATGAGGATGAACAACTGTTGGACTATGACTTCAGTGATGAGGAGTTTCAAATGCCCGAGGAAGAAATTATTGCTGCTGAACCTCAACAGGCATATGTACGAATTTTTGAGGAACCTGCACAAGATCCAATTATGGAGGATATTCTTGGTGCTATGGTTGAAGAAGGTCCTGCCCCTGCTGGAAGGGACATGAGTAGGGCCATGGTTGTCAGCAGACAGAGGGCACAATAAAATGTGAAAGAGCCTACTGATGAATCTGCTGGACATATGGCTGGAGGAATGGCTGGTGGGGAGCCAGCACAGGTGTTGGATGAGTTGAGGGCTGTCAGAAGTGACATTACAAGGTTAAGAACTCAACTTGACAGGCAAGAGCAAAGGTTTGAAGACTTGGTGAACTTGGTGGAAAATAGAGGAAGAACCACTGAAACTGTTGCTTCCAATATTACTTCCACTCAGTATGCTCTTGCTGATCTTGACCAAGATGTAAAAGGAATAAAACAGGGCAATACACTGAAATAAGTTCTTGAAAGATCAGTTTACATCCATTCACCAGAAACTTGATAAACTTGCTGAGGCACCCAAGCCTGCTATGGCTAAACCTGCTGGAACACTTCACCCTGCTGGATTGGATCTTAAGCTTACTGAGAGGATCAATCTACTGGAGCAGACAATGCAAGGAAGGATCACTGCAGTTGACACTAGAACAGAGATAATTGAGGGTCAACTGAACAACTTGGTGATCACAAGAGAGTGTTCATGGCCTGCTGTCCCGTTTTGTTGATGATGTCAATAAGGGGGAAGAGGCTGCTAGGATTTTTGTACAGAAGAAATGGGAGGCTGACACCAATGCTTTCAGAGATCCTGCACCTAACAGACTTCCACTGACTGATGATATTTTCAAGGAATACAAGAAGCTTTACTATAACAAGAGAAGACCTTACCATGACAAGGGATTCCATGAGGGACTAAATTCCTTTTTGGGACTTAAGTTTTGGGAAGCAAGAGTTAAAGCCTTAAGATCTTCACACAAAGGTGGAAGAGGTGGAAGAGGTGGAAGGAGTCTACCTACTACATCAGCAAGAGATTCACTTGATGAGTTTAAACAATTATACATGCGTTTAGGTTTTAGAGTACACCAAATCAACCTTACTCTACCCGAGGCATGGAAATGGTGGAAGGAAGTGAATCCCATATTGATTTTTCCTTTATTGAGAATCAATGGATGAGAGATATGGTTAGGGAAATAAGGGAATATGATGAGCAGCAAGAGAAGGAAAGGCAGGAAAGAGAAAGGAGAAACCAGATCAGCATACTTACACTTGCATTTCATTTTTGCTGAATCTAGATTGTAATATCTTTTGAACAACTGATTATAATGAGAAATGACTGAATTTGTTCTGTTTGTGCTTTTACTCCTTTTGCTTTGCTGTAAGAAGGGTATTGGCATCATCACCAAAAAGGGGGAAATTGTTGGACTTATTTTAAGTTTTAGTGATGAGTGCCAGACTAGCTGTTATAGAGCAAAGGAAAAAAAGATGTCTAGATCAAATGTATAGGCTTATTAGAGTTTGATCTTGTGTAGGTTTGATCAAACAAGCACTATAAAAGGTCAGCTGACTTTTATCAAGAGACTGTCTAGATCAAGAGGTACCAGAGTCAATAGACTAGTTTAGGAACCTGCTGAAGACTGAAGGCTGAGGGCTCAAACTCAGTTGTTGAAGGCTAAGGGATCAAACTTAGTATTTAAAGTCAAGGATATGAAATCAGAATTTAGGGAAGTCTGTGATGACCAAAACTGATTGCATATACCTTGTGTACAAGGTCTAAGTTCCATAAGTTAAGTGGTGATTGGAACTTAGTTATGATCAAAATGGTGTAATATAACTTCATATTAAAAAGTTAGATATAAGAGAAGTCAGTTGCAGTGTTTTATAAACACAGGAACTTTGGATCAACTGACTGATATGTATTTCAGCAGACTTACATACACAGGAACCTGCTGAACATATATTTCGATTTAATCAAAGGTTATATTGAAAGATTACAAAGAAAAGGACATATAACAACTCTTGATTTTGTCAATAAATCAATGGCCAAGATTAAAGGGACGTTGGAAAGAAACAGAGGTTTATCCAATGGATACAAGTCAAAGGGTGCATGATCAAAATCAAAAAAGTAAATCGATTAAAGTGTCGATTACTATGTACATGGACAGAAAGCAAGTCAATATGGGACAAATTTGAAACGGCTATGTTTAAATTTCAAACATAATTCACAAGGATTGTCACCTATAAATAGAAGACCCCTGTTACATAAACAGATGATGATTTGTGTGGGAAAAACAATAGATAATCTTGAGCTTCAGATTCTTATCGAGAAGTCACCCTGCTGACTCTACTGAACTTAAAGCTACTGATCCAGTAAACTTCTTCAAGTGTAATCTGTTATAAAGCTACATCAATTTTACACACTTGAAGAATCCAAGCTGTTGATCATATCATCCTGATCAAGCTGCTGAAGGCTGAATCACTTACTTGATTCAAACTTTCCTTTATAAGAAACCTGCTGAAGACAGTGAAGCATCTTTGGGTGTCAAGGACTGTTGTTTGTGGTGGAGCTGGTGAAGAGGAAATCCTACCCTTCAAGGACCAGTGGAAGACTTTGGAGCAGCAATCCTACCTGTTCCAAGTGTTCAGTTTGTGAAGCCATAGTTATTGGTGAAGGACAAACAACTTAGTGATTTTTGTAACTGCTACCTCAAGGATCTCTAGTGAATTACCTCCAACATCACAGGAGAAGAGTGGACTGACAGGATTACACCACCTGGAACCACTATAAAAATTTCCTACTTACTTTCTACATTTACATTCTGCATCTTGTACATTTAGCACATCAATCTACTGAACTAGCAACTGAATCATACACATACACTACTGAGTATCTGATACATGGTATCATATTTTAACAACAAGTAATAAGGATTAATTTAAATATATTCCGTTGCAAAAAATTCAGTAAAGTCAATAGTCGTGAGACTCTCGAGTGTCAAGAGACTCTCGAGCAATCAATGAGTTCTTGGTTGCTGAGTTTGATAACTCTAAAAAAGTTTTAAGTGTTAAGTTTATTCACCCCCTCTAAACTTAACCAAAGCCTTTTCAAGGGACCAATAGTGTCTTCTTCATGTAGACTTCTCATCTCTTTTGTGGCAGTCACCTTCATCTCCCAAACTTCTTTTGCAAGTAAAGCCAATTTTTGAATTTATTTCTTGTTTTGAATACTTTACACTCAGTAGGGTGAGTTCATCCATGTTTGCATTGAATCTTGACTCCATTTGTTCAATAGATTCATTTGGTTTCATTTTGAACTCTTGGAACTTCTTCTTTGCCACACTGATTTTGTTCTTCTTGATTGCATCAGTGCCTTCACAGATTAATTGCAACTTATCCCAAAGTTCTTTTACAGTCTTGAAATCTTTCACTTTCATGTATATATTGCTATCCAAGGTTCTTTATATGATATCAATAGCAATGTTGTTGAGATTTGCTATTTTTCTATCTTCAGCATTCCATTCTCTTTTTGGCTTTGGAATGTATTGAGTTTGATTATCCACTGTTATAGCTTTTGTAATTTCCAGTGGTCCATCAGTCAGCACATCCATCATCTCATCATGTGCTGCAGCTAGAAAAGCCTGCATACGGCGTTTATATTCATCAAAACGATCTAAAGAACACATCAACATTGTTCTAGCATACTGGTTGTTATCCATGATGCAAAGCTTTGAAAATCAGAAATTTGAAAAAGTTTTCAAAGTATTTTCACAAGCACAACAAGTAGGATTACTTCAGAACAGAAGAACTGCTCCGAAACCAATTTTTGGTCCCTTTAAAAGGCTTTGGTTAAGTTTAGAGAGGGGGGTGAATAAACTTAACACTTTGGAGTTAACCAACTCAAAGAACCAAAGACCTGGCCGATTGCTCGATAGTCTGTGACACTCGATTAGTCACCGATCGTTGATTTTACTGAATTTGTTGCAAAAGAATAAATTCAAATTAAGCCTTATTACTGTTCGGTAAAAACTAGTTTTAAATTTATAATACCGAAACACCCCAAGTATAAGGATCGTAGTATAGGATGTTAACGGGTCGTCCTAAGGGAGTGGAATGTTTATCGGATCAAGGAACAATTATTCTATCGATTATGTCACAATTATTAACTAAACTAGGGTTTAAACTAAATATGAATAGTAAAACGACGATGAACAATAACTTGATGAATAGTAAATTGGAATCAAATTGATACGAACTATTCGATTTATCAAGTAATTAAAACAACGGCAAGGCAACGGGAATCCACCAATCAACCAACCCAACCCCAACTAGATTGCGCGCTAAAGATACAATTTTTAGTAATGATCAAATCACGAATTCGATTAAATCTCTTTAATCAATTCCTAGGGTTCGTTTTTCTTTCCCAAGCAAAACTAAACTAGCATGCATAACACGATCATGAGATTGTTTCCAATACTCTACTCAACTAATCATGAACAATCTCTTGAATCACAATTAATTGCATCAATTGAAAAGATCAAATCTTGAATCAATACTCTCATATAAATTCAATCAAAAAGATAGTTTCATCGATCTCTCGATTCAAATAAAACATAAACAATATAACAATATCTAATTGATGAAAAACCATAAATTAACTCACTAAAGATGTAGCTAAAAATCCTCTAATTGGTGTGGTTGTTGATTGGTTTCATCCGTTGTCCTACCGCAAGATGCTTAGCCTTCAATCATCTTCAACTCCCAAGCAAGATTGAAAGAAAGAAACTCATATTTTTATTTGATGTGGTGCTTTTTCGTGTGTAAAATTGCATGTATTTTTTTCATCTCCTTCTCTCGCTCGAGTCTTCTTTGCTTTATATAGAGGTCAGAATCCGACTTAGCACGGATCTAGAAGATAAATACGCTGAAAATCTGTGACCGACCGAATGACATCACTCGATCGACCCGAATGACATGGCTCGGTCGACCGAGCCACTTTTTTCTGCGTTTTAAATGTTTTTCCGTCTGACTTGTTCCCATCGCATTACGCGCCTACGATCCGATTCATTTTGATTTATCTCTCAATTAATACTCCGATTTTCTTCCTTATTTTGAAATCACTTGATTAAATGAGATAAATCTTCTCCATTAATGATATCCCCATGCATATCTTTTAATTTTCTCAAAATTGTTGTTACACCAAGTCATCGAATAATAATAATAATAATAATGTTTAACAATTAAACCCATAATTTCCTCATAATTAAATTATAATTCCTCAATAACCATTATAGGAATTTAACGGTTAAAACACGCTTCTCTCATTTATTTCCCTTAAAAATAAGGTAAATTGTTTAGGGATTAAGCCCGAAAATATAGTAAAATTTACCCTAAACAACTCCCCCACACTTAGCTTTTTGTTCGTCCTCGGACAAAACAATCAAAACTATAGCTCAACTTTATAAATAATCCACATAGATCTCTAACTCACGTAACAAAAGATACAACAACTATAGCAAACAATACCATCACAGAGATAGATTCGGTGTATGTGTGACAAGCCATTCTCAATCTAACAAGCCTTTCAAAGAAATATCCTCTCAAAGATTCCAATGACCATCCTAGGTACAGACAGTAATAGCTCCACTCAAAGCCTTCCCACGTACTCAGTAGGATAATCCCCACAGCATATCATGCGGTTCTACTGGGTATAAGATCCATGATAACAAAGACTTCACTTTATTCTCACTCATCATTTTTCAAAATTTTCAAATTTGACGCATATCAGAATAAGCTCTTACCCCTCATAGTAGAATAGGATGTTTCGTGATAACACCCTACCTTACTCAAATCATAAGGTAGCTATAAACTGACTGTCGTGAGCTATTGGTCATCATAGTGGTATAGGACATACGAGGTATACCCTACCGCACTCAAATCATTAACCAGCTTCCGACAAACGTATTTATTAATAATTGCTCACTCACTTTATTCATTCACTTTTCAAAGTCATAAGTTACATCTCACCTATCACATTCAAACTTTATGATATTCACAAGATTACGGTCTAACTTAGGTGTAACTATACTGACCTTCCTAAGATAAATCATTAAAAATAATGAAAGGATATAATTCAAAAGTCATGCTTCAAAATCAAAGGCTTTCGTGAGTGTGAAATGAATACTATCTCCATGACAGTAAAGCATGCTATAATTATCTCACTAAGTCACATACTATCATCGTTAGAAAACTACAACTAGCAAGCATCTAGTTCCAATTATATGCTCGAGACTCACAAAAAATTTTAAATTTCGCAGAAATTTAACATTCACTCATATTTCAAAGGATATAGCATAAAAACATACCCAAACACCCCCCCACACTTAAATCACAGTATGTCCTCAGAATGTGCAAATATAAAAGAAAAGAAAACTCAGCTGGTTTCAACGGTGGTTGTCGGATGAAAGTTGGCAGAGGTCAGGCCGGAGCATGGATGTACCGCTGCAACTTGAATAGACAACACCGACGATAGTAACTTCGAAAACTCGCTCAAAAGTATCTGCAACACTCGACATACCATATAATCTCGGGGTACACGGGGTATATGAGCAACACATAACACAAAACACTTACAATGAATGTAGGAGGAATAACCATCAACACAAAATCAAATAAAGTATTATTTCTAAACAATAAAGCAAAACAACCTAAGAAAAGAAAACGAACAAAGAAAACTAGGTTGCCTCCTAGGAGCGCTCTTTTAATGTCAATAGCTTGACACAGATTCCAAAAGATCAACCCGGATCGGGCCACTTTGGTTTAACTGCCGCCACCTCAGTATCAGAATTAAAAGTACTAGGGCGGAAATGATTTTCACCACAACAACAAGTCAAGTGCGCAATAAGGTCATTAAACTTTTCTCTCAAACTACACTAACTCTCTTCTTCTTGTTCTTGCGGATGACAGCGTAGGTGTGCTAACATGCTCGGAGTCCTGAAGAAGGTTCCTCACAGTAGAGGTAGGAATGTCATCATCTGACTCAAAGAAATAAGATGGAATCTCCTCACAAATCAGGACATCTGTACTCTCATCTCTTCTTTGGAAATAAAGAGTCTCAGGCTTTTCCTTTGGTTGCCCAAAATATTTCTTAAGTCTATGACCATTCACTTTGAAAGCTTGATTACCATACCCGTTCAGAGTAATTACTCCACTTGGATTAACCTCTTAGAATCTCAAAGGGACCGGACCATCTAGACTTGAGTTTACCCGGAAACAGTGAAGTCTAGTATTATAGAGTAAAGCCATTTCACCAACTTTGAATTCTCGGTCTTTGATCTTAGCGTCATGGAGTATCTTAGTTCTCTCCTTGCTTTGAGTTTGGCATTCTCGTATGCTCGAGTCCGAATTAAATCGAGCTCGCTCAATCAGAATAACCTTTTCTCCCCACAGAGTTGGCTATCAAAATTTAAGAATTTAATTGCCCGAAAAGCTGTGTTCAAGTTCGACAGTGTAAATGACAAGCTTTGCCATAGACCATTTGGAAGGGTGACGTGCCCATCGGGTCTTGAATGCGATCGATAGGCCCACAACGCGTCATCCAACTTAAGACTCCAATTAGATCGATTATTGTTCACGGTCTTCTCAAAATTCTTTTCAAGCTCACAGTTGCTTACCTCGACTTGGCCACTAGTTTGAGGATGATAGGGTGTACCAATCTTATGTTTGACACCATACTTCTCAAGGATCTTGTCAAGCGGCGCATTGCAAAAGTGAGTACCTTCATCACTAATGAGTGCTCTCGGACAGCCAAATCTAGTAAAGATATTCTTTTGCAAGAATTTCTTCACAACCTTGTGATCATTAGTTTGAGTAGCTATGGCCTCGACCCACTTTGAAACATAATCCACACAGATTTAGGATATACTTATTACCACAAGAGGATGGAAAGGGTCCCATAAAATCTATGCCCCATACATCGAAAACTTCGCATTCAAGAATGGGCTTAAGTGGCATTTCCATCCGACTACTCTGCCGTCCAGTTCTCTGGCACCTATCACAACCTTTACAAAAGGCTTCTGCATCTTTAAACAGAGTCGGCCAGTAGAATCCAGCTTGAAGAATCTTTGCAACCGTCTTTGGTGTTCCATAGTGACCTCCGGTAGACTGCTGTGGCATTGTTCCGAATATCCCATTGCTCGTGTTCGAACACACCTTCTAAGCAACCCATCTTTACTGGACTCAACAAATAAGGATCTTCCCATACGAGATATTTAAGATCGAGAAAAGAACTTTTCTTCTTCTCCGATACGTCATATCCTCTAAATGACCACTCGCTAAATAGTTGACGTAGTCGACATACCACGGCCTAACCGTTTCAAGCTTCATCAATTGCTCGATCGGAAAATCAATGCCTATATCATTGTGATTCTCTTCAGCACCCTCATTTACTAAGCGAGATAAATGATCACCCACAATATTCTCACTACCTTTCTTATCTTTAATCACAAGGTCAAACTCTTGTAGAATTAAAATCCATCTAAGTAACCTTGGTTTGGCATCTGCTTTATCCATAAGGTAGCGTAAAGCTGCATGATCTGTCCATACAATCACTTGAGAACCTAGAAGATAACTTCTAAACTTGTCAATGGCAAAAACAACAGCTAAGAATTCCTTCTCAGTTGTGGTATAATTGCATTGAGCCGGGTTCAAGGTACGACTCGCATAATAAATGGGCCTGAACCTTTTATCAACTCTTTGACCTAAAACTGCGCCTACGGCATAGTTAGAGGCATCACACATCAATTCGAAAGGCTTGGTCCAACAAAGCTACTAAAATAGGGGCACTGATAAGCTTATCTTTCAAACAATTGAAAGCTTCCTTGCACTTCGCATCGAACAAGAAATCTACATCATCTTTCAAAAGATTTGATAAAGGCTTGGCGATGGTAGAAAAGTCTCGAATAAACCGCTTTGTAAGCCAACGTGTCCTAGAAAACCTCGTACCTCCTTCACTGTCTTAGGGTACGTCATCCTTTCGATGGCTTCGACCTTAGCCTTATCAACTTGAATACCAGCATTGGACACCTTATGTCCCAAAACAATCCCTTCTTCAACTAGAAAATGGCATTTCTCCCAGTTAAGCACCAGATTTTTCTCAACACAACGATGGAGTACCATATCTAGATTCTTTAAAATTTTATCAAAGCTATCGCCATAGACTGAGAAGTCGTCCATGAAGACTTCCATGCATTTCTCAACAAGCCCATCAAAAATGGCCAACATGCACCGTTGAAAAGTCGCGGGTGCATTGCATAGACCGAATGGCATTCTACGAAAAGCAAAAGTACCAGATGGACACGTAAACGTTGTCTTCTCTTGGTCATTGGGGTCGATGGCTATCTGGAAGTAACCAGAGTATCCATCAAGGAAACAATAATACTTATGACCACTCAGTCGTTCAATAAGCTGGTCAATGAAGGGTAGGGGAAAGTGGTCCTTGGCAGTAACCTCATTAAGTCTACGATAGTCAATCTGAGACTCAGTGTCTTTGTCACGAGTCGTAAGGCAACTTCCTCCCTTTTTCATTCTTTTTCGACCGTGATTCCGCCTTCTTTGGCACAACTTGAGTAGGGTGACCCACTCGCTATCGGCGATTGCGTAGATGATTCCCATGTCAAGCCACTTTATAACTTCTTTCTTGACAACCTCCTGCATATGCGGATTCAGTCGTCTCTGAGGTTGTCTAACCTTTTTAGCTCCCTCCTCCGTTCGGATTTTATGCATGCATATGTCTGGGCTGATCCCTCGGATATCACCCACTTGCCAACCGAACGCGAGGATGTTTTTCTTAAGCACTTCTGTCAGCTGTGCTTCTTGCTCTTGGTCGAGTTTCGAGGAAATGATCAAAGGCAATTTATCTCCATCCTTAAGAAAGATATACTTAAGGTGTTTTGGAAGCGGTTTAAGCTCTAAATCAGTAGGTGGTTGCTCAATACTAGACTTTAACGGGCCACCTTTCTCCTTATGAGCTTGAAGTGGTTGACAGTAGAACACCTCATCTTCCCGAGGCTCAACCCCAGAAAGGTACTGGATCAAATCATCCATCGGAATCCTCCGGTCAACACTTGCTTCCTTTTTCTTGTGATCGATCATTTTTCTTAACTCTTCATCTTTAAGCTCTTCTGCCAGCTCTTCCCAATCATCTACTTCCCAATGAGTAGCTTCTCTCCAAAACTCTACCTCGTCCCAACTACCCATCAGAGCTTCTTCTTCACCAGGGATGAAGTCTTCCTGACTCAGTTCTTTGAAATCATCGTTTGTTGCTGGGCCTCTCCATGCTTCTAACTCAATAACAGGCCCAGTATGAGCGAGTGAAGATGACTCGTCAATGCCTACGGCTGGAAATGAATTAGAAGATGGTCCGCAGTCAGCCGGATCCTCAATGTCCATGACTTCAAAAACACCTATCTCTGTAAGCTCCATTGCATCTTCATAATAGGCATCTCCTCCGTCCTCATATATGGCTTCGACAAACGATATTTCATCAATTACGGCTCTTTCAGGATGTGTCCCTCGTGTGAAGGTGACAGATGTGTCACCGACTCTAAGAGTAATTTGTCCTTTGCAGAAGTCGATGAGAGCGTTAGAAGTGTCTAAAAAGGTTCGGCCTAGAATTAGAGGCATCTCCTTGTCGTGGATAGTCTAGAATAACCCGATCGGTAGGAAGACTAAATGTTCAATTTGAAGGAGAACATTAGCTACACAACCGGCTGCGATGCGACTAGATTTGTCTACCATCCAAGAGAAATGGGGCGTTCCGCATCCTTTTATCTAACCCGAGCTTCTTGCATACATTTAATGGCATCACATTGATGGAGGCCCCGAGTCGCATAAGACATTTTCGAATAAATGGCCTTCGATCTCACAGAGATTGAAGGTCCGCCAGTGGTCACCTCGCTAATGACAATTTTCTGTGAAACCATTGCGCAATCTTCTCAAACACTTCTTCACCATCCCTGAAGCTTTCTCTTGCTCCTCACGAAATTCTTTAAGATACTTAGTACATTTAGGCATTTCGGACAATACCTCACTAAGGGCATACTCACTTTAGTGTCCCTAAGTATCCTCTCTCACTCCAAAGATACCGCTTGTCGTTAGTGAGGGCTTTCTCTTTCCTTTTGGTGGATAAGGAAGGGCTTTATCATTCTTCGTAGCTTGATTCTTTATCGCCTCCCCTCCTTATCCTTCCATCTCACAAACTTCTCTTCCTTTTTCTTAGTCGAAGTACGCCTCTTGACTTTCCTTCCTTTCCTCATCATCGAAATTATTTTCATCCTCCGAAGAATTGTCACTAAGCTCCTCCTCATCATTGCTTTCTTCGGCATGTGATTTCGATTTCCCCCCTGAACTCATGGCGTCGGGAGGGGCTACTCGCTTCCGACATCTTGCCGGGTCCAGCCTTCTTACCACTTCTCAAAGTTACTTCCGTTCAACTCCTCTTCTTGCCCATACTCCCACCGAGGTGTAATGGCGGTGCAAACATTCACATCGCCTTTGGTTTCTCTCGGTATAACTCGGAAGTTTACCGTGAGGTCTCGCTTGCTTGCCGGTCCGCCATCGACCAACTTGTCTCTCAATTGCTTTAACACTAGTAGACGAGTCTTCACCATGTCTACCACTCATCGAATTTGTGTTGAGGACACATGAGGTGGTATGATTATTGTTCGAGTTTGATTCCACCCACCTTGGGGCCTTTGGGAGTTCTGAACTGCCTTTTGATAGTTCGAGTTGAAAGAATTTGAATTTGAAGGGCCAGTGGTAGCTTGGCTTGATTGAAGTTTTGTCTTTGAAATCTGAATAGTTACAGTTACGGTTGAAGTTTCGGAAGGGTTGGTTTTGATTATCCATTAAGTTTACCTCCTCCGTCATCTCGGTCCCCTCGCTGTGTTCCAAGATAATTCACCTCGAAAAATTGCATCTCAAGATTGGCCACCGCTTGCTTATCGATTCCATCCGAGCAACCAACACCGTGTATCGGGATTGCTTGCGTGCCTTCTTTCTTAACAATATTGGTCTTCTTAGGAGTCGACCACATGTTGTTCTTGGCAATTGTCTCGGCTACTCTGTAAGCAGTCTCATCACCTCCCCCTAAGAAGGATCCATGAGCTGTGGAGTCAAGATAGTCTCTATTAGGTTGAGAGACTCCTCTGTAAAATAGTTCCAGCAACTCATGTCTGTCATATCCGTGATTGGGGCACTTCCTCATCAACAGATTTAATCTCTCCCAAGCTTTGCCAACAGTCTCATCCTCCATCTGCTCAAACGTAGCTATTTCCCGTTTCATCTCCATAATCTTGCCTGGTGAAACCCACTTAAGAGCGAAGGCTCTTTTGACATCATTCCATGTATGGAGGGAATGATGTGCTAACGACTTAAACCATCTGCTTGCTTCACCTTTTAAAGCAAAAGGAAATAGCTTCAACTTTACGATCTCGGAAATCAACACCAGGGATAATGGCACCTTCACGATTTGTGCGAATGTGGACAAGAAGTCGTGTGGATCTTCTGAGCGATACCATGGAAAGAGCTATTACAACTAGAGCAACTACTCCGTTCTTTAGATCAAAGTTCACTCCTCCCATGTCGGGAGGACGAATAGTCTCATGCCCCTCGAGAAAATCTTGATTAAGATATGGAGTGTAGGGGTCTGGTTCAACCGATTAAGTTGGTTTTGGCGGAATTGTTGAAGTTGTTGATTTATGCCGACTTTGCCGATTCTGTTGTTCTTTGCAGAGCTTGCATTTGTTGAAGGAGTAAATTTAAGCGAGCTTGGGGTCGGGATTTGGAATTGGTGGATCTTGATCCGCCATTTTGTCCAAATCGGGAGAAGCCTTCTTCTAAGGATAGATCGTTCGTGCTCGGGATCAAAGATCGAAGTCCTTCTTACTTCTCGTTTGCATAAACCGTAAGAAAGGAAAGGAAGAAATCAACCCTAGGGTTGATTAGAACAGTTTAGAAAGGTTTGATGGTTTAGAGGAGAAAAGAAAAGAGAGGAGAAGAGAAGATAGAGAAGAAAGAAAAGAAGTGATGATTGAGCAGATCGAATCAAGGCGTCGGTGTTAGTGGACGTTCGTTCGTAAGAGCAATGAGGTGGACGGGCGTTCAAGTTATCGAACGCTCGCTCACCTACTCTGAAAACCTAAAAACTAGAAAAACACTAAGGCGGAAAAAAAGCGTGTTAAAATCTTCTAGGGCCAAAATGGAGGGAAAACAGTGGATTTTGACCTCGAAAATGCACTGAACGGCCTACGGCGGTTCACCACGTCGTCGGCGTCGGAACGAGCTTTCCGAATTGGGGTCCTGCGTTCCAAACGGACACTCGAGCCGAAAGTTACGGCCAAAATACTACTGCGTGCTAAAAACGATCCCTTTTGACTCAGAAAATTGTCCTAAATAGAATCCGACAACCGTTACCGACTCCCCGGCAACGGCGCCAAAAACTTGTTCGGTAAAAACTAGTTTTAAATTTATAATACCAAACACCCCAAGTATAAGGATCGTAGTATAGGATGTTAACGGGTCGTCTGAGGGAGTGGAATGTTTATCGGATCAAGGAACAATTATTCTATCGATTATGTCACAATTATTAACTAAACTAGGGTTTAAACTAAATATGAATAGTAAAAGCGACGATGAACAAAAGAACTTCGATGAATAGTAAATTGGAATCAAATTGATACGAACTATTCGATTTATCAAGTAATTAAAACAACGGCAAGGCAACGGAATCCACCAATCAACCAACCCAACCCCAACTAGATTGCGCTAAAGATACAATTTTTAGTAATGATCAAATCACGAATTCGATTAAATCTCTTTAATCAATTCCTAGGTTTCGCTTTTCTTTCCCAAGCAAAACTAAACTAGCATGCATAACACGATCATGAGATTGTTTCCAATACTCTACTCAACTAATCATGAACAATCTCTTGAATCACAATTAATTGCATCAATTGAAAAGATCAAATCTTGAATCAATACTCTCATATAAATTCAATCAAAAAGATAGTTTCATCGATCTCTCGATTCAAATAAAACATAAACAATATAACAATATCTAATTGATGAAAAACCATAAATTAACTCACTAAAGATGTAGCTAAAAATCCTCTAATTGGTGTGGTTGTTGATTGGTTTCATCCGTTGTCCTACCGCAAGATGCTTAGCCTTCAATCATCTTCGAACTCCCAAGCAAGATTGAAAGAAAGAAACTCATATTTTTATTTGATGTGGTGCTTTTTCTGTGTGTAAAATTCTGTGTATTTTTTCTGTCTCCTTCTCTGCTCGAGTGCTGCTGTTTATATAGAGGCTGTAACCGACTTAGCACGGATCTAGAAGATAAATACGCTGAAAATCTGGCGACCGACCGAATGACATCACTCGGTCGACCGAATGACATGGCTCGGTCGACCGAGCCACTTTTCTGCGTTTTAAATGTTTTTTCCGTCGACTTGTTCCCATTGCATTCGCGCCACGATCGATTCATTTTGATTTATCTCTCAATTAATACTCCGATTTTCTTCCTTATTTTGAAATCACTTGATTAAATGAGATAAATCTTCTCCATTAATGATATCCCCATGCATATCTTTTAATTTTCTGCAAAATTGTTGTTACACCAAGTCATCGAATAATAATAATAATAATAATGTTTAACAATTAAACCCATAATTTCCTCATAATTAAATTATAATTCCTCAATAACCATTATAGGAATTTAACGGTTAAAACACGCTTCTCTCATTTATTTCCCTTAAAAATAAGGTAAATTGTTTAGGGATTAAGCCCGAAAATATAGTAAAATTTACCCTAAACAACTACTTTTTGTTAAAATATGACACCAAGTATTAAATACTCAGTAGTGTATGTGTGTGATTCAGTTGCTAGTTAAGTAGGTTGATATGCTAAGTATATTAAATGCAGAATGTAAATGTAGAAAGTAAGTAGGCAGATTTTATAGTGGTTCCAGGTGGTGTAATCCTGTCAGTCCACTCTTCTCCTGTGATGTTGGAGGTAATTCACTAGAGATCCTTGAGGTAGCAGTTACAAAAATCCCTAAGTTGTTTGTCCTTCACCAATAACTATGGCTTCACAAACTGAACACTTGGAACATGTATGATTGCTGCTCCAAAGTCTTCCACTGGTCCTTGAAGGGTAGGATTTCCTCTTCACCAGCTCCACCACAAACAACAGTCCTTGACACCCAAAGATGCTTCACTGTCTTCGCAGGTTTCTTATAAAAGAAAGTTTGAATCAAGTAAGTGATGCAGCTTTCAGCAGCTTCATCAGGATGATATGATCAGCAGCTTGGATTCTTCAAGTGTGTAAACTTGATGTAGCTTGATGACAGATTACACTTGAAGAAGTTTACTGGATCAGTAGCTTTAAGTTCAGTTGGGTCAGCAGGGTGACTTCTTGATAAGAATCTGAAGCTCAAGATTTTATGTTGTTTTTTTCTCTCAAAAATCATCACTTGTTTCTGTAACAGGGGTCTTCTATTTATAGGTGAGAATCCTTGTGACTTATGTTTGAAATTCAAACATAGCCATTTTAGATTTGTCCCATCTTGACTTGCTTTACGTCACTCAGACATAGTAATCGACATCATCAATTTACTTTTGTCGGTTTTAGTTTATCCACCCTTTGACTTGTATCCATTGGATAAACCTCTATTTCTTTCCAATGTCCCTTTAATCTTGACCATTGATTTTTTGACAAAACTAAGATTTGTTATCTGTCATTTTCCTTGTAATCTTTCAATGTAACCTTTGATTAAATCGAAATATATGTTCGCAGGTTCCTGTGTATGTAAGTCTGCTGAAATACATATCAGTCAGCTGATCCAAGGTTGCTTGTTTATAAAACACTGCAGCTGACTTCTCTTATATCTAACTTTTCATTATTAAGTTAGATTACACCATTTTGATCATAACTAAGTTCCAATCACCACTTAACTTAAGGAACTTAGACCTTGTACACAAGGTATATGCAATCAGTTTAGGTCATCACAGACTTCCCTAAATTCCGATTCCATATCCTTGACTTTATATACTAAGTTTGATCCCTTAGCCTTCAATAACTGAGTTTGAGCCCTCGACCTTTTAGTCTTCAAAGAGGTTCCTAAACTAGTCTCTTGACTCAGTACCCTACTGACCTAGATAGGTCTACTGATGAAAGACAGCTGACCATTTACAGTGCTTGTTTGATCAAACCTATACAATGATCAAACTCTAATAAGCCTATACATTTGATCTAGATATCTTTTTGCCTTTGCTCTATAACAGCTAGTCTGGCATTCATCACTAAAACTTAAAATAGGTCCAACACAAAGAATACAAAAGTCTTAATCAACAAGTATTGTATAGACACCAGTGGAACTTCTGAAACACCTATGTGTGCAAGGAAGGATGAAAACGGGTATGATGTTGATCAAAAGTTATACAGGGGGATTATTGGATCCTTACTCTACATAACTACAAGCAGACAGGATATAGCATTTGCAGTAGGAGTATGTGCAAGATTTCAAGCTCAACATAAGAAATCTCGTTTATTAGTAGCAAAGAGAATTATCAAATATCTGAAACACACAATAAATATGGGAATTTGGTATCCGGAAGATGGTAGATTCAAGTTGATATCTTACTCAAATTCAGATTATGCTAGATGCAAAATTGATAGAAAAAGCACTCCATGAACTTGTCAGATGCTAGGCAGCAGACTAGTATCTTGGTTCAGTAAAAAACAGATTTCTATATCTACTTCAACAGTAAAGGCAAAATATATAGTAGCAGGTAGTAGTTGGGCCCGAGTACTATGGATTAGATAGCAGCAAAGAGACTATGGAATAGAAGAAAAGACAATTCCAATCATACGTGATAACACCAATGCAATATCAATTATAGAGAATCCAATACTTCACTCAAGAACAAAGCATATTGATGTAAGACATCGTTTCATCAGAGATAATGTTAAAAAATGAGATGTAACTCTGGTACATATCTACTGAGGATTAATTGGCTGATATATTCATAAATCCACTCAGTCATGAAAGATTTTGTAATTTAAGGACTGGTTTAGGAATGATTAAATTGGACAAAGGCTTTTGAGCAGCTAACTGGAGTAACCTGTAGGATGTAATATCACCGGATGGATCATAGATCCACCCGATTACGCAGCAGAAAGTACAATATCTAGATCTAACAACCAAAATACATAAAATAATAGATCTAAATCTACGAGGGGGTTTAGATTACCAACCTTTTTATGGTGCAAAAACACCAAGAACGAAAGGTCAATCCAAGCTTGTTGAGATCCTAGTTGAGAAGCCAAAGTCTTCCAACGTGTGTCTCCAAGCACCACCAGGTGGATGGTGTTTCAATCCGCCGGACCTCCTCGATATGCTACCTTAGAAAAACCCGAAGTTTTCCTAAAACTCAAACCCAAGTACTTAGGCCAAAAATTCTAAGCCTAATACTTCTCATAATTTTCGAAATTATGTCATGTGTTTAAGGCTTGGGAGAACTCTCTTTATATAGGAGAGTAATCCCTGTCCTCCAAGGATTTATTTAATTAATACAAAATCAATCAAATTAATCCTTTTCATTAAAAAGATAAATCTAAAATATTCCTAAATTAATAAGGATATATAAAAGATTTTTCCTTTCCTTAAATTATTTAACAAATAAATAATTTAATCATATGTCTTATTATTTATTAAGAAAACTAATTTCCCAACAAATAATAATATATAATATGCGCCCCATACACCTAATTAATTAGGTTATGCGTATTTTTCATTTATTTGGGCCGAGTCCATGAAAAATTTCTTTTCCACGTATTTAATTGTCTAGTCCAACTAAACAATTAATCCACATATCAATTAAATAGTCCAATCCAACTATTTATTTATAATTGAGGTGAAACGATGAGAAAACGTTTATGCTATATTAGGAGCCACGTCGGGGACCATGGACCCATGTTCAGTAGCTACAATAAATTAAATAAAATCATTCGTCAGACCGAACAATAATATTCAATCTATTAATCCCGAGATTACACCACCATAAACCCGAAACTGAACTCTGCTGAATATAGATAACTTACACTCAACTATGAGTCAAAAGTGTCCACTGATATAATCATTACATACGGATAAATCCTCCATAGACTGTTCGTTTTGATTCGGATATCTCCGTAAACCCTTCTCGAAACCTCTTATCCTTATTTATCATTAACCCCTAGTGATCAATTAGTTCATAACTAATATAATATGAACTCCGCAGATCGATCAATTTCTAGGATTAACAAATAAGGGAACTGTCTGTCTAGTTCCCGAGGGAAGGAATGGATTCTATATATGTGATAGCATAGACTACTCACTCATCCTAAAATAGAGCCAACGAGAAGTGTTGGACCACATACTACGAAGTGATCCTTACTAACACATCAAACTCTACCCTAGTCTAAGCAGTCGTCTGTGATCACGTCAGGATTGAGATTAATCCATATATGATCATCTTGTGATTCATATGACTTCTCGACCTCAGTATTATATCGAGAACTAAAATCAAATCGGTCCAACCCTATATGATTATCATCATATATAAATGCACCACTAGGTACCCTATTACCGACAGTCCAGATAGGACTGTCACACCTAAAGTGTTTATGGGCGCATTATTCGCAAATTAATCATGAGACCCGTACTCAGATTAAGAAATGCTACGGACTAAGTTAATTTTAAGTACATCTCACTAACTCAATCCACTTGTGTATAGCCATACACTGAGTTATGTGATTACATAAATGAGGTACTTAGGGTTTTCAGTAGTGTCTTTATTATAAGCATACATGCATATAATAAGATGAATTATTAATTATGTCCTAAAACAATTATATAATTGTCTTCCGGGCACTACACCTAACATAACCATCTTAGTGACTTCACCATCTGACTGAACCTTTGCCATTTTGGGTGCGCTCACTTGGTAGGTAAGGCACTGGTATTAGCGAAGTTCACTCCACTGGTTGTTAGGTACAGTTTTGATGAAGCAGATCAGTGAAAGATCAGCATACTCAGCTCATCACTCCACCGGTGAAGTATAATTATCTAAGAATAAATCATTTACACAAGTGGAAAATCAGAGGATTTATTTATTAATTATAGAGGAACACACATGTGGTTTTGATTTTTCAAAATCGTGGGGATTACATTTGAAATTGGTGTAATGACAGCAACGCCTCTATTGCCAAGATTTATCGTTACTTACCTCAATCCACTCTCTCACTACACTTAATAACCGTGATTTCTGATACACAAAATCAAGCCATTACTCCACTAAATCCTTCCATATTCAAAACCATGTTCGCACTCTGAATTTCTTGGCTATATAAACCACACTTATACTCTTTCACAATTTCTTTACGCCCTCTTTGCATCTCTAATTTTTTTTTAGAAAATTCAAAGATTTTCACTCTTAAACTCCTAAGAAATGGCTTCATCTTCTTCCAACAAAAAATCTTGCAATCAGTATAAAGAAGAAATCGTCACCAGGTCATTCTTCAGACCCGAACACTATCTCACCCTATGCAACAACGACCTTCAAGCACAACGGTTAACGGATGGGTGTACCAATTCAGAGTTAATGAATTTTGCTTAACCATCCAATCAAAGACTTTGTTATGAAACTCTAGTTGCCTTCTAAAAAAATGCAAGGCTGGCCACACTTCAGACGATGGTGATTCAACCCCTAATAAAATCCTCACCACCCTAAAAGGAAGGGAACTGGTCATTACAATGACAATGATCAATCGCTTCATCGGGCTGTCATCAACAGGCTCTGCAAATATGGCACATAGGGATGGGGATACTGACTGATGCTTTCTGGCAAGAAATTGGAAAACATGCAACATCGAAGAACACAAGATACAACTGCAACAAATCTGACCTCAAGAAGCATTTTGTGGAATTTGGTTTGTTAATCATCAAGTGCATACAAGGGAAGCTTGGGTCACTGCAAGGAATGACTGAGGTTAGAACAAAATTGATGGCTATTATTTACCAAGGTCTGGAATTCAATTGGGCAACTTACGTCTTCAATAGAATCAAGGAGCAAATGCAGGCAGAAATTGATGCAGCAGCCTTAGGTGAGAAACAGGGATCTGCAAAGCCTGATATTTTCTGGCAAAAAAAGTCCTATAGAATTCCCCTTCAATATCTACTAGACTGCATGAAGGTAAAACCTATCAAATTGCTCAAACCACACAACTCAAAGGTGATTTTCACTTATATCAAGGAGTGAAGGAAGTTGCAGACACCATCAGGGCAGAAAAGAAAGCAGCCTGAGAGAAGCAGTTATGGGTTCAGAAGAAGAACCAGATCTCAAACTAAAGGAGATCAACTCAGGATTTTGCCAAGAAATGAGGAAGCACCATTGGTGATAAGTGAGGATAAAGTATATCCAAAGGGAAGTCCATCCTCAGTCTGATGAAGAGGAAAATGATGATGAAGAAGTTTTTCCACACCTGAAGAAGAAGAAAAGGAAGAGGATGATCATCACTCTGATGGTCATGAAGAAAAGGAAGGTCCTGATAGCAATTTGTCACTCCTCAATGCCGGTCAAATAAGTGAAGCAGCAAAGGAGCAACAACTGAGTGGATCAACTGAAGGAACTACACCAGTTGGTACATGTGCTGCAAGCACATCAAGAAGAATCCCCAGCACAGAGCAAGGGGGAATGGCCACTAAAGAATTTGAAGATGTGGTAGAAGAAGGTGATGCAAAATCTCCTCAAAGATTTCAAGAACATGAACATCCAATCCCTTACATAAAGATAGAAGAAGAAGAAGAAGGTGAGGAAGATCTTGCTGATGCATCTGCACCAGCCCGGGGAATTGCTACCACTGACCTTCCAAATAGAACCTTTCATCTGGACATTGGTCCCCTGATTGTTGACATGTAAAGAAGAGATCCAAGCCTGGAAAATCTCAAAGTAACTATGAGAAATACAAGCTCTTCATTGAATCAGAATATTGAGGCTCTACTAAGCCACATTGAGCTACAAGATGAAATCATTGAGAAGCAGGAGGATCTGCTATCTCAATTGAACTCAAAAAAATTACCCAGCATGTCTATATAGATATGACTCATCTGGGAACTGCATTTGATGATATGATGAATCCCATTGTTAAGATCTTAGACACTCATTCTCAAAAAATTCAGCAGATTGACAGCACTCTAAATCATGCTATGGAGAAAATGGACACCATAACCATAGTGTATGATGCCACAAACAAGATTCTGGTAGAAAAACATGATGCTAACAAAAAGGTGAAATGTAGTGGTAAGCCTGAAAGAACTAGGCCTTAGAGAGTAAACTGTAATATGTTTCTACTTTTGAACATCTTGTTTCCCTTTATGGATGTATAAATTTTTTGAGTTTTATCTTTTTCTATATTAAAATGTTTACTTATGTTCAGGCTTATGAGGGTTTTGGCATCATCATAAAGGGGGAACTTGTTAGGAACATTTTATTTGTTTTGATGATGGCCGTACTAGCTATTATAGCAAGCCTGTAATAAGTTAGTAATATCTGTATAAGACTTTTCTTAGAGTCTGACATGTTGTATAATTTCAGTCAGACATGCATTGTACTTTTCTGGTAGGACGGCTTAGTGAATTGAAGGATAGAAGATTAGTTGAGTGAAGACAACCAAGTACCAGCAGAGTAAAGTGAAGACTTATGGACTGACTTATAACCAGGGTCTGTGATGACCTTGGATAAGTCTAAGATACATTCTACAAGTGATGAAATCTATTTTTAAATATGGTGTACATTGATCTCACACAAAATAAGGATCAGTGAAGTAAAGCTCTATCTGCTGCACCAGTACCAGCAGAAAGGAAGCAGCAGACTGATGCCAACCTATAGCACCCCAATGACCAACAGATAAGTAAAGGAGTCACTGAACCGGCCAAGCAACATCCAAGTGAAGAAACATGCAAGTCAAGCATACTGTCTACATTTGATTCAGAACGTGGAAAATATGGAAATTAAGCAATTAATGCAGAATCAATCAAGGGCGGATTTTTGAGGAACGGTTGAAGAAAATCCGGATCACTGAAATCAAGGAAAAATCAAGGATTATTCTCCGCATTAAATAGCCAACGGAAAAAATTTCAAATCAAGGAAATCAAGGCTTTAAATATAAGGCATTGATAGAAAAAGAATACAGAGCACAAATAGATAAAAAAAATACATCAATCAAGAAAACGACCAAGAACTCTATGTGCTGAAATTATGTCAATTTCACAAGCCCTCTTTCTGAATGTAAAAAGTCATCTCCAAAAGATCATACATAGAAAACAAAGCATCAAATCTATATCAAATACTGAGTCTGATCAAGTCACTGTGAATTCAATTCATATGCAACTGAAGCAATTCAATCAGATCGTCTGATAAGTGATTGCAACATTTTGTGATAGCAGCTGAATGATTCATTCTTAAGGAATAGTGTTGAATACTGAGTCACTAAATCTTTTGTAGCCAGGGAGTGATAGTCTTGAGATTTTGAAGCTTGTGTAGCCAAGGACAATCATACTATTATATTGGTGAAAAACAATAGAGAATTCCTCCAATCATCACAAGAGAAGAGTGGACTAATGGATTACACCATTCTGAACCACTATAAACCTTGTGTTATTTACTTACATGCATTTACTTTCTACAATTACCTTAAGTACCCTATTTATATGTCTGTGATTGTTTAAATAGTTTGAAAATACGTTTTAGAAGGGTTTTAATTTTCTGCCGCAATCAAATTTTTTTTTGCAACTCCAGAGGTTTAAAGATTTTAAACTCACAATATAGTCATTCACCCATCCTCTGACTATATTTCACACTTCTCTGGGACCAAGAAGAATAAAACTGTTTCTTCCTCTAAACTTGTAGCAGACATCTTTCTCACCATAAAAACTTGCGTAGAACCCAAATCCTTGCATCAATTATGACCTTGGTGCCAATCTACCATGCTTAAAATAGATAAACAAATTTCTTGATGAACCTGGACACTATGATACAAGTTTTTTATGACGGATCAATCAAGAAGTGAGGGTGACTGTGAGTAAAAATAAGCATTTAACAAGTAAACAAACATAGAAACAAGAAGAGCACAGATTTAACGTGGTTTCTGGCAATGTGCCGACTACTTCACGGACAAACGAGGATATTTTATTGTCACGAGAAAGTTGCAAGTTACAATTAATACATACGGTATTTATAGCCTTAGGAATCCAACCCTAACCGACTAAACACCCAAACCAGAAAATGACTGAAATACCGCAGAAGTAACCTTATCCAGATTGGAAAACAATGCAAATGTGTTCCCCAAGTAATGCTGAGAATTAGCATCATCAACCCAAGCATCAGCATGTTGATCAACCCTGCTGACTTGCCCAGCTGAACACCAAACTTCAGTAGATTGTCCAATACTCTACTGACCAGGTCACAGTTTCCAAACAGTTCAGCATCATAGTTTAAGTCACTATTACAAAAGAAATTCTCCAATCCGAAATCAAAACGGGTTTACAATGGTCTTAATGCTATGCCAATGAAAAGGTTGTGGCATCAGACAAAAGGCTAATCAGCGTGGAACATAAAGTTAATGTTTTGCAAGGCACTATCACTGGAATAAGAAAAGATATAAAGAATGTTTTGGTTTAAATCAATGCTCACTTTTGTCCATCCAAAAAAAGAGGGAAGAAGAATTTAACAAAAAGGATAAAGGAAATGATGATGGAAATAAGAAGTGCTTCAAAACACTTTTAAAAGAAAATAAATCCATTCTTCAATGAAAAATGATTCTAGATGACATATCTGACAAACAAAATGAGGCTAAGGAGAAAGCATTGGGAAAGATAAAGATGCCTGCAAAATTTCAGAATCCAAGAAGAGAAAGCCAGATGATGATACAAGCGATGAAAATCTGTTCGAAATAAAATTTATGACTTGATGATGATTCATCTTAATTATTTAATTACTTGTTTACACACCATTGATGAAGTGCTGAAGCTAGCTGTTATAGTGAAAAGCTAAAATATGCCTAGAACTGAATGTATATGATTTTTAGAGTCTGATAATTGTGTAGGTTATATATCAGACAAGCACCGTAATAGTTAGAGTGTCTTAAAACTGAAAACTGGAAATCATCTAGAAAACTGGATATTCACTCAAAACTGAAGTATTTACCAAAAACTGAAATGTTCACTTAGAACTAAAGTTTACTCAGGAAGAAGGTAAGTTCGTTGAGGGACACAGACTCAGTTGACTTATCTAGAAGATTGAAGAACTGAGGGAACAAACTCAGTGGAAGAAGAATTGAGGGACACAAGACTATAAAGTTATAATTCAGGTAAGTCTATGATGGCCTGAAATGACTTTATGGATCTTGAGTGAAGACCTAAGAATCATAAGGACAATGATATCTTATAGATGATTTATTTATGGATATGGTGTACTCTGACTAAGTCATATAAAATCAGATGATAGAGTACTAAGTTTTGAAGAAAAGTAAAAACTCAGTTAATACTTTAAGTCAGTTGATAAACTGATAACTGGCATACTTAGTATAAAACTGATTAGGATACTCAATTTTATAGTCAGTCATCCAAGGAACTGAACTAAATATGAACGTTACAAAACAAGGAATTCTATTGGATGAAGCACTGACAAGCCATAACGGTCACTGACAGATAACATGACCACTATCGGCTATATGGATTTAAATGTTGATATAATTCAAATTCAAGCAAGATAAATGTTGGACCTCTCACTATAAATAGAGGACTTGGCATCAATGATCAATCACACAACAACCGAATGCATTAACGAGAATACAAGTAGTATTTTTCCGAAGTCTTGTTCATCCGAATTGCTATCAATCTTTGCGCTCGACAAGATCATATCTAGAATTCTTTAAGTGTTCAATCTAAAAAAGACTCAATCCAGAATCAGACACTTAGAAGAACCACAAGAAAGAATCAATTTATTGATTCTCAGACCAACTTTGATTTTTATCAAAGGTTTAAACTGTGAAGCAATCCGGTTTAGGATTTGCCACGGACATTTGTTGTTTTTGCAGTCGGGTAGACTGTGTTTGTGGTGGAGCTGGAGAAGAGGCAATACAAACCTCTAAGGACCAGTGTTTCAAGCAGTTCCAGAGCAGCAATCTCACATGTTCTACAGTTGTTTAGATAGTGAATATAGGGATTAGTGAAGGACTATCATTTAGGACTTTTGTAACCGGCTACCTCAGAAAGTTCAAGTGGAAATTTTCCTCCTACAATACAGGGGACGAGTGGACTGGAAGGATTACACCACCTGGAACCACTATAAATCTTGCCCTATTTACTTTATGCATTTACTTACTGTTATTTAGTTTATTTATATTTGTGATTGTTTTAAGCATACTGAAACTGATTGTTATATATATTCACTCACAGTTCACAAACTGACATTCACCAGAATTCAGATCTGCATAATCAGATTTGTCACAGAAACAACAAGATCCGCAATAAGGCTAAAACTTAATCCGCTACCGGTTGACTCAGTTTTGGCATAAGTCAGTTTCGACTTATACTCAGATCAGTCAGTTCAACTCCACACAAGATTTAAACTGAGCTAATTAGACTTATAATGTAGTTTTTGGTGACAATTTTATTCACCCTCTCTAAACTTGTGTCACCCTTTCCAAGGGACCAACAATTGGTATCGGAGCAGTGTTCTTTAACAAGCCCTTGTTAAAAGCTTGTATAACATAATCCTAGATTCATTGTAAACTTCAAGTACCTCAGCACCCTATTCAAAGCTTTCCAATGATCCAATCTTTGATTACTTGTAAACCTGCTTAGTTTATTCATGGCACAGGCTACGTCTGGTCTAGTACAAATTGATATGTATATCAGACAACCTATGATTTGTGAATATTTCAACTGAGACACATGTTCACCTTTGTTCTTGACTAAGTGCAAACTTAAGTCAATTAGAGTTTTGGCAAGACTTTCATGAAAGACATTGAATCTTTTTAAAACAGACACAATAGAGTGAAACTGTGACAAAGCCAGCCCATCAGACATTTTAGATATTTTAATCCCCAAAATTACCTCTATAACTCCCATATCCTTCATATCAAAATTCTGTGTCAACATGTTCTTAGTATTCATGATTATATCACGAGTACTTCCTATGATCAACATGTCATCAACATAAAAACATACTACCACATAAGAATTAGAAGTGTTTTTGATATAGACACATTTATGACACTCGTTAATATTCAACCCATTTGACAACATCGTTTAATCACATTTTTGGTGCCATTGTTTTGGCACTTGTTTTAGCCTATACAATGATTTAACGAGTCGACACACCTTGTGTTCTTGACCAGGAACTACAAACCCCTCGGGTTGTTCTTTGTATGTTTCTTCCTCCAATTCACCATTTAAGAAAGCAGTCTTAACTTCCATTTGATGGATTTCAAGGTTAAATGTTTGCGTGATGCATAATAAAGAACCCTAATCGAAGTGATTCTAGTTACCATTTAATTAGTATCAAAAAAATGAAGACCCTCCTTTTCTCGATAACCTTTGGCTACCAATCTTGCCTTATATTTATCAATAGATCCATCAGCTTTAAGTTTCTTCTTAAATATCCACTTACAACCGAGTGCTTTATACCCTGGTGGAATATTAACCAATTCCCAAGTGTGATTTTACATAATGAAGTCTATTTCACTTTTATTGCTTCTTTCCAGTAAGGTGCTTCTGGATTTGACATAGCCTCAACATATGTTCTTGGATTGTTTTCTACCATATAGGTGAGAAAATCCGGACCAAATGACGTTGAAGTCCTAGCTCGTTTACTTCTATGAGGTTCAATTTCCTTATTTTATGGAGTGGTATCCTCTATGGATTCACACGTCCGCTTATTGGGACTCGTGTCTTCATTGTTTCTGTCTTTGTTAGGAAAGACATCCTCAAAAAACACAGCATTTCTTGACTCCATGACGGTTTTCACATGTACATCAGGGATGTCAGATTTATGCACTAGAAATCTATATGCACTACTGTTATTCGCATAATCGATAATATGCAATCTATCGTTTTAGGCCCAGTCTTTATTTGTTTAGTTTTAGGCACTTCTACCTTTGCTAAACACCCCCACTTTCAAGTATTTGTACCTTGGCCTATGGCCTTTCCACAACTCATATGGGGTCTTATCCATCTTCTTGGATAGAATTCTAATAAGAATGACATTTGCTGAGAGGATGGCCTCCCCCCACAAGTTTTGAGGTAAACCCGAACTTATCAACATAGCATTCATCATTTCATTCAACGTGCGGTTTTTACGTTCATCAATACCATTTGATTGAGGTGTATATGGAGCAGTAGTTTGATGAATAATGCCAGATTGTGAACATAGTTCATTAAACGGTGCATCATATTCACCACCTCTATCACTACGAACCTTTTTTATTCGTTTGCTGTTAGGAACATTTTATTATGTTTTGATGATAGTCATACTAGCGGCTATAGAAAGCCTGAAAAAAGTTAGAAATCTCTGTATAAGACTTTAATTAGAGTTTGACATGTTGTATAAGTTGAGTCAGAAAAGTATTGTACTAGTTGGTAGGATGGCAAAGTAAAACATAAATCCGGCAGAGAGAAACCAGCCAAGTACCAGTAGAGAAGCATAAGACATTATGGTCTGACTTATAACTAGGGAAATCTATGATGACCTTGGATAAGTCTAAGTTACAAATCAAATGATGGAGTACATTGTCAAATATGGTGTACACTGATCTCACCCAAATCAAGGATCAGTGAAGTACAAGAAGTACCTGAAAGATGAAAGAAAATAACAATGCAGTAAACTGGCAGAGTGAACTGACTATCGGCTGAGTATAGACAAAGCAGTAAAGGAAGAACTAAAACTGTTGGTCCCTTGAAAAGTCTTTGGTTAAGTTTATATGGGGGGTGAATAAACTTAACACTTAAAACTTTGGAGTTAACAAATTCTGCAACTTGGCTGATGCATTAATACTTGATGAGTCTGGCGATACCTCGTTAGCTCTCTTTGATAAACAGTAGTCTACTAATAGTTGAGTTTGCTGAATTTGTGCAGCGGAATTATATCAAAATTAAGCCTTAATACTTGTTGTTAAATATGATACTAAGTATTGGATACTCAGTAGTGTAAGTGTGTGATTTCAGTTGCTAGATTCAGTAGGTTGATGTGTAAAATAAACTAAGTGCAGAATGTAGATGCTGAAAGTAAGTAGGCAAATTTTATAGTGGTTCCAGGTGGTGTAATCCTGTCAGTCCACTCTTCTCATGTGATGTTGGAGGAAATTCACTAGAGATCTTTGATGTAGCTTTTACAAAGATTCCTAAGGTTGCTTGTCCTTCACCAATAACTATGGCTTCACAAACTAAAAACTGGGAACAGGTAGGATTGCTGCTCCTGAGTCTTCCACTGGTCCTTGAAGGGTAGTATTGCCTCTTCACCAGCTCCACCACAAACAACAGTCTTTCACACAACTGTGCTTTTCTGTCTTCAGCAGATTCTTTATCAAATAAAGATTGAATCAAATAAATGATTCAGATGCAGCAGCTTGATTAGGATGATAAAATCAACTGCTTGCAGGCTTCAAGTGAGTATTCTTGATGTACCTTGAATGCAAAATACACTTGAAGAATTTCTCTGGATCAGTAGCTTTAAGTTCGATGAAGCTCAAGAGGTGTGTTTTTCATTTCGAGAAAATATCTCTTCAAAGTTTATCAATTTTTTTCATCATATTTCTGAGTTGAAAGTCTTCTATTTATAGGCAAGAATGCATGTGACTTGTATTTGAAATTCAAATATAACCGTTCCTTGTTTTTGTCCCATCTGATTTGCATTATGTCACTATTCATAGGATCGACAATTGTCAAATTCCTTTTGACAATCAAGATCATCCACCCTGACTTATAACCATTGGATAAAGATCTGAATCATCCCAACGTTCTTTTAATCTCAGCCTTTGATTTCTTTGATTAGTCAGAGGTAGTTGGCTGTCCTTATCCATGTAATCTTCCAATATAATCTTGAAATAGCCAAGGTATTTTATCAGCAGAGTTCATCGATCTGTTTGAGATACCTATCGATCTATTTGAATGACAACTTGCTGTGTATAAAATACAATGCAGCTGACTTCTTTTATCTAACTTTTATATGTGAAGTTAGATTACACCTTTTTAATTATAACCAAGTTCCAAACATCATCCAACTTATAGAACTTAGACCTTCTTCACAAGGTATATGTAATCGATTTAGGTCATCACAGACTTGCCTAAATTCGATTCCATATCCTTGACTTAAATTACTAAGTTTGATCCCTTAGCCTTCAGAATCGAGTTTGAGCCCTCACCTTCCGCTTCAAAGGTTCCGGACTAGTCTCTCGACCTATCTACCCTACTGAAATGGACCAGTCTGCTGATATAAATCGGTTGACCATTACAGTGCTTGTTTGATGAAACCTATTCATAAATCAAACTCTAATAAACCTATACATTTGATCTAGACATCTTTTGCCTTTGCACTATAACAAATAGTCCGCACTCATCATCAAAACATAGAAATAAGTCCAACAATTTCCCCCTTTTTTGGTGATGATGCCACTACCCTCACCTAACAAAGAAAGCAAAAAGATAAAACAAAAACAGAACAAATATAGTCATCTTTCATTATAAACAATTGTTCAAATATATTACGATCTAGAATCAAAGAAAACATAATGCGCTTAAAGTATCTTTGATCTACGTCTTCTTTCTCTTTCTTGTCTGACCTTCTCCACTTGTTCTTGATAGGCCCTGATTTCTGCTATCATATCCCTCATCCATTCATTTTCAATCAGTGTAAAATCAATGTAGGGATTGACCTCTTTCCACCATTTCCATGCTTCAGGCAGGAGAAGATTAATTTGAGTCACTCTGAATCCAAACTTCATGTAAAGTTCCTTGAATTCATCAAGTGAGTCCTTTGCTTTTGTGATAGGCAAGTTCCTATCACCTCTGCCACTTCTTCCACCTCTTCCACTTCTGCCACCTCTGTTGGTTGCCCTTAAGGCTCTAATCCTTGCCTCCCAAAATTTCAGTCCCAAGAAAGAGTTGAGTCCTTCATGAAACCCCTTGTCTTGATAAGGTTTCCTCCTGTTGTAGTACTCTTTCTTGTACTGCCTAAAGAGATCATCAGTAAGCTGAACTCTACCAGGTGCAGGTTGTCTGAAAGTATTGGTTTCATCTAACCATCTCTTTTGTGCAAAAAGTCTTGCAGCCTCTTTTGCTACTGCTGTTTGGCCCTCTTCCCCCTTAGTGATATCATCAACAAACCGGGACATAAGGCCATGAACACTCTTCTGTGAGATAACCAGATTATTCAGTTGCCCTTCCATAATCTCAGTTCTTGTGTCAACTGCAGTAATCCTGGATTGCAAATTTTCTTCCAGTAGATTGATCCTCTCAGTAACTTTAGGATCCAATCCAGCAGGTTGAGATGTTCTAGCATCCTCAGCAGGCTTAGGTGTATCAGCAAGCTTGTCAAGTTTCTGATGAATGGATATAAATTGGTCTTTCAGAAACTTCTCTTTTGCAGTGTTTCCAACCTTGATTCCCTTCACATCTAGTATCAGATCATTCACATCATTTTGAGTAGATGTGAAGTTTGAAGCAACTGTATTGGTAGATTGTCTGTTTTCATTCACCATTTTCATAAGTTCTTCAAATCTCTCTTCCTGTCTATCCAGTTGAGTTCTCAACTGTTGCATATCATGCCTCACAGTCCTTAACTCATTCAACACTTCTACTGGTATCTCACCAGTCATTCTTCCACCAGTAGCTTCATCAGCAGGCTCCTCAACATTGTATTGTGGCCTCTGATTGCTCAAAACCAATGCCCAACTCCTATATAATCTAGCAGGATTAGGTCCTTGATATTCTTCCAAAATAGGATCAAGGGCTGGTTCTTAAAAAATAGGAAAAAATGCCTGTGGGGGATCAACATCAACATTTTCTTCTTCAGCATTTGGAACTCCTCATCACTAAAGTCATAGTTCAAAGAAATGCTCATCCATATTAACAAAGCATCTGTGCGACCATCTTTCCTTCAAGGGGTCTTGTCTCCAAGAGGCTCCACTACAAAGACCTCTTCGAGAAGAAGGGGTATCCTCCATACCCAAAATAGGTTCCAACCTTTGTCCAGTGTTTGTTTGAGACTCGGCCGATCTGCACCTCTGTTCCAACCTTTGTGCAGTCTTTGTTTGTAGCCCAAAGAACTGCACTCCTCTTTCAACTCTTTGTGGATTGAATATAGCCTCATTATCCACTTGGAATCCTTCAAAGATGACCAATCTTGTTCAGGGATAATGGCAGTTTTAGTAAGAATTCCCTCAAAGTCAAATCCATCTTGATATTCCATAGATTCTTCTAAGCTGGCACTAGGTTCACTATAATCAGTGACCTTCTATACATCCAAATCCTCACTGCTCAACTTCTTCCAGTGCAAGAGGCTCTACAACATGGAATGTAAAAGATTCATCGGCTAGCCTACCAGCACTTAAATTAACTCCTTCATTGATCAATGCCTCCATGGTGAGATCCTGTAGATCCTCATCCATCTCTCCAGTCTGCTGGCCCTCAGCAGACTTACCAGTATCAATGGACTGTTGCGCATGTGGTTCTATTAATATTGCAGTCCCACTGGTTCCTCCTGGTCCAGAAGGAAAATCACCTCTAGAATCTGATGATGAGGATGAATCATCATTGTCATCTCTTGGATCCCTAAACTTGATACCCTCATGTTTCTGTTGTTCATCAAATAAGTCCATCAATCTGGATTGCAACAGAGAGGTATCAACTAGGTCCAACAAATTCTCTACTCCCAACTTGTTAAAAGCCCATTCTTCAAAGTCTGTCATAGGTTCAGCAGCTGGCTTTTTTCTCTTGTAGAAACCAAACTTCCATTTGAAATAGTCAGCAACTTGCTGAGGTTTGGGATCTGCATACTCTTCTGTTTTCTTCCTTTCTTTCACATGCCTTTCAAAGGGCATGAAAGATCTTCTGGGAGCAGATTTAGAGCCTTGTTGACCTCCAAAGGTTCCAACAAGTAGGTTCATTGTTTCTTCAACAGATGTTTGAAAGTCAGTAGGTTGCTGAGGTGGTAAATTTGTACCTACTACTTCCATCTGTACAACACTTGGTTCCCCCTGACTTACATGCTCATCACGGGGTTAGCGTGACGCTCTTCCCCCTGAGTTCTTGCAATACTTGCAGGGTCTTCAACCAATTCTTCAACTACCACAGCAGGTTCAGTTCAGTGGTTTGCTGTGGGTCTTCAGTAGATACTACAACAGGCTCAGTCGTCGAAGATCAGATATCTCCAACAGATTGCTCAACAACAACCTGTGTGCGGCTTGATGAGACTTAACAACCTCTTCTGGTGAGGAGTCAGTAATTTCCATAGGCTTGATGATAGTTAAGGGCTCAGCCTCAATAGCCTCTTCTTCCTCTTCTACTGATGCTTCCTCTTGGGCTCTTTGTGCCTCCAAGTTTTTCAATTCTTTCCCCTTTCCATGTTTCTTTTTGTGGATAATTTATTTTCTTCTCTTGGAAAGTGGTTCATCATCTTTTTCAACCACGGTAGACTTCCTCTTTCTACTGGATTCCTTCTGTTGTTCCCTCAGAATCTCAACAACAGTTTTTCTTGTAGCAACAAAAGGGTCAGTGCTTCTAATTTGGACCTCGTCACAGACTCAACAATCAGTCTTTGTTTGCTTCTTTGTCTTTTTAGGCTTTAAGATCTCAGTGATCTTCCTTGTATCTACAGCCTTTCTTTTCTCAGTGGTCTTCTTTGGTGCAACAGGTTTAGTAGATTTCTTCTTAGTTTGTTTGGACTCCGCTCACCACCAAAGATCACCATCACCATCATCTCCATTACTGTCATCATCGCCAGCGAGGTCGAAGAAACATCTTCATTATCATCTAGACCAGGAATAGCATAATCAATTTCCTTTTTGTATCTAGGCTGATTAATCTTCTCAGGTTCAATATCAGGAACCTTCAAGTGATTCAACAGGGTCTGAACCATTAATCCTAAGGGAAAGGCCTTGGATTTCCTTTTTCCCTCTTTTTCTTCCTTGGCTACCTTCTTCGTGTAATGAATGAAGTAACCAAACCCAATCAAACTTCATGCTCCTGCAAATGATCATCATCGCTCTATCTTGGGTCCAGATAGAGTGTCCATACTTCCAACCACCCAAGTATGTTCTTTTTGCAATGAGCTTGCTCACAGATCGTACTCATTCCCAATATGTCCGCAATTGATGCCTGGAATGGATTTGGTGGCTGCATTTGTTTTGATTTGATCAACAAAAGCCATCTTGGATAGTCCCATTGCTTCGTGGATTTACCGGACCATCCATTACTTCCTCAAATCCAAAAACTTCCCTCCGTAGACTGGGGGAAACTTCAATCTCCTCAGCATTCACAGTTGTCTTGAATGCTTCATTTTCATCTTCCACAACCATGTTCTTCCAGAAATCAATAACATTTGTGTATGATATTGTTTCCAATCTGATATTGAGTATGTTTTCCAAGCCTGCAAACCTCCTTATTCTTCGACCAATGTTGATGGCCAATTCTGTTCTGTTTGCATCAACAACAAAACCTCTAACACTCTGGCTTGATTCAATCTGGACATCAATCTTTTCGGCCATTGTTAAGAGAAAAATGAGATGAAGATGATGGATTTAAAATCTGTGTTCACACAGTGTGAAATTTGCAGAGATAAAGCAGATTTTTCAAGTAGAGAGAATCTGCTGAGTGTAGATCTGTATATATAGACAGACGGTAGTTGTAACTGTCAGTGCACGTACATTAATGTTGACCACGATTAATCTGAGTAAATGTTGTCTTGACACGTGGCCCATAACTCTTCCATAACGTTTGTAACCGTTGGATCATGTTAACTATGGTAATAAAGGGTAGGATAAATATCCCGCCAAACTGCTTTTTGACTTTAGTAAAGTTTGACTGAATAACGTTCCATTCACCAGGGTTGTCCTCGGCGAGGTTGGCTCAAAGATCTGGCGATAAAGGTGCTTCAAAGACGACCTTCCGATAAAGTGACTCTGCGATCCTTGATTTCTTCTTGTTTTGTTCAATTGATAATACAAGATGAAGTTTAATACCAATGACCGATCCGTCAAGTGAGCTCACCCATCATGACAAAGACCAATCCCTTGAAACCTCATTTGCTCAATTGTCCAAACATAAGTACATGGAATTGTTGATACCAATGACTAATCTGCTAAGTGAGCTCACCCAACATAGCAAAGACTAATCCCTTGGTGAATTCCAAAGATACATTCTTTGAATATCACCAATTTTATAATTCTAAGTTCAGTCCTTAATTTGGCAAATCTTTCACTATCAAGTGGTTTAGTGAAAATATCAGCAAGTTGATTTTCAGTAGGGATATATAGAACCACCACATCTTTCTTCTCAACATGATCTCTTATAAAATGATGTCTCACATCAATGTGCTTGGTTCTTGAGTGCAAAACAGGATTTTCTGTGATTGCAATTGCACTTGTGTTGTCACACATAATTGGAATTTCCTTTTCTTCAATTCCATAATCCCTTAATCGTTGTCTTAGCCATAGCACTTGTGCACAACAACTTCCAAAGCAGCCTATATATTCACTTTCAAAGAAGGGAAGTTGATATTGAATTCTGTTTCTTGCAGAACCAGGAGACCAGTCTACTTCCCATTAACTAACAAGTTCATGTAGTGCTTTTTCTATCAATTTTGCATCCAGCATAATCAGAATCTGAGTAGGATATAACTTTGAAGCTTCCATCCTTGGAATACCATATCCCTACTCCCAAAGTCTCCTTAAGGTACTTGAGAACTCTCTTGACTACACCTAAATGACTTTCTTTAGGTTTAGATTGAAATCTTGCTCAAACACCTACAGCAAAGGATATATCAGGTCTGCTGGCAGTAGTAAGGTATAGCAGACTGCCTATCATCCTTCTGTATAAAGTCTGATCAACATCTTTGCCTTCTTTATCTTCATCCAATCTGATGTTTGTACTCATTGGAGTTGATATCTTGGTGCTATTTTCCATACCAAACTTCTTCAGCAACTCCTTGGTATACTTGGTTTGATAAATGAAGATTCCATCTTTCATCTGTTTAACTTGCAATCCCAAAAAGTAGTTCATCTCTCCCATCTTACTCATTTGGAATTTACTCTTCATTAGATTTGCAAACTTTTCACAAAGTAAATCATTTTCAGAACCGAATATTATGTCATCCACATAAATTTGTACCAAAGCAGGTCTTTGTTCCTTTCACCGATTCTCGAAAAGTCTTATCAATGGTGCCTTTTGTAAAACCATTGTCCACCAAGAATTGAGATAGAGTCTCATACCATGCTCTTGGTGCTTGTTTTAATCCATAAAGTGCATTGTTGAGTCTATACACTTTATCTTCTTGATCTTTGACTTCAAATCCAGGAGGTTGTTTGTACATACACTTCCTCCTCTAGAATGCCATTCAAAATGCACTTTTGACATCCATTTGATATACTTTGAAGTTCTTATATGCAAAGATGTGCCAAGAATAATCTGATAGCTTCCAATCTTGCAACAGTGCATAAGTTTCATCAAAATCTATTCCTTCCTTTGAGAATAGCCTTTTGCAACTAGTCTGGCCTTATTCCTTACAATGGTACCAGATTCATCAAGTTTATTTCTGTATACCCATTTAGTACCAATGATATTTGCATGACTTGGCCTTTCAACTAGTGTCCAAACTTGATTTCTTTCAAATTCATTCAATTCTTCTTGCATAGCTATTATCCAATCTGGATCTGATATAGCTTCTTCAACAACTTTTGGTTCCATTTGAGATAGAAAACTAGTAAACATAGCTTCCAGTTGTCTTCTAGTCCTTACACCTTGCTGTACATTGCCAATAACTTGTTCAGCAGGGCGATTCCTTAACCATTGTGGATTCTGATTAGTTTGATTTTCAGGAACCTCATCTTCAGTAGGGTTTGTTGTAGCTTCTTCAACAACAGGGGGTTCAGCAGATCCTTGAATTGCTTCATTGTTGCATCGAGAATGTCACCAAAGCAGGTGTTCAAGCAGGGTCAGATCGAAACTTTTAAATCATTGAATCTTTCCAAAACTTCAACACAATCTGGATCAGTGACTTGTTGATTCTCAGCAGGTTCACAATCTTCATCTTCCATACCAGTGAACTTAGGTTCATCAAACACATCATGGATTGTTTCTTCATGTTTCATGACCTCTTGTTCAAGACTCAATGCCTTGTTGATGAAGAATATCCCAAGAAAATCCCTACATCTGACTTTGGTTGGAATGTTTTCAGATGAACCTTGTGATTTAGGATAAAACATTTGTTTCCAAATGGATGGAAATATGATATGTTTGGTTTCCTTCCATTCCAAATCTCATAAGGTGTCTTCAAAGACTTTCTTGTTCACTTGATGTTCTGCTTTTGTGTATAGCATGTCATTAATCGCTTGATTTCCAATACCTTTCAGGTAGTAATGCTTCACATATCATTGTCCTTCCTTCTTTCTTTAAAGTCCTGTTTCTTCTTTCAGCAACCCCATTTTGCTGAGGTGTACCAAAGAAGCAGAAGAAGTTGATGTAGTACACCATTCTGTTCACAGTATTCTCTTATAACTTTGTGAGAAATTCAGTACCCTGATCTGATCTTATTTTGATTACTGTCAAACTTTTCTCATTTTGTAATCTCTTTAAGAGATTAGGCATGCTTTTGAGTGTTTCACTTTAATTGATCAT
Organism: Gentiana macrophylla; assembly: GCA_026214975.1. NCBI lineage: Eukaryota > Viridiplantae > Streptophyta > Magnoliopsida > Gentianales > Gentianaceae > Gentiana > Gentiana macrophylla. Next base: position 59,692,722 of record CM047806.1, on the reverse strand, counting down.
AAAAACCACCCAAGTGTACCTTGAATAATCATCCACAACTACTAAAGTGTATTTCTTTCCAGTTACACTTGCTGGAGTTATTGGTCCAAAAATATCCATATGCATAAGCTCCAACACTCTATTAGTTGATTGTTTAGTTTTTGACTTGAAGCTTGACTTTATCTGTTTACCCTGCTGACATGCATCACATATAGCATCCTTTTTGAATGTGATCTCAGGTAAACCAATCACCAACTTCTTCTTCACCAATTGATTGATATCATCAAAGTTCAAATGATTCAACTTCTTGTGCCATAACCAATTGAGTTCAGATTTGGTATGCACAACATCGAGCGTGTTTCGAACTCGCAGTGAGACCAATCCACAACATACATGTTTTGTTGTCTTCTACCAAAGCAAGTACAACTTGATCACCTCTTTCACCGATGACAATACAGATTGTTTTTGTCAAAAGTGACCTTGTATCCCATGTCACGAAATTGTCCAAAGGCTCAGCAAGTTGTAGTCCAGTCCTTCCACATATGCAACATTCTTGATAGTAAGTCCATTTCTTACAAGTGTACCATATCCTCTTGTATATCCAGGTGTATTCTTGTTGCCAAAATTCACCCTTGGACCATCTTTTGCCACAAAGTTTGATAAACAGTGCTTATTCTTTGTCATATATCTGGAACATCCACTGTCAAAATACCAGACACCCTACAAAACAAAGTTAATACATTTTAGGTACCCAAACCTGTTTGGGTCCATAGTGGTCAGTAGTAAGCATGACTTTTGGTAAGTTTCCATAAGGTCTTCTCCTAAAAGTGTCATACTTTGGTTCATACAAGTATTCCACACACCCATAAGTTCTTACAGTAGGTTGTGCAGGATTCACATTTGTTTTCTGGCCTTTTGGTTTGTAATGCTGTTTGAAGTGACTTTTGGTGTTAGAAGCATTAGTATAACCATTTGTTTGCTGTCTGTTAGGAATAGCCCTGTAGTATGGAGTCTGCTGAGGTCCCTGCTGAGGCCTTTTATAAGTCCTCTGCTGAGTCCTTTGCTGATTCCATTGCTTAGGTTTTACCCTAGTAGTATGGTTATACTCATTGTTTCTATCAAGAGTCTGAGAATATTCCAATCATCATCAGTAGGGAACAGTCTACCTTTCCCCCTGAGATAAGTATCCCTTGAATGATTAACATTTTTAGATTTGGGATTCTTATCTTTGGAATATTTCTGACCTTTACCTTTTTGTGGTCCAGCAGACTTGGTAGCAGGTCTGCTATCAGTAGATCTAGAAGGTCCAGCAGTCCTATTTTTAGATTTGTTCTTTTTATTAGGAGCTGTTGACTTCTGATTTTGCTTCCTTAAAGTATTCTCAGTAGGTTTTACTGCCTCAGCAACCTTACTTGGAGTTGGATCTTGTGCTGGTACAAACTTTGGACCAATTCTGGTGCTAGGTTCAGTAACCTTACTGGATCCACTCTTTTTGGATTGTTGAGTTCCAAATCCAAGCCCTGTTTTATCACCATAAGCCTTTCTAGACTTGTATGCAAGAGTGGAGCAAGATGGTTCAGCAGATTCAGGGGCTGCTGGATGATCAACAGGCATACACTGATTCTGTCCAACATCTTTTCCTTACATTTGAGAACTCTTAATTCACTTTTCAATCTTCCAACTTCTAATTCAAGAGCTTCTTTCACCCTTCACAGCCTCATAACTGTTGTATTATCCTCGCTTGATTAAGGATGGCATCCAAAGTCTCATTATTTTTAGAATTTCTAGGATTTGAACCACAAGTTGATTCACAATCACTTCCAAAGAGAGTATTGATGGATACAAGATTGTATACCTCCTCGCTTTCATCCATATTGGCCATCAAAGCATAATCTTCCATATCAAAGAACTTGGTCTTGTGTCATCCGATTCATTTCCTTTTTCGATTCCACTTCATACCCTCGATTCATCTTCAAAGAACCATAGCCTTCTTGCCATGTCTTCTTTGTTGACTCTTGGTCTTCGATGAGTCCGGACAATCAGTCTAAAGTGTCCAGATTCTTGCAGCTTGAAGCAAAGATAATCGGGTTCCTTACTTTGTTTTAACTCGGGACGATCCAGTTTGAAGTGTCCTGGTTTCTTGCAATGAAAGCACGAGATAGTCATTATCTTTCTTTGATTATTCTTTCTTTCTTTGAAGAGACCTTTTGTGAAGTTTCTTGCGGGGCCTTTCCTGCCTTCATCATCCCGATCTTCTTGCTCATGAGGGCAATCTGCTCTCGCATCTCATCCAAAGAGATCATCTTGTCCTCCGATGTTTCTTCCCGATGTGAAGCAAACAATGCAATGGTCTTTGGATCTTCCGTTTCAGTCCTCGTGTACAAGCTTTTGCTAAATTCATAAGCCTTGAGATCTCGAAAACAACTTGAAGGTGTCTTCTTCATGCAACTTTCTCATTTCTTCTATTGCAATACCTTCATTTTCCAAACATCTTTTGCAGGTAGAGCCTCCAAGATTTTGGTGTTTATTTCTTCTTTTGAATAACTTACACTCAGTAGGGTAAGTTCATCCAGGACAATATTAAATCTTGATTCCATTTGCTCAATGGTTTCATTTGGCAGCATCTTGAACTTTTGGAACCTTTTTCTGGCCACACTGATTTTATTCTTCTTTATTGCATCAGTGCCTTCACAGATCAACTGTATCTTGTCCCAAAGTTCCTTTGCAGTTTTGCAATCTTTAACCTTCATGTACATATTGCTATCCAGGGTTCTATAAATGATGTCAATAGAAATATTGTTGAGGTTTGCTCTTTTTCTGTCTTCTGCATTCCATTCTCTTTTTGGTTTAGGAATGTACTCAGTTGTATCACCCACTATTATTGCCTTGGTAATCTCCAGTGGTCCATCAGTTAGTACATCCATCATCTCATCATGAGTTGCGCAAAGGTAAGCCTCAGCATTCGACGCTTATACTCATCAAATCTATCTAGAGAACACATCAAAGATAGTTCTAGCATACTTGTGTGTGTTATCCATGATGCAAGTCTTTGAAAATCAGTAACTTGAAAGAAAGTTTCAAAGAATTTTCACAAGCACAACAAGTAGGATTTCTTCATAACAGAAGCACTGCTCCGATACCAATTGTTGGTCCCTTGAAAAGGCTTTGGTTAAGTTTAGAGGGGGTGAATAAACTTAACACTTAAAACTTTGGAGTTAACAAATTCAGCATCTCGCTAGCTTCACGATACTTGAAGAGTCTGGCGATACCTCGATAGCTCTTTGATAAACAGTAGTCTATTGATAGTTAAGTTTGCTGAATTTGTGCAGCGGAATTATATCAAAATTAAGCCTTAATACTTGTTGTTAAATATGATACTAAGTATTGGATACTCAGTAGTGTAAGTGTGTGATTTCAGTTGCTAGATTCAGTAGGTTGATGCGTAAAATAAACTAAGTGCAGAATGTAGATGCTGAAAGTAAGTAGGCAGATTTTATAGTGGTTCCAGGTGATGTAATCCTGTCAGTCCACTCTTCTCCTGTGATGTTGGAGGAAATTTACTAGAGATCTTTGATGTAGCTTTTACAAAGATTCCTAAGGTTGCTTGTCCTTTACCAATAACTATGGCTTCACAAACTGAAAACTGGGAACATGTAGGATTGTTGCTCCTGAGTCTTCCACTGGTCCTTGAAAGGTAGTATTGCCTCTTCACCAGCTCCACTAGAAACAACAGTCTTTCACACAACTGTGCTTCACTATCTTCAGCAGATTCTTTATCAAATAAAGATTGAATCAAATAAATGATTCAGATGCAGCAGCTTGATTAGGATGATATAATCAACAGCTTGCAGGCTTCAAGTGAGTATGCTTGATGTAGCTTGAATGCAGAATACACTTGAAGAATTTTCCTGGATCAGTAGCTTTAAGTTCAGTAAGTTCAGCATGGTGTTTTCAGCTCAGTAAAATATCTCTTCAAAGTTTATCAATTTTTTTCATCATGTTTCTGAGTTGAAAGTCTTCTATTTATAGGAAAGAATGCATGCGACTTGTATTTGAAATTCAAATGTAACCGTTCCTTGTTTTTGTCCCATCTGATTTGCATTCTGTCACTATTCATGGGGATGACATCGCTGTAATTCCTTTTGACAATCTGCGATCTGTCCCACCCTTTGACTTATAACCATTGGTTAAAGATCTGGATCATCCCAACGTTCTTTTAATCTCAGCCTTTGATTTCTTTGATAAGTCAGAGGTAGTTGGCTATCCTTATCCATGTAATCTTCCAATATAATCTTGAAATAACCAAGGTATTTTATCAGCAGGTTCATCAGTCTGCTGAGAAACCTATCAGTCTGCTGAACAGCAACTTGCTGCGTATAAAATACAATGCAGCTGACTTCTTTTATCTAACTTTTATATGTTAAGTTAGATTACACCTTTTTAATTATAACCAAGTTCCAAACATCATCCAACTTATGGAACTTAGACCTTCTTCACAAGGTATATGTAATCAGTTTAGGTCATCACAGACTTGCCTAAATTCTGATTCCATATCCTTGACTTAAATTACTAAGTTTGATCCCTTAGCCTTCAGAATCGAGAGTTTGAGCCCTCAAATTTTCCAGTCTTGGCAAGAGTTCCAGACTAGTCTCATCGACCTATCTACCCTATCGATATGGACCGGTCTGGCGATATAAATCAGCTGACCATTACAGTGCTTGTTTGATCAAACCTATTCATAAATCAAACTCTAATAAACCTATACATTTGATCTAGACATCTTTTTGCCTTTGCACTATAACAGTTAGTCTGGCACTCATCATCAAAACATAGAAATAAGTCCAACAAAAACAGCCTAGTCAAAAGGATCACTTAACCGTTCAGGTAACGGCCAAGTAAACTTTACTTGTTCAGATTTTAAATCATCAAAATCAAGCATTAAATGCATAATCAATTGAGGATCAATCAAGGACGAATTTTTTGATAGACGTTTGAGGAAAAATCCAATCACTGAAATCAAGGAGAATATAATTAAGGGGGAATCAAGAATTAAATCAAGGATTATTCCCCACATTAAATAACCAACAGATGGAAATTCAAATTAGGGATTATCATGGCTGTAAATAGAAGGCATTGATAGACAAGAAAAAGTAATTATTGAATCTGATAAGGAACATGCAGAAACTCTGTCAATTTGAAAAGCCTTCTATCTGTACTTAAAGAAAACATCTAGAGATCAACTCAGTAATTAGAACTCAAATTCTATATCAAGCTCTGAGATTGACCACAAGTCTGTGAATTCAATTCATGTCTACTGAAGCAATTGAATCAGAGGAATCTGAGAAGGAGTTGCAACCTTTGTGATAGCTGCTGAAAGATTTGTTCTCAAGGTGTAGTGAAAGTGACTGAGTCACTGAAGCTTTTGTAGCCAGGGAGTGATAGTCTTGAGAATTGTGAAGCTTGTGTAGTCAAGGACAATCTACCTATTGTGTCTATGAAAACAATAGTGAATTCCTCCAATCATCATCGGAGAAGAGTGGATTAAGGGATTACACAACCCTGAACCACTATAAACCTTTGTGTCTATTTACTTTCAGCAATTTACTTTATAGCACTTTACTTCATTACACACCATATCTATGATTGCATAATCTACTTTGAACCAACATTTAAAAAAGGGACTTATCCGCTGCCCAAAAGTTTTTAAATATAAGAAACATTTTGGAAACTCCACAATAGTCATTCACACTCCCTCTAACTATAGTTTTACCCTTCTCTGGGACCAAAAATTGGTATCGGAGCAGTGTTCCTAGTATCAAAACCTGTTTAGATCTAATTTCTGGTAACAAGGAGATCTCATATTTTCAAAGTAGTTTTCAAATTTGTGTTTTCTAAATATATCTCTTATTTGTACTCATGGATTCCTCAAATTTCATGTCAAAGGTACCTATATTCAATGTTAATAATTTTGATGAATACAAAATAAGGATGTTGTCTCATCTTGCAGCAACACATGAGGAGATGCTGGATGTAATCAATGATGGCCCATTCAAGATCACAACTGTGATAGCCCCAGGAGCTGATCAAGGGAAGGAGATAGACAAACTCAAGAAGGATTGGACCAAGGATGACAAAAGAAGAGCAAACCAAGATTTTGATGCAAATGACATGATCTTGAAGACTCTGGACAGTAATATGTTGATGAGGATCAAAGACTGCAAAACAACAAAAGAGATGTGGGATAAATTTGCACTGATCAATGAAGGATCAGAAGCAGTCAAGGAAAAAAATTATCTGTTGCAAAACAGAAATTTGAAAACTTTAAAATGAAGACTGGTGAGTCCATTGATCATATGGACAACAGATTCTCAAGCATCATCAGTGAACTTTAACAACTTGGACACATATCCACAGAAATAAGTGTGTCTGATAATCTTGAGAGGACAACCTGAAAGATGGAAGATCATCACATCAGTGCTTAGAGGAACAACAAACATTGCAAACAGTGATACTTTAAGTCTGATGTCTCAATTAAAGGCTCATGAATTTTAGTTGAATGGTGAATACAGTGCACCAGCAGAGGCACACAAGGCCAGTGCACTGGTTGCACCCTAGCAAAGCAAAACAGCTGACTCAAGCAGCAAAGAGACATAAGAGCTGAAAGAACAGGTAGCTTTGCTCAATAAACGCTTTGACAGGTTTAGCAAGAAGAAGTAATTTAAAGGAAATTCATCATCAAACAAGATGTCAAACTCAAGCAAAGACATGAAGAAAAAGGATGATGAATACAGATGCTTCAATTGTAAGAAGAAAGGTCATTTCAAGGCTGATTTCCCTGAAGAAAAAGACAAAGATGAGGATAAGAAGAAGTACAAGACAACTGAAAAGAGAAAAAACAAAAAGGCACTCAAAGCGGAAACCAGCAGTGAAAAGAATAAAGAATCATCTGAAAATGATTCTGATGATGATGATGAAGCTGACAGCTCAGAAAACTAAAAAGCTTACATATGCCTTATAGCTAAAGAATCAAATGAAACTGTGTAACATCTAATTCATACTCGTCATCTAGTGCATCCACATCTGACACTGCACAATTTTCTATTCTCCCATTAGATTCTGCAAACCTAATTCGAAATCTCATGAGTAAATTTGAAGAAATTCAGGTAAATCCTGAAATTCTGGAACAAGAATGTGAGTGTTTGAAAAAGGAAAATTAAAGATTAAAGAAAGAACTGGGTGAAATGAAAGCTGAACAAACTAGTAAGAAAATTCACTCAACTGATCAACAAGCAGCAAATGATCACTCATCTGATGTTGAAAGACAAGCTGAGAAAATATCCCTACCAGTTAAAAGCACCACTACACCTCTAATGGCACCAGCTTACAAACCCTCAAAATGGTTTGGATCCAGATCTGGTCTTGGCTATTAGTAATACCATCCTCAACGGAAGCGATTTAAGGATCTAGATCTATAAATTACACGTAATAAAATAACTAGATCTACTCTACAAGGGGGTTGTAGAACATACCTCTTGGATCTCAAAATCCAAGTAGAAGAACTGTAATAGAAATAATAAATGTGAAGAGCACCACGATCTTCCGCACGTGTGATCCGAGCAACTCCCGGTGGAAGGAAATCCTCGTCTCGAATCCTTCCGATATGCTACCCGGAAAATCTCCAAGATTCTCCCTCTTATTCCCCATGGCCGAATTTTTCCCTTCTTCTCTCTAAGAGATAGAAGTCGAATTTATGTGTGTTGTATGAGTTGGGAGAACTCTCTTTATATAGGAGAGTAATCCTTGTCCTCCAAGGATTTTATTTTTGCAAATAAATAAATCCAATAAATAAAAGATAATCCTAGAATATCCTAGAACAAATCTAGAATAATCTTTATCTTTATTTCTTACCATAAATATTTATCCAATAAATATTTTGTGCACATGTCTTATTAATCCACAAGAAAACTAATTTCTTGTTCCATAAAACATTGCCTTGGCCGAAAATTACCATTGACATAGTCAATATTATTTTCGGCCATAACACTAATTTTGCCAAGATTATGAAAAATGTTTTTTTCACATATTTAATTATTTAGCCCAACTAATTTGATAGTCTACTAAACAATTAATTCACATATCGTTTTAATTAAATTCAAACAAGAACTAAATTAATATTATTATGATTCGACGTCCGAGAATAGCTATGCTATATTGGAGGCACGTCGGGGACCATGGACTAATAATCAGCGGCTCCGATAAATCAAATAAATAATTATCTTACAAACGTAATAATTATATTCGATAAATCAATCACGAGAATATGCCACCATAATCCCGTGATCGCACTCCTCCGATTATAAGATTATATTTATCTCCTCACGAGAATTATAATAAGCGTCCATTGATATAATCATTACATATGGATTAATCCTCCATAGACTGTTCATTCTAAATCGGGAAGTTAACGTTAAGCCTTTTCAGAACCTCTTATCCTTATTTACCATTAACCCCCTAGTGATCAATTAATTCATACAACTCACTGGTAGCTAATCAGTGTATTATGAACTCCATGGATCGATCAGTTTCTAGGATTAACAAATAAGGGAATCTGTCTATCTACTTCCGAAATGGAAGGAATGGATTCCGTATCTGTGATAACACGGACTACTCACTCAATCCAAAGACAATGCCAAGATGGGGCAATTCGGATCACGCACTCTCGGTGTAATCCTTAACCTTCAAGTCAAGCCTCATACTGATTCAAGCAGTTGACTGTGATCACCTCAGGATTAAGATATATCCATAAATATGATCATCGATTGATCCGATAAGACTTCTCGATTACGGAATTATATCGTGAACTCTAATCAAATCGGTCCAAATTTCTATATGATATATCTATCATATATAAATGCCCCACTAGGTTCTCTTAACCGAAAGTCCGGATAAGACAATCACACCTATTGTGTTCTGGGCACATTAATAGCACGTTAAAGGAGAGACCCGATACTCTCGATTAACTTCACTACGGGCTAATTGTATTTTAAGTACATCTTCACTAACTCAATCCTCCCGTGTATATCCCATACACTGAGTTAAGTGATTTAATAAATGATATACTTTAGGGTTTTCTGTAGTGTAAATACTATTGTCACATCGGTGAATATGAGAATAATAATTATGAATAATAATATCATTTCATTTATTAAATAAAACAATTACAAAATTGTCTTTCGGGCATTACACCTAACAATCTCCCACTTGCACGAAAGCATGTGATTAATTGTTTTATAGCACACCCTATTATTTAAACTACAACAAACTACATCTCCCACTTGCTCTAAAGCAATGGAGACCCATCCCGTATTCTAGTACCCATTAAGCATATCATAACCATTGCAGATGACAAAGTACACTCCGAGTGTGTTGTCGTAGGATAGGTCAGTGACTCAGGGAGTACCTACATCTAAATGTCATGGGTCTTAATGATTAGTCAGGTTGTCGGCTCGAGACGATCCGTAGAATCGAAACATTACCGGTCCATCTAATCATCTGGTACCTTCCCAATATGCTTTTGACCTCTAGTGATTTCGAAAATCCTTATGAGCTACCTCTTCATCGTTTGCACAATGATGTGGTATCGGCTTCCAAATCTAGAATCACTCCCAGATATGAAAAGGAAATCCTTAAGCTATATCGCCTCTCTAGCTACTACATGAAGCCGCTAATCACCCAACTAGTTAAAGTCGAGTTGGCATTGCTGGATTCCTCCAGGCAATAGCTTCAACACAAGAGTAAACACTGAGCCCGAGATCGACTTAACGATCATCCTCAATCTGACTTAAAGTCAAAATCTATGTATCACACATATCCAAGTTCACACATGAATATGTTCGCATATTATTCCTCGTTCTCTTTAAGATACTAAAGGACATACAAAACTTGCTTTGTAAACCGCTGAATCTTAGATTCGATCAAAGTTGATGTTCAATAACCTGACCATCTCTTACGAGAAAGAGAATGTATCCCATTTCTCTTGATCCGAAGATTTAAAGAGTCATTCCTGAGGCATAGGGTAGAACTTCCTCGTTGAATATTGCATACATGTATGCATCATCTTAACCAATAAGATGGATGGGAAACTAGTGGATCGATTCTAATGAATTTGACCGAGTCAAACTCTTTAGAATGTTGTCCAAATCTCATTGCGAGAAATTTTGGCATTGTCGATTCGACTTGAGATAACACACCCATGTTGATTCCAATCGTGCGGTGTTATCCTTCACAAACACTAATATATGTATATATTCACTACTGTACTAAAATTGATATCCAGTCTACAAAAGACTTATTAATATTCTGGTCAAATCCACATATTGTAGAAATATATGACTTCCAATGACCGAGAGGTTTTCTTTTTATCCATAAAGGACATAAGCCTTGACAGTCATCCTGCCATAAGTTCATAAGGCAATACCATTTTGTTCCGAATGAATCCAGACTCCGTTTGTTTGGCAAGAAAGTCTCAGGGAATCACCCCTATTTTCTGCTTTTGAACGAAATCATGCAATACTAAGTGGTAAGAGCGTCCAAGGTCTGATTATAACTCTCTACTTCTTAGGGAATTACCCCTAGACCACACAAGCTTTGCTCTGAAAGATAAACTTTCCTATTCATTCTACTATTTTCCGTGTAGATCCATTTACTCCCACTGGGCCTGAGACGCTCAGGTGGTTCTACAAGAGTATGAATAGAACTGGAGTACCGAACTCCATTCACAGGGTTATGTCTATTAAACCAACCTCTATTATCAGAATCCTATACTGCTCACAAAAGAGCCATAGGTCATCAATCGATCCTCAAACTACAAAGTCCGCTGAACCCGTAATGGGTAATAGATAAACCATACACCAAATACTTACTGGGTGGATCAAAATTCTGATCTTGTTTAGTAGTATTTTAGTGTTTTCACCAACAACTGATGTTGGATGTGGTCTGATTTTAATCAGTTAGTAACTACCTAGAGTAAACGTACTCCAAGGTTCAAGGTTTTGTTGTTTATGGACTCTATCAGAAAGGATGCAAGAGTATAACTATCCTTTCCCGATTTCAAGAATCTAACCTTTATACACAATAGGTTAAAAGATATATCATGAATGGTCATTGACCGAACGTATGCACGAAATTCCCAGTCTTACCTTCAAGCACCGTGTGCTAAATGCTTATATTTATGGAAGTGGGGTGAACCGAATCCACACCTTATCCGTAAATTCCAAAGCATAGTCTTGGTAGACTTCTCGGTCTTACATTTCAATGTAAACCGTTATTTTGCTTCCAATATCTTTATTGAGTTAAGCAGTGTATTGTAGCACATCTAAAACTATGTAAGGAAATTTAACGGTTTCTCACTTAGTGAGAACATGTCACAATAAGGCAGGCTGAGCATCGCCTCTAGAGGACTATGAATGGCCTATTCGAGTATAGAATACTCTATCTTTGTTGAAAATAGAGAAGCCTCAAAATATTTTGGATAAACTTACCGGAGTGTTTGAATAGTTATCGACACAGAAGTCACTACTGGAAGCTCCTACTAGCTTGTATCTTTCATCGAGACTCAAGGTCGTCATGAACAAGCTATGTTTCTTCTTTATAACAATTATCATTTCCGATTGAAAGGAAACTTAGTCATTGAACCTTTGAGACAATATAACCGGATCGAGAAAGGAATCACCTCAGAGCCGCCTTGAGTCTTGTCTTTTAAGGACTATGCACTTACTATGGAATATGAAGAAGCGTTTATCTAAATATCGAAACCAATTGCTTTTAATAGTTCTTAAGATGTGTTTTATATACATATTTCAGCGAGCTTGTAAGTGGTTTTGACTTTATCAAACAAAAGTCCGAGTCTTGGATTCAGACTACAAATGGTATATTCACTTTCTATACGACAAACAAATTATCGAATAGAAGGTAAATCCATTCGCTCCAACGAATCTTAAATGTAAAATAATTTTTCCACGATATCCAAGGATTGAATCCGAGATTCATTTCCTTATATCACTCCCACTATTCCAGCTAAAATTAACTGCCCGTTGTTTACTCTTTTAATCGTTAAATGCACTGCTACCTTGTTCTTCCAAAGAACTTAGCTCGAAAATCGCCAAGGATTCATAGGTTGGTGATCCAAAATCACTGTCCTTATCCTATGATTTTCAATTAATTAATTTTCGGTTCAGCCGTAAAGTTTTCTCAGTTTAGATAACTAACACTTTTAAACATATTCTCCCATTCATTCCGTGAATGGAAACAGTCTTTAACCAGCAGTTTGTTTGAGTAGACACTACTCTTGAACCGTGGGATGTCTATTTCGAGTGTTACTCGTCGGGACTTCTTGGATTTTCTAATATACCAGAAAAAACAATAAATCATAACACTAAAGCTCCCACTAGTTTATCGGTTCCAAATACCGTCTAACGAGCAATGCTTTTTTTTTTTTATGATTTTCCGATTAGAAAATCTTTCGTACATAGTTCCAATGTTTCCAAAAAAACAACAAATCATAGAACTCCCACTAGTTCATCGATTCCAAATATCGTCCAACTAGCAACATTCCATGACTTTCCGGTTTTTCAATTAGAACGGTTACGTGTGTAGTCAGTTACACTTTTCTAATGTTCTAGAAAAACAACAAATCATAAAGCTCCCACTGGTTCATCGATTCCAAATATCGTCCAACTAGTAACACTTCATGATTTTCCGATTTTTCAATTAGAAAATTACTCGTGTAATAACTACACACTCAAAATTCACTAGAAGAATTTCAATGTCCGAAATCACCTTTGATCAAACTAAGTTTGTCTCCCGTTTGACACGAATGACACTAGTGACATACCTTTATGTCACTCTGGTTTTTAAAAGGCTTAAGAGAAAATATCTCTTTCGAAAAATAATTGCATTATCGATTAACTAGTTCAACGTCCTAGTTACTTTCCACTTTTTAATGAAGTCAATACTAGTCAGATTTTAATTTTTAAGCAATTTAGTAAGGGATATAATGTTGTAAATAAAATGACATATATTAATTCAAGTTTAACACTACTATATGAGTTTATTTTAGGAATTGTAAACTAAAATTAAGTCTACTCTACCATTCAAAGGTTTTAACCTCGCATCTCAGTGCCGTCTTAGGGTAGGTCAAAGAGATGACGGTTAAATCGAGACAATCTCATCAATGAATAACTTGTGAGAATCGAACATCCCATGAGAATCAAACATCCCTTTATTCATTGACTACCTTCCTTTTTTAGCCTAGATATTATCAAGAATACCCTTGATGAGTGTGACCTACTATATCGGATCTCTTAGGTACGCCCCGAGTGTGCCGTCGTAGGATAGGTCAGTGACTCGACGAGAACCCGGAAATCCTATCCTTTCGGAGACCAAGCCATGAATGTTGATAGGGGTGAACACCATCTGTAGGGGGACAAAATCAAAGCGCCGCGAGGCGTCACCCTTCTCTCACTTACTTGTATCTATAGTCTAGGCCGTGGGGTTGGCTGTCGCCTCCCCCGTTCCCACTCAATATTTTGGAAGTGGTGGTGGGTTAACTAACCACGTCTTTTTGATGTTAACATAAAAGCACATTAAATCAAGGATTCTGAATGGTGTCGGTAACGTAGGCAAGCCTACCTGTCCTATTCGTTGGAACATATGTGACAGTCGGACGAAGTCGGGTCAAGAGAACCCCATGGAGATAAGAAGGAATCACCCCTCCACTCACCGGTGTAGCTTAGTCTTGCCAGACCCCCGTGCATACATCACACTAGGAGGGTTCAGTCGGTCGAGCGAAGCTCGATTGACCACCCAACCTATAAAGCGAACCGTTTTTATCCAAGATTTATTGTTCTTTTACCATCATTCAATCTCGTAGACACTACGAATCGAAAACGTGATCTCGTTTGGGCTTTTAAGGCGGTTCACCGAGAACACACACCGAAAAGGCTTAACGATTTCATAACCCGTCCTCGGATCTTTAATTAGTTACTAAATTAATTAATTACCACGTATTAATTAAATTTCAACTAATTACGCGAGTTTGTATACATGCCTATTTTAATTACCAAAATTAAAATTCTACATGTATGCATGGAGTGGATTTATGATATGATGCATGTCATGGCAATTCCGGTTTTATATCTATTTTATGATCAAACACATAAAAAATAAATTGCGGAAAATTTAAACACCGAGATGGATCGTTGGTACACCCGTATCTAATCTATCCTAGGAAAAAAGTAAATTACAATCTTGTTGTCTTCAAGTCTTCGATCTTCGAACCTTGAACTTGAAACTTCCGGATCACGAACCACGAACACCCGAGAGGAGAAAGACCTTTTTAATTAAATAAACCCAATTTGTTTTAATTAATCAAATTTTTTTATTTTTTTTATTGTTTCATGTGGCTGTTTTAAATTATTTCCCAAAATAATGTATTTTTTTTATTTTAATTATCTACCAAACGGCAGTATGTTATAAAAAAATTAGGCCAAAAAAAAGTTTCATACAGCCGCATAAAAAAAAAACCCCCTAGCCGCACGCTAGTTTTATTAAACAGGACTTATAGCGACGCTTTTTAGTGTCGCAGAAAGTCCTGTAGCAGTTTTAAATTTTTTTTAACCGTTTCTCCTCGTTTATACCTTGGGTTTCGTCTTGATCTTCAATTTTCCAGCAAGATCTTCATCTTTTCGAGCCCGGATTTACAAAATTACAATAAAAGATGCTACTTTTACATGGAATTTTCGAAAATTGACATAAAAAAATACAATTCCTATGCTCAATTGTTACTAAACAAAAAGGGCTACAATAGATCTAACGAGTAAACAGTACCAACCCCAATCCATCTCTTCAAACCACAACAATCGCAACATAAAAAAAATATGTATGTGCATCGGCCCCAATAATAAAAAAAATTGGGACACAAAAAATCTACATGTTTACCACTCCTAGATCTAATATTTTGTACGTATAAATATAGATCACCTTGGTCTCTGATACCATTGTTAGTAATACCATCCTCAACGGAAGCGATTTAAGGATCTAGATCTATAAATTACACGTAAAAAAATAACTAGATCTACTCTACAAGGGGGTTGTAGAACATACCTCTTGGATCTCAAAATCCAAGTAGAAGAACCGCAGTAGAAAGAATAAAGGATAGTGTGAAGAGCACCACGATCTTCCGCACGTGTGATCCGAGCAACTCCCGGTGGAAGGAAATCCTCGTCTCGAATCCTTCCGATATGCTACCCGGAAAATCTCCAAGATTCTCCCTCTTATTCCCCATGGCCGAATTTTTCCCTTCTTCTCTCTAAGAGATAGAAGTCGAATTTATGTGTGTTGTATGAGTTTGGAGAACTCTCTTTATATAGGAGAGTAATCCTTGTCCTCCAAGGATTTTATTTTTGCAAATAAATAAATCCAATAAATAAAAGATAATCCTAGAATATCCTAGAACAAATCTAGAATAATCTTTATCTTTATTTCTTACCATAAATATTTATCCAATAAATATTTTGTGCACATGTCTTATTAATCCACAAGAAAACTAATTTCTTGTTCCGTAAAACATTGCCTTGGCCGAAAATTACCATTGACCTAGTCAATATTATTTTCGGCCATAACACTAATTTTGCCAAGATTATGAACAATGCCTTTTTCACATATTTAATTATTTAGCCCAACTAATTTGATAGTCTACTAAACAATTAATTCACATATCGTTTTAATTAAATTCAAACAAGAACTAAATTAATATTATTAGGATTCGACGTCCGAGAATAGCTATGCTATATTGGAGGCACGTCGGGGACCATGGACTAATAATCGTCTCCGATAAATCAAATAAATAATTATCTTACAAATGTAATAATTATATTCGATAAATCAATCACGAGAATATGCCACCATAATCCCGTGATCGCACTCCTCCGATTATAAGATTATATTTATCTCTCACGAATTATAATAAGCGTCCATTGATATAATCATTACATATGGATTAATCCTCCATAGATCGCTCATTCTAAATCGGAAGTTACCGTTAACCCTTTTCGAACCTCTTATCCTTATTTACCATTAACCCCCAGTGATCAATTAATTCATAGAACTCACCGGTAGTTAATCGATGTAATATAAACTCCATGGATCGATCAGTTTCTAGGATTAACAAATAAGGGAACTGTCTATCTACTTCCAGAAATGGAAGGAATGAATTCCGTATCTGTGATAACATAGACTACTCACTCAACCCAGTACAATAACAAGATGGGGTAATTCAGATCACAGACTCAGTGTAATCCTTAACCGTCAAGTCAAACCTCATACTGATTCAAGCGGTTGGATCGTGATCACCTCGAGATTAAGATATATCCATAAATATGATCATCGAATGATTCGATAAGACTTCTCGATTACGGAATTATATCGTGAACTCTAATCAAATCGGTCCAGCCTTATATGATATATCTATCATATATAAATGCCCCACTAGGTTCTCTTAACCGAAAGTCAGGATAAACAATCACACCTATTGTGTTCTGGGCGCATTAATAGCATGTTAAAGGAGAGACCCGATACTCTCGATTAACTTCACTACGGGCTAATTGTATTTTAAGTACATCATCACTAACTCAATCCTCCCGTGTATATCCCATACACTGAGTTAAGTGATTACATAAACGATATACTTTAGGGTTTTCTGTAGTGTAAATACTATTGTCACATCGGTGAATATGAGAATAATAAATATGAATAATAATATCATTTCATTTATTAAATAAAACAATTACAAAATTGTCTTTCAGGCATTACACCTAACAATCTCCCACTTGCACGAAAGCATGTGATTAATTGTATTATTGCACACCCTATTATTTAAACTACAACAAACTACATCTCCCACATGCTCTAAAGCAATGGAGACCCATCCCGTATTCTAGTACCCATTAAGCATATCATAACCATTGCAGATGACAAAGTACACTCCGAGTGTGCCGTCATAGATAGGTCAGTGACTCGGGGAGTACCTACATCTAAATGTCATGGGTCTTAATGATTAGTCAGGTTGTCGGCTCGAGACGATCCGTAGAATCGAAACGTTACCGGTCCATCTAATCATATGGTACCTTCCCAATATGCTTTTGACCTCTAGTGATTTCGAAAATCCTTATGAGCTACCTCTTCATCATTTGCACAATGATGTGGTATCGGCTTCCAAATCTAGAATCACTCTCAGATATGAAAAGGAAATCCTTAAGCTATATCGCCTCTCTAGCTACTACACGAAGCCGCTAATCACCCAACTAGTTAACGTCGAGTTGGCATTGCTGGATTCCTCCAGGCAATAGCTTCAACACAAGAGTAAACACTGAGCCCGAGATCGACTTAACGATCATCCTCAATCTGACTTAAAGTCAAAATCTGTGTATCACACATATCCAAGTTCACACATGAATATGTCCGCATATTATTCCTCGTTCTCTTTGAAAACGGTCATTTTGTGCCCGTTATTCTATGATCTTTATCCCCATTCTAGTTTAAAGGAGCTATAATAGAGTAATAATAAGTCGTAATACGCTTAAGTTTCATATGCCGAGAGTTACGATTCGTTATTATGTATTTGGAGGTTTTATTATATTATTTGATGTTACTGATCAGATTTCATGCTATATTTGTAGTAACTCATTGGGGAGCGCAAGGATGGACTTCGGAGAAGCTTGAATGGATTGCAGACAAGTTCAGAAAGCCCAATGCATAAAAAGACGGAAGCCTAGAAGCATACAAGGCTCCGTCGACCGAGCCTATGCATTCGGTCGACCGAGTGGGCCTGAAGCCCAGCAGCAGCCCGGCACATTGTTTGAGGCGGTTAGGGTTCAGTAGTGTCGGCATTTAAGTCAGTTTTCTTAAGTCGGCTGTAGCTCTATATAAACACAAGTCTTTGTATTTTTTAGAACAAACTCATATATACACCAATATCAATTTACATTTACATATAAGTAAATAAGGATTCAGTAGGCTTGTGAAGGAGCTGGGGGTGCAATCATGTAAGCCCTCGTTTTTCTTCTTGTTTTCTTTTAGTAATCAATTTCCCAATTATGCTTTGATTGTTTGAGTAGTTATTCATATCTAGATGATGTAGATCTAGGCTATGACGTTAGGGAGGTGGTGATGCCTTGCCTATGAGGATCTCATACCCTACGTCCTCTTCTTACGATCTATGGATGAATCTACATGTTTAATTTACGTTTATTTAGATTAATTTATATAATGTCCTGATGATTCACTATATAATCCGATTCGTATGAGAAACGCTGAGAAATATATTCAGGGATGTAATCTGGGAGTGAAGCACTCGGGTGACCGTGAGGTGTCACTCGGTCGACCGAGTGTCTCTATTCGGTCGACTGAGAGTCTCTGGCTCTGTTTCATCCGTTAATCAGTCACGTCTTTATGATTAGGTTAGCTTAATTGAATCTGTTATCTCAGTAGGTATGGCTATGGCTACGTCACTCGCTTAATTTAATTAAAACGTGTAAAAAGGAAATACCAATATAAAACTCTTAGGTGGGCTTATGAATTGATCTTCACGGACGTTCAGCGTTATCTAGGTAGGTTTATATTAGGGAATTGCGCGCACCTTGTTTATACGTAGATCGTAAACTAGCATGAGACTATGACTTGGTAATTGTTAGTTGGACGAGAGTTTGAGTGATCGTTTAGGAAGTACGCCTAACCATAGGAATGTTGCCTAGACGAGGTGTACGGTTAATATCGGCATCCTTAGAGTCGTAAGCGTGTGAGTTATATGAGATGGAGGCACTTAAAATGCGAAGTCACGTAACAATATCACAGTTGATCTAGTGACTCTACCGGTGCTACGTCAAGTTTTAGAGGATGACTCCGTAGCCAATATAAATAGATATGAACGGATTAATAGTTGATAAGTCTGGTTGTTATATAAATTGTCTAGGTCCAAATGATTATGGTTATAATTGAGCAGTTGATTACGTTAGTTGTTTACGTGTTTATATGTTTGAATGTGTCATTCTTTTCTCGTATCCTATGTTGGTCATAGACCGTCTTTGTCGAACGAAATAAATAGGTTGACTATTTAAGTTAGGAACCACAAATTTGATTCTCTGTGGGATCGACCTCGACTCTATCTAGCTATACTGTGATTGAACCTAGTTCACTTGCTAGTGGTTATTTAGGCATCGAGTTAATAATTTAACTTGACCTCAATCAAGTTTTTGGCGCCGTTGCCGGGGAATCAATGGTCCAACTGCTTAAATAATCTACTTAATTATTTCGTTTCTTATGCTTTCTTTCATATTATATATATATATATATATATATATATATATATATATATATATATGTATATATATATATATATAATCTGTATATTCGGTCGACCGAACATTATCACTCGGTCGACCGAGCCCATTATTTGTTTTATATTTTCTGATAGTTGTTTTCCCCTGTGATTCTGTTAGTAGGTTATAAGCCTAGTAGCAGTATGAGTAATCATACTGCCTGTTAGTTCAATAACCGTTTGTTGTTTTTCTTATGATGCAGTTAATAAGAGGGGATCACTCAAGCGAACTGTTTAGTAAAATATCATCACATCAGCTTTCTGAGGCTCGAGGAGAAGAAGTCATGGTGCTGAGAACCAAAACCACACCTAGAAAGCCGTTGACACCTAAGCTCAAGGAGAGAATAGCGAAGATGAAAGCAAGAATTCAAGAAGATAAGAAGTCAAAAGAGTCTAAAGATGCTTACATATACAGAGGTATGTCCAAGTTAAATCCTGAAGAGATTTCTTCAGATTCAGACTCAGGATATGACTACATGCATCATATGTCAGATATAGAATCTGAGTCTGAGGTTAGCATAGACCTAAATCGCCTATATAGTCGTCATCCCTGAGAGATGCAAACAGATATTGAGAATGAAGCTCGGTTGATGCCGAAACTAGATAACCCAGGAGCATTTATGGTAGAGGTTACCTTAGAAGGAACATACCTAGGGTTGGCTTTGATAGATTCTGGCTCGAGTCTGAACATTTTCCCGAGGAGTCTTAGTGATAGAAATCTAATCCTTACCCCCATGAATACTCCGTTGCAAGTTAGATTTGCAGATAGGACCAGAACGATCATGTCTGGAAATATGTATAATATGATCATTTGCATATGACAGCTCAGGTTTAAGATAGATATAGTTGTTATGGATATAGATGAGCACCCTCACTGCCCGATCATTTTAGGGAGAGCCTTTATCAATACTTCTAGAGCCCTAATTCGTATGTCCAGGCATGAGATCACATTTTTCGATGCTAAGGGTTCTGAGACCTATGGGACGAGGAATTCAGATTTCCCTACTCCGGTGAGCGTGAATGTTATAGGAGTTGGTAGTTCGAAACAAGATTTTACTCCGGACTCAGAAAAAAGTGCTGATGACAAGATAGAAGAAAGAGATGAGATCCTTACAGTTCTGAGTCGTGAGAAAGTTGTCGAGCCTGCCCCTGTTCTAGAAAATCATAATTCTGAAGGCCTGACTTTCTCCAGACCCAAGGCTAAAAGGAAGCAAACAAAGAAACGAACTCGTAGAGTTCGAGCTAAAGAGAGCTCATCTAGTTCTGAAACAATCATGAAAGTTGGAGCTTGCTTGGATGGACAGTTCGACTGTCTTTTCGTTGGACTCACACTCGCGGAAGCACTCGTGCAAAAGGACAAACAAGACATTTTCGTGAAGGCTAACCAGGTGAAAACCTGGCAAGCCAAGAGCGATTCGTAGAAAGTGATGATTTTTGGAAAGTCGAGCTACCGACTTAAATCAGAGAACTATTTCTATTCTTCGTTATTTTATTTTAAAAATAAAAGTAGCGTGAAACGATAAGAAGTTGTTTTTTTTTTCCGTGTTCCGACGACTGCTGAGTTAAGGATGTGCAAAATAATTTTTTTTATTCGAATCGTTTTTACGTGAAATAGAGTGTAGTGACCGAGTTTTTGTAAGAAAATGTTGATTAAGGAAATAAGAATGCATTATTTTACAAATGCTGTAGGCCAGATTGTTTGATTTATTTATGAAAAGAATGAGATTGTTTTTGTGCTTGGGACAACTTATCGGTTGGGATAATTTATGCGGTAGGAATTGAAAAGAGTGAAATATTAGTTTTGGCATCGTTATGTGTTGTAGTTAATTTCCGGTGTGTCAAAATTAAATGGTCAACACCATTTATTTCTACATATCCCCATTCACCTTTCACTCTTCCCAACCATTCACCTTTCCCTCTTCCCAATTTCTTTATTCTTCCAATTTAAATTTTCAAATTCCACCTCTACACCTCATCAATCCCCAACCATTCTAATCCACCAATCACATTCCAGTTTTCAAATTCCAATTTCTCTATTTAACCCATTCATCCTCTTCTACATTTTCTTCATCCTCTTTTCCATTTTTCATCCAAATTCTCTACATACCTTTTCCCCAAATCCTTGTAGAAATCAAATGGAAATATTTTGCAAATCTTCATCCATTATACCATTACACTCACTTTTCATCCTTTAAACCGCAAAGGAGCTGTTGAAATTTTTTCTGATCAGCCAAATAAGTCACTGGGAGGATACAGGGCCGGAAACCCACCAGTTCGGTCGACCGAGAGTAACCCTATTGCTGCCGCCCGCTGCTGTGCCGCCTACCTGTCAGAATGCCACCAAGAAGATGCAGAGCCGCCCAATTTGTGGCTGTTGAAGGCGACATACCTCTAATAAACGGGGTACCACAATTCGCGAGTCGGGAGGTATATTCTTCGTTTATTAATCATTTCGTAAATGCCCTTGTACATCGAGCTCGAGGACTGGATTTGGACAATTGTGGAGATGAGCTTTTGGGATTGGTGGAACATTATCAGTGGCGAGATGTCGTAGCGCCCCCCGGCCGAGTCAACGTCAATTGGGTAAGGGAATTTTATGCTTACTTACGCGTACATCCCGATACCAATATTGTTATTATTCGTGGACGACCGATTGTAATTTCTCCGGGAACATTTAATGCCTATTTTGGTCTGGATATCTCGGACGACGGGCCGGAGTATATGGTGACATTTGACGGGTCCGACGCTTGGTTGGAGGAAGTTGGTGCCTATCTGGGGATAGAATGGACTATAGGGGAGGTTGCCCGCACATTTGCGGAACCAGATTTCAGGAGATGGGAGGATAAATGCCTTCATCGGCTTATCCGTTCTAATATCTTTCCGGCCAAGCATGTATCTACGGTCTACTATGCCCATGCCACTCTGCTTTATTGGTTATACATGGGATGGCCCATGAATGTGGGGGCATTGATACGAAAGGAAATGACAGACGATGCTCTCAAGCCTCGGCACACCATACCTTTTGGTTCACTGATCACTACATTCTATGAGGGAGCCGAGTGCCCAGTGTTGGGCAGCGATTCCTATGGGGAGCCAATGCCTATCCTATCTTTAAATTCTGTCGCACCACCTATCGTTCACGGCCACGATCAAGAACAAGAAAGGGAGCCCAAAGATGATGC
The DNA here is from genome assembly GCA_026214975.1 of Gentiana macrophylla. Taxonomy (NCBI): domain Eukaryota; kingdom Viridiplantae; phylum Streptophyta; class Magnoliopsida; order Gentianales; family Gentianaceae; genus Gentiana; species Gentiana macrophylla. The sequence goes on along the minus strand of CM047806.1, from coordinate 59,670,129 downwards.
TGATGAAGCCGGCCTGAACAATTTGCAACTAGCACCATTCAATCCCGGATTTTGGGATTAAGCATTTGTATTTCCGCATTTGCATTTCCTATGATTAACGCATTTTTATTTTGATTGGTTTCTACTAGTAGGTCGTGTTATATGGAGTAAGTTTCACTACTGCATAATTTCAAACTCATGTAATGTTTTGGACTTGCTGAAAGATATTGAAATGTAATCATTAACTTATAGACTTAAAAATGTTGAAGGAATTTGTTATCCCTTTTACGGTCCATTTTTCTGATTATTACTGTTTGGACTAATCATGTAACGAGTTTCGAGCTTTGTTTAAGATGCATGTTGCAGTGATTATTCTTCCGCCTTGCTAGCGGCCAATGCCTGTGCCTGTTAAACTTTGCCGAATTCCCAAGACTTGTTCAACTTCCACGCTTATCCAAAGCTAAGTTCCTTTTTCTGAGTTTGTTATTTCGATTTTTATACATTGGGGACAATGCATGGTTTAAGTGGGGGGTACAAGTCACTTAGCTCAAATAAGCTTCCATATACTCCCATATATCAAATAATAAATAAAATGAGTAAAAAATTAAAACTTTTAAACTTAGAATCACATTTACCTTGGTAAGTTCCTGATATTTATATCTAATAAGAAGTAAACCATATTTCATGAGTACGTGATCACTTTATACTTCTGCGATTTATTGATTAGTAAACTTAATGATATTCATATTATCCATTGCGAGTAGTTGTTTATTATTCAATTATTCGATAAATGAATCGAGTTGTACTACGCTTATTATAAAAATGAAAAAATTATGTGTGCATTGCATAGATAATTGGTTATGCTTACCTAGTGTCAAATTTATCGTCTGATGTGTTCCTCAAATTCTAGCCACAAAAGCTGAGTAATAAGCTTGAGATGCACCTGTGTTTGATAATATTAAAACACTGGACTTGTAGTAAGTTACCAAAGTAGCCTCGCGCTTGTGGTAATATTCGATGCTATGTTTGATCTAAGATATGGGGATGCTCTAAAAAGTTTTTCCTTCTTGAGATTGGTAGTATCTGAAGAATATGATGATATGAAAAGAATATTTAACTCTTCAAGAGGCTTTGAGTAGTACTCGGTCTCCAAGTCCCAAAACCCTATAGATACGCTCTTGCTTATTATTCTAGTGCTTCAACAATTAAAAGGCTTAAGAAGGGGGAATACTGAAGTTGGTAGGCTAAGACTACAAAGTTTGCATAAACTCTAATCTTGCTACGAATATTTAAAACTCAATGCACATGCACACAACACATCGATTCATGATGAATAGTGGATTATGGATATCTGATGAGCATAGAGGGTATGAGTTGATTCGAGTTTCTTGTGTCAGTATACTGTGACCACGGGAAAGTAGTTTATGGGGAATGACTTATTGATATTTTGATCGGGACGATCAAAGGCTAAGTGGGGGGTAGTTGATAACGGTCATTTTGTGCCCGTTATTCTATGATCTTTATCCCCGATTCTAGTTTAAAGGAGCTATAATAGAGTAATAATAAGTCGTAATACGCTTAAGTTGCATATGCCGAGAGTTACGATTCGTTATTATGTATTTGGAGGTTTTATTATATTATTTGATGTTACTGATCAGATTTCATGCTATATTTGTAGTAACTCATTGGGGAGCGCAAGGATGGACTTCGAGAAGCTTGAATGGATTGCGACAAGTTCGAAAGCCCAATGCATAAAAAGACGGAAGCCCGAAGCATATAGGCTCGGTCGACCGAGCCTATGCATTCGGTCGACCGAGTGGGCTCAAGCCCAGCAAGAGCCGGCACATTGTTTGAGGCGTTTAGGGTTCAGTAGTGTCGGCATTTAAGTCGGTTTTCTTAAGTCGGCTGTAGCTCTATATAAACACAAGTCTTTGTATTTTTTAGAACACACTCATATATACACCAATATCAATTTACATTTACATATAAGTAAATAAGGATTCAGTAGGCTTGTGAAGGAGCTGGGGGTGCAATCATGTAAGCCCTATTTTTTCTTTTTGTTTTCTTTTAGTAATCAATTTCCCAATTATGCTTTGATTGTTTGAGTAGTTATTCATATCTAGATGATGTAGATCTAGGCTATGACGTTAGGGAGGTGGTGATGCCTTGTCTATGAGGATCTCATAACCTACGTCCTCTTCTTACGATCTATGGATGAATCTACGTGTTTAATTTACGTGTATTTAGATTAATTTATATAATGTCCTAATGATTCACTATATAATCCGATTCGTATGAGACACGCTGAGAAATATATTCAGGGATGTAATCTGGGAGTGAAGCACTCGGGTGACCGCGAGGTGTCACTCGTCGACCGAGTGTCTCTATTCGGTCGACCGAGAGTTTTGGCTCTGTTTCATCCGTTAATCAGTCACGTCTTTATGATTAGGTTAGCTTAATTGAATCACATTATCTCAAGAGGTATGGCTATGGCTACGCCACTCACTTAATTTAATTAAAACATGTAAAAGGAAATACCAATATAAAACTCTTAGGTGGGCTTATGAATTGATCTTCACGGACGTTCAAATTATCTAGGTAGGTTTATATTAGGGAATTACGCGCACCTTTGTTTATACGTAGATCGTAAACTAGCATGAGACTATGACTTGGTAATTTTTAGTTGGACAAGAGTTTGAGTGATCGTTTAGAAGTACGCCTAACCATAGGAATGTTGCCTGAGACGAGGTGTACGGTTAATATCGGCATCCTTAGAGTCGTAAGCGTGTGAGTTATATGAGATGGAGGCACTTAAAAGGCGAAGTCACGTAACAATATCACGGTGATCTAGTGACTCACCGGTGCTACGTCAAGTTTTAGAGGATGACTCCGTAGCCAATATAAATAGATATGAACGGATTAATAGTTGATAAGTCCGGTTTGTTATATAAATTGTCTAGTCCAAATGATTACGGTTATAATTGAAGCGATTGATTACGTTAGTTGTTTACGTGTTTATATGTTTGAATGTGTCTTTCTTTTCTCGTATCCTATGTTGGTGATAGACCGTCTTTGTCGAACGAAATAAATAGGTTGACTATTTAAGTTAGGATCCACAAATTGATTCTCTGTGGGATCGACCTCGACTCTATCTAGCTATACTGCGATTGAACCTAGTTCACTTGCTAGTGTTTATTTAGGCATCGAGTTAATAATTTAACTTGACCTCAATCACTCTTCAAGATACTAAAGGACATACTAAACTTGCTTTGTTAACCGCCGAATCTTAGATTCGATCAAAGTTGATGTTCAATAACCTGTCCATCTCTTACGAGAAAGAGAATCTATCCCATTTCTCTTGATCCAGAGATTTAAAGAGTCATTCCTGAGGCATAGGGTAGAACTTCCTCGTTGAATATTGCATACACAGATGCATCCTCTTAACCAATAAGATGGATGGGAAACCAGTGACTGATTCTAATGAATTTGACCGAGTCAAACTCTTTAGAATGTTGTCCAAATCTCTGTTGAAGAGAATTTTGGCATTGTCAGATTCTGACTTCAGATAACACACCCATGTTGATTCCAACTGGTGCAGTGTTATCCTTCACAAACACTAATATATGTATATATTCACTACTGTGCTAAAATTGATATCCAGTCTACAAAAGACTTATTAATATTCTGGTCAAATCCACATATTGTAGAAATATATGACTTCCAATGACCGAGAGGTTTGCTTTTTATCCATAAAGGACATAAGCCTTGACAGTCATCCTGTCATATGCTCATAAGGCAATACCCTTTTGTTTCGAATGAATCCAGACTCCGTTTGTTTGGCAAGAAAGTCTCAGGGAATCACCCCTATTTTCTGCTTTTGAACGAAATCATGCAATACTAAGTGGTAAGAGAGTCCAAGGTCTGATTAACTCTCTACTTCTTAGGGAATTACCCCTAGACCACTCAAGCTTTGATCTAAAAGATAAACTTTCCTATTCATTCTACTCTTTTCCGTGTAGATCCAATTACTCCCACTGGGCTGAGGCGCTCAGGTTGTTCTACAAGAGTATGAACAATAACCCAGTACCGAACTCCATTCATAGGGTTATGGCTATTAAACCAACCTCTATTATCGTAATCCTATCTGCTCACAAAAGAGCCATAGGTCATCAATCGATCCTCAGACTACAAAGTCCGCTGAACCCGTAATGGGTAATAGATAAACCATACACCAAATACTTACCGGGTGGATCGAAATTCTGATCTAGTTTAGTAGTATTTTAGTGTTGTCACCAACAACTGATGTTGGATGTGGTCTGATTTTAATCAGTTAGTAACTACCTAGAGTAAACGTACTCAAAGGTTCAAGGTTTTGCTGTTTATGGACTCTATCAGAAAGGATGCAATAGTATAACTGTCACTTCCCGATTTCAAGAATCTAACCTTTATCACAATAGGTTAAAAGATATATCACCTATTGTGTTCTGGGCGCATTAATAGCACGTTAAAGGAGAGACCCGATACTCTCGATTAACTTCACTACGGGCTAATTGTATTTTAAGTACATCTTCACTAACTCAATCCTCCCGTGTATATCCCATACACTGAGTTAAGTGATTACATAAACGATATACTTTAGGGTTTTCTGTAGTGTAAATACTGTTGTCACATTGGTGAATATGAGAATAATAAATATGAATAATAATATCATTTCATTTATTAAATAAAACAATTACAAAATTGTCTTTCGGGCATTACACCTAACATTGGCTACAACAGTTAGGGTGATAAAAGAAACAATGGACAACACAATTCGGAATCAAGGACCAAAACTGGGCCTCAATTCAGAAAATGACAGACCATAGTTTCCTCTGCTCATCTTAGACCGGAAAAGTCAAAACCCAGTGTAGTGAAACAGTCAAGTAAATCATCAAATCAGCCAATTAAAGGTAAAGGGAGACTTTACCCTTCAAAAGATGATTGGAATGTTGCACCTCCAAAATACAAGAAGAAACCATTTCATGCTATACAACATGTGTTTTGGAAAAACTAACCAAGGTATGGTCATGGACACAAGAAGCAATATGAAAATAATTTTCCTCCTGCATATTGGAGAGTGAAAAAGGATGCAAATGCACCAAAAAGTAGAGAAAAGTATCAGAATACCTTTAGTAGAAATACTACAAGTTATTCTGCCATGCCTTATACATATGAAGTTTATGACTTCAATTATCCAAAAAGAAGACCCTTTGGATATACACTTGGAGTAGGAGGCATGACTGCTAACAGGTGTGGACCCAAACAGTGTTGGGTACCTAAACACACTTAATTTGTTTTGTAGGATGTCTGGTACATAGACAGTGGATGTTCCAGACACATGACAGAGAAACAAGGGATGGCTGACTGATTTTAAAGCTTTTGATGGACCCAAAGTAACATTTGGAGACAAAGAAAACCCAGGCAAAATTAAAGGGGAAGGCATAATGCTCAAAAAGAGTTTGAAAATTCAGAATATGGCTTATGTTAGAGGACTGAATACAGTCAATTCTGTGACAAAGGCTACAATGTGCATTTCAACAAGAAAGGATTCAAGGTGATCCATAGCCAAACCAACATAGTTGTACTTGCAGGAAGAAGAGAAGACAACATGTATGTGGTAGATTGGAAGACAGCAAAGACAGAAACATGTTTGCTTGTCAAAAATAAGCAATCAACCAGCTGGATTTGGCATAGAAGATTGAATCATCTCAACTTCAAGACCATCAACACACTGTCAAAGAACAAGTTAGTTGAAGTCCTACCAGAGATCACATTCAAGAAGGAAAGTCTCTATGATGCATGTCAAAAAGGGAAGCAAATCAAAAGCTCTTTCAAGTCAAAACCCTATCAATCTACAACAACAATTTTACATATGTTGCACATGGATATTTTTGGACCAGTCACACCAGTAAGTGTAAGTGGAAAGGAGTACACTCTAGTAGTGGTGGATGACTTTTCCATATTCATTAACAAGAAAAGAGAGACACTCGAAAAGCTGCCAGATTTACTAAGAAGAATTCAAAATGAAAATGAACTGAAGATTTTCAAGATAAGTGTTGGTCCCTTGAAAAGGCTTTGGTTAAGTTTAGAGGGGGGGGGGGGGTGAATAAAGTTAACACATAAAACTTTTTGGAGTTAACAAACTCAAGAACTTCAAAGAACTTTCGATACTTGATACTCTCTGTCTCATTGATCGTTGAGTTGATTTGATCTGTGCAAATGAATATATCAAAAATTAAGCCTTATTACTTGTTCTTAAATATGATACCAAGTATTAGATACTTAGTAGTGTATGTGTGTGAATTCAGTTTCTAGATTCAGCAGGTTGATGTGCTAGATAAACTAAATGCAGAATATAAATGCAGAAAGTAAGTAGGCAGATTTTATAGTGGTTCGAGGTGGTGTAATCCTGTCAGTCCACTGTTCTCCTGTGATGTTGGAGGTAATCCACTAGAGATTCTTGATGTAGCTGTTACAAAAATCCCTAAGTTGCTTGTCCTTCACCAATAACTATGGCTTCACAAACTGAACACTTGGAACAGTAGGATTGCGCTCCAAAATCTTCCACTTTGGTCCTTGAAGGGTAGGATTGCCTCTTCACCACTCCACCACAAACAACGATCCTTGACACAAATGTGCTTCACTTTGTCCTCGGTTAGATTCCTTGTAAAAGAAAGATTGAATCAAGTAAGTGATTCAGCTTTCAGCAGCTTGATCAGGATGAAATGATCAGCAGCTTGATGTCTTCAAGTGTGTAAACTTGATGCAGCTTGAATGCAGATTACACTTGAAGAAGTTTTCTAGATCAGTATCTTTATGCTCAGTAGGATCAGCAGGGTGTTTTTCTTGATTTAATTCTGATTGCTCAAGATAGATCCTTAATTTTTATCAATGTTCATCACTTGTATCTGAATTAGGAGTCCTCTATTTATAGGTAGGAATCCTTGTGACATATGTTTGAAATTCAAACATAGACGTTTCAGATTTGTCTCCATCTTGACTTGCTTTTTCTGACTGTTCCTAGGACTGACACTGTCAGATTCCTTTTTGACAGTTTACAGTCTGTCCACCCTTTGACTTGTATCCATTGGATAAAGGTCTGAATCTTTCCAACGTCCATTTGATCTTAACCATTGATTTGTTTGATACAATCAGAGGTTGGTAGTTGTCCATTTCTTTGTAATCTTCCAATGTAACCTTTGATTAAATCAAAATATGTGTCCAGCTGGTTCCTGAGAACATAAGCCTGCTGATATACACATCAGTAAGCTTATCCTTATTATGCTGTGTTTTAAAAATACTTCACCTTACTGTCTTTTATCTAACTTTTATTTATGAAGTTAGATTACAACTTTTTGCATATAACCAAGTTCCAATAACCACTTAACTTGTGGAACTTAGACCTTGTACACAAGGTATATGTAATCAGTTTAGGTCACCACAGACTTCCCTAAATTCTGATTCCATATCTTTGACTTTAAATACTAAGTTTGATCTCTTAGCCTTCAATAACTGAGTTTGGGCCCTCAGCCTTCAGTCTTCAGCAGGTTCCTGATTAGTCTACTGACTCAGCTACCCTATTGATCTAGACTAGTCTGCTGATGTAAGTCAGCTGACCTTTTACAGTGCTTGTTTGATCAAACCAATACAAGATCAAACTCTAATAAACCTATACATTTGATCTAGACATCTTTTTGCCTTTGCTCTATAACAGCTAGTCTGGCACTCATCACTAAAACTTAAAAATAAGTCCAACAATTTCCCCCTTTTTGGTGATGATGCCAATACCCTCCTAACAGCAAACCAAAAAGATTAAAAACAAAAACAGAACAAACTTAGTCAAATCTCATTATAATCAGTTGTTCAACAGTATTATAGTCTAGATATAGAAAATGATAAAACAGATAAGGTATGCTGATCTACTGTCTTCTTTCTCTTTCTTCCATTGCCTTTTCTGCTTGCTCTTGATAGGCTCTTATCTCTCTGATCATTTCTCTCATCCATTCTTCTTCAATCAGAGAGAAATTAATGTGAGGATTCACTTCTTTCCACCAATGCCATGCTTCAGGTAGAGTAAGGTTGATCTGATGTACTTTGAAGCCTAAACGTATGTATACTTCCTTGAATTCATTAAGTGACTCCTTTGCTGATGTGGTAGGTAAACTCCTTCCACCTCTACCACCTTTTCCACCTCTACCACCTCTGTGTGCAGCCATCATGGCTTTAACCCTTGCTTCCCAAAACTTGAGTCCAAGAAAGGAATTGAGTCCCTCATGGAATCCTTTACCATGATAAGGTCTTCTTTTGCTGTTGTAGACCTTCTTGTATTCTCTGAGAAGATCATCGGTAAGTGGAAGTCTGCCAGGTCTAGGCTCCCTAAAGGCATTAGTGTCATCTTCCCATCTTTTCTTAGCAAAGATTCTGGCAGCCTCTTTTGCTACTTCTGTTTTGCTCTCTTCCCCCTTATTGACATCATCAACAAAACAGTACAACAGGCCATGTACACTCTCCTGTGTGAGCACTAGGTTGTTTAGTTGACCCTCCATAATTTCAGTCCTAGTGTCAACAGCTGTGATCCTTCCTTTCAATGTTGGCTCCAGTAGAGTTATCCTCTCAGTGATTTTACGATCTAGTACAGGAGGTTGCAGTGTTCCAGCAGATTCAGCCACAACAGGCTTAGGTGTCTCAGCAAGCTTATCAAGTTTCTGGTGAATGGATGTAAATTGTTCTTTCAGAAACTTGTCCTTCAGTGTATTTCTTTGCTTGATCCCCTTCACATCTTGAGCAAGGTCAGAAAGAGCATACTGGGTGGAGGTAATATTGGAAGCAACAGTTTCAGTAGTTCTTCCTCTATTCTCCACTAAATTCATTAAGTCTTCAAATCTCTGCTCTTGCCTGTCAAGTTGAGTTCTTAACCTTGTAATGTCATTTCTGACAGTCCTCAAATCATCCAAAACCTCTGCTGGTATTCCACCAGCCATTCCTCCAGCCATATGTCCAGCAGCTTCATAAGTAGGCTCTTCAACATTGTATTGTGCCCTCTGTCTGCTGACAACCTTGGCAAAGCTCATATCCCTTCCAACAGGGTTGGGTCCTTGGAATTCCTCCAGAATAGAATCAAGAGCAGGCTCTTCAAAAACTGGTACAAATTCCTGTTGAGGTTCATCATTAATAGGTTCTTCCTCAGGCACTTGAAACTCCTCATCACTGTAGTCATAGTCCAACAGCTGCTCATCCTCATCAATAACAGTCGTCTGCTGACCATCTTTCCTTCAAAGACCTTTTCTCTCAAAGAGAGCTCCACTACAAAGACACTGTTCTTCAACAACAGATAGGGGTTTCCTCCAAACCCAAAGATAGTTCCAACCGCTTTCCAGTCTTTGTTTGAGACTCAAAGAACTGTACATCATGTTCCAACCTTTGTCCAGGTGCTGTTTGTACCTCAGCAACCTGTACCACCTGTTCCAACCTTTGTCCAGGTGTTGTTTGTACCTCAGCAACCTGTACCACCTGTTCCAACCTTTGTTTAGGTGCTGTTTGTGCCACAACAACCTGTACAAGGAATACATCCATATTCTCTTTTTGAAATTCCCTAATATCAAAAATGCTTCTTAGAAAATTTGCAGCCTTGGTTAGAGTGTCCTCAGTGTCAATCTAGTCTTGATATTGAATTGAATCCTCAGAACTGACATCAGGCTCACTAAGATCAGTAAACCTTTCTTCATCTGAATCCACAATCTGCTGATCATTAGCATGCTCATCAGGTTCTTCAACAAATAAAGTGTCTATCTCACCAACCATCATGTTTGCACCAGTAGACATTCCCTCATTGATTTGTGCCTCTAGATCATCCATGGTGAGATCCTCCAGATCCTCATTCATTTGTTCAGTTTGTTGCCTCTCAGTGGATTGTCCAGCACCAGTAGACTGCTCTACTCTTGGTTCAATAATCATAGCTGTTCCGCTGACTCCTCCTGGACCAGAGGGATAGTTACCTCCAGAATCAAATGATGAAGAGTCATCACTGTCTCATTCATCTCTAGGATCTCTGAATTTGATACCCTCTTCCTTCTGTTGTTCATCAAACAGATCAATCAGTCTTGATTGCAATAAAGAGGTATCAATCAGATCTAATAAGTTTTCCACTCCTAATTTTTCAAAAGCCCATTCTTCAAAATCTGTCATTGGTTCTGCAACTGGCTTTTGTCTCTTGTAGAATCCAAACTTCCATTGGAAATAATCAGCCACCAACTGGAGCTTTGGATCAACATACCCTTCTTTCTTCTTTTTCTCTTGTCTTTCAAAGGGCATGGTTGGCTTTCTGGGAGCTGTCTGTCCACTTTGCTGACCTCCAAATATCTCAACCAGCAAAGTCATAGTCTCTTCTACAGATGCTTCTAGGTCAGTAGGTTGCTCAGGTTGTATGTTATTGTCTACTACCTCCATATGTTCCACACTTGCTTCCCCCTGACTTACATGCTCATCAGCAGGGTTAGTAGCAGATTGCTCTTCCCCCTGAAGTATTGCAGAACTTGCAGGGTCTTGTACCAGTGTCTCAATTTCCACAGCAGGTGCAGACTCAGTAGTCTGCTGTGGTTCTTCATCAAGTTGCTCAACAACAACTTGTGCAGTTTCAGTAGGCTCAGCAGCCTTTGCAGGGGAGGATTTAGTAGCTTCTACAGCAGGCTCAGGGTTAGTAGTCTGCTGTGATTCTCCAGCAGGTTGCTCAACAAAAACCTCTACATCCTCAGTAGGCTTGATAATTGTTAAGGGCTCAGCCTCAATAGCCTCTCCTACTTCTTCCTCTTCTTCTTGTTGCCTTTGAGCCTCCAAAGTTTTCAATTGCTTCCCTTTGCCATGTTTTCTTTTCTTGGAAATCTCTTTCATTCTTTTGGATAGTTGTTCAACTTCAATCTCAGTAGACTACCTCTTTCTACTGGCTTCCTTCTGTTGCTCCTTCAAGATTTCAGGAACAGTCTTCTTCTTTGCAACTACAGGGTCAGTAGCCTCAATTTCTACTGAACCCTCAGCAGACTCAGCAGTCTCTGCTGTTTGGTTTCTTGTCTTTCTAGGCTTTAGCAATTCTGTATTTTTTTTGTGTCAGCAGCCTTCCTCTTTTCAGTAACCTTCTTGGGTGCAGCAGGCTTAACAACTTGCTTGACCTGCTCACCACCAGCATTATCATCTCCACCATCATTATCACTTTGTGTGGCCTCATCATCTACATCTTCATCATCATCCAAACCAAGGATAGGATAGTCAATTTCTTTCTTGTATCTGGATTTATTTAACTTTTCAGGTGCAACAATCTCAATTCCCAAATGATTCAGCAGGGCCTAAACCATCAATCCCAAGGGTAAAGCCAAGGATTTCCTTGTCCCTTCTTTTTCTTCTTTTGCTACCTTCTTCATGTAGTGGACAAAGAATCCAGCCCAATCAAACTTCATGCTTCTGCAAATGATCATCAGCAGTTCTATTTTGGTTCCTGATAAAGTATCCATGCTTCCAATGAGTCCTAAGATATTCTTTGCAATAATTCATAACCAATATGCTTCACATTAATGCCTGGAATTGATTTGATGGCATTATTGGTCTTGATTCTATCAACAAAATCAATTTTTTACAATCCCATCTCCTCAGGATTTGTTGGAGCATCGATTACTGGTGCAAAACCAAAAGCTTCCCTCAGCAGGTTTGAGGAAACTTCAATCTCCTGGGCATTTACTGTTGTGGTGAATGCCTCTCTACCTTCTCTTATTACAATATTTCTCCAGAAGCTAACAACATTTGTATATGATATTGTTTCCAATCTTATATTGAGCACATTTTCCAAACATTCATATCTCTTATTCTTCGACCAATATTGAAAGCTAATTCTGTTTGGTTAGCATCCACAACAAAGCCTCTCACACTTTGACTTGTTCCGATTTGAACATCATCCTTTTCTGCCATTGTTTTAAGAAAAAGATGAAGAAGATATCTTACAAATCTGTGTTCACACAGTGTATACGCAGAGAAGATTGGTCTGAGTTTTTGAAAGTAACTTTTGTGTATAGGTCTGTATATATAACATAGAGTAGTGGTTGGAAACTGTCAGACCACGTACTGTAGCATTAACCACGATTAAATTTGGAATAAATGGGATCTTGACACGTGGCCCATTACTTATCCATAAATGTTAGTAACCGTTCGATCGTGTAACCGCAGTTATAAAGATAAGATGAATATCCCGCCATTTGCTTTTTGACTTTTGTAAGTTTGACTGTGTAACGTTTCCTTCAGCAGACTTGGCTCAACATCCTGTTGATAAAATTACTCTACTGAAGTCTAATTCCTTTTGTATTTTCCAACAGATAATACAAGATGAAGTTTAATACCAATGACTGATCTATCAAGTGATCTCACCCAACATGACAAAGACCAATCCCCTTGGCAACTTCATTTGCTCAATTGTCCAACCATAGGTACATGGAATTGTTGATACCAATAACTAATCTACTAAGTGAGCTCACCCAATATAGCAAAGACTAATCCCCTTGGTGAATTCCAGTACACTGCTGATCAAAGATGTATCAGTCAAATTTTATAATTCCAAGTTCAGTCCTTAGTTTTGCAAATCTTTCACTATCCAGTGGTTTAGTGAAAATATCAGCAACTTGATCTTCAGTGGGGATATACAGAACCACCACATCCTTTTTTCAACATGATCTCTTATGAAGTGATGTCTCATATCAATATGCTTGGTTCTTGAGTGCAAAACAGGATTTTCTGTGATAGCAATTGCACTTGTGTACACATAATTGGAATTTCACTTTCTTCAATTCCATAATCCCTTAACTGTTGTCTTAACCACAGTATTTGTGCACAACAACTTCCAAGAAGAATGTACTCACTTTCAAAGAAGGAAGTTGATATAGAGTTCTGTTTCTTGCTAAACCAGGAGACCAGTCTATTTCCCATTAATTGACATGTTCCTGTGGTGCTTTTTCTATCAACCTTGCATCCAGCATAATCTGAATCTGAGTAGGATATAACCTTGAAACTTCCATCATTTGAATACCATATCCCTACTCCCAAAGTCTCTTTTAGATATTTGAGAACTCTTTTGACTGCACCTAGATGACTTTCTTTAGATTTTGATTGAAATCTTGCACAAACACCTACAGCAAAGGATATATCAGTCTGCTTGGCGATAGAGGTGACAAGAGATCGCCTATCATCCTTCTGTATAAAGTCTAATCAACATCCTTGCCTTCTTTGTCTTCATCCAATCTAATATTTGTGCTCATAGGAGTCGATACCTTGGTGCTGTTTTCCATACTAAATTTCTTCAGTAACTCCTTGGTATACTTGGTTTGATGAATGAAGATTCCATCTTCATCTGTTTGACTTGCAATCCCAAAAAGTAGTTCATTTCTCCCATCATACTCATTTGGAATTTACTCTTCATTAGATTTTCAAACTTTTCACATAGCAATTCATTTTCAGAACCAAAAATTATGTCATCAACATAAATTTCTACCAGCAGGGTGTTGTTCCCTACATTGATTTTGAAAAGAGTCTTATCAATGGTGCCTTTTGTAAAACCATTGTCCACCAAGAATTGAGATAGAGTCTTATACCATGCTCTTGGTGGTTGTTTTAAACCATAAAGTGCTTTGTTGAGTCTATACACTTTATCTTCTTGATCTTTAACTTCAAATCCAGGAGGTTGCTGAACATACCCCTCCTCTTCCAGAATGCCATTAAAAAATGCACTTTTGACATCCATCTGATATACTTTGAAGTTTTTGTAAGCAGCATATGCCGAAAATAATCTGATAGCTTTCAATCTTGCAACATGGGCATATGTCTCATCAAAATCTATTCCTTCTGCTTGAGAATAGCCTTTTGCCACTAGTCTGGCCTTATTCCTCACAATGGTACCAGATTCATCAAGTTTGTTTCTGTATACCCATTTTGTACCAATTACATTTGCATGATTAGGCCTTTCCACTAGTGTCCAAACTTGATTTCTTTCAAATTCATTCAACTATTCTTGCATAGCAATTATCCAATCTGGATCTGAAATTGCTTCTTCAACAACTTTGGGTTCCATTTGAGATAGAAAATATGTAAACATAGCTTCTAACTGTCTTCTAGTCCTCACACCTTGATGTATGTTGCCAATAACTTGTTCAGCAGGGTGATCCCTTAACCATTATGGATTTTGGTTAGATTGATTTTCAGGAACATCATCTTCAATAGGGTCTGCTATTTCTTCAACAGGGGGTTCAGCAGATCCTTGAACTGCCTCAGTTGTTGCATCAGTGGTGTTACTAGCAGGGTGTTCAGCTGGGGCAGAATCAGAAACCTTTAGTCATTGAATATTTCCAAAACTTCAACACATTATGGATCAGTGACTTGTTAATTCTCAGCAGGTTCTGAAGCTTCATCTTCCATTCCAGTGAACTTAGGTTCATCAAATACAACATGTATTGTTTCTTCATTTTCTGTGTCCTTTTGTTCAGTACCCTGAATGCCTTGCTAACTGAAGAATATCCCAAGAAAATTCCTTCATCTAATTTTGGTTGGAATGTCTTCAATTGTTCCTTATGATTCAAGATAAAATACTTGCTTCCAAATGGATGGAAATAGGATATATTAGGTTTTCTTCCATTCCAAATCTCATAAGGTGTCTTCAGTAGCTTCTTGTTCACTGATGTTCTATTTTGTGTATAGCATGTTGTATTAACTGCTTCAGCCCAATATCTTTCAGGTAGCAATGCTTCATAAATCATAGTTTTTCCTGCTTCTTTTAATGTCCTGTTTCTTCTTTCAGCAACACCATTTTGCTGAGGTGTACCAAAGAAAGAAATTGATTGATGTAGTACACCATATTGTTCACAATATTCTCTTATAACTTTATTGAGAAATTCAAGTACTTTATCCGATCCGATTTTCACCATCACAAACTTTTCTCATTCTGTAGTCTCTTCAAAAGTTCAGGCATCTTTTGAAGTGTCTCACTTTTCTTGTTCATGAATATCACCCAAGTGTATCTTGAATAATCATCCCCAACCACAAAGGTATATTTCTTTCCTGTTACACTTGTTGGTGTTACTAGTCCAAATAGATCCATGTGCATCAGCTCCAAAACTCTTTTAGTTGATGGCTTAGTCTTTGATTTGAAGCTTGATTTTGTCTGTTTACCTTGCTGACATGCATCACATATAGCATCCTTCTTGAATGTGATCTCAGGTAAACCAATCACCAGTTTCTTCTTCACCAACTGATTGATATCATCAAAATTTAGATGATTCAACTTCTTATGCCATAACCAATTAAGTTCTGACTTGGTATGCACAATCAGGCAAGTTTCTGGAACAGCAGTGGACCAATCCACAACATACATGTTTTGTTGTCTTCTTCCAGCCAACACAACTTGATCACCTCTCTCACTAATGACAGTACACGTGTTTTTGTCAAAAGTGACCTTGTATCCCATGTCACAGAATTTTCCAGTGCTCAGTAAGTTGTAGTCCAGTCCTTCCACATATGCTACATTCCTGATTGTTAATCCATTTCTCACAAGTGTGTCATATCCTCTTGTGTATCCAGGTGTATTCTTGTTGCCAAAATACACTCTTGGACCATCCTTTGCCAAATAGCTTGACAAACAGTGCTTATTCTTTGTCATATGTCTGGAACATCCACTGTCAAAGTACTAGACATCCTACAAAACAAAGTTAGTGCATTTTAGGTACCCAAACCTGTTTGGGTCCATAATGGTCAGTGGTAAGCATGACCCTTGGCAAGTTTCCATAAGGTCTTCTTTGAAAGGTATCATACTTTGGTTCATACATGTATTCTACACATCCATAAGGTCTAACAATTGGTTGTGTAGGATTCACATATATTTTTTCTGGCCTTTTGGAATATAATGTTGTTTAAAGTGATTTCATTTGTTAGAAGCACTAGGATAACCATAGGTTTGCTGTCTGTTAGGAACAACCCTATAATATGGATTCTGCTGAGCCATCTACTGATTCAATTGCTTAGGTTTTACCCTAGCAACATGGTTATATCTCATTGTTTCTAGCGAAGAGTGCGAGAATATTCCACAGTCATCATCAGAGAGAAACGATCTACCTTTCCCGAGATAAGTATCCTTTGAATGATTAGCATTTTTGGGTTTAGGATTCTTATCATTGGAATATTTCTGGTTTTTCCGTTTTTGATGTCCAGCAGACTTGGTAGCAGGTCTGCTATCAGCAGGTCTAGAAGGCACAGGAGTCCTATTTTTAAATTTATTCTTTTTATTAGGAGCTGTTGACTTTCTTGACTTCTGATTTTGCTTTCTTGAAGCTTTCTCAGTAGGCTTTACTGCCTCAGCAACCCTTTTGGGAGTTGGATCTTGTGCTGGCACAAACTTAGGACCAATTCTGCTACTAGGTTCAGTGACCTTACTGGATCCACTCTTATTGGATTGTTGAGTTCCAAATCCAATCCCTGTTCTATCACCATAAGGCTTTCCAGATTTGAATGCAAAGGAGGAACAAGATGGTTCAAAGAGACTCAAAGACTCATCGAATGTTCAAGAGAGCTTATGCTTAATCTGTCTGACTTCTTTTTCCTTTCCTTTGAGAATTCTTAATTCAAAGATTTAATCTTTCAACTTCCGATTGAAGAGCTTCTTTTCAAATTTCTCATAACCGTGATTGTATTATCCTCGGTTGATTAAGGATGGCATCCAAAGTTTCTTCATTGTCAGAATTTTTTGGATTTGAACCACAAGTTGATTCACAATCACTTCCAGCAAGAGTGTTTATAGATACAGAATTGTATACCTCCTATGTTTCATCCATATTAGCCATTAAAGCATAATCTTCCATCTCAGCAACAAGTGCAGTATCATCAGATTCATTTCCCTTTTCTGATTCTACTTCATATCTTGATTCATCTTCAGCAACCATAGCCTTCTTTCCATGTCTTCATTGTTGACTTTTGGTCTTCAGTAGGTCTGGACAGTCAGGTCTGAAATGTCCAGGCTTCTTGCAATTAAAGCAAAGATAATCAAGTTCCTTTTTCTGTTTTAATTCAGGACAATCAGGTTTGAAGTGTCCTGGTTTCTTGCAATGATAGCACAAGTAATCATTATCTTTCTTTGATTCTTCCTTCTTATTTTCACTGAATTTCTTTGTGAAATTCCTTGTAGAACCCTTTCCAGTTTTCATCATTCTGATTTTCTTGCTCAGTAGGGCAATCTGCTCTTGCATCTCATCCAGTAGATCATCTTGAGCTCCTGATGTCTCTTCTTGATGTGAAGCAGCCAATGCAGTGGTCTTTGGCTCTTCTTTTTCAGTCTCAGGCACAAGATTTTGCTAAATTCATAGGCCTTAAGATCTGAAAACAGTTTGATGGTGTCTTCTTCATGCAAACTCCTCATTTCTTCCATGGCAGTCACCTTCATCTCCCAAACTTCTTTTGCAGGTAATGCTTCCATGATTTTGGAGTTTATTTCTTCCTGTGAATACTTCACACTCAGTAGGGTGAGTTCATCCATGATTGCATTGAATCTTGATTCCATTTGTTCAATGGTTTCATCTTGAACTCCTGGAACTTCTTCTTTGCCACACTGATCTTGTTCTTTTTGATTGCATCAGTGCCTTCACAGATTAATTGCAACTTATCCCAAAATTCCTTTGCAGTCTTGCAATCTTTCACCTTCATATACATATTGCTATCCAAAGTTCTGTATATGATATCAATAGCAATATTGTTGAGATTTTCTCTTTTCTATCTTCGATGAGTCCATTCCCTTTTGGTTTTGAAATGTACGATGTCTCATCTCCCACTTTATTCTTCGACTTGGTAATCTCCAGGTGGTCCATCAGCAAGACATCCATCATTTCATCATGTGTTGCAGCTAGATAAGCCTGCATACGACATTTATACTCATCAAAACGATCTAAAGAACACATCAACATTGTTCTAGCATACAAGTTGTTATCCATGATGCAAAGCTTTGAAAATCAGAAACTTGAAAAAGTTTTCAAAGTATTTTCACAAGCACAACAAGTAGGATTACTTGAGCGTAAGCACTTGCCCGATACCAATTGTTGGTCCTTGAAAGGCTTTGGTTAAGTTTAGAGGGGGTGAATAAACCTAACACTTAAAACTTTTTGGAGTTAACAAACTCAAGAACCCGACCTTCACGATTCTTGATAGTCTCTGCGACACTCGATAGTCTGGCGACAGCTTGAGTTTCTTGAATTTGTGCAAATGGAATATATAAAAAATTAAGCTTTATTACTTGTTGTTGAATATGATACCAAGTATTAGATACTTAGTAGTGTATGTGTGTGTGAATTCAGTTGCTAGATTCAGCAGGTTGATGTGCTAGATAAACTAAATTCAGAATATAAATGCAGAAAGTAAGTAGGCAGATTTTATAGTGGTTCCTGGTGGTGTAATCCTGTTAGTCCACTCTTCTCCTGTGATGTTGGAGGTAATTCAATAGAGATTCTTGATGTACCTGTTACAAAAATCCCTAAGTTGCTTGTCCTTCACCAATAACTATGGCTTCACAAACTGAACACTTAGAACAGGTAGGATTGCTGCTCCAAAGTCTTCCACTGGTCCTTGAAGGGTAGGATTACCTCTTCACCACCTCCACCACAAACAACAGTCCTTGACACAAATGTGCTTCACTGTCCTCAGTAGATTCCTTGTAAAAGAACGATTGAATCAAGTAAGTGATTCAGCTTTCAGCAGCTTGATCAGGATGAAATCATCAGCAGCTTGATGTCTTCAAGTGTGTAAACTTGATGTAGCTTGAATGCAGATTACACTTGAGATGTTTTCTGGATCAGTAGCTTTATACTCAGTAGGGCCAGCAGGGTGTTTTTCTTGATTTAATTCTGATTGCTCAAGATAGATCCTTAATTTTTATCAATGTTAATCACTTGTATCTGAATTAGGAGTCCTCTATTTATAGGTAGGAATCCTTGTGACTTATGTTTGAAATTCAAACATAGCCATTTTAGATTTGTCTCCATCTTGACTTGCTTTTTCTCGATTGCTCTAGGGGTCCACATCATTAGATTCCTTTTGACGCTTTCTGATCATCCACCCTTTGACTTGTATCCATTGGATAAAGGTCTGAATGTTTCCAACATCCATTTGATCTTAACCATTGATTTGTTTGATACAATGAGAGGTTGTTAGTTGTCCCTTTCTTTGTAATCTTCGAATGTAACCTTTGATTAAATCGAAATATGTGTCCAGCAGGTTCCTGAGAACATAAGCCTGCTGATATACACATAAGTAAGCTTATCCTTATTATGTTGTGTTTTAAAAACACTTCACCTTACTGTCTTTTATCTAACTTTTATTTATGAAGTTAGATTACACCTTTTTGCATATAACTAAGTTCCAATCATCACTTAACTTGTGGAACATAGACCTTGTACACAAGGTATATGTAATTAGTTTAGGTCATCACAGACTTCCCTAAATTCTGATTCCATATCCTTTACTTTAAATACTAATTTTGATCTATTAGCCTTCAATAACTGAGTTTAAGCCCTCAGCCTTCAGTCTTCAGCAGGTTCCTGATTAGTCCACTGACTCAGCTACCCTACTAATCTAGACTAGTCTGCTGATGTAAGTCAGCTGACCTTTTACAGTGCTTGTTTGATCAAACCTATACAAGATCAAACTCTAATAAACCTATACATTTGATCTAGACATCTTTTTGCTTTTGCTCTATAACAGCTAGTCTGGAACTCATCACTAAAACTTAAAAATAAGTCCAACAATAAGATCAGATAGAGGCATAGAATTCCTAAATGAGATTATTAGAACCTACTGTGAAGAGAATGGAGTACTACATTAACTATAAGCAACAGGGACTCCACAACAAAATGTTGTTGCAGAAAGAAGAAACAGGACACTCAAAGAAGCAGTCATAACAATGATTGCAGAAGCTTGCTTACCAAACAGATTTTGGACGGAATAAGCAAACACAACATGCTATACTCAAAACAGATCAATCATCAACAAACATCATGGAAACTACATATGAAATATGGAATGGAAGAAAACCTAACATCTCACATTTACATATGTTTGGATCTAAATGTTTTGTTTTGAACAGGAATCAGCTACATACTTTTGATGAAAAAGCTGATGAAGCAATCTTTATGGGATACTCAGACACAAGCAAAGCCTTCAGAGTACTCAACAAAAGAACCTTGGTGATTGAAAAATCAATTCATGTAGTCTTTGATGAACTAAACACAAATGGTGAAAGCCTACAAGAACATGAAGAACAAACTGCACAAAGACAAGTTTATATGAATACAACACTATCAGCTACGATTCTAAATCACACATTTGGCAATCTAGATGATGCACTAGTCAACACAACACAAGAGGCACCAACACAAGAACATGAAGTTGATGCACAAGTTGAAGTTGTGGAAGAACCAACTCAAAAGCAACTTCAACCTGACCTAAACTGGCTGAGAGATCATCCTGAAGAAGAAGTCATTGGAAACATCCATACAGGAGTTAGAACCAGTAGACAACTGGAAAGAATGCTAACTTGTTTTCTATTACAGGTGGAACCCAAAACAATAGATGATGCAATCCAATATGCTGATTGGATTATAGCTATGCAAGAATAGCTAAATGAATTTGAGAGAAATAAGGTCTGGGGACTTGTTGACAAACCAGACATGGCAAACATCATTGGAACAAAATGGGTGTTCAGAAACAAGATGGATGAACAAGGGACAGTTGTCAGAAACAAGGCAAGGCTAGTTGCAAAAGGCTACTCTCAAGCAGAAGGAATAGATTATGATGAAACCTTTTACACCAGTAGCAAGATTGGAAGCAATCAGACTCTTTCTAGCTTTTACAGCCCACAAAGACTTCAAAGTTTACCAAATGGATGTCAAGAGAGCATTTCTGAATGGACTTTTGGAAGAAGAAGGATATGTGGAACAACCCCCTGGTTTTCAACTCAAAGGGAAAGAAGATAAAGTGTACAAGCTCAAAAGGCACTTTATGGACTCAAACAGGCACCTAGAGCCTGGTATGAGACATTATCATAATTCTTGGTCAACAATGGATTCAACGAAGGAACTACTGATAAGACTCTCTTCAAGCTAAAGGAAGGAACAAGAACTTTGTTAGTTCAAATCTATGTTGATGACATCATCTTTGGATTAGAATATGAGAAGCTGTGTGAGAAATTTGTAAACCTGATGAAAAGCAAAATTTCAGATGAGCATGATGGGAGATTTAAATTACTTTCTTGGTCTACAAGTAAAGCAAATGAGGGATGGCATCTTTATCAATTAAGCCAAGTATAAAAAAGACTTGATACACAAATATTGTATGGATACAAGTGTCACATCAGATACACCAATGTGTGCAAGAATTATTCTTGGAAAAGATGAAAATGGAAAGGATTTTGATCAGAAGCTTTACAAAGGAGTCATTAGGTCTTTACTTTATCTAACTACAAGAAGACCTGATATAGCATTTGCAGTAGGAGTATGTGCAAGATGCCAAGCTCAACCAAAGAAATCTCACCTATTAACAGCTAAAAGAATCATCAAATATCTGAAGAACACCATCAATGTAGAGATTTGGAATCCAAAGGATGGAGGATTTAAACTGATATCATATTCAGACTCTGACTATGCTGGATGCAAGATAGATAGAAAGAGCACATCTGGACCTGTCAAATGCTAGGCAGCAGACTAGTATCATGTTTTAGCAAAAAGCAAAACTCTATAGCCACATCAACAGCTGAAGCAGAATATATAGCAGCAGGCAGTTGTTGTGCACAGGTGCTATGGATCAGACAACAGCTAAGAGACTATGGAATGGATGAGAAGACAATTCCAATCATGTGCGATAACACAAGTGCAATATCTATCACAGAAAATCTAGTAGTGCACTAAGAACAAAAACATTGACGTGAGACATCATTTTATTCGAGATCATATAGAAAAAAGAGATGTTATTCTACCAACTGAAGATCAATTGGCTGACATTTTTCCCAAAACCACTCTGTCATGAAAGATTCAGCAAGTTGAGAACTGAGTTAGGAATGATAGAAATTGATTAACTGATAAGAAGCAGCTAACTGGAGTAATCAGCTAAGTAACTTCACTAGCTGACTGAACCTTTGCCACTTCGGGTGCACTCACCAGGAAGGTAAGGCACTGGTACTCAGCGAAGTTAACTTCACTGATTATTAGGAACAATTTTCTACAAGCAGCTCAGTAAGACATCACTCCACCGGCTTAGTGACAGACCAAGGCACTCCACCGACAAATATCTTTGAGTCAACAGCAAACTAAAGTGTGAACTAAATCAGTTTTACACACGTGGATTATCAGAGAAGGAATGGAGGATTATCTTGTGAAAATTACACACGTGGAGATCAGTTTACAATCGTGAAAGTAATTATATTATTTTTCAATTAAGGTATTACGGAAACGCCTCGATTCTTGGGATTTATCATTGCATACCTCAATCCACTCCCCCACTGCACTCAAATACCTGATTTATATACATAAAATCACGCCATTGCGTCACAAAATCATTCAATATTCAACCACGTTCACACTACCCTAAACTATCCTATATAAACAATACTTAGAAATTTCCCAGAATTCTTTATGCTCTTTTGCATTCATAAACCCTATTTTCTCTGAATAATCGAAGCTTTCTCCAAATCTCAAACACTTCAAACAATGGATTCATCCTCTTCAATCTCTCCATCTGAGAAATATTATGAGAAATCGATCATCACTGGATCGTTTTTCCGACCTGAACACTATCTCCCCTTTTGTGAAAACGATGCGCAGGCTCAACGATTAGTGGATGGCTACACAAATCTGGGACTTATAACCTTTTTAAACCCCCAAATCCATGGCATATGCTATGAAACCCTAATTGAATTTTGGAAGTTTGTGCCCAACAAAAAGAAGAGTGATCCAGATTGTATTAAGAGCACAATATTTGGAAAAGAAGTAGTTATCACACCTGGACTGCTCAACAGATTCTTACATCTCTCCAACGTCGGTCCAGTCGATGTGAAAAAGATGTAGATGAACATCAACACCTTCTGGACAGAAATAGCCAAGAACCCCACAAAACAAAGGAAGAAACACAACTTCCCCAGATCAGCACTCGAACGCCCCTTTGCTAAATTTGCTCTTGTGATAACGAGGAACATTGAAGGGAGGAAAGGGTCCATGGAGAACATGACCGAACTAAGGGTCAAATTAATGTCAATTATCTACCAAGGTATCCCCATTAACTGGTCACAGTTTATTTTCAATAGATTGAAAGCTCAAATTCACAAAGAGATTGATCTGTCAATCATTGCACCTACCAAAAACCTGCAAAAGAAAGGTGATTTCTAGGAAATGAAATCATATGGGACTCCTCTCCAACATCTTTTAAATCAAATGAAAGTGAAACCCATCTATGTGCATAAATTGCACAAGGCCAAGGTGATGTTTACTTACGTCAAGGCCTCCCAGAAACACCAACCCATAGCCGGAAGTAAAAGAAATGAGCCTGAAAGCAGCAGATCAGGAGTTCGAAAGAGAACCAAATCTCAAACAACACAAGGACAACAAGGGAGTATGCCCAGCAACAAGGATACCCCTGTTGTAACCAGTGATGATACTGCCATTGGAGAAGAAAAACAAGAGGAAGTCACCTATTTGGAAGAAGGTGAAAAAGGATACCAACTCACATCCTCTGAAGAAGAAGAAGAAGAAAGAGAGGATGAGGAAGAGGATACTGACGATGAGGAAGAAAAGGGAGAAGAAGAAAAACAGGAAAGAGATCATCTTGAAGATGATCAAGAAAATATGGGTCTTTCTGATGATGACCTGACAATTCAAGAGGTGATTATTAGAAGCCTCAGCAAAGTTGGCAAACAGCCGAGTGAGCCAGCAGATCAAACTCACTCTACTGAACTTGTCAACACCCCCAGCATTGATCAAGCGGGAACAACATCAGAAGCAGTTATATCTCCGGAACATAGAGAAGAAGGTCAGCCCTCACAGGGACTGGCAACAACATGTGACTTTCCACAATCTCTCTCTGATCATGAGATTGCTGAAGAAGAAATAGAGAAGGAAGTGGAACAGGCAGATAGGAGGAGAAAGAAGAGGATGAGCAAGGTGATGTATTTGCCCAAGAAGAAGAATGTGAAGAACAAACTGATGCACCTGCACCAGCAGAGGAAGATCCGGATAGAATTTTCAATCTGGATATTCAACCCATGATTGTGGACATAGAGAGACAGTATCAAAGCAAGAAAAATCTTAAAACTGCCTTAAGGAGTTATGCAACATCCATGAACCATAAAATTGAGGCCCTCATCAGTCACATTAAGGTTCAAGATGAGGTGATAGAGAGACAAAGCAACTTACTTTGCAACCTACATCATCTCATCCCCTATCAGGTCCAACCAAATTTGGATTTTCTTGCTGACAAACTTAATGCTAATCTCAAACTTCTGGTGGACACATTGAATGAACACACACAGCAAATCCACCACTTGGTTGAGATCATGGACTCCTCAGACCAACAACTCAACACTCTTATTTGAGTGTCTGAGGAAACTAATAAAGTTCTGAAGGAAAGGTTTGGACCTCTCCCAGAATCTAAGGCAAACAACAAAATTCTTGAGGAAAGGTTTGGTGATGCCAAAAAGGGAGAAGGAAGCTCCAAGCCTGAAAGCTCTAGTGGAAAGTAAAGGCGCCCAACTGACAAGGGCAAGGGCATCAAAGGCAAGGGCATCAAGTTTGAATAAAAGAAGCAGTAGCCCTTTTTGAATATCTGTGAATGCAATATCTTTTTGCCCTTTATGGATGAATAAAATTTATGAGTTTTTATTCTGTTATCATTATGAAAAATATGCATACTTATATACAGGCTTATAAGGGTTTTGGCATCATAAAAAAGGGGATATTGTTAGGAACATTTTATTATGTTTTGATGATAACCATACTAGCTGTTATTGCAAGCCAGAAATAAGTTAGAAATCTCTGTATAAGACTTTACTTAGAGTCTGACATGTTGTATAAGTTGAGTCAGACAATTATAGTACTAGTTGGTAGGATGACAAAGTAAAACAGAAATCCGGCAGAGAGACGCCAGCCAAGTACCAGCAGAGAAGCATGAAGACATATGGTCTAACTTATAACCAGGGAAGTCTGATTACTTTGGATAAGTCTAAGTTACAATTCAAATGATGGAGTACATTGTCAAATATGGTGTACACTGATCTCACCCAAATCAAGGATCAGTGAAGTACAAAAAGTACCTGAAAGATCAAAGAAAATAACAATGCAGTAAACCGGCAGAGTGAACTGACTATCGGCTGAGTAATGACAAAGCAGTAAAGGAAAAACTAAAACAGCCAAGTCAGAAGGATCACTTAACCGTTCAGGGAACGGCCAAGTAAACTTTACTTGTTCAGATTTAAATCATGAAGATCAAGCATTAAATGCACAATCAATTGAGGATCAATCAATGACAAATTTTCTGATAGACGTTTGAGGAAAAATCCGATCACTGAAATAAAGGAGAATATAATAAAGGGGGAATAAAGAATTAAATCAAGGATTATTCCCCACATTAAATAGCCAACATACGGAAATTCAAATCATGGATAATCAAGGCTATAAACAGAAGGCACTGACAGACAGGAAAAAGTAACGATTGAATCTGATAAGAAACAAGAAGAAACTCTGTCAATTTGAAAAGCCGTCTATCTGTACTTAAGGAAAACATCTAGAGACCAACTCAGCAGTCAGAACTGAAATTCAATATCAAGCTCTGAGACTGATCACAAGTCTGTGAATTCAATTCACGTCTACTGAAGAAATTGAATCAGAGAATCTGAGAAAGAGTTGCAACCTTTGTGATAGCTGCTGAAAGATTTGTTCTCAAGGAGTAGTGAAAGAGCCTGAGTCACTGAACCGTTTGTATCCAGGGAGTGATAGTCTTGAGGATTATGAAGCTTGTGTAGTCAAGGACAATCTAATTATTGTATCTGTGAAACAATAGTGAATTCCCCCAATCATCACAGGAGAATAGTGGATTAAGAGATTACACCACCCTGAACCACTATAAACCTTTGTGTCTATTTACTTTCAGCAATTTACTTTATAGCACTTTACTTCATTACACACCATATCTGTGATTGCATAATCTACTTTGAACCAACATTTAAAGAATTGACTTATCCGCTGCACAAATGCTTTTAAATATACGAAAAGTTTTTGAAACTCCACAATAGTCATTCACCCCCCCTCTCGACTATAGTTTTGTTAGGTGTAGTGCCCGAAAGACAATTTGTGTAATTGTTTTTAACAATGGATGACAGAATTTATCTCACCTTATTACTTGCTTTGTGCATGTAAAGTGATACATCTTTGCAAACCCTAAGTATATCTCAGTATGTAACCACTTAACTCGGTGTATGGATTACACGTGAGGATTGAGTTAGTGGTGATATACTTAAATCTGATCCGTCCGTGGTGAACTTAATCGAGTTTAGGGTCTCTTGATTAAAACACCAATAATGCGCCTTGAACACCTTAGGGTGTGATAGTCTTATCCGGATTTGTCGGTAGAGGAGGTACCTACGTGGGGCATTTATATATGATGGAATTCATATAGGGTGGACCGATTTAATCTGAATTTCTCGGTATAATTTGTAATCGAGGAATCTTATTAAATCATTAGATGATCATATATGGATCAACCATAATCCCGAGGTGATCACGGGATCTTTGCTTGTCCCGGGGTAGTGTTTGATGTGTTAGTTCACGGTTCACTTTAATATGTGTTCCAAGCCACTTCTCATTGGCACTATCTCCGGATGAGTGAGTAGTTCGATTTTCACGGACATGGAATCCATTCCTTCCTGCGGGAAGTAGAGACAATCCCCTTATTTGTTAGCCCTAAGAAAGTGATCGATCCCGGAGTTCACATTTGACTAATTAGCTACTAGTCGATATGTGTGCTAATTGATCATCGAGGGTTGATGGTAAATAAGGATAAGATATTACGAGTCGGGTTCACGGAGACTTCCCACTCGTAATGGACGATCTATGGAGGGTTAATCCGTATGTAGTGATTATATCAATGGACGCGCTTATTCACTCTATGGGTTGAGTATAAGTATATATCTATAATCGGTAGAGTTCGGTTTGGGTTTATGGTGGCGTAATCCCGAATTAATAATTAATGTACTTATTCATTCGATGAATAATTAATTATTGGAGCTCACTCGGTTATAGTCCATGGTCCCCGATGTGGCTTCGTAATTCGGACTAGTAATCTTGTTACTTGGGCCTCGTTAATAATTAATTGGTTTGGACTAATTAATTGATATGCATAGATATTATTTAGTTGGGCTAAATAATATAATACACATAAAAGACATTTTATGTGGGCTTTTAAACCCTAGGGGTGGCGCCTCATACTTCATTAAATGCAAGATTTGATTTTCTTGTGTGATTAATGATTAATAAAAGATGATTTATTTGTAATTGATTGATTGATTAATCACAATCTTTTATAAATGGAATTATCCTTTATTGTGATTTCTTTTTAATTATTTATTTAATTAATTAGAAACTTGGAAGCCAATGATTTACTCTCCTATATAAAGAGAGTTCTTCCAAGACATATGTGCATGGAAATTTTACCACTCATCATTAAAAAGAGAGGAAAAATTTGTTTCTCTTGTCTAGGGTTTTAGAGGAAGAAAAAATTGGAGTTTTTCTTAGTGTTGCATATCGAGGAGGTTTGTGTATCAAGAAGGGTGTCCACCAACCGCCGTTTGGAGAACATATCGGAAGATCAAGGCGACTCTTCCCGTTATTGGTAACATAATCTTAAACCCCCTTGTAGTACTTAAGTCTTTTAATTATGAATTGTGTCATATAAATCGTGATCCATTCGCTGCGCATAGATCTAATTCGTTTAGATCCAAGAACCTGCATCCTTCAGTTTTACCCTTCTCTGGGACGAACATTTGCTAATTTGATTTTCGAATTCATTCTTATAGTTTTTAAAAGCCTCAATTGTCTCATCTTTTCTACTTAGCAAATAGACATAACAATATCTTATACAATCATCGATAAATGTTACAAAGTATTTTTTACCGCCTCTCGATTGCACAAATGTTAAATCACACAAATCTGTATGAATTAAATCTAACGGTTCTGTGTTTCTTTCCACTGAAGGAAATGGTGACTTAGTCATTTTAGCTTCGACACATATTTGGCATTTTTTAGTTTGATTAAACTTTAAATTAGGTAATAAATCTAAATTCAACATTCTACGAATTGATTTATTAGTAACATGTCCTAATCGATTAATCCATAAACAAGAAGACTCAAGCAAGTAAGTAGAAGTAGATGCAATTTTATTAGCCTCATCGGGCATAACACTTAGGCACAATGGCCATTACATTCAACTTAAACATACCCTCGGTGAGATAGCCTCTACCGACAAACACTTCATTTTTTGTCAGAATGATCTTATCAGAACCATACATCATTTTGAAACCATCCTTACTCAACATAGGACCAGAAACTAGATTCTTATGAATGTCAAGAACATGGAGAACATTGGTCAATGTCAGCTTTTTCCCTGAAGTCATCTTCAGAACTACATTTCTTGTTCCCTGAATGGTTGAATGGGAAGAGTTACCCATCCACAGTTTGTCACCAACTCCAGCTATTAGTCCCTTGGAAAGGCTAACACAAGTTTAGAGGGGGGGGTGAATAAACTTGTCACCAAAAAACCTTTCCCAAAACTGGAAGTACCCCTGGAACTGAGTTTCTATTAAACTCAAACTGAACTATCAAACTGATACACAATATGACTCAGTTCAGTTTCGTTCCAGCCTCATTAATCCTGTGTAGGAGTTAGCTAATTCAGTTTTTTTGATGCTATAACTGAACTAACTTGCAGCGGTTAATAACAAGCCTTTTATACAATAGATGTGACAGTAACGATCTAATCCTCCTATGTATCAGTTTTGTGCTGACTCAGTGTCTAATGTTTGCTGAGTAAGTGATAGCATGATAATGCAATAATTAAAGCAATCATAGCACAAGTATAAATGCGTAAAGTAAATCAACACAGAGTTTGTTTATGGAAGTTCCAAGTGGTGTAATCCCGTACGTCTCCCCTTCTCCTGTGGTGTAGGAGGTATCACTAGAATCTTCAGATAAATGTTACAAAATCCCAGCCCAATGACAGTCCTTCACGACACCATAGTTTCACTGTCTACACATAATGAAGAAAGGTAAGATTTCTCCCTTCACTCTGCACACTGATCCTTCGGAGGTGGAATGACTCCTTCACCAGCTCACCACTAACACAAACACAGTCCGCAAACTACACCAACAGCTGTGGCAACCAAGTTGCAACCGTATGAGGAAAGGTGAAGTTTCTCTCCTCAAACTATGCACAACCAACCCTTTTTCAGAAAGGTTAGGTTTAGAATTAATCAAGAGATTAATTTAGTGAGCTATCTGCTTCTTCTGGATATGGCGTTGCAGCTCCAAGATGCCTTCTTCCCCCTTAATGGGTAACTGGATCTTTCTATGTAATCTTCAAGGCAATTTTGTTGGCTTCCCTTTATGAAATCTGATTTTCTGGATCTGGATCTTTGGATATATGCTTGTAAATCTTTTTCAGATCTCCCTTTCTTGAGTGTTTTCCTTTGTGTGTTTATAGGGGCAATGTAACGGTAAGATCACTATTACAGCCGTTATATTGTCGTTTAGCCAACATTCACATGCACGACCTTTTGTCGTTTTGTTATTTCAAATTCAATAGGCTTTAACTCAGTTTTCTACTCTTCATCAATACTGAGTACCTTATGTTCTTGACATCTGATTTCAATTGACTGGGTCAGAGTACACCATTCAGTTTCTTCTTTTCCTGGTAACTGATCATCTTTGCCCTTAAGATTATTCAGCTTTACATGATCTAAAGTTCTGTTTCAGGTCACCACAGACTTGCCTGAATCCTGACTTTTAGTCACGACTTAATCAACTTCTAACTGAGTTTTCCACCTCAGTTTTTCAGTCTTCAATAACTGAGTCTGTGTCCATCAGTTCTTCAGTCTTCTAGATAAGCCAACCGAGTTTGTGTCCCTCAGCGAACTTATCTTCTTCTGTTTGCTTATAACTGAGTCTGATCCCTCAGTTTTCCATGTGTATACTCAGTTTGCTTGATGTGACTCAGCTGTTCGCCTAGTTCCTATCTATTACAATGCTTGTCTGAAACAACCTATACAAGGGTCAGACTCTAGATAAAATTTATACATTTTTCTCTAGCCCATTTCTTTCTTCTTCTTTTATTATGCACTATAACAGTTAGTTATGACTTCATCATCAAGGGTTGTAAGTGATCTCACTAAGTACGTGATTAATTATCATCAAAACACAAATATTATTTCCAACAATTTCCCCCCCTTTTTGATGATGTATCATAACCCTCCCTAAAAGCAATAATAAGAGAATAATGCAAGAAATCAAAACAAATTAAAATAACAAACTAAGAGTAGCTGAGTTTATTACAAAGCGAACTGAATAACTGGACTGATTACAATTTTTCTTTTTCCAAAGACAACATCTTTTCTCCAAGAAAAATGCTTCTTTTAGTTTCTAGAAGTCTTCTTGCCTTTCCTTCTTCTTTTGATTCATTGTCTCTGGGCTTGATATCCAGGTATTCATTGATCAACCGATTTGCTTCTTCGTTATCTTGGTTCTTGAGTTTTATCAAAATCCCTTTGATCTCCTTATCCATCATCTTCTCTTCTTCTTCTGAATTAAGACTAATTTCCTTTCCTTTAGTCTTCAGAATATTTTCCCCCTCAGTTTTTGTCTTTTTGCCTTCATCAACCTTCAAATTTTCCTTCAACTCAGCACAGACATAAGCTTCTTCCCGATGTTCAACACGACTTTAATCGAGGCTTCTTCATCTTCCTCGCTTCTTGTTTCTTCAAAGGTTTCTTCTGAAATTAATTCTTCGATCAGATTATCAACTGCTTCTCCATTTTGTTGAATAGCAAGTAGATCATCATCTACATGCCTGTTTTTTCTTCAACCAACAGTTTGACTTATATTCCTTCAGCTTTGTCAACTCTTTCAGTTTTATCAGCATCAGCATTACCTTCATCTTTGTCTTCCCCCTTGTTTGAAGATATGCAAAAGCTTTCTTCAAATAACTTGTTCATGGTAATTATGTTGGAGTATTTGTTCTGTCCTGAGTAATGTGTTGTTGAAATAAATTTTTGTAAGTTGTGGAGCTTCTGTTGTAGAGTCTCTATCAGGCTTTCGATGATCATTTTTAATCCTTCCAATTTCTCCTCAGTTACAGTTTCTTGCCGCTGAGATCTTCCAGTTGCATCATGGGGAATATCCTTCAATACAGATTTGCTTGTAGACACTTCATGAGCTTGAGATGTGGAACTGGCTTCATGATAATGACTTAATAACTTTTTCTCATATTCACTCGAGCAAAATTCAGCATCTTCCAAAGCTTCTCTTTGCTCCTCAGTATATTCTTCATGCATCTCAGTTGGAAGTTCACTTTCCTCAGTTTCATCTTCAATCAGGATAGTGTCTTCAGTCTCAGTTTTCTTTGTAAGATATTTGTTCCACATCCTTCTTTCTCTCATCAATGTTCTGTCATCGAGACTTACAGCTTCACTTGAGCTAGAGTTTGAAGTTTCTCTCATATCTTCTTCGTCAACTTTCCTTTTCTTCACTCCACTAGACACTGATTTCTGTATTACTTCTATTTCTGTGGATTTTGAGATGGAGAAATAGTCTAGTATTCTTTGAACTAGATAAGTGAATCCCTTTTTCAATAAAAACTTTTCTCCAACAGCCTTCCTCCCTTGGCCTATTGCTTTTTCATCTGAAACTTGTTTGATCAATTCCTTGAGAACAAACTTGTTCCAGTCCAGTCTTTCTTCAAGCCAAATAGGATAGATCAGTTTCATCTTCTATGTTGAAAGTGTGTAGAGATTCCAAGTGTGACCAATAACGTTTTTGGTCATAATAATTGTCAAGAATGCGAACTCTTGTTTCTGTTGATAAGTAGATCCAATGAAATTCTTCTCATTTTTGTTGAGTGCCGTGACATTCCAAAGTTTGCCTTTTTCTTCATTTCTAAAAGTGAGAGATGAAGATCCTCCAAATATGTCCAAAAGAAAGACTAGGGAAAGCAAATGTTCATCAATAGTAATGCTTTTATCTTGAACTGATGTCCTGAAACCCTTTGCATCAATGGCGATTACTGCATTTATGTAGAAATCTTTGATATTTTCTGGGTGCAAAGTATCAAACTTTGTATCAATCAGATTTTCAAGTCCTCGAACCTTTTTGATTTTGTCTGCAATCTGGGTTGAAAGGATGGAGTTTGAGAATTTTTGACTGAAGTCATTCAGACTCATGGTAATTCCTTCATCAATTTTGTATCGCTCCATGGATCTCTGAATTAAGAATTCTTGAGGGAGTTTTGAAAATGATTGAGCAAGATTTTGTCAAATATGTGTTTCTGAGTCTTACAATCGTTTTCAATAAGAGTCGTGTCGCAATCAATAAGATTTGTAGGGATGTGCATTTACTTCTTCTCCTTGATTGACACGTGGCTTTAGGTGATTTGTCTTGTCAGCCCAAGCGACAGATGGTAGCTAGAACGTTTTCTGCTTTTGACCAATTTGCCCTTCATCAGCTTTTGCCTTTTTCAGCTTTGTGTAGAAAGTCAGTTTTCTTTGGTTTCAACAATCACAAGAACTGACTTAGCCTGCAAAAAAGTTTTAAGTTTTCTTCGGTACCCAAATCTTCTTGGGTCCGGCTGGATTAGTTACTAAAGTATAAACTTCAGTTTCTTTGATGAGAGAATTAACCTTTCGCATCTCTTTTCTAGATAGACCATTACGCTCAACTTTAGTCGATTTCACAAGGATTCTTTTAGATTTATCAACTTTATTTCCTTTGTGCAACCCACTAGGTCTTCCAGTATCTTGGTGTTTAGAGTTTATAATCTTTGAAATCTCAAGATTGGGTAAGGGTGAGGAATTATTATTGCTATTGTCAAATTTACTAGATAATAACCTTTCAGCTAGATTTGACATCTCAGTTTCAAGAAACTAATTCCAATCTTTTGCTTTGTCAAGTTCTATATCTTTTAGTTTTAACTCCAGTGTGAGTTTTTCTGTCAACTTGGCAAGCTCAGAGTTTCTCTAACTGAGTTCAGCGAATGATAATTGAGTTGAAGAATGTACCTTTTCTTGATTACTTGTTGCAACTTCACGATATGAATGCATATTATTTAGTTGCTTTAATGAATCTTTTATATCATCAGTTTCTTGCAACAACTTCTTTTCTTCTTCTTTTGAGAAGTTACTTAGTGATGGAACTCCTCTGGACTTGTCATCATGTACATTGATAATAATATCTCCACATCATCACTGATTTGAGGTTATGGATTTGTATGTGAATCTGTGGTACTGAACCTCTCAAAAACATGATCCTGAAAATCAGATACATTTTGCAAACAGTTAGTCAGGGGGTGAGTAAGACAACTTCTAATTCTACATGTATTCATTTCGATTAAGTGCTTTTAACGGTTGATACAGTGAGGGGTAATCAACAACTGGTGTGTAAGATATTTGGATCACTTCCAAACGGAAGAACTGCTCCGATACCAATTGTTGGTCCCTTGGAAAGGCTAACACAAGTTTTTTTGTAATCTTCAAGGCAATTTCGTTGGCTTCCCCTTATGAAATCTGATTTGCTGGATCTGGATCTTTGGATATATGATTGTAAAGCTTTTTCAGATCTCCCTTTCTTGAGTGTTTTCCTTTGTGTATTTATAGGGGCAATGTAACGTTCAGATCACTATTATAGCCGTTATATTGTCGTTTAGCCAACATTCACATGTACGACCTTTTGTCGTTTTGTTATTTCAAATTCAATAGGCTTTAACTCAGCTTTCTACTCTTCTTCCATACTGAGTACCTTATGTTCTTGACATCTGATTTCAATTGACCGAGTCGGAGTACACCATTCAGTTTCTTCTTTTCCTGGTAACTGATAATCTTTGTCCTTAAGATTATTCAGCTTTACATGATCTATAGTTCAGTTTTAGGTCACCACAGACTTGCCTGAATCCTGACTTATAGTCATGACTTAATCAACTTCTAACTGAATTTGCCACCTTAGTTCTTCAGTCTTCAATAACTGAGTTTGTGTCTCTCAGTTCTTCAGTCTTCTAGATAAGCCAACTGAGTTTGTGTCCCTCAGCGAACTTATCTTCTTCAGTTTGCTTATAACTGAGTCTGATCCCTCAGTTTTCCATGTGTATACTCAGTTTGCTTGCTGTGACTCAGCCGTTCGCCTAGTTCCTATCTATTACAATGCTTGTCTGAAACAACCTATACAAGGTTCCGACTCTAGATAGAACTTATACATTTTTCTCTAGACCATTCCTTGCTTCTTCTTTCACTATGCACTATAACAGTTAGTTATGACTTCATCATCAAGGGTTGTAAGTGATCTCACTAAGTACGTGATAAATTATCATCAAAACACAAATATTATTTCCAACACCAGCCTTGTAGGTTGAGAACACTCCACGGTCAGTACAAACATGTCTTGTGGCTCCAGTGTCCACAAATCACTGCCATGGATTCCCAACAACATTGCATTCCATCACCACTGCGCAAAACATGTCATCATTACCATCATTTTCAGCCACATGTGCCCTTGGCTGAAATGGCTTCTTTCCACGGCACTCACTTGCACGGTGCCAAAATTTGCCACAGTTGCGGCATTCACCATTAAACTTGTACGCGGTTTGTGGCCTCTTGGACGATTCACCATTTTTCTTGGAAGATTGTCCATTTTTCTTCCTCTTTTGATTCTTGACCTTAGCAACATGAGCCTTGGCATGTCCAACCTGCACAGATTGCTTCTTTTTGATCCTCTATTGTCCTCCTCTATACGAAGTCGGACAATCAGATCATCCATAGACATTTGCTTTCGCTTGTGTTTGAGATAACTTTTTGTTAGGTGTAGTGCCCGAAAGACAATTTGTGTAATTGTTTTCGATGACAGAATTTATCTTACCTTATTACTTGCTTTGTGCTTGTAAGTAATACACTGCTGCAAACCCTAAGTGTATCAGTATGTCACCGCTTAACTCAATGTATGGCATGCACGTGAGGATTGAGTTAGTGGTGATATACTTAAACTGTTAGTCCGTGGTGAACTTAATCAGAGTTTAGGGTCTCTTGATTAAAACACCAATAATGCCCGAAACACCTTAGTTGTGATAGTCTTATCCGGATTTGCGGTAGAGGGTACCTACGTGGGGCATTTATATATGATGGCATTCATATAGAATTGGACCGATTTAATCTGCTTTTCTTGATATAATTCCGTAATCGAGGAATCTTATTAAATCATTAGATGATCATATATGGATCAACCTTAATCTGAGGTGATCACGGGATCTTTGCTTGTCCCGGGGTAGTGTTTGATGTGTTGAGTTCTGATTCACTTTAATATGTGTTCCAAGCCACTTCTCATTGGCACTATCTCCGGATGAGTGAGTAGTTCGATTTTCACGGACATGGAATCCATTCCTTCCTCGCGGGAAGTAGAGAGCAGATCCTCTTGTTTGTTAGCCCTAAGAAAGTGATCGATCCCGGAGTTCACATTTGACTAATTAGCTACTAGTCGGATATGTGCACTAATTGATCATCGGGGGGTTGATGGTAAATAAGGATAAGATATTACGAGTCGGGTTCACGGAGACCTCCCACTCGTAATGGGCGATCTATGGAGGGTTAATCCGTATGTAGTGATTATATCAATGGACGCTTATTCACTCTATGGGTTGAGTATAAGTATACATCTATAATCGGTAGAGTTCGATTTGGGTTTATGGTGGCGTAATCCCGAAATTAATAATTAATGTACTTATTACATTCGACTAATAATTAATGGAGCCTCTACGGTTATAGGTCCATGGTCCCCGATGTGGCTTCTGTAATTTGGACTAGTAATCTTGTTACTTGGGCCTCAGTGATAATTAATTGGCTGGGCTAATTAATTGATATGCATGGATATTATTTAGTTGGGCTAAATAATATAATACACATAAAAGACATTTTATGTGGGCTTTTTGACCCTAAAAGTGGCGCCATTATGTGATGAAAATAATTAGAGAGAAAGTAGTTTTCTTGGATAATTATTTGACATGTGATTTATCTTTTATTTGTTAAATGATAATTCATGGAATATTAGATAATAACTTGATTTATCCTAATTTGTTTGGGATAATCATTTTATCTTTTATTTGGAATAAAGGATTAATGGAATAATTATCTCTTAATTATTTAATCCTTGGAGGACAAGGATTACTCTCTATATATAAAGAGAGTTCTCCTGCCTTATTTCAAAGGCAAAATTTCACCCACTATTAGAAAAAGAGAAAATTTTGTTTTTCTTGTCTAGGAGTTTTAGAGGAAGAAAAACTTTGAGTTTTTCTTGGTGTTGCATATCAAGGAGGCTCGTGTATCAAGAAGGGTGTCCACCAACCACCGTTTGGAGAACACATCGGAAGATCTTGGCTTCTCTTCCTACTATTGGTAACATGATCTTAACCCCCTTGTAGTACTTAAGTCCTTTAATTATGAATTGTGTCATATAAATCGTGATCCATCCGCTGCGCATAGATCTAACTCGTTTTGATCTAAGAACCTGCATCCTTCATGTGGTATCGGAGCCAGGTTCCACGATTTATATAGTCATAATCGTAATTAAACGATTTAAAGGAGTGGAATTGCATGTAGGTGATAGTTTACTTATTATTATGCATTAATAATTTTTAAATTGCTATGGTTGAAGAGATGGATTGGGGTTGGCACCGTTTTCCCGTTAGATCTATTGTAAACTCATATAAACGATGAAAATTCGTTCATATGAGTATAGGAAATTATGTAATTTATGTATTATTGCAATTTTAATTTCCAGAAAATAGATCTGTACATTAGCTGTTTAGTCTTTTCGTTTTTTCCGTTGTTTGAGCCGTTAAAACGAAGATCCCTCCGGTAAGAATCAAGATTGGAAGTTGCTGAACAATCCCACAAATTTTGGTGTCGATCAGAATCCGTTTGGGTTTCCGTTCGTTGCTGCGAAGTGGCTGCTGTAACAGAAAAACGCAGGATTCACAGAAACCCTAACTGTGACTTCTTCGATTTTCTGGGAACAATTGGACCGTTCAAATTAAAATCCGACCGGTCAGATCGATAATCATGGAGTTTTGGACGTGAGATAAGATTTTCAGGACGATCGGTATTCATCTTCATCCCCGATCGATCTCGGGAAGTATATGATGCGCTGCTGTGAGAGTCTGTTTCAGCAGCAAGTTGGGCGGCTCACTGAGGAAGATTGACAAGTCAAAGCTCCGATCCGACCGTCCATCTTGAAGTCCGAAGAATGAAGATCAGATTTGGAAAGTTTCATCCCGATCCAAGTTCGTTTGTTATGCCGATTGTCGAAGATTCTTGACAGCTGCAGATTAGGGTTTTAATTTATTTTCGAATAGATTAGTTACGCGAGTGCCAACGGTCCATCTCGGTGTTTATTTTCCGCACTAGTATACATGTGTAGATTGTATGAGTAGAATCGGAAAATTGCCATGACATGCATCATATCATGAATTCCACTCCATATGCATACATGTAGAAATTAATTCGAGGAATTAGTTAGGCATGTATAAAACACACGATTAGTTTTAATTAATTGTTTGATATTAATTAGAAACTAATTAGGGTAAAAACGAGGAACACGGATTTTTCAATCGTCGAGGTTGGGTGATGGATTCTCGGTGAATCCCACTCTGCGAAAGCATAAGGAGTAAAATCCGAAACCTCGTGGTTAAGGTGTTGGATTCTCGGTGAATTCCACCTTACCTAAGAGCGAGATTACGTTTTTGTTCCGTAGTGTCTACGTGAAAGTTTGATGTTTAAGGACCGGATAATCACGGGCAAACAGGTTCGAAAGTGGTTTAACCACGGTTGGGTGGTCAACGATAGCTACGGCTCAATCGAATTCACCCTCCACGTGTGGCGTTTGCACGGGGTGCAGCAATCTTGAGCCATCCGAAGAGCCACTACGGCTCAACGGACCTCTCTAGCCTTGACCCGTCCGGCGGCCACATATGTTCTAACGAATAGGTCGGGTGGGCTAGCCCACATAACCGACAACATTCGGGCCTATGATTTATTGTTCCTTAATGTAACATCAAGTCTAAAAACGTGATCAGTAAACCCACCACTTTTTCAATATATTGAGTGGGAGCGGGAGAGGCGACAGCCGACCCCACGGCCTCTACTGTTGACACAAGCAACGTGAGAGAATGGTGGCGCCTCGTGCCGGCCTGGGACCGGCCTCCCTAAAGAAGGCCTTCACCGCTATCAAAATTCAAGGCTTGGTCTCCGAAAGGATAGGATTTTGGGTACTCGTCGGGTCACCGACCGACCCTAAAGCGACACACTCGGGGTCTACCTAAAAATGCTGAGACAAGATGGGTCACACTCATAAAGGTATTTTTGGAAGTACCTTGGCTGAAAAGGAAAGGTGATTGAAGATCACAAATGAGATGTTCGATTCTCAATCTGATCTTCAATATTAATCGAAACTTCTTTGACCTACCCTAAGGCGGCACTGAGGCATTAGATTAAATCCTTGGAATGGTAGAATAGACTATAAGTACTTAGTTTATGTTCCTAAAATTTTAGTAGTGTATGATTTGGATTTATCTTCTGTCAATTTTATTTACAACTATTTATATATCTCTTTAGGGTGCTAGACTGCTAGTGTAAAATTGACTAGTAATGACTTCGTTAAAAAGTGGTAAGTAACTAGAACGTTGTACTTATTGATCTTACATGCGATTAATTTTTCGGAAGAGATATTTCTCTAGAGCCTTCAAGACTTAAGTGACGTAAATAAGGATGTCACTTTATTTGTCAATCGTGTTGATCGAGAGACGACTGTAGTCAGTTTGAAAGATGATTGGGACGATAAAATTCTTCTAGTGAATTTTAATGGTGTAGTGTCTACACGAGAAATTTTCTAATAGAAAAATTAGAGAATCATAAATTAAAGTGTCGCTAGTTAGGCGGTATTTGGAACCGATAAACTAGTGGGAGCTTTTGTCTTATGTTTTTCTAATTTAGAAAATTAGTCCCACTTGGTAACACTTTCATTAGACATCCTACAGGTTCACGAGTAGTGTCTACTCAATTGAACGCTAGTTCAAGACTATTTCCTTTTAAGGAAAGTTGAGAATGGGAAAGAATGTCTACGTAAGTGTTAATCATCTTAACTAAAGTTTTGAGGCTAAACCGAAACATTAATTAAAGAAAGTATAGGATAAGAAAAGCGATTTGGATCACTAACCAATGAATCCTTAGTGACTTTCTTAACCGAGTAACTTGACTCGGTAGCTTAGTTCTTTGGAAGAACAAGGAAGTCGTGCATTAACGATTAATAGAGTAACAGCGGGCGATAATTTCATTACAATAGTGGGAGTGATATAAGGAAATGAATTTGGATTCTATCCTTGA
The DNA here is from genome assembly GCA_026214975.1 of Gentiana macrophylla. Taxonomy (NCBI): domain Eukaryota; kingdom Viridiplantae; phylum Streptophyta; class Magnoliopsida; order Gentianales; family Gentianaceae; genus Gentiana; species Gentiana macrophylla. The sequence continues at coordinate 59,630,399 of CM047806.1, read as the reverse complement.
ATATCACGAGAAAATTTATTTTTCTCGTTTACGGTTCGTTGAAACAAATAGATTCACTTTCAACTCGATATATTGTTGCCTCATAGAAAGTGAACATGACATTTGCAAAGATCTAATCCAAGACTCGGACTTTTGTTTGATAAAGTCGAACCACTAAGAAAAGTTGAAATAAGTATAACACATCTAAAACTATTAAAGGTAAAATGTTTACAGATTAAGATAAGCGACCTTTCAATATCTATTAATTAGTGCATATATCCTAGAGATAAGACTGACGGTGGCTAAGGGTGATTCCTATCTCCCGAGTCTAGAACACTATCTCAAAGGAACAATGACTAAGTTTCCTTTCAATCGGGAAAGGGTAATAGATTTGAAGAGGTAACATAGCTTGTTCACAAGTGACCTTCGGGTCTAGTGAGAGATACAAGCTAGTGGGAGATTTTGAGTGGTGACATTTTGTCTGATAACTACTCCAAACGTGATTTAGTTTATCAAAAGAATACGAGGAGGAGTATCTGATTTTAGCAGAGAATAGAGTATTCCATGCTCATAAATAGGCTATAGCATAGTCTTGGGACTGATGCTCAGCCTGCCTCCTAGTGGAATGTTTCTCACTGAGAAAGAAACCATAGACTTGCCCTATATAGTTATTGATGTGCTACAATACACTGCTAGACTCGATTAAGATAATTGGTTGCAAAATAACGGTTAACATTATTATGTAAACCGAGAAGTCTACCTAGAAGATGCCAGTGAATTTATGGATAATGAGTGAATTCGGTTCACACCACTTCCATAAATGTAGGCATTTAGCATTTAATGCTTGAAGGTAGGACTGGAGATTTTGCGCATACGTTTAGATTGTGACTGTTCGTGAAATATGTTAATGAGACGAGTGAAGGTTGATTATAAGATTCTTGAGATCAGAAAGTGACGGTTGAACTGTCACAAGCCTTCTGATAGAATCTATAAGTAACAACCTTAAACCTTGGAGTACGGTTACCTAAGGGTAGTTAATATCTGATTTAATCAGACCACGTCCAACATCGGTTGTTGGTGATTACACTGATAAATAATACTAGATCAGGATGTCAATCCACCACGCAGTGGGAGTATGGTTTAACCATTGACCCATTATAGTTTTGTGGACTTTACGGTCTGCTGGGGTGATTGATAACGAACTCTCTCACCACTCAGTCTTGCTAGATTTCGTTAAAAAACAGAAAATAGGGGTGATTCCCTGAGACTTTCTTGCCGAACAACGGAATCAATTCATTCGAATAGAAGGGTTTTAGTGAGAATGAATAACGGATTCGTTACAAAGCGTAAGATAGGGGTGATTCCTAATACCTTTTTGCGAGACTAACGATATCTTAATTTATTCGAAAGAACCATTGGTAGGAAGCTTGACATGGCTTATATCCTTTGTGGATTTAAGAGAACCTCTCGGTCATTAAAAGTTGCATGTTTTAAAATATGTGGACTTGACCGAATATTGATAAGTCTTTTGTAGATAGGTATCAATATTGGTAAAATAGTAGTATTAGTGTTCATGAATGATAACCTCAAAACAGATTGGAAACAACATGTGTGTGCTATCTCAAGTCGAAAATCGACACGCCAAGATTCTCTGGATGAGAGGAATTGGACTATGTTCTAAGAATCGATTCGGTCAAATTCACGAGAATGAGTCATTGGCTATCCCACGATCTTATTGAATAAGAGGATTATGCATATATGGTTGCGGCATTCATCGAGAGTTGTCATACCCTACCTCTCGTGAATGATTCTCCAAATCTTCGGATAAAGAGAAAATGGGATAGAGTCTCTGCAGGATAAGGGCAAGTCGACAACACGAGTCAATTGCAATCAAATCTCGGATTCGAGCATTGAATAGCGGTTTAGTACGTCCTCAAGTATCTTTAGAGAACGAGGAATCATATGCTTGCATATTCAGGTGCAAACTTGAATATGGTTTACTACATTGATTCTGACTTGTAGTCAGATTAAGGATGATCATTAAGTTGATCTCGGGCTCAGTGTTTACTCATAGTGCTTAGAATTTCCTTATTGGTCTGGGGGTAATTCCAGGTCGGATAAGCCGATATCACTTCATTGTGAAAACAGTGAAGAGATAGCTTAGAAGGATTTTCTCAGTCACTAGAGGTCAAAAGCATGTTGAGAGAGCGTACCGCCTGATTAGATGGACCGGCAACGTTTCAATCCTAAAGATCGTCTCGAGTCGACAACCTAACTGATCAGTGTACCAAGTCTAGTGCTTGGAGGGTACGGCATTGAGGAATATATCTCATCTGCTTTTAGAGCAAGTGGGAGAGTGTTGTGAATAGGATGAGAAAGGGTGTGTTCTAAAAACAATCATTACTTGTCATTTCGTGCAAGTGGGAGATTGTTAGGTGTAGTGCCCGAAAGACAATTTGTGTAATTGTTTTCTATGACAGAATTTATCTTACCTTATTACTTGCTTTGTGCTTGTAAGTAATACACTGTTGCAAACCCTAAGTGTATCAGTATGTAACCGCTTAACTCAGTGTATGGCATGCACGTGAGGATTGAGTTAGTGGTGATATACTTAAACTGTTAGTCCATGGTGAACTTAATCGAGTTTAGGGTCTCTTGATTAAAACACCAATAATGCGCCTGAACACACCTTAGTGTGTGATAGTCTTATCCGGACTGTCGGTGAGGGTACCTACGTGGGGCATTTATATATGATGGCATTCATATAGGACTGGACCGATTTAATCTGTTTTTCTTGATATAATTCCGTAATCGAGGAATCTTATTAAATCATTAGATGATCATATATGGATCAACCTTAATCCTGAGGTGATCACGGGGATCTTTGCTTGTCCCGGGTAGTGTTTGATGTGTTAGTTACGGTTCACTTTAATATGTGTTCCAAGCCACTTCTCATTGGCACTATCTCCAGATGAGTGAGTAGTTCTGATTTTCACAGACATGGAATCCATTCCTTCCTGCGGGAAGTAAAGAGACAGTCCTCTTGTTTGTTAGCCCTAAGAAAGTGATCGATCCCGGGAGTTCACATTTGACTAATTAGCTACTAGTTAGATATGTGCACTAATTGATCATCAGGGGGTTGATGGTAAATAAGGATAAGATATTACGAGAGTCGGGTTCACGGAGACTTCCCTCGAGAATGGACGATCTATGGAGGGTTAATCCGTATGTAGTGATTATATCAATGGACGCTTATTCACTCTAAGGGTTGAGTATAAGTATACATCTATAATCGGTAGAGTTCGAGTTCGGGTTTATGGTGGCGTAATCCCGGAATTAATAATTAATGTACTTATTCTGCATTCGATGAATAATTAATTATTGGAGCTACTGTTATAGGTCCATGGTCCCCGATGTGGCTTCACGTAATTTGGACTAGTAATCTTGTTACTTGGGCCTCATTGATAATTAATTGGTTTGGGCTAATTAATTGATATGCATGGATATTATTTAGTTGGGCTAAATAATATAATACACATAAAAGACATTTTATGTGGGCTTTTTGACCCTAAAAGTGGCGCCATTATGTGATGAAAATAATTAGAGAGAAAGTAGTTTTCTTGGATAATTATTTGACATGTGATTTATCTTTTATTTGTTAAATGATAATTCATGGAATATTAGATAATAACTTGATTTATCCTAATTTGTTTGGGATAATCATTTTATTTATCTTTTATTTGGAATAAAGGATTAATGGAATAATTATCTCTTAATTATTTAATCCTTGGAGGACAAGGATTACTCTCCTATATAAAGAGAGTTCTCCCAAGCCTTATTTCAAAGGCAAAATTTCGACCACTATTAGAAAAAGAGAGAAAATTTTGTTTTTCTTGTCTAGGGTTTTAGAGGAAGAAAAACTTTGAGTTTTTCTTGATGTTGCATATCAAGGAGGCTCGTGTATCAAGAAGGGTGTCCACCAACCACCGTTTGGAGAACACATCGGAAGATCTTGGCTTCTCTTCCTACTATTGGTAACATGATCTTAACCCCCTTGTAGTACTTAAGTCCTTTAATTATGAATTGTGTCATATAAATCGTGATCCATCCGCTGCGCATAGATCTAACTCGTTTTGATCTAAGAACCTGCATCCTTCACTTTTATACTCCTTCCATGAAGAAGGTAGTTTCTAAATCACACAAGATACCTGAAAATTTTCATTAATTATCATACCCTCTTCTAAAATTTCGGATAAAACGATTTGTAATTCCTCAACCTGTTTAACTACGGTTTTGGAATCGACCACCTCATATTTCAGAAATTTACCTACAATAAATTTCTTATTTCTTGCATCCTCAATTTTATATTTTTAGTCTAAGGCAAGCCACAATGCTTTAGCAGACTCAAACATACAATAGACACCATACAGAGTATTGTCTAAACCATTAAGAATGTAATGTTTGCATAAAAAAATCACTATGCTTCCAACTCTCAAGAGCAAGCAGAGCTCTGTGTTCGATGTTGTCAGCAGGCACAACTGGTTGCTCTTCAGTAAGCATCCTGGCCAAACCAGGAGTAGTCAAGTAGAACAGCCTCTTTTGCTGCCAGTGCTTAAAATTCAGCCCGTTAACTTTTCTGGCTTCTCACCATGAGATAAACCAGCCACAGCAACAGTACATTGTGTCACAACAGTAATGAGCACAGTTGCATTTGATAGTGAATTCAAACATCCACTTGCCGCAGCATCAGCAGTAGGTGTCAATGACAAATCATTAACAACAGTCATTTCTGTTCAAAAACAGAATATAAACAACTAGATTCAGGTTTGTTTTGAATGAGACCGAATAAGATGAAGTTTACTGAATATCAAAAAATGATATTTAGTTCGATGAGAAATAAAAAAATTTGTTTAGAATACGAACTGAATATTAATTTTATTTCGCATACAGATAATTTTCAGAGCAAAAGAAAGCTCTGAAAATTTGTCTTAAGATTGATATACCCGTAGTATCGTATGCAAAAATAAAATAAAGAGACAGAAAGATGAAGAACATTTTATTTATGTATCTGAGAGGAGATTACAATTACAGTAATGAAAAAAGAAAAGAACAACTAAACAGGAAAGGATATAAGGACTGAGGCGAGATGAAATCTATCCTTAAGACTAATTTGCTCCGGCTTGTACCCAAGGATTATACAATTGTCTCCCACATTTACTCAGTATACCTATTCAAAGAGAGGTACTTCAACTCTGAACATACGTCGAACTTTGCAGTGCTTCAGAAACTCTTCAACTAATGTATGCAGAATGAGGAGTTGTGTTGTATGTGTTGTGTATTATGTGTGTTCATTTCCATTGTAGTAGGGGACCTTTATATAGGTAGCAAAAGAGGAGAAGTAAACTGAAGTGTAATGAAAGCATTTGGTGAAGGATCTCCACTAACACTTGTAACTCCAGCAATAAAGCATCAGTTGAATTGCTCCACTACCTTAGTAATAATGCATCGGATGTAGAGGAAGGGACTCCGCCTTTGAGCCAAACTGAATCGAATCAGGCTTCTAACTATGAAGGGAGCTCGTATCAGCTCATCAGAATGTTGAATAATTATTTGACAAGTTCAATGTAACTTTGTCAAGGTCAATGGCCAACGGTCTCGGGCACGGCCTTAGTAATAATGCATCAGATGTCTTGAAGGGACTCCGCCTTTGAGCCGAACTGAATCGAATCAGGCTTCTGACTATGAAGGGAGCTCGAATCAGCTCATCAGAATGTTGAATAATTATTTGACAAGTTCAATGTAACTTTCTCCAAGGTCAACGGTCAATGGTCAACAGTCTCGGGCACGGGCGGGCAGCGGCGGCACGCGTGCATGAGTGGCAATTTTAGCAGAATATCGTCTAACTAAAACCATTTTGAACTCTATCCCTTTCCTTGGAGCTTATACCATTTACTAAACTCCTCCCACTTAAATATTGAGAAAAGATTAGCACAATTCCCAATGTGGGATTAAGGAAGTTTAACTCGTCAACTTCCAAGTTTCAACACTTCAACTTTTTCAACTAACCAACTTCAAGCCTTAATTTCTCATTCACCCGATATCCGAATTGAATGATTCAAAGATCTGTCTTCATCTACGTTACACGTAGATTTCAAAGTCATCATAAACTCTTGATAAACTATACCAGAGATTAATCGAAACCGACTTTAAAGTTGTTGTAAAAAATTATTCAAAAATCATTTTAAAATGATTAAAAATCAATTTTCTTTTCCCCTGATTTCTCCAACAATTGCCAGAATGATGATAATTTGGCTGCCTTTGATGATACAATAACTGATGGGGTTCACAACGTAGAATTGACCATCACATACTCAGACGGCTTGTATATGCTATGACTTTAAATAATGTTTGTAAAATGAGCACGCATTTCATGTGCATTTCACGTGCATTGCATTGAAGTCGAAAGAGTTGTGTGCGTAGCCTTGTATCAATTTACAAAGAAGAAAAAACGTAGTTTTCTAATCATGCATATGAGTTCTATAATTCACGTATATAAAATAAACAATGACATCAATTTAATTTTATGTACTCAATACATAGCAAGTGCAATGCACGTGCACGTGTATTGCTATGCACGAACATTGCACGTGTATATATATATATATATATATATATGTGTGTGTGTGTGTAGACACACTCATAGACGTATGCAGAGACACATATAATCATGCTTATGAATTATAAAATAAAAAATGACATCAAATTATGGGCTAAATCATATTTCCAAGCGGTCAAATCCCGGTTCGTTTCGTAGAAGATCCGGTAGCAACTGGTAGCTTTCACGCAATGGTAAAAGGAATACTAACCGTGCAAGCATCTGGAAATGAAGCGGTTTAATAACAAGTGTTGCACCATGGTTGTTCAATGTTGGTACTAGCACTACTAGCCGTCTGATCAGGAACAAATTCAGATAGGGAATAGGAGTGAAGAATATGTAAGAACGACTTTCACTTTATTAAGCTAGTTTTATTTATAGCAACCTAAGGTCGTCCATCAATTTCGAAATGGGGCATACTTATCTCTTTTTCAGTGTGTTGATTTTATTTCTTCTTCAAAACAGGGCTATGCAGTCAACTCATTTGACTTGAATGGTAAGAAATTCCTGTTAGTTTATGAAAAGTAAGTTAAAAGATCAAACAAGATTACTACTGTGGTGACAGGTGACTAACTCACTCTTTATCTTTCGCTTTATCATCACAAACTCATATCGCTTATACATGCTATTGTGTATCCTGCTCTTGTGGATGTTTAGACTAAAAGAAACTGAAAGGAAAGATTGTCCTCTGTGATAGATTTGATGACCTTTCCGTAATCTTTGTACTTGGTGCAACTGACTTAACTAGGTTAATATTCCTAATAGATGAAGCATATTATGTATCGCTTATTCTGCTTGTCGTTCGATCAGTTTTACGCCATTATGATTTTGTGCTACATGCTAGCTATAGTTTTAATTACCATCGCAATCTCTTACGGCTGGTAAAATGAGCACGAATTGTACATGCATTCCATGTGCATTGCATTTAACCGAAAGAGTTGACCGCATAGCATTGTAACAAAGAAAAAATAACATAGTTTTCCAATCACGCTTATGAATTATATAATTCAAATATATAAAATAAAGAATGACATCAAATTAACTTTATGTACTCAATACATAAGCACGTTCATTGCACGTGTATTACTATGCACGAACATTGCACGTATATATGTGTGCGTACACACACACATTCATGCTTATGAATTGTGTATTATACGATTTAAATAAAAAATGACATCAAATTAATTTTATATACTCAATACATAACATGTGCAATGCACGTGCATTGCATTTGAGCTATGCACGAACACAACACGTATGTATATATATATATATATATATATATATATATATATATATATATATACACATGTGTGTGTACACACACATTTATGGAAATTCCGCCGCCGCCGTCACTGCAAGGTGTTCCAGCTGGTATCTGTGAATTTTTCAAGTTTTTTTCTATTGCACCAAGGAAATTCCGGTGAATAGTGAGATTTTCATGTACAGGTATTTCCGTGCTGTGTGCTCGGATGAATGCCGTAATATCCAGATTCACCTCGATAATTTTCTAGAAGAGATGTACGAGAAATGAAGGAGAACTTAATATTTTGTATTTCTTTTAATATTTAGTATTACCTCCAGCTTTTGCATTCATTCAGACCATTTGCAATTATTTAGACTTACATTCTCTATTCAGACAATAGTTCATTAAAATATGCATGGATTTCTCAATAGTTCATAACTGAAATAGAGATTTTGTTGTGGACGCAATTAGCTTAGAATTAAGAGATTTTATATTTAACAAATTTAAGGAGGTATTAGTTTTTATTTTAGGGATTTGGATCTAAATGATTTATATCATTTGAATGTACCCACGTAGATACCAGAGTAGCACCATTTAATTTCTGATGTGGTACTTCTATGGTTTGTCCCCATGTTGCCGGTGCCGCTGCTTATGTGAAATCCTACCATCTAGAATGGTCATCGCCAGCTATTAAATCCGCTCTAATAACTACAGGTATACTTTTCTACCACATGCACGTAAAAAGTTTTTATATCTTTTGAATGCATGTACCCATGTTAAGGATGTTGATCAAACTCTTTTTTTCTTTCAATTTTCCTTGTAGCAAAGCGAATGAGTGCAAGTCAAAGTGGAGACGGAAACAAGGAATTCTCCTTCGGCTCTGGTTTTCTAATTCCAGCAAAGGCTGTAAATCCGAGGCTAGTTTATGAAACTAGCAAAATTGATTATGCAAAAATGCTTTGCAGCATTGGGTATACGGCAACGACACACTACGCTTGATTATCGGAGACAACACAGCGTGCCCAATTGAAGATGCATTGGCACCAAAAGATCTAAACTCCCCAACAATGACTGCAAAGTTGAGCCGAACCAGCACAATTTGAATAAAATTTCCAAAGCCTGTCACCAACGTCGGTCAAATAAACTCGACATACAGAGGCAATATTGTTTCACAGATTCCGGAATGCAACATCATTGTGGAGCCCTCTGTTTTATCATTCAAGGGGTTGAATGAGAAGAAGTCGTTCGTGGTTAGTGTTTCCGGAAAAAATTTCGAGAACATGATATCTACATCTCTCGAGTGGTCAGATGGCATCAATACTGTGCGTAGTCTGATTGTAATATACACAGCTTAACTAATGATTCCTATATAGAATTCTTTGAAACTTAACAACTGAATGAATTCAAGAAAGTAAAGAAACTGGAAAGGAATATATATGCCGGAAATCCAAGTTCTTCATTTTTAGGCTCGGTAAAGAGGCCGGTTTACAAGTACATTGCTAGCTCTCATCTAATAAGTACTATAATATGTATATGTTCTGGAATAGATGTAAAGAAAAATAAAGTGCTGAAATAAATAATACATTTGTGTTACCTTAATTAAGTATGCTTGCTTTTTGTTACGCTGGGGTAAACATTATCCTCTGTTTTGGAATTCAAATTGAAGCATTAACTCACCTCCTTAATATGCGTGTTTTTATCAATTGCATCAATTATTTTGGAATAGAGGGAGTACATAACAAGTGCAATTCACGTGCATTACACGTGTATTGCTATGCACGAACAGTGCATATATATATATATATATATATATACATACATATATATATGTGTGTGTGTGTGTATACACACACTCATAGACACACGCATAGACACATATAATCATGCTCATGAATTATATGATTAAAATATAAAATAGAAAATGACATCAAATTAATTTTATATACTTAGTACATAACATGTGCAATGCATGTGCATTACATAACATGTGCAATGCACCTGAGCTATGCATGAATATTGCACGTATATATGTGTGTGTATATACATACACTTATATATGGTGTAGCAACTCCTCACGGATGACAACTCCCCCTGGGTGGATCTGTTGGTTGGAATATATGGTAGCCCTTTGACACCCCAAAACCAGGAGCCTCAAGTCTTTGGCACGGCATATGTCAAGCGGCAAAAGCCTTGCAGGTAGGGTTTCAGGTGAAGGACTATGATGTTAATTATATGGGCCCCCTCGGGTGATGGTAAATACTCGGTTCACAGTTCCTACTCTTATTTGACGGAGGATAGGACTATGCCCCAAAACACTATGGATTGGAGTCTTGTTGGAGCCTTAAAGGCCTCCTGAGGTATAACTTTTTCCTATGGCAACTGTGCCATAACTCTCTTTTATAGAACAGCTTCTTAGCATATCGACACATCTCCGATTCGGCCTTGTGTTATTTCTGCCAAGCGACAGAAGAGTCACCTCTCCATGCTCTACGCGACAACAGTTGGCCTCGAAGAATAGAAACAAGCATTAAACACAGAATTGATCAGACTCGTTACTACCACAAATTGAACAACATAAAAAGAAAAGGAAGAGTCCTACGTACTGCAATGCCATGTAGGCCTTCACTGTAGGGCCAGAGGAATTATTTTTGTATGGGCCAAAACTATTGTTTCAGAACTAACTGCAAAACCCAATTTACATAAATATTCTATCAAGGGCTCCCTATGTCTGTAATAATCACAAACAATGGCTAGAAGAAACCAGTTCCAGTCCATCTCCATCTTTTGTATTTTTTTTCTGTTTTATGTTTCCTGCTGTGAACTTATCGCGAATGGCGCCGCCGGTTATGAATAAAGGAAGGCATGTACATTTTTTGTGTGATTTTTTCACCAATTTTCTCTTGAATTTAATATTTTTTTCAATCAAAACCGACACACAAATATAAATAATTTACATGGGGGCTTTACAAGTGCAACCAGCAGCACATTAATCAAGCATACTTCAAGAAGTTGGGTATGTTTGTTCACTTTCAGTTCATGCACGTCCCACAGAAACCAAATGTATGTATGATGAAGTTTGTAAGAAATTAGTAAAATGAGATATATAGTCGTGTAAAGCCTTTGATTCAAACTCTTTGGAAGCCAAATTAAAGAGTTGGGCAATAATACTGATATGTTTTGGTATACTTTCTTTCGGAAGGGTTTCTGAGCAATGTATCATTAGAAGCTATGCAAGGAGCTTTGGCGGATTCGCGGTCAATATCACAAAAAAGCTGCAAAAAGCTGTCAGCAAAGTGACTTGATGTCTAATATGGTGGAACTAATCTGAAGATCAATTGAGTGATGATCAACTGAGAAGTGTGTTCAAGTCTGTGAAAATCAGCTGGTGAAGTCAGTAGAGCTTCCTCTGGGGTCAGCAGGCTGGTGAGTCTGCTGAGGTATATTGAACATAGCTGAGTTCTACATCTGGACAGAGATCGGCTGAGTTGAGTCAGTAGAGGAACCCATATCTGGGGCATTTATGGAAATCCGATAAAGCTTGAAAGTCTGTATATGACAAAGTCATTAACCAATAGGTTGCTCCTGAATCAGAGACTGTTTAGTCTAAGGATCCATGAAGGAGGTCAGTTGAGGGAACATTTTGATCAGCTGAACACAATATTACTTAATCTTAGGAATATTGACGTTAAAATTGAAGCTGAAGATGCAGCCCTAATCTTGTTGGTGTCATTACCAGCACCATATGAAAACTTTGTGCATTATTTCATAGTTGGGAAGGATAGAGTATCTTTGGAGGATGTAAGTGCAGCCTTGCATGCCAGGGAGCTGAGACACAAGGCAGCAGACACAGACAACCAGGCCGTGGACTAGTAGTCTACATCAGTAGTTGTAAAGGGCATGGACAGAAAAAGAAAGTCCAAGAAGGCAGGGTCCAAAGGTCCTATATCCACAGATGTCTGTAATTACTGTATGGAGCAGGGACATTGGAAGTCCAGTTGTCCAAAGAAGAGAAGGCAACATGAGAGAAATTTTGGCACAGCAGCTGTGACTGCTGAGCATTCTGATGAGGATCTGGTTCTAGTGGCTGGGGATTCAACACATCATGCTTATGTTTGGATCCAAGATTCTGGGGCATCCTATCATATTTCTCCACACATAGTGGTTTTCTACTCATGAGCAGATAAATGGTGGTCATATTTCTATGGCAAACAACAAGGTCTGTAAGATAGTTTGAATTGGCTCAGTTCAGCCAGGGACATAGGATGGTAAATTTCGCACACTGAAAGATCTTAGACATGTTCCACAGATGACCAATAATTTGGTATCCATTAGTCTATTGGAAAACAATGTTTGGCTTCGGGTTGGATTGGGGTTGGATTGAGTCATGAAAGAGAAAATAAAATAAAATAATGTAAAATAATGATTATAAAGTTAAAATATTGTATTGAAATTTGTGTTGATGAAGAAATGATTTGTGAGAGAAATTTTAATGAAATATTATATTGATAAAGTAATGGTTGAATAGTGTAGGTGGTGAATAAAATGAATTGATTAATATTATTTTATTTGTTGATGGTGAAATGATGGGTGAGAGAAATATTAATAAAATAATAAAATAAATAAAATAATAATAAATAAGATAGTGGGTGAATAAAATGTTGAGTTGGATCCAAATGGATCCAACCCAGCCTGAAACCAAATAGGGGCCTGTTTAATTTCAAGAGAGAAGGTGGAGAGCTAAATATCTACAATGATTCGGTTGTGGTTTTCAAAGTTATCAAGATGTTACAAGGCTCTACTGTATCTGGTTCTGCTGTTGTGGCATCTCAGCTGTGACACATGAGAGTTGGTGACATGGGTGAAAGGAGTATGCAGGTCTTTTCTTCAGCATTTTTTCTTGGGGGATATAAGGTCAAGACTCTGAACTTTTGTGAGCACTGTGTGTTTAGAAAGCTACATAGAAGCAAGTTCTCAGCAAGCAAACATAGTACAAAAGCATCACTTGATTATATCCATTTTTATTGCTGGGGTCCATCAAATTTGGAATCATTGGGTGGTCACAGATATTTTTTGTCATTCATAGATGACTTGGGTAGTGATCAATCAGGGTGGGTCGTGAGAGGACCCACATCTCGAGCATTTTTGGCAACCCGACAAAGATCCTTTGGCGGTTAGGGTTTTTTTGTGGATTTGTCTTTTATAAATAACAACTTGATTGATCATTGTAAAGTGTGTAATCCATCGAATTTTAGTGCATAGTAAAATATCTCTTTTATGTCCGTGGATTAGTTGGCACTACGCCGGAAACCACATTAAATCCTTGTGTTCTTCCTGTTTCCGTTATTTCTATGATTTTTTACTGTTAGATTGCGTCTGGATTCCCTATCGTGTTATACCAAAAGCTTTGGCCACTGAGTTTAGTTTACTTTTTCCATGTACATGAGAACACAGACTTCAAGTTTATAACATAAATGCTTTTGATATGAACATGAGAACTTGTGTCGTCTTTTGCAGATCATGAAGAAGTGGTCTCTATATTTCCTAGTATGACTCAAAAGCTTTACACTACTGAGTCCCTTAAATGTCTCTCGGAGACCTAGAATGGAGAGTGACGAGACCATATGTCTTCTTGATTCCGGAATTTGGCTTACGTACATCAGACAATTTCAATGATAGTGGTTTTAGCACTCCACTTACATAAGAAGTGGAAAGGAATTTGTGCCGGATATATATATATATATATATATATATATATATATATATATATATATATATATATATATATATATGTTAGAAAAGATTATGTTAATTATTATGATTATGTTTTAATTACCTAAGGCTATGTTAGCCAAGTTAATTCGAGTTTCAGCATACATTCTATTATTAGAGTAGGTGAGATGCCTTATAGCCATGATTCCCTGATTCCTTGTTTATAGGAAGACTTTGAGTAGTTATTTAAGATTGTTTGATACATCAACGAAATTCTTAAGTTTTCCCAAAAAGTATCACTTCCATAAAATTAATCAGTGGTATCGGAACCATATTCTCAACATCAGTTGGAGGAAAGATCTATGGATGAAATAAATTCTGCTCAGGCTTCCATCCCAAGGTTTGATGGACAGCATTATAATCACTGGAGCATGTTGATGGAGAACTTCATGCATTCTAAGGAGTACTGGACCATCATTGAGAAAGGAGTGCTTGAACCAGCAGGAAATCCACTCACAACTGAGGCTCATAGAGCAGATTTTGAGAGCAAAAAACTCAAAGATCTGAAGGCCAAGAACTATCTGTTTCAAGCAATAGATAGAGCCATCTTGGAGACCATTCTCAGCAAGGAGTCATCGAAGGATATCTGGGTTTCAATGAAGAGGATATACCAAGGAATTGCCAGAGTGAAGAGATCACAGCTACATGCCTTAAGAAGAGACATTAAAACCCTATAAATGAACGAGGGTGAACCTGTCTCAACTTATTGTGCCAGAACCATGGAATCTGCAATAAAATGAGATTTCTTGGTGAAAAGATGAAGGATGTAACAGTTGTGGAGAAAATTTTGAGGCCACTAACCTCAAGATTTGATTATGTGGTGTGTTCCATTGAAGAATCCAAAGACATTGATGCATTGTCTATTGATGAATTGAAAAGTTCTTTGCAAGTTCATGTACATAAGATGAAGAGAAGCTCAGCAGCATCAAATGAAGAACATGCCTTGAAGACCACTGCCTATAATTGCAATTATTGGGGCAGGGGTAGAGGCAGATGAATAGGTGGAGGGAGGACTACCAGAGATTATGACAGCAGGGACAAATCTCAGGAATTTAAAAATGGAGAGGGTAGAGGTACTTCAAACAAAAAGAATGTTGAATGTTTTAGGTGTCACAAACTTGGACACTACCGGTCAGAATGCTACACCAAATTGCCAGCATACAAGGAGAAAAAGACTCAGCAGAGTCACTTTTCTGACAAAGAGGAAGATGACTACTCAGCATGAGCAGACTTCAGCACCCCAAGCATGGTATGTTGATACAAGATGCACTAATCACATGTGTGGTAATAAGGCATCATTCTCTTATTTGGATGAATCATATCATTCAAAGGTGAAGTTTGTAGATAACTCATCAGTCAGTGTTAAGGGAAAAGGAAATATATGCAACAGATCCAAGAATAGGACATCTGAAACCATTTCTAGTGTGTTATATGTTCTTGATCTGAAGTGCAATCTGTTAAGTGTTAGGCAGTTGCAAGAAAAGGGATATGAAATTATTTTGAAGAATAAGGATTGTGAATCATAGCTAAAGTTCCCATGAATGCCTACAGATTGTTTCTTTTAGAAATTAAGGAGCCGCAAGCATTTCTTATGGCTGAATTGAAAGATGCATCTTTGTTATGGAATTATAGATATGGACATCTCAATTTTGGTGGTTTGAAAACACTTCAACAGAAGGAAATGGTTAAAAGACTCCCACAGATTCAGACTCCTCAGCAGATCTGTGAAGAATGCACTAACGGAAAGCAACACAGACATCCTATCCCAAAAGGCAAGTCTTGGAGGGCAAAACAAGTGTTGTAACTCATCCATTTTGACTTGTGTGGTCCAATCAACCCATCATCCAGTAGAGTTAATAGGTATTTCAATACATTTACTAATGATTTATCTAGAAAAACTTGGGTTGAATTCTTGTCAGAAAAGTCTGAAGCATTGAATGCATTCAAGAGCTTCAAACTGTTAAGAGAAAAAGAGACATGTTAGTATATCAAGAGTCTGAGAACAAACACAGGAGGAGAATTTTGCTCAGCAGAGTTTGAAGATTTCTGTACCAGTAATGGAATCAGAAGGGAATTGACAGCGGCCTATACACCACAGCAGGATGATGTATCTGAGAGGAATAATAGGACAATTCTGGATATGGTAAGAAGTATGTTGGCCTATGGAAATGTGCCTAAAAGATTCTGGCCAGATGTAGTAAGTTAGAGTGTGCATATTTTGAACAGATGCCCAACATTCTCTATTCAGAACATGACGCCAAAAGAAGCATAGAGCTCAATCAAACCATCTGTAAGTCATTTTAAGATATTTGGATGCATTTCTTATGCTCATATTCTAGATGCAAAC
The DNA here is from genome assembly GCA_026214975.1 of Gentiana macrophylla. Classification (NCBI taxonomy): domain Eukaryota; kingdom Viridiplantae; phylum Streptophyta; class Magnoliopsida; order Gentianales; family Gentianaceae; genus Gentiana; species Gentiana macrophylla. The sequence goes on along the minus strand of CM047806.1, from coordinate 59,614,400 downwards.
ATGAAGAAATTGAGTGATAAAGGAGAGCAATGTGTTTTCTTAGGGATCAGTGAAAAGTACAAGGCATTCAAGTTGTTTAATCCTATAACCAAAAGGATAGTGATCCGTAGAGATGTGCTTTCTGATGAGTTGAACATTTGGAATTGGGAAGGAAACAATGCTCCATTCCATCCAATTCAAAATCTGATAGATGAAGATTTAGCTGAGGGTCAGCAGACTTAGAATCAGCAAAGTGAGATTCAGCAGACTCAAAACACTGAATTGACAGCAGCAACTGAGGGTTCAGCGACCCAATTTTAGCAGATTCAAGTCATGAAATAACAGCTGAGGGTTCAGCAAACAGACCTCAGAGAACTAGAAAAAGGCCAAGATGGATGAAAAATTTTGAGGTAACATGTTTACCACAACCAGAGGAGGCCACTTACTATGCTCTATTTTCAAGTGATGATCCAATCACTTATGAAGAGGCAGCAAAAGACATCAAATAGTGACATGCTATGGATGAAGAAATCACAACAATTAAAAGGAATGACTGGAAGTCTCAGATCTACAAAAAGGACACGAGACTATTAGTGTCAAATGGATCTATAAGACAAAATTGAATGAAGATAGCAAAGTCAGCAAGTATAAGGCTAGAGTAGTAGACAAAGGACACAAGCAAGAGTATGGGATTGACTACAATGAAGTGTTTGCCCCAGTAGCAAGGATGGAAACTATCAGACTATCCATGGCTGCTCAAAAAATTTGGAAAGTACATCAAATGGATGTGAAGTTATCTTTTTTGAATGGCCAGCTGGAAGAAGAAGTATATGTGGATCAGCCATAAAGTTATGCAAAAAATGGAGCAGAAAGCAAAGTGTACAGGCTTAGAAAAGCCTTATATGGACTCAAGCAATCCCCAAGGACATGGTACAACTGTATTGATTCTTATTTTGTGAAGGCAGGTTTCACAAGGTGTCCATACGAACCTACATTGTATGTTAAAGTTAACAGCAAGAAAATGTTGTTGATTGTCTGTTTATATGTGGATGATCTTTTCTTCACCTGCAGTGAACTCAGCATGATAACAGAGTTCAATGAGGCAATTAAGAACAAATTTAGCTTGACAGATATGGAGCTAATGCAATATTTTTTAGGCATTAAGGTTCAGCAGACTGAGTCAGGCATACTAATTTCTCAAAAGAAGTATGTATATGAAATTCTCAGCAGGTTTGGTATGAAGGATAGCAATCCAGCACTTACACCATGTGAAACTGGTGTGAAACTTAGCAAAGAAGGAAGAGGTAGTAAGGTGAATCCCATCTTATACAAACAGATGATAGGGTGTCTTTTATACATGACAACAACAAGACCTGACATTATGTATGCTGTAAGTGTAGCAAGCAGATACATGGAGTCACCCTCATCAGACCACTTAAGCTATGTGAAGAGGATTATAAGATACTTGAATGGAACCATCAATCTTGGCATCATGTATGGTTCAGCAGAGAAGGCTCAGCTGACTGGATACTCTAACAGTGATTACACATGAGACATTGATGATAGGAAGAGTACTTTGGGTTTTGTGTTTATGTATGAAAAAATTGATATCAGTTGGTCCTCAAAGAAGCAACCATTAGTCACTTTGTCCACAACTGAAGCAGAGTTTGTTGCAGTAGCACATTGTTCATGTCAGCTAATATGGTTTAGGAGGATGCTAGAAGTTCTAGGTCAAGTTCAGCAGACTGGGAATATTATGTACTGTGATAATAGTTTATCAAGCTCTCCAAGATTCTAATGTTAAACAACAGAAGCAAGCATATAGATGTGAAGTATCATTTCCTGATAGACCTATGTGCAGAAGGGATCATTGAGTTGCAGCATTGCAGTAGTGAAGATCAAATAGCTTATATAATGACTAAATGACTCAAGATGGATCAAGTTTGAAGCTCAGAGGCAAGCTGGACATGTGTGACGTAATCTGAACTGCCAGCTCAAATTAAGGGAATGAATGTTAGAAAAGATTAGGTTAATTTTATGATTAAGTTTAATTAAGTTGTTTTAATTACCTAAGGCTATGTTAGCCAAGTTACATTCGAGTTTCAGCATACATTCCATTACTAGAGTAGGTGTGACGGCTTATAGCAATGATTCCATGATTCTTTGTTTATAGGAAGATTGTGAGTAGTTATTTTAGATTGAGGCAATGATCCCATGTTTCCTATTTTATAAGAAGCGGACTAGTGGGCAGTTTATTACTACATGTATATATATGTTTGATCAATCAATGAAAATCTTAAGGTTTCCCAAAAACTATCTCTTCCATAAAAGTTATCAATATATATATATATATATATATATATATATATATATATATATATATATGTTGGTCCTTGGAAAGGCTAACACAAGTTTAGAGGGGGGATGAATAAACTTGTCCCTAAAAAGTGGATTTAAAACAAATTAAGATTCAGTTAAAACTTGTGTGGAGTTGAGCTGACTAAGCTGAGTTCAAGTCAAACTGACTTAAGCTTAAAACTGAGTCAACCGGCAGCGGATATAATTCTAGTCTTTTTCTTGATCTTGTTACTTTATGTGAAGGTTGAGTGTGTTAAACTGAATTCTGAGGAATGTCAGTTTCTAAGCTATGAAATGTATAATTATCAATTATCAAAATGCTGTAGATAAATGATGAGTAAGTGAAGAGAGTTTGAGAAAGTAAATTATACTTGAGTAAACTTCAACTTGTTTATTCATGTTGAAAGAATGAGTATAAATAGATACAAGAGAGGATCCTAGCTAGTAAAGTAAAAGTAACTAGAGCCGGCTAGAATAAATGCTAGGGTCGGCTATGTATAAGCTATTACATAATAGGACAAAAGATAGTTACTTTATGAATTTTAGGACATATTAATTGTTTATTTAATACAATGAATATGTCTCTTTGATACATAAGTAACATGTTACAATGTAACGTGTTCTATGAAATATTATGTAATATTAACCATAATATTTCCACACCCCCCCTCAAACTGGGTTGTATATGTTAATACAGCCAAGTTTGCTACTCAAATCTATAACATAAGCGGTGGAATTGCCTTTGTGAGAATATCAGCATTTTGGTCTGCTGAGGGAACATACTGAAGTTGAATGATCTTGGCATCGATCTTCTCTTTAAGGAAATGTCTATCAATATCAACATGTTTGGTTTTATCATGATGAACTGGATCCTCTGCCATGCATAAGGTTGAATTATTGTCACAGCAGAGTGTGATAGGTTGCTGAAGGGGCTGTTGAAGTTCAGTCAGGACCCTTTTTATCCATAGAGCTTCACAGATACCCAAAACTAGTGCCCTGAGTTCAGCTTCAGCACTGCTTCTAGAGACAGTAGGTTGTTTCTTGATCCTCCAGGTGACCCCCATACATAAGAACAGTAGCCTGTAGTAGATCTTTTGTCTGTGTGACAGCCAGCCCAATCAGCATCAGTGTAAACCTTGATAGATCTCTCATCAGATTTGGTGAAATGTAAGCCTTGGCCAGGAGTGGACTTCAGGTACCTCAGGATCATGTTCACAGCATCCCAATGTTGCTCAGTAGGGCAATGCATGAACTCAAGCAACTGTGATCGACTCCATATGCAATATCAGGTCTTGTGTGAGACAGATAAATGAGTTTCCCTACAAGTCTTTGATATTGATCATTTCTGACAGCAATGTCACCATGTAGCAGGGTATTACTTGGGGTCTCTCTGGGATACTGAGAGTTTGCATCCCAAAGATACCGCTTTCCTTCAAGAGTCCAAAGACATATTTCCTTTGAGAGATAGAGATACCCTGGTTGTTTCTTGCAATTTCCATACCAAGGAAGTATTTAAGATAGCTCAAATCTTTGACTTGAAAAACCTTTGCCAGTAGAGTCTTCAAATTCTGGATCTCAGTAGAGTCATCACCAGTGAGGATGATATCATCCACATATACAATAAGAATAGATCTTTTCTGGCTAGTGGTCTTGATAAACATGGTGTGATCTGAGTTGCATTGATGATATCCAGCAGCTTTAACCACAGTAGTGAGTTTCCCAAACCAGGCTCTTGGGGATTGCTTTAGGCCATATAGAGATTTCCTCAATTTACAAACGTTTCCTTGAGTGTGAGGATTGGTAAAACCAGGAGGTACATTCATATAGACTTCCTCAGTAAGGTCACCATTTAGGAAAGCATTCTTGATATCCAATTGGTGGAGAGGCCAGCAAGTTGGACATCAAGTGAGATCAATACCCTTGACAGTGGTTTAACTTTGCCACAGTGCAAAGGTCTCTTTGTAGTCAAGTCCATATGTTTGAGTGAATCCCCTTGCAACCAGTCTAGCTTTGTATTTGTCAATAGTACCATCATCATTGTACTTGATAGTGAACAGCCACTTACAGCTGACTGTCTTCTTTCCATGTGGGAGAGTGGTGAGGTCCCAGGTATGGTTGGCAAGGAGAGCAGTCATTTCAGTTTTGACAGCTGCCTTCCACTTATCATGTTGGAGAGCTTCCTGTATATTCTTAGGAATAGAGTGAGTATCCAAGTCCTGTGTAAACATGGCAAAAGCAGGTGATAACTGATCATAAGATAAATAATTATGTATAGAATGATCAGTAGTGCAAGATCTCTTTCCCTTCCTAATAGCAATAGGTCTATCATCAATGTCAGCAGGCACTCTTTGAGAGTCGATGGGTTCTTTGAGTATCGATGAGGCTCTGGGTCGATGAGCTCTGGTTCGATGAGGGGTTGTTGGGGATCGAGAGGTCTGCCGAGAGTCGAGGGTGCCGAGGTTCAGGTTCGATCTGTTTGAGAATCGAGAGGTTGCTTTGAGGGTTAAGAGTTTTATGAGGGAACGGATTTAGGTCAATTTCAATCAGGTTTCCATCAGTGACTGCCTCAGTGGACTTGCTGTAGTAGGAGTTCTTTCAAAGAATTTTACATCCATAGAATTGTAAAATCTCTTTTCAGTATGAGAATAACACTTGTAACCTTTCCTGCCCTTTGCATATCCTAGGAAAATGCACTTGTGAGCTTTGGGATCAAGTTTGCTTCATGTTGGGCATGGATATAAACAAATACAAAGGCAACCAAATATTTTTGGAGGTAATTGGGAAATAAGATGAGGCGGGAGTGTGTGGTCGTGAGGGTTTGGATAGGAGTTTTGAAGCCTAACACTCTGGGGAAGTCTGTTGATTAAGTAAGTGGCGAGCATATATAGCTTCACCCCACATATACTTTGGGACATGTGTGGTGAACATGATTGATCTAGCCATCTCCAAAGAGTGCTGTTTTTTCTCTCAAAGAACCCCATTTTGTTGAGGTGTTTCCACACAACTACTGATATGGACAATCCCTTATTCATCAAGAAATTACCGAGGTTAGACTCATAGTACTCAAGTGCATTATCGCTTTAAGATCTTGATCTTAGTGTCAAATTGAGTAGAGATCATGTTGTAAAATTCTGAAAAATTGTTCCAACATCGATTTATCCTTCATTAAAAACAACCATGTGTTCTAGTATGATCATCAATGAAAGTGACAAACCACCTTTTTCATGTTATACTTTTTACTCTTGAAGGTCCCCATACATCACTATGAATTAAAGTGAAAGGTGTGGATGGCACATAAGGCGCTTTGGTATATCTGATTTGGTAAGTTTGGCAAATTGGCAAATATCACATTGAAGATCATTGACATTACATCCTTTAAATAATTCAGAATTACAGACTTCAAATAACCAAAACTTGGATGTCCTAGTCTATAATGCCATAACATGATATTGTCTAAGGTTGAAGTGCAGTCTTTGAGGCGGTCGATCTTGATCCTTCTTGTCTTCAAAGGGTTGACCACATACAATCTGAAAGGGGGTTTAGCCCTCCCAATCACTTCCTGAAGAAGGGTCTGAAAGTGCACCGATTCTTATTAAAAACAACAAATTCAATTCAAATCTTTTGCTAGTCTATCGTGAGATATGAGATTGCAGTCTAAGTTTGGAACAAATAGGACATCCTTTAGGCATATCTTATTAGTGAGTTTAATAGTTCCAAAACCTTTTGCACACGAGATAGATCCATCAAAGAATCTTAACTTTGTGAATTTGATGACATGGCATAAGTTGAGTTATGAGGTTTTTATTGCCACTCATATGGGAGGAGGCCCTAGAATCAACAATCCATGTTTCATTACTAATAGAAGAGTAGAATTTACACGCACTAGCCTTGAGTAGCTATGTCATTAGAGGACTACCTTCTTTTTTGTTGGGTGAGGAAAGCTTTGAATGCAACAAAACCGAGCATTCACTTGTTATCATTCTCCTCTTCATTGACATGTCCCGCCTCGACTTTTCCCGGTAGGCCTGGAGGAGTTAGGCTTGCCATGTAGCTTCCAAAAAGTGTCCTTGGTGTGATTTGTGCATTTGCAAAGGCCTACGTAACAACTTTCCGCTTCTATCGGTAGGCTTCTGGATGTCTCAAGTACCCTCAAAGAGCTTCCAGACACTCAAAGAGGGTAGCACTTTCAAAGGGTTGTCGGCAGGGGAGTTCAAAGATCACTTTCCTCCTCGCTTTCCTCATGTTTGACCTCAAAGAACATGGATTTGAGATTGGGGAGAGGTTTTGTGGCAATGATTCTTCCTCTAACATCATCAAGAGTAGGATTCACCCCAAGAATAAATTTGAATACTCTCTTTTCTCAATAATGTCCTTATAAAGGCGAAGATCCTCGAACATCATTCCAGGGTGAGTTTCCAACATATCTAGGTGTTGCCATGCCCTAGATAGTTGGTTGAAGTATTGAGTTACGATATATCTCCTTGCCTACAATTTTGGATTTGAGCTTCAAGATCATAGACCTCGAGATGTATTGTCCTTTTTGAGTAAAGGTCTCCGGCATTGTCCTGCATTTCCTTTACAAGATCATACATCATGAAGTTCTCATCGATCTCTTTTGTCATTGACCTCACGAGGATGGTCATGACTTGGTTATTTTCTATATCCCATGCTTCAAACTTGGGGTCAGTTTCAAAGAGGCGGAGTTTGGAACAGCACAAATATCCCATCTTGGTCTGGCCTGAGATATACATTTTCATAGATCTTGACCACACAAGTAGTTGTTGCCATCAAGTCTGTGATTTGTAAAGAGTGGTTTTAAGACCCTCTGGAGAGGCACTGGGACTCAACTGAGGGTGATGAAGCTTCAGATAATGAAGACATTCTAGATTCAGCAGGGTACTGAGAATTTGCAGCAGATTTAGGAGTTAAAGGCTCTGCTACCATGAAGAGAGTTTGAGAAAGTAAATTATACTTGAGTAAACTTCAACTTGTTTATTCATGTTGAAAGAATGAGTATAAATAAATACAAGTGAGGATCCTAGCTAGTAAAGTAAAAGTAACTAGAGCCGGCTAGAATAAATGCTAGAGTCGGCTATGTATAAGCTATTACATAATAGGACAAAAGATAGTTACTTTATGACTTTTAGGACATATTAATTGTTTATTTAATACAATTAATATGTCTCTTTGATACATAAGTAACATGTTACAATGTAACGTGTTCTATGAAATATTATGTAATATTAACCATAATATTTCCACAGTAAGTAAGTAAATGCGTAAAGTAAATAAGACAAGTATTATAGAGGTTACAGGTGGTGTAATCCAGTACGTCCTCTCTTCCCCTGTGATGCGGAGGAAAATTCCACTAGAACTTCTTTGAGATGGCCCGGTTACAAAGAGTCCTAAACTGATAGTCCTTGACTAATCCCTAGCTTCACTTTCTAAACACTTGTAGAACAGATAGAATTGCTGCTCTTCAATTGTTTGAAACACTGGCCCTTGGAGGGTTGAATTGCCTCTTCACCAGCTCATCACATCCACAATCTTCATGACTGCACTCAACTGTCCTTCACACCTTCTTAGTGTTTCACAGTCTAAATCTTTGATAAAATCAAAGTTGAGACTTGTATCAATAACTATGATTCAATTGTGATTCGAGCTTTTCTTCTAGATGAGTAAATTATGCTCGGCTCTGTACTTCTTCAAATGAGTGATCTTGATTTTCCTTGAATGCTTAAGAATCACTTGAAGAAATTTCTTGATCTTGCAATAAAGTATTTAGCAGGAATTCTTTTGAAATTGGTTTCCCCCTTAATTTTATCTATCTTGACTAGATTGATTCTTTTTAATTCTTCCTGTTCTCCCCTTTTCACCCCCTTTTTTGTTGTTGTAGAAGTAGTCTATTTATAGGGGTTCATCTAACGTTCATCCTGCTTGAATCTTGTAACGGCTATATTTTCTGACCGTTCTGATCTATCAGTAACTCATCCAATAAAATCGCCTTTGTAACGCTCGATCGCATTAACAGCTTGTTGGATGGTCGACATATAAAATCGAGTTCCTGATCGATATTATCTTCGAGAATGTCGATTATCGGTTTCTTGACTGACTTGGAGCATTAACTGAGATTTTTACTCTTCTTCAAATATCAAGATCCATTTTCATCCGATTATAATTGACTTAATCAGAGTACACCATAAGCAAATAACTTCTAAGAATTCATTGTCCTTATGAATCTTAGGTCTTCATACAAGATCCATAAAGTCAGTTCAGGTCACCACAATCTTGCTTGAAGTCTAACTTCATAGTCTCGACTTGTATTCTTCATAACTGAGTTTGAACCCTCGCTTCTTCAATCTTCAGAATCGAGTCCAGTGACCTCGGTTCTTCAATCTTCTAGATAAGCCAACTGAGTCTGTGTCCTCAAATAACTTATCTTCTTCAGTTTTACGTTGGTGTGCTTTGCTTTAACTGATTTCCAGTCACTTGCTAACTTGGTTTCTTGTTCACTCAGTTTCTTGTTTTCTCAGTTTCTTGTTATCTCAGTTCACGACCTAGAAATATTACAGTGCTTGTCTGGTTTAACCTATACAAATATCAGACTCTATTAAATCCTATACATTGATATCTAGACTTCTTTTTGCTTTGCACTATAACAGCTAGTTATGACATTTCATCAATGGGGTTTAGAATGAAGACTAAATAAGTGATGAATCATCATCAAAACATAAATTTTATTTCCAACAATTTCCCCCTTTTTGATGATGTCAATACCCTCCTTAAAAGCAATGCAAAAAGATAAACAAGATACATTAATTAACACAGTGAACTGAGAAACGGAGATTTTATTTCATAACTGAGTTACAGTGCTGGGTAATACAATACAATACAATAAAAAGAACTAAAAGACAGTTTCTTTTTACTTGGTAGTTAAACTAAATTGATTATCATAGGCTTCCGCAACAGTTCTCATAGCATCATTTGTTGCTGTGTTTTCAATTCCATGAATACTGGCCCATATATTCCAAGATTCCGATAAGTTGTGCTTGCTGAAAAATTTGCTCTGCGAAAGTAAAGACAGTTGTCCTTAGTCTTTCACTGGAGGCTGTTTTTAGTTGATTCTGAATAAATTCAGGTTCAACCTTATCTGACTCTTTATCTAGAGTACCAATCTTTTCCCATTTCCTCAGTTTGTTCCAATAGTGCATGAGCATTTTCTGCATGTGTAGAAATGTCTTGAGAGATTCTTTTTTTGACACTCCTCCTCTTTCTGGTAGATTTTTGAATAGACTGTATAGACGAGAATCCAAACCAACTCTTTTGTCAGTTGGTTCTGAGTATTTAACAATCAGTTCCATCTCTTGATCAGTGAATTCTCCTCTTGCTTTCTTCAGTTCATTTAGTTTGTCATCAACATTTGTAAGGACTTGTGGCATCTCAGCTGCATGGACTTTTAAAATGTCCAAACTTTCCCCCTTATTGACATTATCTTTATGAATCAGGCTCTTGATGTAAGCGTTCAATGTTTGTTGAGTTGATGCCAAAATGGTTTGAGCTACAACTGAGTCCTTCATGCCCTGTTCCATTAAAATCATTCTGTCTACCAGATTGTTGAGAATAACTTCCCATCTGTCTTGAGTTTCATTTCTTCTTGTGTCATTCTCAATGGTTGTTTTCCGAAGCTCAAGCAGAGTGTTTTGACAGTTATCAGTGACGATATCCATTTTCTTTTCAAGCTTGCTTCTTTCATCTTTGCTAGCTTCTAAGGATTTTAGAACCTTTCCGAATAAGCTGTTATCGTCTTTCTGAATTCTGATTATCTCATTATGATAAAATTTAATGAGATCAACCTGAGTAGGTAAATCTTCTGAGCTTCCTGCATGTTGTTCATTTACCTTGTTTGTCTCAGTCTCAGTTGGTTTAGCTTGCTTTAGAGGTGAGAGAACAACTTTTTCTCTATATTCTGCCGATCTTATTCTTTCTTCAGATTGTTTCCTAGCTTCTTCCAAGCTTGATTGATCAATAATTTTTGCAGGTGACAGATGTACGTTGAGTTCATCATTTGATTCCTCTCCAGGCATGTTTGCCATAGTTCTTGCTATTTCAAGTGTAGACTTATCAGTAGGAGATTGGTAACCTCCTTCTTGTCGTTGTGTATCTGGTACACTTTCAGAACTTGAACTTCCACTGCTTTCTTCAGAACAACTAGAATCATCATCAATATTCTGTTCTATTGCAGTTTCCTTTTCTTGTAAAGAAGCGAGAATCCCTTTTTGCAAGTTAGGATCTTCCTGAGAATCATCATCATCATCATTCTTTTTGGAACTTTCACCAGCTATGGCTTCCTTCCAATAATTGTTTCTGATCAGCGCATATCCTTGATTTAAGAATTCATCGGTATTGATTATCTCTGATAGATTTGTAATGTTGTATAGATCAAATACCCATTTCCCGACAATTTCCATTTCTGCTTGCTGACTTCTTTGATTGGCAATGGAACTGAATTTCCAAGTCCGATATCTGCGCAATCACTCATAATCAGCTATCATAAGTTCTCCATGATCAGTTGAGGGTTTGAATGGTGTGACAATCTCCTCTGATTCTCTTGTGATCTCCTGGTCTTCTTCTAGAAAAGAAATCTTCAATTTGCATGGAATCAGTTCTTGCAATATTCTCAGTTTGCATAAGATCGGTTCTGCTGGTTCCTTTCTCCGTAGTGTCTGGGACAACTGATGTATCTTTTTCAATGACTGAGACTGAGATTATTGGCTCAGTTTCCATAACCGTGTCTCTAACAAGTCCTTCAGCAACTTGTTCTTTAGTAGACTCAGGTTCCAATGTAGCAACTGGAACGTCTTTCACTATATGCTCAGTGGGTTCTTCTTCATGGATTGGCTCATCCAAGTGGATAATCTTAGTTGATTCTGTTTCTGTTTCCGCCTCTTTTTCCTCAGAGTGAGGAGCTGAAAATTCTTTAATCTGCTTCTCTTGTTCTAATCAAGGCATTCTTGAGGAGTGGATTTGGATTTTGAAAGTAACAGAAGCATATTCAGTGTTGTTTCATCAATCAATCATTCTTCACTGTCAGATTCTTCAACATCATGCTTAGTTCTCAGGGTCTGTTCCCCCTGAGTCTCAGCTTCCTTTTGTATGTCAGCTTCAACATTATGTTCTCTATTGACAACTTCAGTCTCCTTCGTCATTTTAATTTCTTGTGTATGCATGGCTGGTTCTTGAATTGGTAAAGCCTCAGTTACCGAAACTGAAATAGATTCGGTGGGAGTAACTTCAGTTCTCGCTATTGGTGCTGACCCTTTAGCAACTTCAGTTCTTATTCCTTGTGTTGGTGACACTTCTACTGATTTCTCAGTAACTTGATCAAAATTGCCTTTTTCTGAATCTTCCAACTGTTTCCTTCTTTTACTCAGTTCTTCAACGTGTTCTAAGGCTTCATCTCCAGTTATAACTTTCTTCATCTTTCTGCTTTTCTTCTTTCTGGGTTCACTTACCGAACCTACTACTTTTTTTTCCAGCTTTTTCTTCCTAGTAACTATCTTCCCATCGGCAATTGGTGTTTCTTCCTCTTTGCAATTCCAAAATGATCGAGTATTCTTTGGACTGTTAATGCAAGAGTCTTTTTACGATAAAAATGACCTTTCTTGACATCAGTTTTCTTCTTGGGTATGTCAATTGATTGTGCCACTCATTGATCAAATAGATACCTTGGCCAATTAAAACTTTCTCCAAACCAAATCACATATAGAAAATCCATTTTTTCTCCAGATAAATTGCTAAAGTTTCCTGCATTTTCAATTATGTAATTTGCAAACATTTTGGTGAGAAAATTGAATTCTGGTTTGAGTAGACTTGTGCTTCCGGTCTGTAACACTGCGGATTCTGCATCAATTGCTATGTCTTTCCATAGTTTCTCCTTCTGTTCCTTAGTCAACTTGATGGCTGACGTTCCTCCAGATTTGTCGAATCCAAAAATTTCTGCAATAAGGTTTTCAGTAACCTTGATCTGCTTACCATTGACAGTAGTGGTAAAAGTGTGTGTGATTTCTCCTTCTATAGCTGTACTTCCGAATTCATAGAAGTCTCCAATGCTTTCCAAACATACACTATTCAGATCGATGTTGAATACAATATCCAGTCCTTTAATTTTCTGGATTTTTGCTGCAATTGCTTTGGCTAAAGTTTGATCGGTACACATAGCAATGAATTGATCAAGTGAAATGATCATTCCAGGTTCAACACGAGTAGAAGCCATCGTTTTCTGGATTTGATTGAGAAATTTGAAAATTTGGGGGAATAGAAAGTAGATTCAAAAATTCGAGTGTAAGGAATTATAAAAGAAATTTCTGGGTTATTTATAATTTGTAGCGGGGGTAGTTAAGAATTGAGTGGGACTTAAAACGTCTTGTCATAAATGTTTTGAGATTGCGAAAAAGAAGATACGTGGAAAAGATGTGCGGTTGAGATTAGGAAAGGTCACGTCTTTTCCTGACATCCGTAGCTATAGAATAGTAAATAGAGTAGATGCGGTGTAATTCCAGCTGTACATGTTCAGTCTTGTACTATATACTGAATTCAAAAGCTCAGCTGTGAATACACTCAGTTCTGTGAATCATACTTCTTCAGTTCTCAGTTAGCGATTTTTCTCCTGCAAAACAAAATGTGAAATTGTTGGTACCCATATCTGTTTGGGTCCTAACTGATTAGTTTTCGATGATATATTTTTATTTTTAACTTCATATCTCTCTTGATATTTTGACTGGGTAGAGTCAGCTTTCACAAAATTTTCATGTTTTGTCCTAACTGTTTTTTGTTTATTCAGTCTGTGAAACTGAAGTGATGGTTCATCCAAATCTTCATCAGTGGGAAATAGTCTTGCTTTCCCTCTGAGTCTGTTATTCCAAGAATGATCTTCATTTTTAGATGGATATGACTTGAAGATTTTTCTTACTGATCTCGGATCAGTTTTGCCTTTTTCAGCCTTCTGAGTTTTTTTGTAAAATTTGTTGGTTTGGTGTTTTTTACCAACTGATTTATCAGTTCTAACAGTTTTTACATTTGGCTGTGGTGAGTTTTTGTCAGTTCTAATAACTTTATAGTTTTCTGAGTTCCTGACTTTTGTGTAGTCACAAATTTTATTGCAACTGATCTTGGTCTGAACTTAGAATTATACTGATTATCAAACCCTAAACCAGATCTATCTCCAAATGGTTTTCCAGTTTTGAACTGAACACCGGTAGTTGGATCAACTGATGATTCTGTAATGTTTATTACTTCTGTCAGTTCATCAGTTGGTCGATTTACTTTGGTTCCATTATTAGTCTTGATTAAATTGATCTCAACATTCAATCATGAAATTTTTGATTTCAATAACTTTTTCTCCTTTTTGACATTCTCATAATTCTTTTGAATTGCCACTAATTCCTTTATGAGTATATCCAAGGTTTCATTGAAATCTTCATTTCTCTGATTGTTCATGGCAGTGTGAGTATTGGATGTAGATGCAATTACCTTCTGATGTTTGATAGGTAAACCTTCTGTCGAGGTATTATCATTAATTAGAATTTGCTTTCCTTTATCAATAGCATTTGTCTGTGTTGTTCCTAGCAGTATGATTTCCTCATCACTTACACCTCCATAACTCATGGGTAGAACATCATCCTTGCCTTTAGTTAAATTTTCTTCTATGTGATCAGCTACTCGTAGTAACTCTTCTTCTACTACTTCTGAAAGATCACTTAAGGATGGAAATCCTCTGGATTCATTATCAACATTAGCATTAAACTCAATGTCTTCATCATAACTAAAGTGAGGTTCCGGATTCGTATGTGAGCTCGTGGTACTGAATCTTTCAAATACTTGATCCTGAAAATCAAAAACAACATTCTGCAAATAATCAGTCAGGGGGTTATTCAATCAATTTTCAATTCTAGATGTATCCATTGTAATAAAGTTCAGTAAAGGGTTTTCAACAACTGGTTTGTAAGATATCAACAATTGACACTTAAAATCAGTTCTGGATCTCTTCAAAACTGAAACTCTACTCCGATACCAATTGTTGGTCCCTTGGAAAGGCTAACACAAGTTTAGAGGGGGGGGGGTGAATAAACTTGTCCCTAAAAAGTGGATTTAAAACAAATTAAGATTCAGTTAAAACTTGTGTGGAGTTGAGCTGACTAAGCAGAGTTCAAGTCAAACTGACTTAAGCTTAAAACTGAGTCAACCGGCAGCGGATATATTTCTAGCCTTTTTCTTGATCTTGTTACTTTATGTGAAGGCTGAGTGTGTTAAACTGAATTCTGAGGAATGTCAGTTTGTAAGCTGTGAAATGTATAATAATCAATTATCAAAATGCTGTATATAAATGCTGAGTAAGTAAGTAAATGCGTAAAGTAAATAAGACAAGTATTATAGATGTTCCAGGTGGTGTAATCCTGTATGTCCTCTCTTCCCCTGTGATGCGGAGGAAATTTACACTAGAACTTCTTTGAGATGGCCCGGTTACAAAGAGTCCTAAACTGATAGTCCTTGACTAATCCCTAGCTTCACTATCTAAACACTTGTAGAACATGTAGAATTGCTGCTCTTCAATTGTTTGAAACACGGGTCCTTGGAAGGTTGAATTGCCTCTTCACCAGCTCATCACATCCACAGTCTTCCTGACTGCACTCAACTGTCTTTCACACCTTCTTGGTGTTTCACAATCTAAACCTTTGATAAAATCAAAGTTGAGACTTGAATCAATAACTATGATTCAATTGTGATTTGAGCTTTTCTTCTAGATGAGTAAATTATGCTCGGCTCTATACTTCTTCAAATGAGTGATCTTGATTTTCCTTGAATGCTTAAGAATCACTAGAAGAAATTTCTTGATCTTGCAATAAAGTATTTAGCAGGAATTCTTTTGAAATTGGTTTCCCCCTTAATTTTATCTATCTTGACTAGATTGATTCTTTTTAATTCTTCCTGCTCTCTCTTTTTCACCCCCTTTTTTGTTGTTGTAGAAGTAGTCTATTTATAGGGGTTCATCTAATGTTCATCATGCTTGAATCTTGTAACGGCTATATTTTCTGACCGTTCTGATCTGTCAATAACTCATCCAATAAAATCGCTTCCTTTGTAACGTTCGACTGTACTAACAGTTTGTTGGATGGATGACATATAAAACTGAGTTCCTGATCAGTTTTATACTGAGAATGTCAGTTATCGGTTTCTTGACTGACTTGGAGCATTAACTGAGATTTTTACTCTTCTTCAAATATCAGTACACCATTTTCATCTGATTATAGTTGACTTAATCAGAGTAAAGAATTCATTGTCCTTATGAATCTTAGGTCTTCATACAAGATCCATAAAGTCAGTTCAGGTCACCACAATCTTGCCTGAAGTCTAACTTCATAGTCTCGACTTGTAATCTTCATAATCGAGTTTGAACCTCGCTTCTTCAATCTTCATGAATCGAGTCGTGACCCTCGGTTCTTCAATATTCTAGATAATCCAACTGAGTCTGTGTCCCTCAGCGAACTTATCTTCTTCAGTTTTACGTTGGTGTGCTTTGCTTTAACTGATTTCCAGTCACTTGCTAACTTGGTTTCTGATGACGGTCAAATTGTACCCATTATTCTATGATCTTTATCCCCGATTCTAGTTTAAAAGAGCTTTAATATAGTAATAATAGATCGTAATATGCTTAATTTACATATCGTCGAGTTACGATTCGTTATTATGTATTTCGATGATTTATTGCATTATTTGGTATTACAAACCATATTTTATTTAATATATGCAAGTGGTGATTGGATGGATTTCGGAGAAGATTCAAATGGATTGCGCATATCACGTAAGCCCAATCAAGAGAAACAAGAGAAGCCCAAACAGAAAAGTACACTCGGTCAACCGAGACTGCTCACTCGGTCAACCGAGCCCAGCTATTCGGTCGACCGAGCCACCCAAAAGCCCAGCAGAAGGTCCAGCACGTTAGTAAGGCGGTTAGGGTTTAGTGATTTCGATTTTAAGTCGGTTTTCTAAGTCGGCTGAGGCCTCTATATAAACACTTTGTCATTAACAATATTAGCAATCAATGATTCAATAACAATTCATTCTTATACAATACAATAAGCTTTGAGAATAGGAATGCATTGAAGATTTCTGGGGTTTTCAATATGTAAGCCCTTGTATATTTTCTTGTCTTTTTATTTTCCGTAATTAAGTTCTCCCAATTATAGTTTTATCGTTTGAGTTAATTGTTCATAGTTAGATGATGTAGATCTAGGCTATGACGTTAGGAGAGTGGCGATGCCTTGTCTATGAGGATCACATACCTACGCCCTCTACCTAGAGTCTATGTATGAATCTATGTTGTTTAATTACCGTGCATCTATGTTAATTTATATAATTGCTTGACGAATTGCTATTTAATCCGTATTGTATGAGAAACGCTGAGAAGAGACGTTCATGGATGTAATCTAGGGGAAAAAGACCATTCGGTCGACCGAGCCAACCTGTTCTCGGTCGACCGAGCCTGCTTTCATCCGTTAAATAGCCACGTCTTTATGGTTAGGTTAACTTAATATAATTTATTATCTCAGTAGGTATGGCTATGGTTACGTTACTCGCTTAGTTTAATTAAAACGTGTAAAAAGGAAATACCAATATAAAACTCTTAGGTAGGCTTATGAATTGTTCTTCACGGACGTTCAGCGTTATCTAGGTAGTTTATATTCAGGAATTGCATGCACCTGCTTATATGTACGTTGTAGATTAGCATGAGACTATAACTTGGTAATTGCTAGTTGGACGACAGCTTGAGTAATCGCTTAGGAAGTACGCCTAATCATAGGAATGTTGCCTAGACGAGGTGTACGATTAATATCGGCATCCTTAGTGTCGTAATCGTGCAAGTTATATGATATGGATACCCAAAAGGTGAAGTCACATAATGTAGCAGTGTGATCTTGCAACCTAACCGGTGCTAAGTCAAGTTTAAGAGGATGACTCCCGTAGCCAATTCAAAAGCGATACAAACGGATTGATAGTTAATAAGTCTTGTGTGTTATATAGATTGTGTAGGTCCAAACGATAAAGACTATAATTGGGAGGTTAATTACGTTATTTGTGTTGTGTCGCGTCGAGTCCTTTACCTTTCCTTGTCCTATGTTGGTCGTAGATCGCCTTTATGTCCTTGACATGTATAATTAATTGTTTATATATGAAATGACACACAATTGGTTCCCTGTGGGATCGACCTTGATTCACTATAGCTATACTACGATGGGCCTAGTCCTCTAGCTAGTATTTGTTTATGGTGGTCAAGTATTTTATTACTTGATCTACGTCATCAAGTTTTTGGCGCCGTTGCCGGGGAACCCACGGTCAATTTTATATATAAATAATTTTCTTATTCATGTCGAGTTTTCTGTTTTAGAGTCTGTTTTTTAGTCCCTCTGGTTGTCTGCTATGTGTAAAAATTCAAGAATCCGGAACAGCTGGTTTCGCTCCCAGCAAGACTGCCTCTCGTCTGGTTCTATTTTCTCGACTTCGCGTGTCTGTTTATCCTCAGATGTTTAATCCGTGAGTCGATAGATAGCGACATGGGAAACCATGTTAAAATCGCTCACGGTCTGTTTGTTTTTCTTCCGCTTGCGAAAACCAGGGAAGCAATAATCTGAGTCAGTAATTTTTCGCGGGCGATGAGAAAATAACCCAGCAAACATGTGGAGCTACGAATCTAAGATGGGAAAAGCGATGGAAGCAATACCTTTAAAGCACCAAGATGGCTCCGAAAAAATTTTAAAGGCTTAAATTCTTCGTGGTACAATGTTGAAGGCAAGGTACTACCTTTTTTGCTTATGTTTTACTACATTTTGGTTTTTTGAGCATAAGTTAGCCTATACATGAACCTTAGTATGAATCTTAGCCCGGAGTTGGTTTGTAAGATTAATTTTATTAGTGTAGAAGGTTTTGCCCCATATCTTTCTCATCTAGAGGGTGTAGGGAAACATGTAGTCGTTGAAAGGAAGCAGTGAAAAAAGAGTTCATCGTAGTTCTGTTAAAATCTCATTGACCTATGCATGAGATTGCTTCTACTGGCCATAGGAGCAACAAATTGTGTAGTTTAAGCATTCACGATCTAAAGAAGACGTTGAGTTTTGAGAGAACACAATCTTCTGCTTTCGTTGAGTTTTATGGTGATGGCTTCTCGGTGAACCCACCTTAAACAGAAACGAGATTACGCTTTGGGTGACAATTTAGAAATCACAGAATCGTAGTACATGGGTTCGGAAATGGTCTAACCATGGCTGGGCGAGTTCAACCGAGCTTCGGCTCAATCGACTCCCCTCAACGTGTGATGTACGTTACAGCAGTTCGACAAGACTCAGCATAGCTGATAAATCTTTGGGCTAAACGGGGCTTATCTTGAGGGATGGGCCTGAACTGTCACATATGTTCCAACGAATAAGACGGCGTAGGCTTGACTACATAACCGACCTTATTCGGAGTACTTTGATTCATTGTTTCTTATTGTCAAGGCCAAAACCGTAATTAGTAACCGTAATTTTAACCGAGTTTTCACTAATTCCTAAAATGAGAGCCGAGGTAAGAGCTTTGGATAAATGGTATGGATAAATGTCGATTCCTAGGTCTCACAACCAAGGGAAGGGTATTAATCAGCAACAGCGATGGGCCCACCTCTTATAGTGCTCAGAGGGGTCAATATCTCGTGATCCAAGAATAATGACTGACAAGGATAATTTTTTGGAACGTCGAGCTGGGGACTTTAAACTCAGAACTACTTCTTTAAAACCCTTAGGATTTCTTTTTAGGATTTTAGGTTTTTCTTTCTTTGAGTCCAATAAGAGTAACGTGACATATGTTGAGGTTTTTTATTTTGCCGTGTTCTGATGGCCATTGGGCTAAGGATGTGCAAAACTTTTTTTACTCAATATAGGCCACGTGAAATAGCGTTCCGTAGGAGAGTCGAAAAATTGCTAAAGAAAAGGAAATTTAGCAAACAACCTTAAGATGGAAGCATTAAGAGAGCTTGAGAATTATTGAAAATGTAACAGAGAATGATTGGTGTGAACAAGAACAATCTTGGTCAAATTCTAAAACTTTTTAGGTGATCCAAGTGAAAATCCAAAGTGATATGCAATTCATTCTGCAATTATCCTTATCTTTCCCTTTACACTTTTTCACCTTCAAACTTTTCGATCCTCTCACCAATCTGCCCCGACAGTTCACATTTCTAACCATTCTTTCATCGCCTCTCTTTCTTTCCATCCGTTTTACCCTCCTTATGTGTATCTTTTTCTCAACCCATTATACTCTCTACCTCCATCTTGTTCACAAAATACCTTTGTGTTGCGGAATTCGAAATATTGCTAAGCTTTAATGATTATCTTTTATCATTTTGATTTTCATGACCCTTTGATTTTCACACTTTTCCGTCTATTCCGGCATTTCTAGATGATAAGTTTTGTTCTACATTATCATACGGATCCGACCTTGTTGATGACGGTTATGCCTTTTACGTGATACATTGGGTTATTAGTAATTTCGAGGAGTAGCTACATCTCACTAAGTTGTTGATATCCAATTGAAACGAGAAGTTTCTGCGCTAAGTATCTAATTTTATCTTTATCCTATAGGTCGCATTGAATCTGTTATACCTTACCGAGTTTCTCTTTTATGCTGGATTGAATAATTTTTTGTTCCAGTCAACCTCGTTTTTTCCCACATGGGGTACTGCTTTTTGATCTTTGTCTTCTCCACCCGGTTTTAAGAATATTTAGGCGGTGGAGGTTATAGATGAAGACAACCATCGTTAGTTGCTTGTTTATTTTTCTTTCTATTTAGTATATTTTCCTTTATATCGAGTCGTGTTATATAGAGTCTGTCTTTAGTCGTATTACTATTTCCCTCAATTCTTTCCTATGTAATGTGTTGGATAATTGTGCTTCATTTCATTATAATCATATGAATTGGGACCGTAAAAGGGATACAAAATTCCTTCGGCACTTTCTGCTTATTCCCTTTTTATATGATTATTACTGTTTTCTGGACTAACCCTGTAACAAGTTTTGAGTGTTGTTTAAGATGTATGTTGCAAATGGTTATACTTTTCTTTGCGATTGGTCACTTTGATATCATCTGTTCCGATTTTTCCGGAGTTCACCACGACTTGTTCTGCTCCTGCGCTTATCCAGAGCTAAGTTCTTATTTTTGCTCTTTATTGTTATACATTGAGGACAATGCATGGTTTAAGTGGGGGGTACGAGTCACTTAGCTCCTTAAATGAGTAAAATTTAAACTTTTAAACTTAGAATCACATTTACTTTTGTGAAGTTCCCGAATATTGTATTTAATAAGGAAGGAACCATGTTTCATGAGTACGTGATCACTTTATACTTTTGCGATATATTTCTAGTAAACTTAATGATATTCATATTGTATGTTGCGAGTAGTTATTTATTATTCAATCACTCAATAGATGAATTGACGAGTTACCGCGCAAATTATAATAACTGAAGAATTATGTGTACATTGCGTAAATGATTGGTTATGCTTACTTAGTGTCGATATTTATCGTCTGATGTATTCCTATCTTCTAACCACAAAAGCGGAGTAATAAGCTTGAGACGTACCTGTGTTTGACAATGCGTTAAAACACTGGGCTTGTAGTAACATTACCAAAGTAGCCCCGCGCTTGTGGTAATATTCGATGCTATGCATGATCTAAGATAGGGGGATGCTCTAAAAAGTTTTCTTCCTTGAGATTGATAGTATTTGAAAAATATGAAGATATGAAAAGAATATTCAACTCTTTAAGAGGCTTTGAGTAGTACTCGGTCTCCAAGTCCAAAAACCCTATAGATACGCTCTTGCTTATTGTTCTAGTGCTTTAACCATTGCGAGGCTTAAGAAGTGGGAATGCTGATGATGGTAGGTTGAGATTTCGAAGTCTGCATAAACTCTAATCTTGCTACATTTATATAAAACCAATGCACATGCACACATCACTTCGATTCATGACGAGTAGTGAATAATGGATATCTTATGAGCATAAATGATATGAGTTGATTCGAGTTTCTTGTGTTAGTATAATTTGACCATTGGAAAATGTTATTATGGGGAATAACTTATTGATACTTTGATCGGGACGATCAAAGGCTAAGTGGGGGGTAGTTGATGACGGTCAAATTGTACCCATTATACTATGATCTTTATCCCCGATTCTAGTTTAAAAGAGCTTTAATATAGTAATAATAGATCGTAATATGCTTAATTTACATATGCGTCGAGTTACGATTCGTTATTATGTATTTCGATGATTTATTGCATTATTTGGTATTAAAAACCATATTTTATTTAATATATGCAGTGAGTTGATTGGATGGATTTTGGAGAAGATTCAAATGGATTGCGAGGCGGTCTGAAGCCCAATCAGAGAGAACAAGAGAAGCCAAAATGTAAAAGTACACTCGGTCAACCGAGATCGCTCACTCGGTCGACCGAGCCCAATATTCGGTCGACCGAGCCACCCAAAAGCCCAATGAGAAGGTCCAAAGACGTTAGTAAGGCGGTTAGGGTTTAGTGATTTCGATTTTAAGTCGGTTTTCTAAGTCGGCTGAGGCCTCTATATAAACACTTTGTCATTAACAATATTAGCAATCAATGATTCAATAACAATTCATTCTTATACAATACAATAAGCTTTGAGAATAGGAGTGCATTGAAGATTTCTGGGGTTTTCAATATGTAAGCCCTTGTATATTTTCTTGTCTTTTTATTTTCCGTAATTATGTTCTCCCAATTATAGTTTTATCGTTTGAGTTAATTGTTCATAGTTAGATGATGTAGATCTAGGCTATGACGTTAGGGAGGTGGCGATGCCTTGTCTATGAGGATCACATACCCTACGTCCTCTACCTAGAGTCTATGTATGAATCTATGTTGTTTAATTACCGTGCATCTATGTTAATTTATATAATTGCTTGACGAATTGCTATTTAATCCGTATTGTATGAGAAACGCTGAGAAGAGACGTTCAGGGATGTAATCTGGGGGAAAAAGACCATTCGGTCGACCGAGCCAACCTGTTCGGTCGACCGAGCCCTGTTTTCATCCGTTAAATAGCCACGTCTTTATGGTTAGGTTAACTTAATAGAATTTATTATCTCAGTAGGTATGGCTATGGTTACGTTACTCGCTTAGTTTAATTAAAACGTGTAAAAAGGAAATACCAATATAAAACTCTTAGGTAGGCTTATGAATTGCTCTTCACGGACATTCAGCGTTATCTAGGTAGGTTTATATTCGGGAATTGCATGCACCTGCTTATACGTACGTCGTAGATTAGCATGAGACTATAACTTGGTAATTGCTAGTTGGACGAGAGCTTGAGTAATCTCTTAGGAAGTACGCCTAATCATAGGAATGTTGCCTAGACGAGGTGTACGATTAATATCGGCATCCTTAGTGTCGTAAGCGTGCAAGTTATATGAGATGGATACCCAAAAGGTGAAGTCACGTAATGTAGCACAGTGATCTAGCAACCTAACCGGTGCTAAGTCAAGTTTAAGAGGATGACTCCCGTAGCCAATTCAAAAGAGATACAAATGGATTGATAGTTAATAAGTCTTGTTTGTTATATAGATTGTGTAGGTCCAAACGATAAAGACTATAATTGGGAGGTTAATTACGTTATTTGTGTTGTGTCGCGTCGAGTCCTTTACCTTTCCTTGTCCTATGTTGGTCGTAGATCGCCTTTATGTCCTTGACATGTATAATTAATTGTTTATATATGAAATGACCCACAATTGGTTCCCTGTGGGATCGACCTTGATTCACTATAGCTATACTACGATGAGCCTAGTCCTCTTGCTAGTATTGGTTTATGGTGGTCAAGTATTTTATTACTTGATCTACGTCATCAGTTTCTTGTTATCTCAGTTCACGACCTAGAAATATTACAGTGCTTGTCTGGTTTAACCTATACAAATATCAGACTCTATTAAATCCTATACATTGATATCTAGACATCTTTTTGCTTTGCACTATAACAGCTAGTTATGACACTTCATCAATGGGGTTTAGAATCAAGACTAAATAAGTGATGAATCATCATCAAAACATAAATTTTATTTCCAATAATATATATATATATATATATATATATATATATATATATATATATATATATATAATGACACCTTAAATTTTGTCTATCAGAAACTGCATGATGATGACATATGAAATTCTTATGCAACAAAATTATTGGAGCTAGAGTCTCCAATGATGATTCAATATTGGATAAAGTTGGGCATGGATCCCACCCGCTTCCATGACGGCCGGAAATGTAGTTCAAAAAATGCTGGGTTTTGTTGGAATTGCTCTCAAGGGAGTGCTAGAGAAGCAGTGCCCTCAGCCAGAATCGCTATTTACAAAGTCCGTAAAGGTAAAGAAAGGGGTTGCCAAGATGATGATATATTGGCTGCCTTTGATGATGCAATAGCGGATGGGGTTCACATCCCCTCTGTCTCTCTTGGCAACCGGAAATGTAGTTCACAACCTAGAATTGACATCGTTTTAATCTTTTGATTTACCACTAGTGACACTAGTGACATACTCTCACGACTTGTATATGCTATGATTTTGCCACATCTCTGCTGCTGCTGCTGCCACCACTTCAACTCTTACGGCTTGTATATGCAGAAGATATTTAAGTCTATTTTTTTGTCCTTTTGAGCCCATACCCTTTTTTCACTCCAGGGCAGTTCGCATATTCTCCAGGAGTGGGAATGAAGAATAGGGGTGGGCGGACTTAGGTTTAATGTTATTATTAATTGGTTTGACTTTTTTACCCCTGAAATTCAAGTTTTTTTGTAATAAAAAAAAAGAATCCAGGCGCACGCCTTTTGCACACCTCACACCTTGCTCGCCCGGCATTTTCAGCGCCATAGACAGCATTAAGGCGGTAGAGTCTCCCCTCTCTCCATGGCGCTCTCCTTTCTCACCATGGTGCTCGCCTTAACAACTATAGATTTAAGAAAAATCTACATTCAACCCCATCTCATCACACACATCGTGAAAAAAAAAAAACCCACAAGATGAGTGTAGACTCTATAAGGAAATATAGTAGCACCTATACTAACACCAATTGGTTTTAGTACAACGGTAAGCGCTTGATCCTAATATGGTATCAGAGCAGAAGATCCTGGGTTCGAACCCCGCTTCTAGCACAATTATAAAAAAATAAAAATAAAACCAAGTGTTGGTCCCCTCTCTTCTAACAAACCCACACTTCCCAAACAAAAAAACAAATCAAGTGTTGGGCCTCTCTCCCCTCTTATAGGCCCACACTTGAGGGGGCGTATAAGGAAATATAGTAGCACCTATACTAACACCAATTGGTTTTAGTACAACGGTAAGCGCTTGATCCTAATAGACTCTAGCAACAGTATCAACGTGGACAACCATAATGTGCTAGTATAAAGACTCTGCATAATAACTCAATCCGAAATGCTTTCCTTGGACATATCCAACTATTTCAAGATTCTTGTGACATGTTAAAAAGTAATAAATGAAAATGGCGGGGGTTATTAATAAAATTAATAAGGACCACACTGCTGCTGCCGCTGCCGCCACTTCAACTTTTGCCACATCTCTGCCGCTGGACCACGGTTTCACCGGCAGCGGTTATCAGCACCTCTCTTTGGAGAATTTTCCTAATATCAACAACTTCACTGTAACGCCCCACTCCCAGATACCGAGCCCTTATCCGGAAGAGAACGTTCGGCGCGTATAGCATTAAATAAATCTAATATTATACGCAAGCCTCTACGTCGTCGTATCAAATAAAAGCAAACGGAAGCTAAAAAAGACTCGGGTAAAACATAAATTCTACTAAAAATAGAAATTAACCATACTAAAGATGGATAGTTAAAATACAACGATGAAAAACCCAAAGACTTATACAATACGAGGTCTTAAAAGTAGAAATACAATAAGTCTAAGAAAATAAATACAACTAGTCTAGTACAACCTTTACAAAGAAAAGGAACTAGAAACTTCACAAGACTTCAAAGCCTTCAAAAGCCGTCATCTACCTCGATCAATCTGTTTCGCCTTCTCACCCCACAATGCATACAAAAGAAAATGCAAAGGAGGTAAGTACAAAGTACTTAGTAAAAGTGAGAAGCTAATGAATAACTAAGTTATACAACGAAAGGTTATTATTATGATTATTAAATTATCTTTATGAGACCGACTCAATCTAGGGTTCATTCCATGCCCATCGACATGTCATGACTAAACGTTTCTAGCTTAGCTTATCTTGGTTACGCATCACTCAAGGACACTACGCATGGCGTTCATCAGCCTGAAGATATACTTGCTAACTAATGGTGATTAGCACCGATTAGCTCCGGGGTCTCCCCGGTATGCGTATACGTCCGATGAATTTCCTCCACTACCCTTCAGCCGTTTAAGGCCAGTAGCGTTGTTCACCTTTAATGAACGTATCACATCGCCGATATGAAAGAGTGCCTAACCGAGAATAAATGACGTTTTAGCTTTTATCTACACATATGTATTTATTATTGTGAATTAACTAGCCACCTAAGTGTTTTCAAGTAAGCTCCCTTACATCTCCTACTCTCGTTTCTTAGACCACTAGACACGGACAAGGCCTAGCACATACAGACATTGATGAATACTAATCCATCAAAGCACAAGCCCTTTCATGCTCTTCCGACGGATCCGAACTTCAACTCCCTTTAAGAGTACATTCGGTGTTTTAATCGAACGAATCGAAGTTCAATCGAAGCTTGTTTATGTTTAATTAATGTTATTGAATCAAAAGAATTTAGAAATTTAAAACTCAACACAAATATGTCAAAACATATCACAACTCATTAATTACAACTTAGCATGAATTCTATCACCAAACAACACCAAAACTCACCAAAACTCAACCTATCATTATAAAACTATAATTACTCATTAGGAAGAGCCTCTTACCTTAATTTCCAGCAAAACCGAAATCAAAACGTCAAGCAATCGCAACAACCGTGATCCTCAACCCCAAAACCTATTTGATCAACGAGAAATCCTAAAATCCTATTTCTTTGCAGAAAACCGAAACTGAAAAAGTCCATAAAACTGCAGATTACCTGAATTAACTGCTGCATAACTATTTTTAGAATGATCTACGCTCCAAGACGATCGTTTTGACTACTCATGGCTGAAAAACAGAGCTACGGATTGAAAGATACGAATTTTTGAAGAATCGAATTCTACTGAATACCAAAAACTAGGGCTAAACTGAAAACTTACAAAATTGAGAGATGTTATTTTCCAAAGTTGCATCTCCTCGCGTTGATCACTTTTCTCTCCTGTGGCATCTTGAACAGATGAACGGATTGGTCACACGGGTCTTCCTATTATTTCGTTTTCTTACAATCCGTTTTCCTCTTGAGCGCTGCTCCTCCCTTTTTTTTTCGAATTTTGCGTGTGCCAACTATAAGGAAATAATTGGGATTATTTCTTTTATAGCCATTTAATTAAATCCTTAATTAAATAACTAAATCCTTTTAATTAAATCCTTTTTAATTAACTAAATAGGACAAATAATAATTAGGTCGTCGTGGGTATGACCAATTACTAAATTACCCTTTCTGAAAAAGTCGGGATGTTACATTCCTTCCCCCTTAAGAGGAGTTTCGTCCTCGAAACTCGAATGTAACCGAGAGGTACTTGAACTTTGGACTTGCGAAACGCCTCGCCTCCTAACTCGCATGCAGCTTTCTTCTTCCATCTTCCCAACTCTTCTCGCTTGTCTTGGTGCAATTTGAGGTTGCGACGGTCCACTTCAATCTCCTCATTGACTTGTCAGATCAAATCTGGTCTCGTATTCTTTTGTCGCTCCAATTCATCCCAGAAACTCGTGTTGCTCTATCTCTATCTTCATGAAAGATCTACAACAGTACTGTTTCAACTCTTGTACATCTTGGTCGCTCCGAGATGAACTGCAATTGCCTTCTCGAGGTTTTCATTCTTCATTGTCCTTCCCAATCTTCCGCATTCGAACCCAAAGTCGATTCCGATGCCGACGGTTTCTATCTTCATCTAACTCGTGACCAATGGTCTGGTTGGGTTCCACCACTCACTTGTAACCGGAGACAAGCTGGTCTTTGTCTTGTTTCTTCACGAACTCATCAATCGCGCCTCGAATCTTGAAATCATCGGTTCAACACTCTTTGCTTGCTTCGTTGCCTTATACCCGAAAGTTGAATCTTCCCAAATTAAACCACACTCATCGCACACTTGACATCTTTCGATCCCAACTTCCATCATGGCACCACAAGCTTGATGAAGAATCGCAAGGATCCCACCGAAGGACTTCTCGAGACTCACATGTGGGTGGGAACATGCATTGTCCTACTTTCTCTCGACGGTCCGATCCAATTCTTATGCCAAAAATAGTTAGCTTGGAGAATAAATAAAATTGAAAAGTGACAAGTTGGGTACCAGGTGGCATGTCAACTAGGTAAGCTAAGGAAATATACAATGCACTTGAAATAAGAAAGGTTGCTTGGGTTACAAGCAAAACAAGATGATCTCGTGTTGGAGAAAAGTTGAAGTTGGTTCCAGAATGAAGAATGAGGCAATCAGATCATAATACAAAAAAGATAGCCACCATAAGGAAAACAAAAGAACACCTTGCAGATGAAGTTCTTTTGAGAGAGTGAAATTCTACAAGATACGGTGGTCTACAAAGACTTCAGAGGCAACTTGAAAGGATGTAATAAGCTTTCATATAAGCCTTGAGAAAGTGGAGGCGTTAAAGGTAACATCACACAAATGAAATCAAGGTAAAGGTGCAAGGTCGAGCACCGGAAAGAATAAAAGATAGAAATCAAAAGAGAACAAGAATCTCAACATGAAGGAGCCATGGAGACAAAACGAGTACACCAAAAGATCTAAGAATGAAATTAAACACTTGTCAGGAAGTGTCCGAGTTTGCAATAGTCAAAGAGAGGTTATCTCAAGATTTAATAGAAATAGAAATTTCCTCAAGGAATTGTAAGGGAATATCAAAAGTTGTATCTGGCGGTTCATGGCTCTAAATGGCCTGAAACAGAGTTAAAACCGGAAGGGTACAAGGTACATTAATCTGAATTTGAAATCGAAGTTTAGGAATTCAAAAGTTGATTGGCTAAATAGGTTCGAAAGGCATCTTGGCAAAGACTACCTTTTGCTTGAAACTGCGGTTTAGCATAATTTGCTAGAAGGTTAAAGATAGGTAATCAAGATGGATGTCAAGGTAGGATTAAAGATCCAACTGGTAAGAAGATGAGATGCATACCTTGAAAGAACAAGTAGCATTAGATGGAAAGATTACAAAATCAACACTACCCTTATGAGGAAGTGAAAATAAACACAAGTAAAAAGAATGTTCTGACATTAAAAGGTTCAGTCAAATTTGTACTTGAAAAGAAGAATGGGGGTGCAACAATGCAGAGTTAGAGGGAACTTGTTCCTTGATTTGACAAGTAAGGAAGCATGGATTTGTTCAAAAGAAAGGCCTATGGAGATATGTTTCTTAAGTAATTCATGACAACATGTGAACAGGATTTGTTGAGCTTAAAGATCTCAAATGAGGGATTACATGAGAAATAAAATACCAGATTAGGTATAATTACAAAAGGGCACGAAAAGGGTCTGAACATCAAACATGGCATCTTTGGAGGATAGCATCTTGGTTCTTGTTTAAAATCGCAAAAGAAACTATAACGTTAGCTTTACAAGTATCCTACTAAAAGGTTTAACTCAGAAGAGATCAAACTTGAGAGAACTCCTAAACATAACAGTCGTAACTTACTACCCTCTTAGCCCAAACTCTAAGTCAAGGAGGTGAAAATTCCTTTTAGGTTGCTGTGTAGGATTTTTACTCTGGTTCTGACATTATCGATTTGTACAGAACAAACGAAGAAGAAATTGAGCACGATCCAAAGAGAAAATATTTAGATACTTGAGTTTTCCAGGTGATATAAAAATATTGGAATTTTTGAATGAAAATAAGTTGGTCAAAAACAGTTATTTTTGACGATTGCACAAGCTGTCAGAATTTCCAGATTAATAAACACTAAGTTGAATTGCAAATCGAGATCAAACAAAAAGGAATATGAACCTAATTCCAAAAGCAAAATTGTAGATAAAAGTTTTGTCTGCAACATATCAAAATTTCAGATCAATTGAAGGTGTTTAACCAATTCAAAACGGAAGAAGAAGTGAAGGTGCTGCTGCAGATTTTCTGGACAGAGTGTCCGGCATAAACATGATTTTTATGAACAATTCATAACGATTATCGAGTTGATGTAAAAGAGAAGTTGTAGATAAGACAATAATCTACTTTGCTGAAAATTTGCAGAATTTTTGAACACGGTAAGTTGTTTAACCTGAAGGGAAAACACGGAAACAAAAACATTCACTCAAGTTGGGTAAAGCCAAACACGAGGATGATGAAAAGTATGTGCCAAAGTAAGAGACCTTTAACACTATTAGTTGAAACGATCGAGGAGTACTTGGAAAGAATAGAATTACACATGGAGTTAGTGTAGAACCATCTCAAGCAAAGAAAAGGTCAAAGAATTTTGGTAAACATAAACCAAGCTATAGCAAAAGAGAAAACGGAGGATTTGTAGAGTCGAGTCTTTAAACAAAAATTTGTATGTACTAAAACATCTTATAGGGGATGCATTAAGGGTAATCACTAGGATGCAAAAGTGTGTTGCCCCAAAAATAGCTAAACATGATATAGTTTGAAGGATATGCAATTGTCGGGCTCAAATAGTTCGAAGGGTGAGAGACTTATTTTTCTTAAATCAAGCATTTGACACGATGAAAACATCTTTAAAAAAATAAGGCACATCAAATGAATGTACACACTTGGAAAACAAAATCTGCATAATAAGGGACTCTTACCGAGTTTCACAAGTTTCAAATGGAGGATTTAACTGAGCATGAGTTACAATTAGTATGGATAAGAAACATTTGAAATCGGAATAACCAAGTAGGAAACTAGATGATTATAAAAGAGAACCTTATTGATGAAGACATAAGATTGGAAAATCACCACGCAATCGTTTCTTGCAATCGAGGAGCACTATAACGACAACACCTAGTCTCTACCTACCAAACTTCTTATCCTAGGTAACAACTAGCTTAAGAATCAAATAAATCAAAGTATTCTCATCTCCTATAACCTACTACACTATAACCTACAGGTGAAAGAAAGACATCTATCCTTCCTTGACCAGAGGACTTAAATGGTTTTGAGAAATTCGGGTGCATACATAAGCCACGAAATAATTAATTTGCACAAAACAAACCGAACTGATTTTGAACATAAGGCAAAGAGAAAATCTGTGAGTATATAAGTTTTACATATGATGCTCAAAAATCAAAATTTTTGGGGAGCCATAGTTCGGTCAAAATAATTCTTTTCATCTACTGCTATAAGCTGTAAAAAAAATTTCAGGACTTCATCCACTGTCGTGTGTTGCAGATTGTGCTCAAACAAAAACGAATTTGCACTTGGTTCAAAAACAAACATTATAGTACAGGATGTTTTCTACAACATATCAAAAATCCAAGTCATTTGGAGGTGTTTAGCTTATTCAAAACAGAATGATAAGTAAGAGTACCGCTGCAGAATTTTCTGAACATAGTACCCTCCTTGTTAAACAATTTGTGAACAATCTATATTGAAAACTAAATTGATGTAAAGAGAGAAATTGTAGATAAGAAAACTTTCTAAGTGGCTGAAAATTTACAGAATTCATGGAACAAAGAAAAATGATATAACATGACATGTAAAAACGTGAACAAAATCGTTTACTCATTTTGCATAACACCAAGTTACAAGGAAGTGATTTGAACCAAATGTATCATTACAAAAGCATTAAAACCTCAAAAAGAAAGAACATTAGAGAAAGATTCAAGATTCCAAAGGAAAGAGGATCCTAATAAGGGTTCTCGAAAGGAACAAAACTTAAGAGGATCACATAAGAGATATGAGCTTAAAACTCAACCTTAACCTAAGGAGACTTTTCACTTGGTCCTAGTGCAACTTAACCACGTTCTAAGGATTCCTAATCCTATGAGAATTTACCACCAAGATCAAGAGATATCAGAAGGTTCTAAAATGTCTAAAGAAATCTTATCTTAGAGGAAGAGAAGCCTAGGATAGAAAGACGCTTCGCTCGATACCAACCAGTAACGCCCCACTCCCGGATACCGAGCCCTTATCCGGAAGAGAACGTTCGGCGCAGATAGCATTAAATAAATCTAATATTATACGCAAGCCTCTACGTCGTCGTATCAAATAAAAGCAAACGGAAGCTAAAAAAGACTCGGGTAAAACATAAATTCTACTAAAAATAGAAATTAACCATACTAAAGATGGATAGTTAAAATACAACGATGAAAAACCCAAAGACTTATACAATACAAGGTCTTAAAAGTAGAAATACAATAAGTCTAAGAAAATAAATACAACTAGTCTAGTACAACCTTTACAAAGAAAAGGAACTAGAAACTTCACAAGACTTCAAAGCCTTCAAAAGCCGTCATCTACCTGATCAATCTGTTCGTCTTCTCACCCCACAATGCATACAAAAGAAAATGCAAAGGAGGTAAGTACAAAGTACTTAGTAAAAGTGAGAAGCTAATGAATAACTAAGTTATACAACGAAAGGTTATTATTATGATTATTAAATTATCTTTATGAGACCGACTCAATCTAGGGTTCATTCCATGCCCATCGACATGTCATGACTAAACGCTTTCTAGCTTAGCTTATCTTGGTTACGTCATCACTCAAGGACACTACGCATGGCGTTCATCAGCCTGAAGATATACTTGCTAACTAATGGTGATTAGCACCGATTAGCTCCGGGGTCTCCCCGGTATGCGTATACGTCCGATGAATTTCCTCCACTACCCTTCAGCCGTTTAAGGCCAGTAGCGTTGTTCACCTTTAATGAACGTATCACATCGCCGATATGAAAGAGTGCCTAACCGAGAATAAATGACGTTTTAGCTTTTATCTACACATATGTATTTATTATTGTGAATTAACTAGCCACCTAAGTGTTTTCAAGTAAGCTCCCTTACATCTCCTACTCTCGTACTTAGACCACTAGACACGGACAAGGCCTAGCACATACACAGACATTGATGAATACTAATCCATCAAAGCACAAGCCCTTTCATGCTCTTCCGACGGATCCGAACCTTCAACTCCCTTTAAGAGTACATTCGGTGTTTTAACGGAACGAATCAGAAGTTCAATCGAAGCTTGTTTATGTTTAATTAATGTTATTGAATCAAAAGAATTTAGAAATGTAAAACTCAACACAAATATGTCAAAACATATCACAACTCATTAATTACAACTTAGCATGAATTCTATCACCAAACAACACCAAAACTCACCAAAACTCAACCTATCATTATAAAACTATAATTACTCATTAGGAAGAGCCTCTTACCTTAATTTCCAGCAAAACCGAAATCAAAACGTCAAGCAACTGCAACAACTGTTGATCCTCAACCCCAAAACCTATTTGATCAACGAGAAATCCTAAAATCCTATTTCTTTGCAGAAAACCGAAACTGAAAAAGTCCATAAAACTGCAGATTACCTGAATTAACTGCTGCATAACTATTTTTAGAATGATCTACGCTCCAAGACGATCGTTTTGACTACTCATGGCTGAAAAACAGAGCTACGGATTGAAAGATACGAATTTTTGAAGAATCGAATTTACGAATACCAAAAACTAGGGGCTAAACTGAAACTTACAAAATTGAGAGATGTTATTTTCCAAAGTTGCATCTCCTCGCGTTGATCACTTTTCTCTCTCGTGGCATCTTGAATGGATGAACGGATTGGTCACACGGGTCTTCCTATTATTTCGTTTTCTTCACCGTCCGTTTTCCTCTTGAGAGCCGCTCCTCCCTTTTTTTTTTTTTTCTGAATTTATGTGTGCCAACTATAAGGAAATAATTGGGATTATTTCTTTTTATAGCCATTTAATTAAATCCCTTAATTAAATAACTAAATCCTTTTAATTAAATCCTTTTTAATTAACTAAATAGGACAAATAATAATTAGGTCGTCGTGGGTATGACCAATTACTAAATTACCCTTTCTGAAAAAGTCGGGATGTTACATTCACAGGCTTTGATATGAATTTGGACAATTTTCCTGATATCAACAACTTCACGAGCTTTGATATGAATTTCGATGTAGCGTCGGATGACATGCAGTTCGACGCCAAAGGCGACAACATGCTTTTTCATCTAAACACGCATGGCATTTTTGATTAGGTATTGGTTATGTAATATGTTGTTGAACAAAGGACTATTATGTATGCTGGATATTATTAGTAAAGTGAATTTGCACATCCAAATTAATCAATAACTCTATTGATGTATTAAGCTAGTACTTAGCCACCCCAATCCCCAACCCCCAATATCCACCCCTGTTCTTACCCTACTGTATAATGATACAGTACAACATTCGGGTATTTATGTGAATATTACCCTACTTGTATAATATTTATGTGAATATTACTATTTGGTATTTATTGCTTCATATTATATTTCTTTCACCATTTTGTTTCAATTGCGCACTAGTGGGCAGGCACAAATTCTATAGTGGTGTTCTAATTTAGAAAATAAAATTATTTGATAAAAGTTTTATCAAAACATATCTTTATTATGTTATGCAAATCTAGGTTGTATATGCTATGATTTTAAATAATTCTAGTAAAATGAGCACGCATCACGTGCATTGCATTGAAGTCGAAAGAGTTGTCTGCATAGCCTTGTATCAATTTACAAAGAAGCAATAACATAGTTTCAATTCATGCATATGAATTCTATAATTCACGTATATAAAATAAACAATGACATCAAATGAATTTTATGTACTTAATACATAACAAGTGCAATGCACGTGCACTGCACGTGTATTGCTATGCACGAACATTGCACGTATTTATATGTGTGTGCACACACACTCATAGACGCACGC
The DNA here is from genome assembly GCA_026214975.1 of Gentiana macrophylla. Classification (NCBI taxonomy): domain Eukaryota; kingdom Viridiplantae; phylum Streptophyta; class Magnoliopsida; order Gentianales; family Gentianaceae; genus Gentiana; species Gentiana macrophylla. The sequence goes on along the minus strand of CM047806.1, from coordinate 59,579,938 downwards.
ACAGACAAATATAATCATGCTTAGAATTATATGATTCAAATATAAAAAAAAATGACATCAAATTAATTGGCTCAATCATATTTTTAAGCGGTCAAATCCCGGTTCATTTTGAAGAAGATCCGGTAGCAATTGGTGTACTATTCCGATTTTTGCGAAAGGATTGACGTGTTATTTTACTGAAAATAAAATATTAGATTCATTCTTTTAATGGAATAAAGAATATATATATATATATATATATATATATATATATATATATATATATATATATATAGTTGGGGACTAAACTGTAATTAAAAATTAATTAAGGGATTTAAAGGGAATTAAGAGGATGAGAGTTATTTTTGGAGAAATAACCCCCCATCATGTAAAGAAGTTGTCAGAATTTTGAATACAATTTCCTGAAACTTGAGAGCAAAAGTAAAGAGCAAGATTTCCCCTTCAATGTTTTAAGTGAATCCTTGATTGTTTTCAGATACAAGTAGAGCAACAGAATCGTGAGAGCACAAGGATCGTGCTGATACTAAAAGTTGGGAGTTTTATCAAGGTATGAAAATGGCCCTAAATCAGGTTTTCTTCATGTTTGATCATGTTTGGGTTGAAGAAAGTGTGAGATTCGTAGTTCTATATAGTTAGAAACCTTGATCCTAACTAGTTCTTGAATTTGTTTTGGATCAAATAGGATTTCGTCGAAGTTTGAAGGTTGGCTGCAGATTTTATGCAAGTTTAATTTGAAGTTGTGCTTTGATCAAGTAAGAAAATCTTCTATATTACTTTGATTATGGTTTGGTAGAGTTAAGGCTTGGTGTTTGAAGTAATATGATGTTGATTTCATGTTTAAGTGTTACCTTGCTAGTATATGATGCTATATGATGTTGAAGTGGCACTTTTCTGCTGTTTTGATGACTATATGGTTGAAGAACATGTTTGGAAGTGGTAGGGTTCCGATAAAGTGCAGAGAAACTAAGTTTTTAGGGTTTACTGCGCTTGGTAAGGGCGCACCAAGGCCAGTGCGGGTGCACTGGAAGAGCAGAAAGTCCGTTTTTACATTAAGAGACTTGGTGCGGGCGTACCAGATCCAGTGCGGGTGCACTGGACTGACAGAAAGTTTGATTTTACATTCAGAGTCTTGGTGCGGGTGAACTGAAGCCGCCAAGCGCCTTGATCGATTCCAGCTGCAGCGCCTTTGCTTGTGTTTTTTTGTGTTTGATCAGTTTTGAGCCCCGAGTCTAGTTTTAAATGTTGTTTCTTGACCCAATAACATTAAATGAACAAGAATAAGCCTCGATTAAGCTTCCGATGCGTTTAGTTCCGGCACCGGATGTACTCTTCCATAGAGCTGAAGTTCAGGACCAACGGAAGGGTATGAATGGCGTGTGCTTTGATAAATTAGTATTCATCAATGTCTGTGTATGTGCCTAGGGTGTGATGTTTAGAGTCTAAGCGAGGGAGTAGAGTTGTTAAGTGAGCTCCTACCCGGAAAACACTTAGGTGGCTAGTTAATGATTAATAATTTACATAAGTGTGTAGTAAAAGGCTAAACATCGTAACATTCTTGGTAAGGCACTTGTTTATATCGCGATTTGTGGGCGGTCAGATAAAGTGAATAACTCTGCTGGCCTATAAACGGCTAAATGGTAGGGGGACTTCGCCGAACATGTACACTATCGAGTCTTTACCCGTGGCTATTGGTGTGATCCACTAATAAGTTGCAAAAGATACATCGTGGTGGGTAGCACCATGCGTAGTGCCCTTGAATGCCGGTGTAACAAACTAGAGTTAAGTTAGAAATGTTTATTCACAACATGTTGATGAGAATGAAGTGAACCCTATAATTGAGTCGGTCAAATAAAGATAACTTAATAACTATGTAAATCCTTCTTTGTGAAACCTAGTTAATGCAATAGCTTCAGTTTCTTGCTAATTACCTTTGTACTTACCTCAAATGCATGTTTGTTGTGTTTGGGGTTGAGAAGATGGACATGTTGAACAGCAGTTCGAAGAGGACTTTGAAGATGATGTTTGATGCTCTTGTCATGCTATGCTCTTATCATGCTTGTTACTAGACTATGTTGTTCCCTTCAAGACTTAGGTTGTAATTTCATTTCACGACATGTTGTATTTCTTTGAATTTCTTGTAAGATCCTAGTTGTATTTTCCTTTATTAAGACATTGTGATGTTGTAAGATTTATGTATCATGTTGTAAGTCTTCGGAACATTTTATTATGTTTTGATGATGGCCATACAAGCTGTTATAGCAAACCTGAAATAAGTTAGAATTCTCTGTATAAGTCTTTACTTAGAGTCTGACATGTTGTATAAGTTGAGTCAGACAAGTATTGTACTAGTTAGTAGGACGGCAAAGCAAAAAAAAGATATTCGGCAAAGTGAATCCAGCCAAGCACTAGCAGAGAAGCAATGCAGACATTAAAGGTCTGACTTGTAACCAAGGAAGTCTGTGATGACCTTGGACAAGTCTAAGTTATACTACAAGCGATGCACATTAATATTCGAATATGGTGTACACTGATCTCACCCCAATCAAAGATCAGTGAAGTACAAAGATTCTCCTCAAACAAACAAAGAAGAAAACAGTTGAATCGGCAAAGCGGACTCACTTTCGGTGAGTAAAGACGAAGCGGCGAAGGAAAAGCTAAACGGCTAAGTCGGAAGGATCACTCGACCGTTCTAAAACGGCGAAGTAACACTTACCAGATCAGATTTAATATACGTTGAAGATTCAGAAGATCATGCATTAAATGCACAATCAATAGAGGATCAATCAAGGACGGATTTTCTGCTATACGGTTGAAGAAAGAATCCGATCACTGAAATCAAAGAGAATGCAATTAAGGGGGAATCAAGAATAAAATCAAGGATTATTCTGTCATTAATATAGCCAACGGACAGAATTTCAAAATAAAGGTTATTCAAGGCTATAAATAGAAGGCATTGATAGACAGAGAAAAGTGAAGAACTGAAAAGAAAAATCAAGTGAAAACTCTGTCAATTTGAAAAGCCTTCTCTCTGAACTTACAAGGAAGCATCTAGTGATCAACTCAGATATCAAAGCTACAAAGTCATACTTGCTGCTGAGATTGATCAACCAAGTGTGTGAATCACATTCACATCGAACTGAAGCAACTGAATCAGAGGCAATCTGAGAAGGAGTTGAATCTGTGATAGCTGTTGAAGGATCTTGATCTCAAGGAGCAGCAAGGAAGACTGAATCACTGAAGCTGTTGCAGTCAAGGAGTGATAGTCTTGTAGATTGTGAAGCTTGGGAAGCCAAGGACAATCATACTATTGTATCTGTGAAAACAATAGTGAATTGCTCCGATCATCACGAGAGAAGAGTGGATTAAGGGATTACACCACCTGAACCACTATAAGCCTTGTGTCAATTTAATTTCTGCAATTTACTTTACATTTATTTAATTTGCCTACATCATAACTTATATCCGTGATTGCCTAAACCGATTTGAAAACAACATAGTAAGAAGGGACTTATCCATTGCCCAAAAGCTTTTAAATAAAAGAAAAGTTTTGAAACTCCACTATAGTCATTCACCTCCCCTCTCGACTATAGTTTCACCTTCTCTCTCGGACCAACAATTGGTATCGGAGCGGTGTTCTAGTATCGTAACACTGCTCGAGATCTAATTTACAGTAACAAGAAGATCACTTATTTTCAAAAGTAGTTTTCAAATCTGAGGTTTCTATACGCTTACATTTATATCTTCATTTGCACTGATGGATTCCTCAAACTTCTTGTCAAAAGTACCTGTTTTTAATGTTAATAATTTTGATGAATATAAAATAAGAATGCTATCTCATCTTGCAGCAACTCATGAAGAGATGCTTTGGATGTAATTAATGATGGACCAATCACAATCACTACCGTGGTAGGCACGAGGAGCGAGATCAAGGAAAGGAAATTGACAAACCTAAAAAGGATTGGATCAAGGATGATAGGAGAAGAGCAAATCTGGACTTTGTTGCAAAAGACATGATCTTGAAGACCCTAGATAGCAACATGTTCATGAGAATCAAAGACTGCAAAACAGCAAAGGAGATGTGGGACAAGCTATCATTGATAAATGAAGGATCTGAAGCAGTTAAAGAAAACAAATTATCTGTTTCAAAACAGAAATTTGAGAACTTTAAAATGAAGGCTAGTGAATCCATTGATCAAATGGACAACAAATTCTCAAGCATCATCAGTGAATTGCAACAGCTTGGACACATATATCCCCAGAAAGAAGTATGCTTGAAGATCTTGAGAGGACTACCTGAAAGATGGAAGATCGAACATCGATGTCGAGAGGAACAACAAATCTTGCAAGCAATCGACACTCGACACCGATGTCCCAATTAAAAGCTCATGAATTCGAATTGAACGGTGAAGATGGTGCTCGGCAGAGACACACAAATTCAACTGCATTAGCCGCACCCAAAGAAAGTAACTTTGCCGAATGCATCGACAAAGAGACACATGAACTAAAAGAACAGGTAGCTTTATTAGTTAAACGCTTTGACATGTTTAGCAGAAAGAAGCCCTTCAAAGGGAATTCATCATCAAACAAGAGGTCAAGCTCAAACAAAGATATGAAGAAGAAAGATGATGAATACAGATGCTTCAACTGCAACAAGAAAGGTCACTTCAAGGCTGATTGTCCTGAAGAAAATGACAAAGATGATGAAAATAAGAAATACAAAGCGTCTGAAAAGAGAAAAAGCAAGAAGGCATTCAAGGCAGAATCAAGCAGTGAAAAGAATGAAGAATCATCTGATAATGATTCAGATGATAGTGATGAAGAAGACAGCTCAGAAAATGAAAAAGCATGTCTATGCCTCATGACCAAAGAATTGGATACAGATAAAAGTGATAGCTCAGACACTAAGGAAACAAGCCTATGTTTAATGACTAAAGAATCGGATGAAACTGAGGTAACATCTAGTTCATGTTCCTCATCAAATGCATCCACATCTAACACTGCACAGTCTTCTAGTCTCCCATTAGATACAGCAGATCTAGTCCACAATCTCATGACTAAATTTGGTGAAATTGAAAAGAATCATGAAATTCTGGAAAAGGAATGCAAGGATCTAAGAAAAGAGAATAAGAGATTAAAGAAAGAACTGGATAAAGCAAAAGCTGAATTAACTAGTAAGGAGACATACTTAAATGATCAACAAAAAGCAGATGATCACACATCTGTTATTAACAGATCAGTTAAGAAAATCTCCTCACCAGAAAAGGTGACCACTGCACCACTAAAAGCACCAGCTTACAAACCCTCAAAAAGGTTTGGATCCAGATCTGGTCTTGGCTACAACAGTCAGAATGAAAGTTGGAATAATGGTCAACACAATTCTAAATTCAGGACCATTAATTGATCAAAATTTAGAAAGGGACAGACCATAGTTCCAACAGATCATCCTGTTCCGGTGAATTCAAAACCTAGTGTAGTGAAACAGCAGACTAAATCCTCATTCCAGTCAATCAAGAACAACGACCATCCCCGAAAGGTAAAGCGCGACTTTACCCTTCAAGAGGATGATTGGAATGTTGCACCTCCAAAATACAAGAGGAAACCATTCCATAAAATGCATCATGTGTTTAAGAAAAACCAATATGTTCCTAGACACATGAAGCAAGAAAGGATTCCTACTGCATATTGGAAAGTGAAGAAGGATGTAAATGCACCAAAAGGTGGAGAAAAGTATCAGAATACCTTCAGTAAAAATATTAGAAGCTATTCTGCCATGCCTTATACATATGAAGTTGATGACTTCAAATATCCAAAAAGAAGACCTTTTGGATACACACTTGGTATGGGAGGCATGATTGCTAACAGGTATGGACCCAAATAGTGTTGGGTACCTAAACTTAATTAATATATTTTGTAGGATGTCTGGTACATAGACAGTGGATGTTCCAGACACATGACAGGAAACAAGAAATGGCTCACTGACTTCAAAGCTTTTGATGGACCCAAAGTCACATTTGGAGGCAAAGAAAACCCTGGCAAGATTAAGGGGGAAGGCATAATACTCAAGAACAATCTAAAGATTCAAAATGTGGCATATGTCAAGGGACTTAACTTCAATCTGATGAGCATCAGTCAATTCTGTGACAAAGGCTACAATGTGCACTTCAACAAAGAAGGATGCAAAGTGATTCACAGTCAAACCAACACAGTAGTTCTTCCAGTGAAGACAAGACAACATGTATGTGGTGGATGGAGAACGACCAAAGCGTAAAAACATGTCTACTTGTCAAGAATAAACAATCAACAAGTTTGGATTTGGCACAGAAGATTAAATCACCTGAATTTCAAGACCATCAACAAACTATCAAAGAGCAAGTTAGTTGACGGCCTGCTAGAGATCACATTCAAGAAAGAAAGTCTATGTGATGCCTGTCAGAAAGGAAAACAGATCAAAAGTTCATTCAAGTCAAAGCCTTATCAATCTACAACAAGAGTTCTACATCCATTACACATGGACTGTTTGGACCAGTCACACGATGAAGTGTGAGTGGTAAGAAATATACTCTTGTAGTGGTGGATGACTTCTCAAAGTACACTGGACCATTTTCATGAACAAGAAGAAAGAAACACTCAAGAAGTCGCCAGATTTGGCTTGAAGACTCCAAAATGAGAAAGAGCTAAAGATTTTCAAAATCGATCGAGATAGAGGCAATTTGAATTTCTAAATGAAATTATCAGAACCTATTGTGAAGAAAATGGAGTGTTACACCAACTATCTGCAGCAGGAACTCCACAACAAAATGGTGTAGCAGAAAGAAGAAATTGAACTCTCAAAGAAGCAGTTAGAACAATGATTGCTGAAGCATGCTTGCCAAAGAGATTTTGGGTCGATCAAAAAACACAACTTTTGTCATACACAAAAGCAGATCAATTATCAACAAATATCATGGAAAGACTCCATATGAAATATGGAATGGTAGAAAACCCAATATCTCATATTTTCATATGTTTGGATCAAAATGTTTTGTCTTAAACAGAACCATTTGCATACCTTTGATGAGAAGGTCGATGAAGCAATCTTCATGGGATACTCAGACACACAAGAAAGCATTCAGTACTCAATAAAAGAACATTGGTGATTGAAGAATCAATACATGTGGTTTTTGATGAACCAAATACAAATGGTGAAGATCTTCAAGACCAAGAAGAGAAAGCAGCACAGAGGGAAATCTATACAAATGCAACCATACCAGCTACTATCCTGAATCATCATTTTGAAAATCAAGAGGAGCCATATATCAATACAGCAGAAGAAGCACCTGAAGTTGAAGTTCATGCTCAGCATGAAGGTATGGATGCACCAAGTGAAGAACAACTTCAACCAGATATAAATTGGCTAAGAGACCATCCTGAAGAACAAGTTATTGGAGATATTCACACAGGAGTTAGAACCAGAAGACAACTGGAGCACATGCTAACTTGCTTTCTATCACAAGTGGAACCCAAGACCAAAGATGATGCAATCCAAGATGCAGATTGGATCACGACCATGCAAGAAGAACTAAATGAATTTGAAAGAAATGAAGTGCAGGAACTTGTTGACAGACCGGATATAACCAACATCATTGGTGCAAAATGGGTATTCGGGAACAAGATGGATGAGCAAGGAACAGTTTGTCGAAACAAAGCAAGGCTAGTTGCAAAAGGCTATTCTCAAGCATAAGGAATAGATTATGATGAAACATTTGCACCAGTAGCAAGATTGGAAGCAATCAGACTCTTTCTAGCATTTGCTGCATACAATGACTTCAAAGTCTATCAAATGGATGTCAAGAGTGCATTCCTAAATGGACTTTTGGAAGAAGAAGTTTATGTAGAACAACCTCCTGGATTTCAAATCAAAGGAAAAGAAGACAAAGTATACAAACTCAAGAAGGCCCTCTATGGCCTCAAACAGGCACCTAGAGCCTGGTATGAAATACTATCACAATTTCTGATCAAGAATGGATTCAACAAGGGAACTATTGACAAGACTCTATTCAAACTAGAGGAAGGAGCAAGCACATTGCTAGTACAAATCTATGTTGATGATATAATCTTTGGATCGGAGGATGAAAAGATTTGTGAGAAATTTGCAAACCTGATGAAGAGCAAATTTAAGATGAGCATGATGGGAGAATTAAACTATTTCCTTGGCCTTCAAGTAAAGCAACTGAATGATGGCATTTTCATTAGTCAAGCCAAGTACACAAGAGATTTGATACACAAGTATGGGATGGATACAAGTGGCACAGCAGACACACCAATGTGTGCCAGAGTCATACTTGGAAAAGATGAAGCGAGGAAAGGATGTTGATCGAGAAAATGTATAGAGGAATCATTGGATCCTTATTATACTTAATCGCAAGCGGACTGATATAGCATTTGCGGTAGGAGTGTGTGCAAGATTTCAAGCTCAACCAAAAGAATCACATCTTCTAGCGACTAAAGGATAATCAAATACTTGAAAAACACTATAAATGTTGGAATTTGGTATCCAAAAGATGGAGGATTTAAATTGATATCATATTCGGACTCGACTATCTTTGGATGCAAAATAGATAGAAAAAGCACGTCTGGAACATGTCAAATGCTAGGAACCGGACTAGTCTCTTTGTTCAATAAAAAGCAAAACTTCATATCTACATCAACAAAGAAGCAGAATATATAGCGGCGGTAGTCATGTTGTGCTCAAGTACTTTGGATAAGACAACGACTAAGGGACTATGGAGTGGAAGAGAAACAATTCCAATCATGTGTGATAACACAGTGCAATATCCATTCTTGAAAATCCATGTTGCATTCAAGAACAAAGCACATTGATGTAAGACATCATTTCATCGTGAGACCATGTTGAAAAGGGGATGTCATCCTAAAACACATACCCACTCAAGATTAATTGGTGACATCTTCACTAAACCACTCGATTATGAAAGATTTAGTATGTTGAGAATCGAGTTAGGAATGATTGAAATTGAATAAGTATCAAATAGCGGCTAAGCTGAGTAATCGGCTAAGTGACTTCATCAACTGGTACAACCTTTGCCATTACAGGAGATGTAGCAGGTAAGGCACTGGTATCCAGCGAAGGTAACTTAACTGATTGTTAGGAACCAGTTAAATGAAGCGCCTCGGTGAAGAATTCATTGGATCGGCTAAGTGACCAGCCAAGGCACTTCACCGAAATAAAGACTTGGATAAATTAAAAGTGTGAACAAAATCAATTCTGATTACACGTGGAGAATAAGGAAATTATGGAGGATTATTCTGTGAAAGATTACACACGTGGAGATCAACTTATGATCATGGAGGTAATTATATTATTTTTCGAATTATAAACTCCTCGATTCCCGGGCTCTATCATTACTTACCTCAAACCACTCCCCCATTACGCTCGAATATCGCAATTCACATACACAAAATCATGCCACTATGTCACAAAGTCCTTCCATATTCAAACCACGTTCACACTACCCAAATAACACTATATAAACAAGACTTAGAGATTTTCAGAAATCTTTACGCTCTCTTGCAAACTTACAAACCCTATTTCTGATTTTCACTGAAAACTTGAAGAACTCATTTCTAAACATCTATCTACTATCAATGGCTTCATATTCCACAATCTCTCCCACTGAAAAATACTATGAGAAGTCAATCATCACTGGTTCATTCTTCAAACCAGAACATTATCTCTCGTATTGTGATAATGATGCGAAAGCTCAACGCTTGGTTGATCTTTGCTTCAAATTTAGGGTGATGACCTTCCTAAATCCCCAATCACTGAATTTGTTATGAAAATCGATTGCGTTTTGGAAAACGCCAAATTTGTGCTTGACACAAAGAAGATCAAGTCGACCGCATGACGAGCTCAATCTTTGGAAGAGACATAGTCATAACGCCTGGTACACTAAACAGATATTTGCAACTTCCCATAATCGGTCTAGCCAATGTCAAGTTTGTGACGATTGATGTCCAGAAATTCTGGGCTGAAATAGCCAAGAATCCCAGCAGAAACAACAAAACATACAATCTGCCCAGATCAATGCTCAAACTTCCATTCGCGGAATTTGCACCAGTCATCACCAAGAATATCGAGGGCAGAAAGGAGTCTATGGAAAATCTGACTGAGTTTCGGATCAGACTGATGGCCATCATCTACGAAGGTACCAAATTCGACTGGGCAACGTTTGTTTTCATTCGATTGAAGGACCAAATTCAAAAGGAAATTGATCTATCAACAACGGCACCAAGCAAGGGTTTACATAAAAAGCGCGATTTACGGGAGAGGAAATCATATGGGTTCCTCTTCAACACTTGCTCAACGAATGAAGGTACAACCCACCAATCTCTGCCTCCACACAAGTCAAAAACCATGTTTACCTACATCAAGGCTTCCTTGAAGCCCAAAACCATTCTTTGGGAGCAAAAGAAAGTGACTCAAGCGATAGATCGGGAGTGGGACGAAGAACTAGATCCCAAACGGCACATGAAAGAACCTCTCTGACTGGAATCAGCAATTTGAATGAACCTGTGACAATAAGTGACGACACATCAACTGAAGAAGAAAAGCAACAAGAGGAAATCACCTATTTGGAGGAAGGCGAGGAAGGATACAGAATCACCTCATCTGAAGAGGAAGAAATAGATGAGGCAGAAGATGAGTCAGAGGATGAACACCTAGGAGGTATAAATCTTGAAGAAAATCAAGAAGATTTGGGGATTTCGACGATGAACTCGACTCTCCAAGAAGTGCTTTTCAAAAGCATTGAGTACAGCTTGACAAACAATTTCAATGAGCCAAATTGATAAAGCTCACTCACCGAAATTGTCAACTCCCCACAATTGCACAAGGGAACAGTGAGCGGATGAAGAAGCTCACACTCAACAACAACCTCTAAATGACCCCGTGTCTAATGAAGCGAGAACAAGAGCAGATGGAAGAAAAGAAAGAAGCACAAAATGAAAAGGAAGAAGAGGAAAAGGAAGAGAAGAAGTTGAAGTGGAATATGAGGAGAAGAAAGGTGAAGATCTTGAGGGTGAAAATGATGAGGTCAAGAGGATGCCCATGTGACACCAGAAGAAATTGATGCAGAAAGAGTCTTCAATCTGGACATTCAACCCCTCATTGTGGACATGGAAAGGCAATACTACAGCAGGCAAAATTTGAAGCATGCCTTAAGGAGTGAAGCTACCTCCTTCAACCACAATATTGAGGCCCTCATCAATCACATCAAGATTCAGGATGAAGTCATAGAAAGGCAAAGGAACTTACTTTGCAACTTACAGCAACTCATTCCTCATCATGTCCAAACAAATCTTGAATTCCATCTTTGAGACAATGGACAACAATCTTAAGCCATTGGTGGACACTCTCAATGCTCATACTCATCAAATTCGAATCTGGATGAGGTAATGGAGCATTCGGCAAGCAATTGGACCTTCTACTCAAAGTTGGTGAGGCCAACAACAAGATCTTTGGAGAGAAGATATGGACCTCTCCTCGATTACGATCTGACACCAACAAATCTTGAAGCCTTTTAGTGTCGCCAAAAGGGGAAGGAAGTTCTAAGTCCAGCGATAAAGAGAAGGCAAGCCCAAGAAAGGGCAAAGGCGAAGAAAGGCAAAGGCATCGAGGGTTGAAGATGTGAAGAAGTAGATCTTACACTCAATCTGAATGATTTCTAGATTACTACATGTGCCATGTCATTAAAAAAAAAAAGATGCAATATCTTATTGCCCTATGATGGATGAATAAAATCGTTTAAATTTTGTTCTAATTTTGATTACTTATGTTCAAAGCTTATGAGGATTTTTGGCATCATCAAAAGGGGGAAATTGTTAGGAACATTTTATTATGTTTTGATGATGGCCATACTAGTTATTATAGAAAGCCCGAAATAAGTTAGAATTCTCAGTATAAGTCTTTACTTAGAGTCCGACATGTTGTATAAGTTGAGTCGAGACAAGTATTGTACTAGTTGGTAGGACGGCAAAGCAAAAATGCAGATATTCGGCAGAGTGAAGCCACCAAGCACCAAAGAGAGAAGCAATGCAGACATTAAAGGTCCGACTTGTAACCAAGGAAGTCTGTGATGACCATGGACAAGTCTAAGTTATACTACAAGCGATGCACATTAATATTCGAATATGGTGTACACCGATCTCACCCCAATCAAAGATCGGTGAAGTACAAAGATTCTCCTCAAACGAAACAAAGAAGAAAACAAAGAATCGGCAAAGCGGACTCACTTTCGGTGAGTAAAGACGAAAACGGTGAAGGAAAAGCTAAAGCGGCTAAGTCGGAAGGATCACTCGACCGTCTAAAAACGCGAAGTAACACTTACCGATCGATTTAATATCGTTGAAGATTCGTAAGATCATGCATTAAATGCACAATCAATAGAGGATCAATCAAGGACGGATTTTCTCTATCTGGTTGAAGAAAGAATCCGATCACCGAAATCAAGGAGAATGCAATTAAGGGGAATCAAGAATAAAATCAAGGATTATTCCGTCATTAATATAGCCAACGGATGAATTTCAAAATCAAGGTTATTCAAGGCTATTAATAGAAGGCATTGACAGACAGAGAAAAGTGAAGAACTGAAAAGAAAAATCAAGTGAAAACTCTGTCAATTTGAAAAGCCTTCTCACTGAACTTACAAGGAAGCATCTAGTGATCAACTCAGATATCAGAGCTACAAAGTCATACTTGGTGCTGAGATTGATCAACCAAGTGTGTGAATCACATTCACATCGAATCAAGCAAATCAAATCGAGGCAATCGAGAAGGAGTTGAATCTGTGATAGTCGTTGAAGGATCTTGATCTCAAGGAGCGACAAGGAAGATCGAATCACTTGAAGGCGCTGCGATCATGGAGTGATAGTCTTGTAGATTGTGAAGCTTGGGAAGCCAAGGACAATCATACTATTGTATCTGTGAAAACAATAGTGAATTCCTCCGATCATCACAGGAGAAGAGTGGATTAAGGGATTACACCACCCTGAACCACTATAAGCCTTGTGTCAATTTAATTTCTGCAATTTACTTTACAGCATTTATTTAATTTGCCTACATCATAACTTATATCTGTGATTGCCTAAACTGATTTGAAAACAACATAGTAAGAAGGGACTTCTCCGCTGCCCAAAAGCTTTTAAATAAAAGAAAATCTTTTGAAACTCCACTATAGTCATTCACCCCCTCTGACTATAGTTTCACCCTTCTCTGGGACCAACAGTAAGATATCTTTCTGTCCTTAGTATGTTCTGTTTCTACTTTTATCTTGAAAAAAAATGCACCCGAGTTTTTCAGCTTCCGTAAATACGAAACTCGAAACGACGTAGTAGAGGCTTATGTATAATATAGAATTAATTTTATATAATACATGCCGAACATTCTCTTTCCGGTAAGGACTCGGTATTTGGGAGCGGGGCGTTACAGTTTGTATCTGAGCGAAACGTCCTTTAGGCTTCCTTTCTTGAGATAAGTTTATTTAGATCACTTAGTAACATTCTGATATACTTGATCTTTCAGAATGGTAACCACTAGGAGAGGTGTTCATGGGGCCGAGAGTTCGGGAGTCAGACCAGAGGCAGGCAGTTCTACACCAGTGGTATGGAATGGAGCTTTGAGACCTTACGTACCACCTCAACATAATTACTCACCACGGGCTCAACAGGAGCAACCTCCATAGTGGCATGTGGGAGGATCGGTTCAGGTTACTGTGGTAAGTGACATCCCAATGGATTTTGTACCACCAGTGACAGATGTTTATCCTCCACCACGACCAGTAAGCTATCCTCCAACCTCAGTCTACCCTCCACAACAATAGACCTTCTACCCTCCACCCGTAAGTCACCCACCTCAACCTATAATACCTCCATCGCCATGGTTTGACCATCATTATGGCTTTGGATATCCACTCTATAGACTGCATCAGCCATACCACACTCCACCACACCATCCAAGGTACCACCCTTATCAACAAGCACCACCCATGACACAACCTCAACGCCCAACAACCTTATCCACCACCTTATCCACCTCAAGCACCCCAAGCACCCCCAGGTTATCCACCAATTTATCCACCAGTGTATCCACCAGCTTATCCACCGGTTTACCCCATACTTTGCCCTCTGGTTAGACCACCTATGGTTGATCAAGCACCACTAGTTGATTCGTACACCAGGTTGAAGAGAAACCATATGCAAGATTTATTTGGGAATGTGGAACCAGCTAGGGCGGAGATGTGGATAAGAATTTTTGAGAAAGCGTGTAGAAATGTGAATGTACCGGAAATAAAGATGGCTCAGTTAGCTGCAGGGTTTCTGATGGGCATGGCTAACGGTTAGTTTGAGGCTATAGAAAGTAGCCGGGGTAAGGGTACCGTTTGGCAAGAGTTTAAGGACTTGTTTTACAATGAATACAACTCACCAGCAGTACAAGCAAGTCAGGCAAGTCAGTTTTTGAGACATAGTCAAAAACACAACAAGACTTTCGGAAGGGCCGAAAGACATACCAATTACTAATGGACTTCGGAAGAGCCGAAAGAGCCGTTAGAGTGGAGATGCCCTCCAACACATCACAACTATGGACTCCGAAAGAACCATCGGAGTGGAGATGCCCTCCAAAATCACACCACTAATTGACTTCGGAAGAACCGCCGGAGTGGAGATGCCTTTCAAAACATCACAACTGTGGACTGCGGAAGAACCGCCGGAGTGGAGAGCCCCTCCAAAACATCATAACTATGGACTCCGGAAAAATCACCGGAGTGGAGATGCCCTCCAAATTATACCAAGACAAACTCAGCCTCCAAACCCGGTTTCGTTTGAGAGAGTGTGATAGAAGACAATATTATTCAAATAAATAATATTAACAATATACACACATTAATTACAGAATATATAATTATTCCGTAATTAATACGTAATATCTACAACTAATGTGTATATATTGCTAATAAATAATAGGGGTCGCGGGCTAGAAGGACAAAATAAGATACAAAATGAGAAAAAAGGACAAGAAAAAAATATACTGGTTGAGAAGGACAAAAACGCGTCTGTTACTACATGTGTTACTACATGTTGCTACAACCACATGTAGTAACACATGTAGTAACAGTCCTTCTCAACCACAATCTTTTTTTCTTGTCCTTTTTTCCCTTTTTAGATTAAAAGTGGTACTTCACAACCTTTTCCTATAAATAATATTAAATATACACACATTAATTACAGAATATACAATTATTCTGTAATTAATACGTAATATATACAATTAATGTGTGTATATTATTAATAAATAATAGTACTTTTATTAGTATTATGATTTCTCTCCTATATAAAGGAGCATTACTGTATCAATTCATCAATCAGAAAAACAGTTTCAGTCTTTTATTATTTCTTGAAGAGTATTGATTTTCTTTAATCCTAACATCTAACTGAAAATATGTTCTTCATAAGAACCGGAAAATGATAACATTTATTTAGTTCCTTTATCAGTTTACTAGACTTAGAATACAAAACCGAAAATGTCGCAACGTTTGCTTCACTTTTCCGTATCTTTGTGTATTCCGTATTTAATCCTTCTAATTTAATCATACTCGAAAGATATCATATATCTAAGAGTTGACTTAAACTTAGATGGATTTATCTCAACACGCTTGCCTAGAATATAGACTTCGATAAGATCTCTTATTTTAAACACATGCCCTAACTTCATTTTATTCCTTCAAGCACTTATAAATATTTCTTAGTGTAGTCTTCGTAAAACTTAAGAAAGATCACAAGAGCTATGTCTTTAATTTCCTTTCATAAAGAATATCTAAAGATTATTAAATAGTTTATTCGACATTTTGAATCGTATTCAAAACATTGACTATTTAATTAACCTTTAACCAATGATTAAAGAATTAAGTCAATACTTAAATCTTATAATTTTGAAAACAACCTTTCCAAAATTCGATGTGGTTATTCTTATCCAATGTTTGAATTAATTGTTATCGTATGACAGAATGATCATGTTGGATCATATCCAATATATGATTAATTCATTGAAACTTATTTCAAGGGATTTAATCATATCATGAGCTTCTATTTTCATTAATAATTAAAGTCTTGGAGTATTGCATTAAATATGTAGTCTCATTGTCTCTAACTACTATAAAGGGGTCGCTCGTGTCATTGCTTATTTTAAAAGGACCATATTTGAGAACGTTTCTCAAAAGGTAACAGTCATAATTTGGTTTTAATAATCGAGATAAAAGAGTGTTGTTTTCTATACATTCAAAATCAAAGATGGTATTTTGATTTACGATTTTGCTCCCACTATTCAACTACTCCCAATTGACTTTCAAGAAATTTTCCAAAATTCTTCGGTGGCTGAGATACAATCTAGTTACCTCGATTCCCGGCGGTGGTCTATTAATCAAGATAATTTCGAAAGGTAGGTAACACTTTACCAATCACATCTCTATGTGATTCTCAGTGTTTGACTAGTAAACTCTTTGACAATTCACATCACAATGTGTTAGTTAACCTCTTGTCTCTAATCAAGTCATAACCCAATATTCACGAGATCTCATATGATCATATCTCAATAACGACGATACCCGAGGTAGGTCAACTCCCGGCGGTGGTCGATCAGTTGGATTCGAACATGGGCTCTTCACCGTCGTTATAATATTGGGAGACAAATATAACTCGATTCTTGTTGTGGGAGTATATATATTTTCTAAATTAATTCACTTAATTAAATTCAAATTAATTCTCTTAATTAATTTAATTATGGTCTCATCATGTATATCTATCTCTACAGACATATATCCTACACATTCTTCTAAATCGTGCCTAGTCATGCATTTATCGTATCATATAAAATAAATACAAGTACAAAATAAATAAATGCGTAAATTAACCTGTAAGATCATAAACTTTTCCTTGGTACGGTTTCGAATACAAACTGACGAAACCGCGGGTCACAATCTAAGGGTAGCTGCAACCGCTAATAGGATCTTTAATTCGCCATCACCAATGAGATCTTTATTCTTCTTTCTTTGGTCTCCATCTTATGCTCCATTCTTGTTACATAAATTTTATCTAATAAAATAATTACACCCGCCGCACACAGGGGGGAGCTAACGGGAATTGGATAATGCAGAAAATAAACTAGGTCACGTTCTTCATAATGACCTAGGACAATTTTTAAACCAACAGAAAAATAAATCATTCACATCTATCCTATCGGTCGAGTCCATGATCAATATGGGTTCATAAAATCATAATATATCTACACATCAAATGCATACAATAATATCTTATGAAAAAGACAAATTAATATTTAACTACTTGCGTCTTAATTAATCGATTAACGTTTAATCTATTAAATAATTTTATCCAATAAATTAACTAATTAAAATTTAATTAATTAAATATTTAATCGAAATAAAATTAGCGATTAAGTTTAAAACGACTTCAGTTTTAATTTTAATTAATTAGAACTATCCAAAAATAAATCAAAATTAAAATGTAGTTTCTTTTGTTTCTTTCCTTTTGATTCATAATCAAAAGGGATGCATTTGGTTTCCTAAACCAAAAGACACAAACCTTGGCCCTTTCCAAAATCAATATTTTAAAAAGGGCCTAGGCGTAGGCTTTTTCCAAAATCAAATATTTTGGAAAGGGTCTAGACTTATTCCAAACAAAATTTGGAATGAGCTTGATTATTTAAAGGCAAATCATATTTACCAAATAATGCCATTTGGCATCCCAATGGTCCAAACTATTTGAACCATTAGTTAGCCATATGACATCAACTAAACAAAGACATATCAATCACAACTATGAACCATATTGAATCACAAAATACACAAAACAAAATTTTGGAGATCTACCAAAAAAATGCACCAGCCGACGCCGATCGTCCCGGGGGTGAAGCCGCCGCCCCCGGTGCAATTTCCGGTGGGGGTGCCGCCGCCGATCGGCCGAGCACCCCAAAAGCCGACTTGTTTTTTTTTCTTTTCATGTATCGTTTTGCAAATAAAAAATCTTTCATCTTTTAATTAAGTTATTTAAACGATAAAATTAACTACCCAATTAATATGCTTATTGCTTAAGCTCGAAGCTCGCTCCGATACCATTGTTAGGAAATCTACGCGGGAACGCAGCGGAATTCAAAATTTATTTCCTTTTAACCAGGATCGACTTCGTTTAAACAACAAGCATAAAAGAAGTAGACCGTGAATACCTTACTTGATCTAATAGATCGACGCTTTAACAGTCTAAGGAGAGTAGTGGTGCATGGAGCCGCCCAAGCGTTCGGGCCTCTACCGCTAGTCCACACGAACAACCCTCCGGAATCCACAATTGAAATCCTACTAGAAAAATCCGGTTGCTAGACCGGCCTTTTCCTCTCTCAAAAACTCACTACTAGAAGCCCAATATTTTTCTCAAGAACAATTAGCTCTTGGAATTGTGATGTACAAAAGAGCTAGCCAAACCTCCCCTTTATAGGAGAACATGCATCCCTTGGGATTAGCTTCCTAGTAGATTGGAGAGAAAGAAAATATTTTCCTAATAAAATAAGGAAAATACCTTTGATTGATATCTCATTTAATTTAATATCTTATATTAAATATTTCCATGATATAGTCAATATCTAATATTGACTATATTTATCTTATTACCATAAATCATTTTACACATGTTTATATATCACACACACACACACACACACACACACACACACACACATATATATATATATATATATATATATATATATATATATATATATATATATATATATATATATATAATTATATATTACACATATAAATGTGTGTATATATATATATATTTGAAAAAAATGTGCACAAGCACAATCTATGTGCATGCATGTCACGTATGGGACCTCGATCCTCTTGTAAAAGGAACACATCAGGGGCTGTTGTGAAACAAAACGGCGTCGTTTTGTATTGAATCGACGCCGTTTTGTTCCGACATAAAAAAAACACACTCGAAACGACGCCGTTTCAAGATCACAGCACGGCACGGCAGAGGAAAACACGGCAGAGGATCCCAATTCGTCACGTATGTGACCATATATATTTATATATTAATATCTCATATTAATATATGGTAATACCATTAATTAAATTGCACAATCCAAGTGTATCTTATACACTTTAAATTGGCGCCCTATATACCAATATTTTGGCATCCGGAATATTCTTTAATTAATATAATGTAATGATTAATTAATTTGCAAACTATATGTGTATCAATACACATATATATTTTCGACAAACATATACATCATATGTATATTTAACTAATCAACATAATTAATATCTTGTATTTAATTTATTCATAATAAATAAATACCACCATATTAATTTTTCACCATAACACTTTATAGTCGAAATAAAAATTTTCTTATTTGGTTATCGCTATAACCGGATTTTAGTCCGGCTAGATGTTCATATGTGTGTGACCCGATAGGCTTCCAAATATGTTGGCCGTAGGCACAAAGTGCAATTATGAAAATGCCCTTCATGCCTAACGATCAAGGGATAGCGTCTAGCAACACACCGTGACCCCCAATCATCAGAAGAGCCAAATGCAATGACTACTACTTTCATGTGAAATGGTTACTATGCAAATATAATCATATCACAGTAATAATATCCATACGGTCATACGTCGAGTGTCAACATCAACGAACATATCTTATAATTTGGATATCATGCTCTCTCACAGTAACTCATTTACTTCCACATTGAGAAGATTCACAAGAGTAAGACATTCCTTATAAGAATGCCCTTTCAGATATTTACCCCTACTGATAGGGTACGCGATTCCTGGACGACCAAACATGTATACTCAACATGCTTCAGTATCACATCCAATCACTACTGCATGATCGCCCCATGGCTAGGGGAAACCTCAATAGTGTCAAAACATGACAATCCACACCGTGATGTCATGAAGACTCTGGTCATAGGATAATTACACAACCACCACATAGTGTAACACTTAACAGAGTAAGTGGGTTAGTCTAATGTATGCATTCTCTAATACACGTCCACTTACAGTCCAAGTGTCTCTAAACTTCGATAGACGAGATATATCCATGTCCTTAAAGACAGAAGACATCTAATATGTGCTAGCCTGTTTGTACAATCATTTCCCTGTTTAATAGTAGATAAGCCTAGAGACATTTTAGTACCAAACTTATTAAAGTGATTAGAGATCTCATAAACCATAATCGCCTATCATGGTTTCTCTATCACAGTTTAATACTAAGGACGTTATCATATAACAATTCATAACTAGTTCTTTAAAAGAACAAATATATGACAATAGAAAAGCCATTTAATATATGTGTATAATGAAAAAGAAATAGTAGAAATGATCCGACCCGGTCGGATTCGGTCCAACCTGATTTCGTCTAGGACACTATTTCAACACCAAGAAGGTTTATTATAGGCTGGGGATGAGCAAGGTTTGTGATGAATGCATGAAGGACTTCAAAGCGGGAGTGGACATCGTGTCCAAGTATTCCGTTCAGCCTCCTACTGCTCCTACTCCAACACCCTCTTCGGAGCCACAGAATCCGACCCCCACTGCTTAACTTAAGGGTTTTTTTGGAGATTTACTTAAGCACGTTTAAGCATTTAGGCTGATGGGGTGCCTTGCCCCCAGTATGCCATGCATTATCTTGCGGTTTTGGATGGAATACTTTAAACTGTCCTCTAATGTGAGGCCATCTTGCCAAATCCGTTATCCGGAGGTCGGAGTCGGTATTCGTTCGACCTTGCCTTTGCTGAATTTGACTTTTCGTAGGTTGGATGCCGAGCGGGTAAGTTAGGTTTTTGTTTGTTTACGGCGAGCGGGGTGAGTTCGGACTGATTTCTTACGTTGACTATTTCGGGACGAGCAGGGTTAGGTCGGACTGACTTCTCGTTTTTTAAGTAATTTCGAGCAGGGCCAGGTCGGAATGACTTCTCGCGTTGACTGTTTTGAGACAAGCAGGGTCTGGTCTGACCGACTTCTTATGTTTTAAGTAATGTCAAGTGGGGCCAGGTCTGACTGACTTCTTGCGTTGAATGTTTTGAGACGAGCAAAGTAAGGTCGGACTGACTTCTCATATTTTAAGTAATAAAAAGCGGGGCCAGGTTGGAATGAATTCTCGCATTGAATGTTTTGAGACAAGCACGCTCAGGTCGGACTGACTTCTCGTTTCTTAAGTAAAGGCGAGCGGGGCCAGGTCGGACTGACTACTCACATTGAATGTTTTGCGCATCCTAATTAGGGAGCTTGGTTAACGTGTCCTTATGGATTATCTCTCGTAATGATAGGACAAGGAAAACACGCATGCAATCAAATTTGAAAAGACTAGGCACTCTTAGAGAGGGATTTATTCAAACATAGTTTAAAACACATAGGACTGGTAATAAAGATTGCAAAAAAAGAAACATAAATGAAATTGCATGAATGGGAAAAATCAGGTATAAGGAACTTGCCGAGCTGTTCAAGCTAAGACTATTCCTTTGCTCTTTATTGTGGCCGCATAGCAGCTTCTAGCGACCTCCAGATCTCCCTTGATTTTGCTGAGCCATCCGCGGTTGGAAACTTCAAGCTTATGTGAGCCGGAGAAATTATGGCTCGAAGGTTGATTAGAGCGGTTCTTCTAAGGATGATGTTATACGCCGATGGGCCCGGACTACGACATAAGTGACCATGAGTGTTCTGCCCACTGGTTCTCTTCCAAAGTTTCTCTTGAGCCGAACCATTCTTATAGGATGAACTGGGGGACCGGCGAATCCGAACAGCGGTGCTGAGACCGGAGTCAACTCTGATTCTTTGAGGTTCATTGATTGAAAAGCCGAATACTAGAAAACATTGACAACACTAACTGTATCAATGCAAATCCTCTTTAACAGATTCTTGTAGACCACAGCCTCAATGACTAAGCCTTCATTATTTGTAACCAATGGAAGCGGATCCCTAGGACTATAAGTCATTTTCTGAGTAGGCCCTTGATCTCTTCTATTTGCATGTGAGTCCGTAGGTCAAGCATTAAGGCTCTCGACTTCCCTGAATGTATTTTCGGGGCCACCCATAATAGTGTTGATGGTGTTGATCGGGCGGTTGTCGATCTGTTGGTCTCCCTCGGGAGATAGGTCTCATCTTCTCTGGGGCTCTCCTTGTCACCCTCGGTCTTCGTTGAAATTCCTCCACAGGTAGTCATGCCGACCCGCTGCTCGATAGAATGAGATCGATCTATGACCTCAACCAGCTTCCCTTCAGCGATTGCTGCATCCACATCTCTCTGAAAATATCAGCAACCATCTAGATCATGCCTAATGTCCTTATGATATGTGCAGAATTTGCTTTGGTCTCTTCTTTTAGGAGGACTACGCATTAGAAGTGGAGTTCGGGCCAGACCCTTTCTCTCTATAACTGCGAGGACGTGTTCACATGCCCTGTTCAATACTGGGAAGTCTCTACACTATAGGGCATATCTTCTCTCAGACCAATCTGTGGCTAAGCCGGATGCTTGATCCCCTGTCGATTTCCTTCTCCTTTCGGAAGGTTCTTCCATCTTTTCCCTCTTATGCTCTACTTTTTCTAACTCCCATTTCAATCGGTTAGCTTCTTCTCATTGACAGTGCTTGAAGGCCATCTCCATGCACTCCTCCATAGACGTGGGTAATTTGCTGCACAGTTTGACGTATAGCCTTCCTTCTCTAAGCCCAGCCACAAAAGAAGCGCTCTGGATGTGGTCATCCGCCTCGTAAACTTGAATTGAATCTTCATTGAACCGCTTCATGTATTCAAGTGTGGTTTCATCCTTTTTCTGTTTGAGAGTAAATAGGTGGGTAACATTCCTCTAAAAAGGCTTCGCCATGATGAAGGTGTAGAGGAACATCTTTCCGAGCGTTTCGAAGCTGGAGATCGTCCTCGGCAGGTTTTCTTAAACCACTCCCTAGCTCGGCCACTCAGTAGTGCAGGGAAAGCTTTACGCTTCATCTCATCCGCAATGGAGTCGAGATTCATGTGAGTAAGATATTGAAACAGGTTGTCCTAACAAACCTTTGTTCTGTCATGCGGATCGAGCTTTGGTACCATGAATCTTGCGGGTCGGGAGTAATTGTCCACTACCACAGTGAAAGGAGAATCGAGGGTCAGTTCAGCGGATCTCTTCCTGGCTATGATGTCCAGTTCGGCTCAGGCTGCATCCATTGCAAGGGGGACTATCAACTTCTTTCTCAAATTTGAAGAGGACGAATGGTCGTTCTTCTTGGCCCGTTTAGGCTTAGGAGGAAGATGAGGTGTTTCTTCCCATGACCCATCGTTGGGATCTTTCTCCTCTAAGTTCTGCTCAAGTGAGTTCTCCTCCTACAGATCTCCCTACCGGTCTTGTTCCTGCAAATCTTCATCCAAAGGATCCTCCTCCTCCATATCTTCCCCACATCTTCTTCTGCTAAGGCGGTGTCGAGGATGGCTTGCTTGGTTGCATCGTATAGAGCCACAAGTTGATCCACCAAGGATTGTTGGGTGGTGTTGAGGGTGATTTCTTCCTGGTGTTGATTTTGGTTGTTGGCGTCCTAATATGTCACGTTTTTAGCGTGGTTGCCATTGGCCGCTTGCTGTCGTGTTGTCACCATATTGATTCCGGTACTTTGAACAAGACTGTCAGCGAGGCCCTCCTTCTAGCGCCAACTGACAATACTGGAAATCGTCAGGTATTAAATTTGGGGTTCCTTCCTCCAAGCAACAATCTATTCAAGGTGAAACCCTAAAAAATGTGGAACCAGGGGGTGTTTTTGCAGTGGTTTAGACCGCACTTGAGAAACTGTATCTCAAGCTGCCTACATATCCAATGTGTGTATCGGGATCAAGTCTTCGTATTTCCTTAGGGATTGTTTATATAAAGGGGGGCTTGTGCCCTAGCGTTGAGCGTAGCGTGTCCATGTTGGACTCTAATTTCGTGTTCTCTAAGAAATAGATAATGGTGATTTGATCCCCTTGATTTTTGGGATAATTATGGTCATATTTGAATGCCAGGATTAGAGTAGTTATTATTTGGGATTCTTTCCGTATTTATATGGTTTTAACGTGTATGCAGGGAATTCAGTCCGAGAAGGACTTAGGCTGACCTGTTGGGTCGGACATGGGTAGGCTGACCTTATGCCTCGGCCGACTTGTAGAGGTCGGGAGATAGTAGCCGAACTTGCTTAGCTCGGCTCCTGAGGATTCTGGCCCTTAAGGGGGGACTTTCTCTACCTTCATTTATTGGTGGATCATTGTGGGGATGACACATGGAGTGGTGCTGATCCGACCTCCGTCACCCAAAAACCTGGTGATTCCGGTGTTTCGCCTTTTAAGAAAACTGAGAGATAGTTTTCTCCAAGTCGTCATCATGAAGCCAAGATTTTATTAACAAACTCTTCGAATTTAAAGAAAAAAAATTAGGATTGCAATATTTCGTCTGGAGTACCTCCGTTCCCAAAAGAAATGGGTTATGAACGGACTGAATACGTGGCAGATGATGAAAGACAACATTCGGGAAGATTTTAGACCAATCGGGGAAGCGAAAGCTTGATCGAGGCATTGTTGGATTTTTTTATTCCCACAAGAAGCTCCAATCCATATGAATTTCGAGCCATGGAATAGGATTACCAGAAGTTTTGCATATTGAATTAAATTCCACGGCTTTACTGAGTTTGATCTTCTTACTGGTAGACCCCCATATTTATCTTCTTGATATACAACTTGATTAAAGTTGCCAATAAGAACCCAAGGTGCACTTAAGGTATCCGATAGGCGCATGAGATAATCCCATAGGTCGTTTCTAGGTATAGCAGTGGGAGAGGCATAAATGAGGGAAATAATCCATTGGACAGAAGTATTTTGAGTGATGGCCATAGTAAGACTTTGAGTTGTACATGTGACATAGTGTAGTGAGACTATTTCACCGTTCCAAAAGAACCATTACCCACAAGAAAATCCACGAGCTTCAACAACATGGACTTTTGAGATTTGAGAAGGCAATTTTATAGTGAATTTGTTTAGCTCGGAAGCTCGAGATTCTGCGTTCCATTAAAAAGAGGATTTCTGGTTTATATTCTGAGAGCAGAAACTGAAAATTATGCTAAAAATCAGAGGAGCAGCTCTCTTATAACAATGCGTTTCTTTGTTGCTTGTCCCTCTCGTAAAGATTGATGGGATTTTTCAGTGTTTTTGTCTGCACCTTTTTCTCTTACTTGCTTCAGAACCCGACTGGCTCTTTTTCTTGGATGCACCTGCGCCATTTAGTGTGTTAGAATTTGGCACTGTACCATCTTTTCTACCCTTGCTTTTAATTTGATTTTTATCAGTATTCTTTTTGGTCAATTCCACCTGTTGTGGTACTCCTCCATGAAGAGAAACCTGATTTGTTTTTGTTCTTAGATCAGTCGTTGACCATTTAGCAAAGTGGAAAATCTCAGAGTTCGTTCCAAACAAACCATGGCATACTTCCCATGAATATTTTCACGAATGAAAGAGTCAACTCTGATCACTTTATCAACTCTGTTGCTAAGCTTATGCAGGTACCGTGTTCGAAGCATTTCAACTAGAATTTCTGGGAATCTACCCATGCCATGGTGGTTGTAATTTTCTCTTTAGAGGGTTGGAAGAAAGGTTTCCATCGGCTGACTTATAGGTAGTGACACTGAATCACCCATGTGCCATTTCCAAGCGCAGTTTCAAATTTATCTTTTTTTAGTGATACGGACTACATAATATCCATGTTCTAAGTCTGTCATCTCTATTCTTTCAAGCGGCTTCCATAGAGCATTCAACCTTTGAACTAAGTAATTGTAAGAAACTGGGTGTGATCCTACTAGCACTAATACAATGTATTCCATCAGAACTTCAAAGTTAAGCTTGCTTGGGCGAGAGTAGTACTAGGATGGGTGATCCCCCCAGTAAGTCCTCATGTTGCATACCTCTAGAAAAATTAGTAATTATAGGAAACCGACTTACCACGGATCTTTATGATGAGGGCTTTCCTGCATGGCATCCAAAGATGAAAACATTCTTCAAGATGTATGATAATCTCGTCTTCTTCATGCTCATCGCCCATGAAGTTTTCTATAATATCTCCATATTCAATGAATTCACTATCTTCCTCTTTTCTTATACAAATTGATGTTTTGGCAAATCGAGCTCGCACCACATCTGCCCCGCTTCTATCTGCCCAGGCATTTGGTTGTTGGGAATTCGGATTAGCAGCTTTCCCTGGAGGCTTAGATCTATTAACGCTGCGGTCAATTTGATCTTGTACTTTCGCTGAAACCTTCATTGGAGATGATTCCATTTGGATTTTAAGGGAATCGGTAAACAATTTTGATGTGCAGAATCCACTCAAGTGTCCTTATCTATGTACGTTTTTTCCCTTACTTAAGAATACACATATCTTTTCTTACCGTTTAACAATTCACCGACTTGTTTGGGACATAGACCATTAGTTTTTGTCTTTTGTTGTCTGTTGGCTAAATCCAATAGTGTTATTCCTTTGAACTTTTTCCTCTATCAAAGTTGTGTATGGTCCAACCAATTTTGGCTCTGATTAATAATACGCTCCTTTCAACAACAACAAAAAAACATATTACCGACAAAAAACAAACAGAAGAGGTCGCTGACAGAGGTCGGACTAGAACCTCGCCCCGTGTCATCCCCATCATTTATAAAGCATTAAATGAAACTATGACATCAGGAGCCCCACTTTAAGCTCAAGGACAGATCTAAACCCCACTTTAAACTATGGCAACGTGGATTTTTTGCAGGTATTGAAAACCCATGAATTGAAATTACGTTGTGTGCTATGCTACCGAAACACAGTTTTCAAATGATAATTTACATAACATACAACACAAACTTTATACTTTTAAAGCATATTTTCTCAAGTTTCCCTTTCATTTATTTAACAAAACCGTTTCATCTTTCGTATGCCGTGACTTTTTGATGTTTCCTTAAACCATTTAAACATTTTTTTGGAATCTACGAAAACAAAAAGTGTGTGCGTATGTATCAAAGTATTCGTCAAAAAAATAAAAAATTAATAATAATTACTCCCTGCTTTGAAAATTACTCTTTTGTCCCGTCTATTATTATTTTTTTCTTTTCTTTTTTCGCTCTATCGTTACATACGAAATGAGTAAATCGTCTAGGGTTTGAGCAGTTGCACAATGCCACCGAGATTCAAAGGAAAAACGCCTCGGAAGCAAATGGGGAGACGAAAGGAGGAGCCACCCCCGCCAACGGCACCCCCGCCACCCCAGGCATCCCCGGCACCCCCACCAATGCCACTCTGGCACCCCCGCCAATGCTACCCCTGCCAACGTAGTGGATAGAGCTACCTCGTGAGATCACTTCCAACATTCTGCATAGACTTGGTGCGGTTAAGATACTGGAGACAGCACAAAAAGTATGTACCACATGGCGCAGCGTTTGCAAGGATCCTGCTATGTGGCGTGTGATGATGACGATCTGGCATATGTCATGGATCCTATGAAAATGTGCCGTCACACTGTAGATAGGAGCCAAGACCAGTTAGTTGAGATTAATCTGGAGCAACATTTTTCCGATGAATTGTTTGATTACATTGCCACAAGTTATTTTATTTTTTTATCTTTTGTTGTTGTTGTTGCTGAATTCATCTAATTAGTGCTTGATACTGTAATAGATTTTTTTTTTCTTGTGAGTAATTGCTGATGAATTCTCCTCCCGATACCATGAGTGGTACTTTAGAATGTGTAAAGTTCCTGAATGCCTCCTTAGTAACGATTCCAAGGAAGGATAGGATTTGGTACCCCAAGAAAAAAAAAAGCAACTTTTTCAATTATCTTTGTTTTACTTGTTGTGACCCTAACTAACTAACAAAAATAAAAACTGATGGATTCTTTATTCTTGTATGCTTATATGGAAGTTCATATGCCATCTGCTTTTTTTGCTTTTTGACCTGCTGATTCTACTTACAGATGTGGAAATCTCAGACGGCTTTGACTTGTTAGTTTCTCAAACTTATCTAATGTAGGTCTGACTGAAGAAGCCATAAAAAAATTTCCACAATTAGAGTCATAAAAAAATTTCCACAATTAGAGTCGTTGGATGTTTCTGTTTACTCTAAGTTTATGATGAAACTATTGAGTTGGTTGGCCGTTTGATGCGACGAACCGAATCAGAACGTTTCCCCGAATCAGATTAAGGTTCTCAATGCTGAGCTAAGAAAACCGGGGTTAGATAGTCCAATCTACACTCCGGGTCTAAACACCACAACGTAGGCTCAACTACGCTGATAAAGTTCAGGGAAAGGGTTGAATCTCTACAACGAAGAGATCACTCGCTCGCAAGCATCTTACCTAAAAGCTTATATATATAAGTTTTTCACTCGAAATATGTCTATCTTTTTATTGAAAAGAAAAGGCCTTATATAGGCTACAAACTTGGAGGAAAAACTCCTCATTTTCGATGTGGGATAAATAACCATACTTAAGAAAAATAAAGATAGTATCTTCCTTCAGCACTCTGCTGTTTCGGTCCATATCCGGAGCTTCAGTTGTCAAATAAATACGAGCCATATATGGATTTTATAGTTCTCAAAGAGATCTACAATGTTCATCAAGGACATAAATTCATCCGGATAAGTTAGAATTGTCAAAATAGCTCAAAACCGTAGCTGATCTTCAATTTCCAGAATTCTTTAGGCTGCAGCATAAATAGTACATCGAATAGGCTTCACTTCAGATTCGTTAGGCTGTCCAACGTCTTCATGCATTTGCAACACGAGGTTGAGCATTCCATCTCTTACTCTTTTCCTTTGCAAACATGTCAAAGGCCCATCTCGTATCACTAATGGATCAACACTTCGAATGGGTGTTAGTGGATTAGGAATGTGGTCATGAATCACATCATTCCCTCCAGGTTGGGAAGGATCTGTCCTCAGATCATAGGGGTCATCAAAATGTGACAAATCAGCCACATTGATGGACATGGATACACTCCATTCAGGCAGAATATCAATCTTGTATGCATTGTTGTTAATGCGCTCCAATACTTGAAATGGTCCATTACCACGCGGATGTAGCTTTGTCTTGCGTTGTTTGGGAAATCTGTCTTCGCGAAAATGCAGCCAAACCCAATCACCAGGTTCGAAAATGTCTTACTTACGCCCTTTGTTTGCTTGCTTCATGTAGCGTTCAGTTGCCTTCTCGACATTCTTTCGACCAGTTTCGTGTAGTTCACGCACTAATATTTGCTCACCGTCCAAGCTAGTTTGGCTACCTGTAGGAAATGATGCGAAAGTAAATGGTGTCTCAGGATTGAATCCATAAACTACTTCAAGTGGAGTAAATCGAGTGGCAGAATGTTTAGAACGATTGTAGGCAAATTCAATATACGGCAAACAATTTTCCCAATTATTTAAGTTCTTTTGGACCACACAACGCAATAACTGACCCAAAATTCGATTAACAACCTCAGTTTGACCATCAGTCTGGGGATGGTATGCAGTAGAGTATTACAAATATGTCCCCAAACGTGACCACAATACTCGCCAAGAATGACTTATGAATTTAACATCACGATCACTGACAATAGTACGAGGCACACCCTATAAACGCACAATTCTTTGAAAACAGATCAGCAATATGTGAGGCATCATTGGTTTTATTACATGCAATAAAGTGTGCCATTTTCGAGAAACGATCAACCACCAGAAAGACGGAATCCTTACCAAATGGAGACCATGGTAAGCCTAACACAAAATCCACAGACAGATCGGTCCAAGGGGATGTAGGAATAGGTAGTGGGGTAGGATTGGAAACAAGGTAGAAACACAAGCAAACAAGCAGTAACACCAAACAAACAATATAGCAACACCAAGATAGAAAGAGTATCACCTATAATTCGATGCCTGACACAACTTCCGTTCACTTTTTATTTTATTTTATTTTTTTTAAATAAAGGCCGAATTAATTTGAGAAGGTGAGAGCCAAAAGTCTAATATTATACCACCCCTTTGGTGTCTCAAATGCAAGAGACCTTTGGTGGTTCAATGGTGTGAATTAAATGTTGATTAATGGTATAGACTCTTGGTGTTTTTGGTGTGCAAGGGCCGAAAATTTTGTGGAGGAAAAAGGGTATTATATGGCTGATTTTTGTGTGTTTGGGGGGCTGTTTCAGCATGTTTTGGGGCTGTTATAGGACTGATGTGGTAGGTGTAGGCTGTTTGTGGGGCTGTTTGATGTTTGGGAATGAAGATATGAAGAAATAACGAAGATGGGATGAACACATCATGAATATACTAAAAATACAAGGCAAGGTTTAAGTATATCATGTTGCTATATGAACATATATGAATTTTTTATGCAAATAACATGAAGATAGTAAGAATCATAAGGCAAAATATTGAACAATATGCGATTATAAAGGCTAAATAAATAAAATTGCATCCATTTTTTTATTTCTTTTTTTTTATGAAAATTAAGAAAAGAAAAAGAGGATATTTGTGTACCGTTAATCACGGGGCTCTGCTACGTTCTGATACGATTCCTGACGAACCGAATCAGAATGTTGCCCGGATCGGATTAAAGGTTCTCAATGCCGAGCTAAGAAAACCGTTGTTAGATAGTGTAATCTACACTCCGGGTCTGAACACCACAACGTAGGCTCGACTACGCTGATAGAGTTCAAGGAAAGGGTTGAATCTCTACAACGAAAAGATGATTCGCTCGCAAGCGTCTAAGCTAAAAGCTTATATATAAGTTTTTCAGTCAGAATAATCTTTTTATTGAAAACAAAAGGCCTTATATAGGCTACAAACTTGGAGGAAAAACTCCTCATTATCGATGTGGGAAAAATAACCATACTTCAGAAAAATAAAGATAGTATCTTCCTTTAGCACCCTGCTGTTTCGGTCCATATCCGGAGCTTTAGTTGTCCAATAAATACGAGCCATATATGGATTTTGTAGATCTCAAAGAGATCTACAACTTTCATCGAGGACATAAATTCATCCGGATAAGTTATAATTGTCAAAATAGCTCAAAACCGCAGCTGATCTTCAATTTCCAGAATTCTTTAGGCTGCTGCATAAATAGTACATCGAATAGGCTTCACTTCAGATTCGTTAGGCTGTCCAACGTCTTCATGCATTTGAAACACGAGGATGGGCATGTTGGAGAAAATGTCCATTTATGTCCATAGTCTTAGTGGCCATAAAACATGAGTTAGTGGCCTTAACTTTTACTTAGTGCCATAAGTGAATAGTAGTGGTCATTATTGAGAGTTAAAGACCTTAGGAGTGGGAGTTACTTTTTCCACCAATATAAACCCTCTTTGGTGGAAATGTCACAACACAAGTTTTTCCAAATAATACTTTTTCCATCTCATTTAGTAAGGTAGTTTGTTTTTTGTTGAAGAGATTCTGAAGCACCAAGAGTTCGTTGAGTTCAGAAGCTGAAGTACCTCAATTCTAAACACGTAATTGGGTTATCCTGGGAGACAAGTGCTAAACCGTGGGTACTGCCGGAGCATAATTGTCTTAAGGACAAAGATTAGCTCGTCCCGGTTACATATCCTTGTTGTTTTTCTTTCTGTTTTTTCTTTCTGTTTGTGTCAGTCCAGAAGATAATAAAATTGTTCTTCATCATTTCTGTTCTTTATTTTTTTTACTTTCGCATTGTAATACTTTGGGTATAACAATCTTAAGACAATTCTTTTCATAGCCTCTTTGCTCTAAAAAGTATATCTTTGCGAAATGAAAAAAAAATTTCAGTCTGCTTGCTGAACTTTTTATTTTTTCTGTTCGTTCTGAGTATCATCTGTGATACTCAGTTGGTCGGTGTCTTCCTTTTTGGTATCGGTTTCTGGTAAAACCGGTCCGTTTTTTTTGGTATTGGTTTTTGGTAAAAACCGGTCCATTTTCCTTTTTGGTATGGGTTTCTGGTAAAACCGGTCCATCTTCCTTTTTTAGTATTGGTTTTTGGTAAAAACCGGTCCATCTTCCTTTTTTTATCATTTTCTGGAAAAAACGATTTTCTACTTTTTTCTCTCATTTTTTGGCAAAAATGACTCAGTTGTGTTGTTGATCTTCTGTTTTTTATTCTGAACAGAAATGACTATTGTTAATGTTGCGTCATTGACATCCACTCGTGGAAGTGAAAACGTTGTTGCGGTTGCTGTTTCTCATGGTAAGACACCAGAAAAATTAAATGTGAAAAATCACTGAGGTGAATCTTAATGTGAATGTGTCTGTTGTGACACTTAATTAAGTGTTCGAGAGAGAATTGTTAAAATATAATTCTTTCTTTGATTATAGTGATATAATCTACCGTGACACAATATTATGTTGTACTAAGAAATATTATTTCGATCCAAGTTGTATGCGAAATAACAGTTTATGTTCTGTTTTTGAACAGAAATGAAAGAAATTCAAGTAAAGATCGAGGATGACATGGATCTAATCTATGAAGAGACATATGATTGGTGCGTAGACACATGTGCTACACAACATATGTGTTCGAACAAATCTTTACTCTGGGGATACCATAATATTAAAGAAAATGTTTTCATGGCAAATTCAACAAAGTCCGAAATCGTTGGATATGAGAATATCACGTTGAATTTAAAAATGGAAATTATCCGTTATCGAAATATTACGCATGTGCCGGACCTAAATGGAAATTATATTTCGGTCCTCACTTACACTGGTTACAAGTTAGAATTTGTTGCTAACAAATTCGGACTTTCACTGAGAATGGATTGGTGATTGGCGAAGGCACTCGCAGTCGATAAATTGTTTTTATGGACCTTCAGATTGTAAAATAAAATTAGAATAATTTTATGTTTGCATAAATGTGATTGTGGGTATGTATGAGCTCAATGTTTTGACTATTGTACGAAATCAATTTGCCCGTTTAAGGCATAATTAATTAAGACATGGATTGAGACTTATTAGATTTGGACACGTAAATAATAATTCTATTCGACGGATGATGAACTTAGATTTATTACCTAATTTAAAATTTAATAATAATGAAAAAGCCAATATATGTGTCGAAGCTAAAATGACTAAGGCACATTTTCCTTCCGTGGAAAGAATCACCGAACCGTTAGATTTGATTCATACAGACTTGTGTGATTTAAAATTTGTACAAACGAGAGGCGGTAAAAAATACTTTGTAACTTTAATCGATGATTGTACAAGATATTTTTATGTCTATTTGCTAAGTAGCAAAGATGAGACACTTGAGGCTTTTAAAAACTATAAGAATGAAATCGAGAATCAACTTAGCAAACGAATCAAGAAGGTTCGTAGTGATAGAGGTGGTGAATATGATGCACCGTTTAATGAATTATGTTTAGACTCTGGCATTATCCATCAAACGACTGCACCTTATGCACCTCAATCAAACGGTATTGCTGAACGGAAAATCGTACTCTTAAGGAGATGATGAATGCTATGTTGATAAGTTCGGGTTTACCTCAGAACTTGTAGGGGGAAGCGATACTTTCCACCAATGTCATTCTTAATAGAGTTTTGTCTAAAAAAAATGGATAAAACACCCTACGAGTTATGGAAAGGCTACAAGCCTAGCTTCAAATACTTGAAAGTGTGGGGGTGTTTAGAAAAGGTCGAAGTGCCCTAAACAAACAAAAATTGGGCCTAAAACAATAGATTGTATATTTATCGGTTATGCAAATAACAGTAGTGCACATAGATTTCTAGTGCATAAATATGACAATCCGGATGTTCACGTGAATACAATCATAGAATCAAGAAATGCTGTATTTTTTGAGGATGTATTTCCATGTAAAGAAAGAAGTCAAGAAAACTTAACCTTAAATAAGCGGGCACATGAACCAACAAGTGAAACTACTCCAGAAACTGAGGAACCAGAACCTCGTAGGAGTAAACGGGCAAGGACTTCAACGTCTTTCGGTCCTGATTTTTTCACCTATATGGTAGAAAACGAACCAAGTACATATGCTCAGGCTATGTCAAATCCAAGCGCAGCTTACGGAAAGAAGCAGTCAATAGTGAAATCGATTCCATTATGCAAAATCATACTTGGGAATTAGTAAATATCCCACCGGGACATAAACCTCTCGGTTGTAAGTGGATTTTTAAGAAAAATTAAAGGTGATGGATCGATCGATAAATATAAGGCCAGATCGTAGCTAAAGGTTATCGTCAAAAGAAGGTCTTGACTTCTTCGATACATATTCACCGTTACTCGGATCAGTCGATACGAGTTCTTATCGCAATTCTTGCGTAAATAATTTAGAAATACATCAAATGGATGTAAAGATCGCTTTCTTAAATGGTGATTTGGAAGAAGAAATCTATATGGAACAACCCGAGGGTTATGTGGTTCCAGGTCAAGAACACAAAGTATGTCGACTCGTTAAGTCATTGTATGGGCTTAAGCAAGCGCCCAAACAATGACACTAAAAATTTGATCAAACGATGTTATCAAATGGGTTTAAAATTAACGAGTGCGATAAATGTGTTTATGTCAATAACACTTCTAATTCCTTTGTGATAGTATGTCTATATGTTGATGACATGTTAATCTTGGGAAGTACTCATGATATAATCATGAATACTAAGAAGATGTTAACAAGAAACTTCGATATGAAGGATATGGGAGTTGCAGATGTAATTTTTGGGATTAAAATCTCTAGAATGTCGGATGGACGTGCATTGTCACAGTCTCATTATGTTGAGTCTGTTCTAAAAAGATTTAATGTCTTTAATGAAAGTCCGATAAAAACTCCTATTGACTTGACTATGCACTTAGTCAAAAATAAAGGAGAACCTGTGTCTCAGTTAAAATATTCACAAATCATAGGATGTCTGATGTACATAACCAATTGTACTAGACCAGACTTAGCATGTGCTGTAAATAAACTGAGCAGATTTACAAGTAATCCAAGTGGGGATTATTGGAAAGCATTGAATAGAGTACCGAGGTACTTAAAATGCACAATGAATCTTGGATTACGGTACACGAGATATCCAGCAGTATTAGAAGGATACTGTGATGCAAATTGGATATCTGACTCGAAAGAATCAAAGTTCACAAGTGGATATGTATTCACTATTGGTGGTGCTGTTGTGTCATGGAAATCCACAAAGCAAACTTGCATTGCTCGTTCCACTATGGAAGATGACTTCATTGCATTGGACAAGGCAGGAGAAGAAGCAAAATGGCTTCGTAATTTCCTCGAGGATATTCCATGCTGGACTAAGCCTAATGCTACTATAAGCATACATAGCGATAGTCAGTCGGCTATAAGCCGGTCACAAAATAGTATGTACATTGGTAAGTCAAGACATATTCGTCGTAGACATAATACCATTAAACAACTGATCTCTAACGGCGTGATTTCCGTCGATTTTGTTAAATCGAATGACTATCTTGCGGATCCGCTAACAAAAGGTTTACCTAGAGATCAAATGTCAAAATTGACAGACGGAATGGGACTGAAGCCAATTATGACAGAAACTTTGTAATCATAACCCCACCATGTTGACTGGAGATCCCAAGATCATGGTTCAAAGAGACAACTAAGTTATGAAGGTTCATTAAACACTTACCCATTCTATGAATAAAAGTGTTATCTGTCAGGTGTGTAAGGATAAGTGAAAACTTTTAATGATTCCTAGAGCTTGATTAAATTCGAGTAGGGTATGGAAGAATACTCTTGATAGGAGGTCACCTATGTAAGTGTGAAGTGGGGCCGCTTCTGTGAGAATTCAGTGGCTTGAAATCTCTAACGCACTTTCTGAAACCAGGGTGTTTCATGGCCAAAATGAGCACAACCATGAGAACCAATACGTGTTAAGGGAAATATTGTGTGAGTACTATTGTTTGGTTTTACATTAAAGGCTGAACGGTTCAAGACATAGTTCACTGATTAGCCGAGTAGATCCGATAGTATTTCACTAAGGCAGGTTCAAAGCCAGAAGCTACCTCTCCTGATGCAATATTTTTTGTCAGAATCTCTTTAGGGTCTGCATTTGCATTAATGTCCATTTTGTGGGGGATTGCTGGAGAAAATGTCCATTATGTCCATACTCTTAGTGGCCATAAAACATGAGTTAGTGGCCTTAACTTTTACTTAGTGCCATAAGTGAATAGTAGTGGTCATTATTGAGAGTTAAAGACCTTAGGACTGGGAGTTACTTTTTCCACCCTCTTTGGTGGAAATGTCACAACACAAGTTTTTCCAAATAATACTTTTTCCATCTCATATAGTAAGGTAGTTTGTTTTTTGTTGAAGAGTTCTGAAGCACCAAGAGTTCGTTGAGTTCGTGGTCAAGTACCTCAATTCGAGCAGTAATTGGGTTATCCTGGGAGACAAGTGCTAAACCGTGGGTACTGCGGAGCATAATTGTCTTAAGGACAGAGATTAGCTCGTCCCGGTTACATATCCTTGTTGTTTTTCTTTCTGTTTTTTATTTCTGTTTGTGTCAGTCCTGAAAATAATAAAATTGTTCTTCATCTTTTCTATTCTTTACTTTTTTACCTTCGCAATGTAATAATTTGGGTATAACAGGGCATTCCATCTCTTACTCTTTTCCTTTGCAAACATGTCAAAGGCCCATCTCGTATCACTAATGGATCAGCACTTCGAATGGGTGTTAGTGGATCAGGAATGTGGTCATGAATCACAGCACCGTTCCTGCCCTTTGTTGAGTTCATTGGCATTTAATAAATTGGTAGTGATAAGAAGTTCATTTGAATTCCATAAAGAGGGACTTGGATCTACTTCCGGGAGTGATGAAGAAGCTCTCGCGATTGCAAGAAGCATGCCGGATTTGCGTCACTTCAATTGTCAGAAAATAATTTGACAAATGAAGGCTTGGAAACTATTCTTCACGGCTGTCATCATTTGAAATCACTTGATCTTTATCGTTGTTATCATCTTAAACTTGAGGGATCAGCTCTAGAGGAAAGATTGTCATCCCAAATAAAATGTCTCAAGATTTCCGAATGCTCTGTTGCAGAATGGTTTAGAGAAATTAATTGGCATGATGATTAGGAGTCTACTTGGTCTGATTCAATCGATTTTGGTCATTTTATAAGTCCCAACTATTTTAGACAATTTTGTATTACGTAGTAGTAGATCAAAATTGAACTACTTAATGATCAATGCAACATGTTTCTTTAATCTGATTTGATTTTACCTTGTGTATGTGTTTTCATTGTTTAATGAAAAAATGAAAATGTTGAATGTATGTCAATGTTGAAAATTGAAATTGCAAGGGTCATAATTCATCTACAGGTCCAGAACCGGATTTGACAGTGTATACTCCTCTGTTTGAGTAATGCCATATAGTTCTATCTCTATTGGATTGCTGAATGATGTTATACCCAAAGTATTACAATGCGAAGGTAAAAAAATAAAGAACAGAAAAGATGAAGAACAATTTTATTATATTCTGGACTGACACAAACAGAAAGAAAAAACAGAAAGAAAAACAACAAGGATATGTAACCGGACGAGCTAATCTCTATCCTTAAGACAATTATGCTCCGGCAAGACCTAACGTTTAGCACTTGTCTCCAGGATAACCCAATTACCTGTTCAGAATTGAGGTACTTCAGCTTCTGAACTCAACGAACTCTTGGTGCTTCAGAATCTCTTTAACAAAAAACAAACTACCTTACTATATGAGATGAAAAAAAATATTATTTGGAAAAACTTGTATTGTGGCATTTCCACCAAAGAGGGTTTATGTAGGTGGAAAAAGTAACTCCCACTCCTAAGGTCTTTAACTCTCAATAATGACCACTACTATTCACTTATGGCACTAAGTAAAAGTTAAGGCCACTAACTCATGTTTTATGGCCACTAAGAGTATGGACATAAATGGACATTTTCTCCAACAAACCCCCACAAAATGGACATTAATGCAAATGCAGACTTCTGAAGATATTCTCGACGAAAATATTGCATCGGAGAGGTAGCTTCGGCTTTGAACCGCCTTAGTGAAATACTATCGGATCTACTCGCTAATCGATGAACTATGTCTTGAACCGTTCAAATTTTTAATGTAAAACCAAAAATAGTACTCACACAATATTTCCTTAACACGTATTGGTTCTCATGGTTGTGCTCATTTTGGCCATGAAAACCTGGTTTCGTAAAGTGCGTTAGAGATTTCAAGCCACTGAATTCTCACGCGAAGCGCCCCACTTCACACTTACATAGGTGACCTCCTATCAAGAGTATTCTTCCATACCCTACTCGAATTTAATCTAGCTATAGGAATCATTAAAAGTTTTCACTTATCCTTACACACCTGACAGATAACACTTTTATTCATAGAATGGGTAAGTGTTCAATGAACCTTCATAACTTAGTTGTCCCTTTGAACCATGATCTTGGGATCTCCAGTCAACATGGTGGGGTTACCATTACAAAGTTTCTGTCGTAATTGGCTTCAGTCCCATTCCGTATGTCAATTTTGACATTTGATCTCTAGGTAAACCTTTTGTTAGCGGATCCGTAAGATTGTCCTTCAATTAAACAAAATCGACGGAAATCACGCCGTTAGAGATCAGTTGTTTAATGGTATTATGTCTACGACGAATATATCTTGACTTACCATTGTACATACTATTTTGAGCCCGGCTTATAGCTGACTGACTATCGCTATGTATGCTTATAGGAGCAATAGGCTTAGTCCAGCATGGAATATCCTCGAGGAAATTATGAAGCCATTCTACTTCTTCTCATGCCTTGTCCAATGCAATGAACTCAGCTTCCATAGTGGAACGAGCAATGCAAGTTTGCTTTGTCGATTTCCATGACACAACAGCACCACCAATAGTGAATACATATCCACTTGTGGACTTTGATTCTTTCGAGTCGATATCCAATTTGCATCACGATATCCTTCTAATATCTTTGGATATCTCGTGTACCGTAATCCAAGATTCATTGGGAATTTTAAGTACCTCGATTACTCTATTCAATGCTTTCCAATGATCCTCACTTATATTACTTGTAAATCGCTTTCGCTTTATTTACAACACATGCTATGTCCGGTCTAAGATACGCTTGGTTATGTACATCGATACGACCTATGATTTGTGAATATTTTAACTGAGACACAGGTTCTCCTTTACTTTTGACTAAGTGCATAGTCAAGTCAATTGGTGTTTTTATCGGACTTTCATTAAAGACATTAAATCTTTTTAGAATAGACTCAACATAATGAGACTGTGACAATGCAAGTCCATCCGACATTCTAGAGATTTTAATCCCCAAAATTACATCTGCAACTCCCATATCCTTCATATCGAAGTTTCTTGTTAACATCTTCTTAGTATTCATGATTATATCATGAGTACTTCCCAAGATTAACATGTCATCAACATATAGACATACTATCACAAAGGAATTAGAAGTGTTATTGACATAAACACATTTATCGCACTCGTTAATTTTAAACCCATTTGATAACATCGTTTGATCAAATTTTTGGTGCCATTGTTTTGGCGCTTGCTTAAGCCTATACAATGACTTAACGAGTCGACATAATTTGTGTTCTTGACCTGGAACCACATAACCCTCGGGTTGTTCCATATAGATTTCTTCTTCCAATTTACCATTTAAGAAAGCAGTCTTTACATCCATTTGATGTATTTCTAGATTATTTACCGCAACAATTGTGATAAGAACTCGTATCGACGTGATCCGAGTAACCGGTGAATATGTATCGAAGAACTCAAGACCTTTTTTTTGACGATAACCTTTAGCTACTAGTCTGGATTTATATTTATCGATTGATCCATCAGTCTTGAATTTTTTCTTAAAAATCCACTTACAACCGAGAGGTTTATGTCTTGGTGGGATATTTACTAATTCCCAAGTATGATTTTGCATGATGGAATCGATTTCACTATTGACTGCTTCTTTCCAGAAAAACACTTCTGGATTTGACATAGCCTGAGCATATGTACTTTGTTTGTTTTCTACCATATAGGTGAAAAAATCAGGACCGAAAGACGTTGAAGTCCTTGCCCGTTTACTCCTACGAGGTTCTAGTACCTCAGTTTCTGGAGTAGTTTCACTTGTTGGTTCATGTGCCTGCTTATTTAAGGTTATGTTTTCTTGAATACTTTCTTTACATGAAAATACATCCTCAAAAAATACAGCATTTCTTGATTCCATGATTGTATTCACGTGAACATCCGGATTGTCAGATTTATGCACTAGAAATCTATGTGCACTATTGTTATTTGCATAACCGATAAATATACAATCTATCGTTTTAGGCCCAATTTTTATTTGTTTAGGTTTAGGCACTTTGACCTTTGCTAAACACCCCTACACTTTCAAGTATTTGTAGCCTTTCCATAACTCGTAGGGTGTTTTATCCATTTTTTTAGACAAAACTCTATTAAGAATGACATTGGCGGAAAGTATCGCTTCCCCCCACAAGTTCTGTGGTAAACCCGAACTTATCAACATAGCATTCATCATCTCCATAAGAGTACGATTTTTTGTTCTCAAAGAATACCGCTTTGATTGAGGTGCATAAGGTGCGATCGTTTGATGGATAATACCAGAGTCTGAACATAATTCATTAAACGGTGCATCATATTCACCACCTCTATCACTACGAACCTTCTTGATTCGTTTGCTAAGTTGATTCTCGAATTCATTCTTATAGTTTTTAAAAGCCTCAAATGTCTCATCTTTGCTACTTAGCAAATATACATAACAGTATCTTGTACAATCATCGATAAAAGTTACAAAGTATTTTTTACCGCCTCTCATTTGTACAAATTTTAAATCACACAAGTCTGTATGAATTAAATCTAACGGTTCGGTATTTCTTTCCACGGACGGAAAAGGTGCCTTAGTCATTTTAGCTTCGACACATATATGGCATTTTTCATTATTATTAAATTTTAAATTAGGTAATAAATCTAAGTTCATCATCCGTCGAATAGATTTATTATTTACGTGTCCCAATCTATTGTGCCATAAGCAATAAGTCTCAATCCATGTCTTAATTATTTATGCCTTAAACGGGCAAATTGATTTCGGTACAATAGTCAAAACATTGAGTTCATACATACCCACAATCACATTTATGCAAACATAAAATTATTCTAATTTTATTTTACAATACGAAGGTCCATAAAAAACAATTTATCGACCAGAGTGCCTTCGCCAATCACCAATCCATTCTGTGAAAGTCTGAATATGTTAGCAACAAATTCTAACTTGTAACCCAGGCTGGTAAGCTGAGGACCAGAAATATAATTTCCATTTAGGTCCGGCACATGCTGAACATTTCTGATAACCAGATAATTTCCATTTTTTAAATTCAACGTGATATTCCCATATCCAACAATTTCGGACTTTGTTGAATTTTCCATGAAAACATTTTCTTTAATTTTATGGTATCCCCAGAATAAAGATTTGTTCGTACATATATGTTGAGTAGCACCTGTGTCTACGCACCAATCATATGTCTCTTCATAGATTAGATCCACGTCATCAGAAGATAAACTGTTATATCGCATACAACTTGCATCAAAATAATATTTCTTCGTACAACATATTATTGTGTCACGGTAGATTATATCACTATAATCAAAGAAAGAATTATATTTTAACAATTCTCTCTCAAACACTTAATTAAGTGTCACAACAGACACATTCACATTAAGATTCACCTCAGTGATTTTTCTCATTTAATTTTTCTGGTTTCTTACCATGAGAAACAGCAACCGCAACAACGTTTTCACTTCCACGAGTGGATGTCAATGACGCAGCATTAACAGTATTCATTTCTATTCAGAATAAAAAAAACAGAAGATCAACAACACAACTGAGTCGTTTTTGCCAAAACAAACGAGACAAAAAAGTAGAAAATCATTTTTGCCAGAAAACGATAAAAATGGAAGATGGACCGGTTTTTACCAAAAACCAATACCAAAAAAGGAAGATGGACCGGTTTTACCAGAAACCAATACCAAAAAGGAAAGGACCGGTTTTACCAGAAACCGATACCAAAAAGGAAGATGGACCGGTTTTACTAAAACCAATACAAAAAAAAATGGACCGGTTTTACGAAACCCGATACCAAAAAAGAGACATCGACCAACCGAGTATCACGGATGATACTCGAATCGAGCGAAAAATAAAAAGTTCAAAGAAGCGGATCAAATTTATTTTTCATTTCGCAAAGATATACTTTTTAGAGGAAAAAGGCTTTGAAAAGAATTGTCTTAAGATTATTATACCCAAAGTATTACAATGCGAAGGTAAAAAAATAAAGAACAGAAAAGATGAAGAACAATTTTATTATATTCTGGACTGACACAAACAGAAAGAAAAAACAGAAAGAAAAACAACAAGGATATGTAACCGGGACGAGCTAATCTCTATCCTTAAGACAATTATGCTCCGGCAAAGACGCACGGTTTAGCACTTGTCTCCCAGGATAACCCAATTACCTGCTCGTAACTGAGGTACTTCACTTTCGAACTCAACGAACTCTTGGTGCTTCAGAATCTCTTCAACAAAAAACAAACTACCTTACTATATGAGATGAAAAAAAAATATTATTTGGAAAAACTTGTATTGTGACATTTCCACCAAAAAGAGTTTATATAGGTGGAAAAAGTAACTCCCACTCCTAAGGTGTTTAACTCTCAATAATGACCACTACTATTCACTTATGGCACTAAGTAAAAGTTAAGGCCACTAACTCATGTTTTATGGCCACTAAGAGTATGGACATAAATGGACATTTTCTCCAACAAATGATAGGGATGTTCTTGATTGCATCTATTTCATGTGGTAAGAAAGTCTGCTTAATTAGCTGTAGATTCCAATTTCCATTCTCTAGCAGTTGATCCACAGTTTGTTATGGCCAAAGGTATAGATCTTAAAGTTACGCTCCAAGGGCACCCATGGCTGACTCCATATGTTAATGGATTTACCATCTCCAACAGACCACCTAATACCTTTTGTGAGAAGATCCTTAATTTACCATCTCCAACAGACCACCTAATTTACCATCTTCTTAATTGTTCTTGAATAATCCTAGTTTCTGGACAATCTAATAAAGAAAGAACACCAAACTGACAATCCAAGAGGCAATGCGTATACCATACGTTCCAACTTCTAATATCAAAGTTACAGAGAGCACAGAGACTATAAGGAAAATTTAATTTGCTTGTCATATATAAATTCCACAGTACGCAAGATCTTTTTATTATGTGCAACTTTCCACAAAATCTATGAAACTTTATTATTACTTGAAAACTTCATTTAAGACCGGTGGGAAGAGAAAAGCATATTCGCAGATTCAGAGGAAGGGCCATGAATTTACCCATGTTGTCCTATTGATTAGAGAATGACCGCAAAAACAACCACTCAGACTGAAACTCGGTGGTAGAATATGGCCCTATTGATATTCTGGTGGAGGAGTGTATGGAATTGTGGAGGCCATGGCGAAGAGCGGTAATTGTGAAAGTCTTGGGCCGGAATGTCTAGTATCAAATTGTTCACCAGAAGCTGACAAGCATGTGGTGCACCAGAGGAGAGCGGGATATAATTGATCTAGACCAAGATTACTATTGTCCGATTTGCGAATAATACAGATTACGAGAGCACTCACCATGGGGCCATGGCGAATTCAAGGCCACTATCTCACCGTTATGAAATGGAGGCCGATCTGCCAACCTTGCTGTCAGTTTTGGTGACTTAATCTCTAAACTGATAAATAAACTGGTGAAACTAATCTGGAAAACTGAGAATGAGAATGATG
The DNA here is from genome assembly GCA_026214975.1 of Gentiana macrophylla. Lineage (NCBI taxonomy): Eukaryota > Viridiplantae > Streptophyta > Magnoliopsida > Gentianales > Gentianaceae > Gentiana > Gentiana macrophylla. The sequence goes on along the minus strand of CM047806.1, from coordinate 59,536,032 downwards.
GTTAGTTTTTTTAGGATAAGTACATTCAGTTCTGTGAAAGTCAATTTGATGAAGTGCAACTGAGTTTATTCTGAAGTCAGCAGTCAGTTTTGGTCTGCTGAGTTTTGCTGAGTATAACTGAGTTCTACATCTGAGCAGTCTATTACAAGTCTAGGAGAGTCAGTTCTGAACTGAGTTTCATCTGGTGGATAACAATTGGAGTTGGGGTCCACATTTGGGGTATTATGACAATTTCGACAAAGATCTTATGGCGGTTAGGGTTAGGGATTTGTGCCTATAAATACCAATGTTGTAATCAATGTAGAGTGTGTCTTTCACATTTGTGAAGATCCTTGTAATTATGTGCATAATAAACTATCTCCTTTTCTGTCCGTGGAGTAGTCGGCACAACACCGGAAACCACGTTAAATCACTGTGTTCTCTTTGTTTATGTGTTTTATCAATTCCGCCATACTTTTATGTTTGCATTGCTTCTGTGTGTTAATCCTTCTAAGCTTGAAAGTCTCTCATCTGTGTTTTAACAAATTGGTATCAGAGCATCAGGTTCAAGATTCAAAGAGAAGTTGCAGGTTGAACAGAGTTGATCTTCACCAAGACCGGTGACCGGTTCTAGGATTTAGTGATCAAAGGTTTGTTCTTTAGTAAGGAGGATGTCAGCAATGAATGTAAATATTGATAAATTTACATGGATGAACAGTTTCAGTTTGTGGCAAATCAAGATGCAGGCCTTGTTAAAGAAACAAGGATTGTGGACTCAATTATCTGATAGAGGGGATGCCAGTTCTGCAGATTATGCCAGTATGTAGGAGAAATCACATTGAACCATCATGTTGTGCTTGTCTGATGATGTTTTCACATAAGTTGCTGAGGAAGACACCACTGCCAAGTTATGGCTGAAGCTGTTGGATGTAATATCGCCGGACGGATCTAGATCCGCCTGATTACGCAGTGGAATAAACAAGAGGATCACGATCATATAAAATTAAACTACATAATTTATGATCTACCTACAAGAAGGTGAGATCTACTTACCAATCAAAAAGGATGAACTCCAAGATTGGGAAGCCAAGATCCGAATAGTTGAGATGCCACGATCTTTCGATGTGTATCTCCAAGCAACAACCGGTGGATGTTGATCCTTGATGCTTGACCTCCTTGATATGCTACCCAGAAAATCCCGAAAATTTTCCCAACTCTAAACCCTAAGCTTGGCCGAAAATTCCAAGCTTATTTTGTGTGTATGTATGCTTGTATTGTGATGATAAAAGGATTAGGAGAACTCTCTTTATATATGACAGAAATCCTTGTCCTCCAAGATTTAATAATTAATACAAAATCAATTATAATAATTCTTTTCCATAAAAGATACTCCTAGAATAATCTAGAATATTAAAGGATCAATCTATATATTTTCCTTAATTAATTATTTAACAAATAAACAATTAAACACATGACATGTAATTATCCAAGAAAACTAATTTCTCTCTAATTACAACAAGTACAACACGCCTACCAACCCTAAAATTAGGGTTTCACACGCCACACTCAATTATGGGCTGAGTCCACAAAAAATGTCTTTTCTATGTATTTAATTATTTAGCCCACTAAATAATTATTCCCACATCAATTAAATACTCCAACTACTTAATTATTATTGAGGCCCAACGTCAAGAAACATATGCATGTTTGGAGCCACATCGGAGACCATGGACCTATAACCAGTAGCTACAATAAATTAAATAAAATTATTCATCGAACTGAACAAGTCTTATTCAATCAATTAATTCCGGGATTACACCACCATAAACCCAAAACTGAACTCTATCGATTATATATATATATATACTTACACTCTAATCATTGAGTAAAAGCGTCCATTGATATAATCATTACATACGGATAAATCCTCCATAGACTGTTCGTTTTGATTCGGGATATTTCCGTAAAACCTTCTCAAAACATCTTATCATTATTTACCATTAACCCCTAGTGATCAATTAGTTCATAACTAATATAATATGAACTAGGCCCATCGATCAGTTTCCAGGATTAACAAATAAGGGAACTGTATGTCTACTTCCCGCATGAAGGAATGGATTCCATATCTGTGAAGTCACAGACTACTCACTCATTCTAGAATAGAGTCAACGAGAAGTGTTCAGATCACATGTATCCAAGTGATCCTTAACTAACACATCAAACCCTACTTTGAACCAAGCAGTAAACTGTGATCACATCAGGATTGAGATTAATCCATATATGATCATCTTATGATTTGATAAGATTTCTTGATCACGGAATTATATCGAGAACTCAAATCAAATCGGTCCAGTCCTATATGATAGACATATATATAAATGCCCTACTAGGTACCCTATACCGACGGTCCGGATAAGACGGTCACACCGTTAAGTGTTCTGGGCGCATTATTGGTATATTAATCATGAGACCCATACCCTGATTAAATTCACCACGGACTAACTAGTTATAAGCATATCATCACTAACTCAATCCTCGTGTGTATGCCATACACTGAGTTATGTGATTACATATCAATATACTTAGGGTTTTCAGCAGGGTATTAATATAAGCATAAATGCAAATATTAAGATGAATTATAAATCCTGTCAAAAACAATTACAGAAATTGTCTTTCGGGCACTACACCTAACAGAAGCTTGAAAGCCTGTATATGACTAAGTCATTGACCAACAAGTTGCCGCTGAAGCAGAGGCTATTCACCCTGAGGATGCATGAGGGGAATCAGTTGAGAGATCATCTTGATCAACTGAACTCAATATTACTTGATCTCAGGAATATTGTTGTTAAGATTGAGGATGAAGATGCTGCTTTGATTTTGCTGGTTTCATTACCAGCTTCCTATGAGAACTTTGTGTGTTCCTTCACAGTTGGGAATGATACGGTTGCTTTGGAGGATGTAAGGTCAGGTTTACATGCCAGGGAGCTGAGACATAAGACAGCTGAAGAAGACAATCAGGCTGCTAGACTAGTAGTCGGTAGTAGTAGTGGAAAAGAGAATGGTCAGTCTAGGAATAAAAATTCCAAGAAGACAAGGTCCAAAGGCCCTAAATCCACAGATGTTTGCATTTATTATAAGGAGCAGGGACATTGGAAGTCCAATTGTCCAAAGAGGAAGAAACAACATGAGAGCGAAGCCGCGCACAATTTCTTGGCAAACCGAAAGCGATCCAGATGATGACATGGTCCTAGTGGTAGGAGAGTCAGCATATCAAACGGATGTGTGGATTCTGGACTCTGGGGCATCCTTTCATATTTGCCCTCATAGAGAGTGGTACTCAAGTTATCAGTAGATAGATGGTGGTCATATATCAATGGCAAACATCAAGGTCTGCAAGGTAGTTGGGATTGGCACAGTTCAGTTGTGGACAAAGGATGGAAGATAATTGAGTGAAGCTAGACATGTTCCACAGATGACGAAAAACTTGGTATTTCTCAGTTCTTTAGACAACAAGGGATTCAGTTTTAAGGGTGCAGGTGGTGTGCTAAGTGTCTATAAAATTCAGTTTTTGTTCTCAAGGGAGTCAAAAAAGGGACTATATATGTACTACAAGGGTCAGTTGTTGCTGGTTCTACTGTTGTGGCATCTACTGAGATTCATCAGTCACAACTTACAAAACTGTGGCATATGAGACTGGGTTACATGGGTGAAAAGAGGATGCATGGTCTTTCTCAGAAAGATCTTCTTGGGGGATGTAAGGTCAAGAATCTGGACTTTTGTGAGCATTGTGTGTTTGGGAAGCTTCATAGGGGCTAGTTCTCAAAAGGGGTGCACAACACAAACTCATCACTTGATTATATTCATTCTGATTGTTCGGGGCCATCAAATGTGGAGTCATTGGGTGGTCACATACATTTTGTATTCTTTATTTATGATTATTCAAGGATGACTTAGGTGGTGATGATGAAACACAAAAGTAAGGCATTCAAGAGCTTCATGCAATGGAAGGCTCTAGTTGAAAATGAGTTGGGTAAGAAGATCAAGAGGCTTCGTACAAATATTGGTCTGGAATTCTGCTGGACTGAGTTTGATGAGTTGTGTAGAAATGAGGGTATTGCCAGACATCATATAGTCAGGAATACTCCTCAACAGAATGGGGTAGCTGAGAGGATAAATCAAACTCTTCTGGAGAGAGCAAGATGCATGCTCTCTCATACTGGTTTGTCAAGGAGATTTTGGGTAGAGGCTGTTAGCACAACTTGCTACTTAATCAACATGAGTCCTCACACAGGGATAACTCTCAAAACACCAGTTGAGATGCGGTCAGACAAGCCTGCAGACTATTCAGTTCTAAGGGTATTTGGAAGCACAGTTTACTATCATGTTAGTGAAGGGAAACTGGAAACTAGGGCCAAGAAATGACTGTTTGTGGGGTATGGCGATGGAGTTAAAGGTTATAGAATTTGGTCATCAACAGAAAACAAAGTTATTCTCATCCGAGATACAATTTTTGATGAAAATTCTATGCTCGATTCATCGATGAGAGGACAATCGAATCAAACCAAAACGATCTTTGGCCGAAAATCGATGAGTGTGGAGCTTCAGGTGGATTCAGTTGAAATGCAACAATCAATTGATGCAAGCCAGTTTTCATCTGATTTGGTTACTGAACCAAAACTGAATCCAAGCAAGTCAGTTGAGAAAATGTCATTTTAGTGTCAAACTGAGAACATGGGTCAGCATAGTATAGATGTCAGTAGAGCAAGAAGATCCAATGTTGGGGTACCTCACAAGATGTATGGGTTTGATGATTTGGTTGGATACGCACTTCAAGTTGCAGAAGAAGTGGATGGTTTTTAACCTTATACTTACAGGGAAGTAGTGACATGTTCTGAAGCATCTCAATGGCTTGCTGCCATGAGAGATGAAATGGAGTCATTACTGAAGAATCAGACTTTGGATCTAGTTAAACATCCAGTTGAAAGCAGAGTTGTTACTTGCAAATGGATCTTCAACAAGATGGAAGGGATAACTGAGGCAGAATGAGTTATGTATAAGTCATGTTTTGTTGCAAGAGGGTTCAGTCAGAAAGAATGGGTGGACATTGATGAGATATTCTCACTAGTAGTCAGACATACTTCAGTCAGAGTGTTACTAGCAATGGTGGCACAGCAGGACTTAGAACTTGAGCAGTTAGATGTGTAGACAAATTTTCTACATGGTAAGGTAGACAAAGAGATATAGATGACTCAACCAAATGGTTTCCAAGTTCCTGGTAAGGAAGATTTTGTGTGCAAGTTGAAGATGTCCTTGTATGGACTGAAGCAGGCTCCTAGACAGTGGTATAAAAGGTTTGAAAGTTACTTGATCCAGTTGGCTTACAGAAGAAGTCCTTACGATTGTTGTGTTTACAACAGTCAGTTGAAAGATGGATCATACATCTATCTTGTGTTATATGTGGATGATATGCTGAGAGCTGCAAGAAAGAAGTATGATGTTTAGTATTTGAAAGACCTTCTCAGTGTTGAGTTTGAAATGAAAGATTTGGGTGCAGCCAAGAAAAATTTGGGGATGGAGATCTGGAGAGATAGAAGTCATAATAAACTATTTTTATCTCAGCAGGGTTATATACAGAAGATTTTCTCAAAGTTTGGCATGTCAGCTGCAAAGACAATAAATACTCATATGGCATCAAATGTTCATTTGTCAGTTTTTGCTTCACAATCAGCAGAGGATAAGGAGTACATGTCAAGAGTTACCTATGCTAGTGCAGTTGGCAGTCTGATGTATGCCATGGTGTACACTAGGCCCGATCTGGCTCAGGAAGAGTGTTGTCAGCAGGATTCTGGATCAACCTTGAAGGAACACTGGAAAGTTGTGAAAAAAATGTTCAGGTACCTTAATGGTACAACTGATGTTGGTCTCATTTATGGAGGTGATACTTAAGAAATGATCACAGGATACTGTGATGGTGATTATACAGGTGATGTGGACAGTAGAAAATCTATGACTGGTCATTGGGGAATTCAGTTGTCAGCTGGAAAATAACTCATCAGGCAACAGTGGCTTTATCAACTACTGAAGATGAGTATATGGCTCTTACTGAAGCAGCCAATGAGGGTATCTGGTGGAAGGGACTAGTTAGTGATTTGGGGCTACATCAAGATCAAGCTGAGATTTATTGTGATAGTCTAAGTGCAATATGTATAGCTAAGGATCAGGTTCATCATGAGATAACCAAGCATATTGATGTGAGGTATCATTTTCTGAGAAATGAGAGAGGGTTGTAGTGAAGAAGATCAACACCAAGGATAATCCTGCTGATATCGTCACTAAATCAGTTCAACAGAGAAGTTTTAGTTGTGTTTAGACTTACTTTATATTCAAAGCTTATAAACTGAAAACTGGATACTCAATTGAGGGTAGACCAACTTAGTGGATTCTGTGCAGAAGTCTGGTACAAGTACATCCTGGCATTGACGAATGCATCTGGTACAAGTACATCTAATTATTGAATCTGATTGATGTTGAATGGGAGTTCAAGTCATGGTGGAGATTTGTCAGTTTTGGCGACTTGATCTCTAAACTGATAAATAAACTGGTGGAACTAATCTGGAAAGCTGAGACTGAGAATGATGGTCAGTTTTTTAGTATAAGTATATTCAGTTATGTGAAAGTAAATTTGATGAAGTGCAACTGAGTTTCTTCTAAAGTCAGTAGTCAGTTTAGGTCTGCTGAGTTTTGCTTAGTATAGCTGAGTTCTACATCTGAGCAGTTGATTACCAGTCTGGGAGAGTCAGTTCTGAACTGAGTTTCATCTGGTGGATAATAGTTGGAGCTGGGGTCCACATATGGGGTATTTATGACAATTCTGACAAAGATCTAATGGCGGTTAGGGTTAGGGATTTTTGCATATAAATACCAATGTTGTAATTAATGCAGAGTGTGTCTTTCATATTTTGTGAAGATCCTGGTAATTCTGTGCATATTAAGATATCTCCTTTCTATCTGTGGAGTAGTCGGCACAACACCAGAAACCACGTTAAATCACTGTGTTCTATTTTTTTTTTGTGTTTTATCAATTCCGCCATACTTTATGTTTGCATTGCTTTTGTATGTTAATCCTTCTTAGCTTTCAAGTCTCTCATCTGTGTTTTAACATATGCAAGCAGCAAATTCTATCAACGTTAGTTCGGGTTCGATTCCCACGAGTTCCCTACTAGTTATTCGGAGACGAAAAATTTCTGCTAAAATTGGCCAAGATAGTAGGCAAACTAGGGAAAGTTGATATCATTCCTTACAGATCCATAAGGGCCAAGTATGCTTGCATCTGTGTTGAAATGAATCTTCAGTAGGTAATGAGGAGAAAGGTGGTCCTCAATGGCAACTACTTCACAGTCGAATACGAAGGGCTTAATGAAATATGCTTTGACTGTGGAAGATTCGGCCATAAAACATAGACACGTCCGAACAATCAACAGGTGGAAAATTTAAATCAAGGGCATAATACTACCAGTGAGACACATCAGAAGAAACCGGATGGACCTACAGCAGACATGCCTTTTGGACCTTGGAGGATCGCAACAAATAAAAGGAGACAGCCTAATGGGCAGAGGGGTAAAGGAGAAAGACTTGAGATTAGAGAAAATGCAGTGCAGTTTTTAGAAACTCTAGGAAACATTGAGACAACACAAAGGGCTGGTACGGACTTAGGGTCCAGATTCTCAGTTCTCACTGATGATGAATCATTGGAAGTCTAAGAGCACCGAAGGGAAATACTAGACGAAGTGAGACAAGTTCGAAATCAATTTGAAGAAGTAGCACCTAATCTCAAAGAACCAACAATTTCACTCCCCAGAAAGGAGAAAGCCATCGCTAAGAAGCACAAAAATAAAACAAGTGGAAGGTAAGAGGGAATTAACATTAGGCAAAGCTCTCAATCGGAGAGTGAGAAATGTAAGGGGCCGGCTGCGAGCAAAATGACATCAATCATGCCAACAAAAAGTCCAACCTTAGAAACAGGGAGACAGAACCTACCGCAAACACCAAATCAGGGTCTAAATGATATATCTAACAATAATCCCAGAAAGGAGAAAGCCATAAATAAACCACCGGATATTTACAGTTCTGGATGCTAACAACTTCAGGGATACGGCCGTAATATGTCAATGTGGAGGCTTAAGGACGAGCCACTAGACGCTAGAAACACCCATGACTTTTATTGTCAAACAATAATCCTTTAGGTTTATAATGAAAAATTCAATGTGGAATCGTCGGGGAGTTTCAGGGGCTTAAGAGATTTTCTTACTGATCAATAGCCTGGTATTCTATGTCTTTTGGAAACACGGGTAAGTAGTGAGAAGGCTTGGCGCAATTTTCATCATTCCAACTTTAATAAAGTGATTTGTGTCGAAGCACGGGGGTTTACAGGAGGGATTTGGTGCTTCTGGCAGGAAAATCTTGTGCAACTGCTTCTTTTATCGAGTATTAATCAATGCTTAAACCTAGCCATTATAAAGGATCAGAATATTAGTTGGATTCTGTTTGTTATCTATGTGTCCCCCACGCCAGTAATTAGAAATGAATGCTGGGCTTATATTGAACGATTGGCTTCCATTATAACAAACCCTTGTTGCTTAATTGGCGATTTTAACCAAGTGATTGACCATTTGGACAAAAAAAGGGAGGACGGCCCATAGGTGGATTTAATGTCGAAAGGCTGAGACTTATGATCCAGAATTGCGAACTACAAAACATCCAGTTTCAGGGACTGAGATTCACTTGGAATGGCCCGTTGTTCAATGGTTCTCACATTCTAGAAATACCTGATCAAGCTTGGTGTAATTCTACATGGCTTACTCTCTTCCCGGATACAACTCCCAGTCACCTAACGAAAATTCATTCGGATCATAGCCCCATGTTATTACGTGTAGGATAAAGAGAAAGAAAGTTCAAGGAGACACCTCCAATTAGATTCCAAAATGCTAGGCTAGATCATTCTAATTTAGAGAATTTTGTGGAGGAGAACTAGGACGTCAATAACACAAATTTTGCGGATATTGCTAAGAATTTTATGTGCAAAGCGATGCGGTGGAATCGAACTGACTTTGAAAACATTTTTTTTACAGAAAATCTAAATGCCTGCGCAGACTCTCAGGGGTGGAAACTTCCTTATCATAGTACTCTTCTACTTACCTCCGTGGCCTTGTAAAACAACTTCGTGAGGAATATAACGAACATTCTAATTCAAGAGTAAAAATACAAGCATCAATTGTAGTCTTATCCACAAAACTTGAGCACAACAACTTCCAGCTGCTATATATTGAGCTTCAGCTGTTGATGTGGAGATTGAGTTTTGTTTCTTGAGCTTGATTATCATGATTTGGGTTAGTTTCAAGTTGCTCGCTGTTGGAAACTGAGGCTGATCCTGATATGAGGATCCTGAAATTCTATATCTCTCAAGGTCATACTGGTGACTGAGACTGAAAAACCGGTTCCTGTTTATCTTCAGTTATAACACTCGGAAAGTTTGGTTCATAAAAATCTTCATGCTTGAGTGTTCGTTTGTTCAGTACTCTAAACGCTTTGCTGACACTTGAGTATCCCAAAAATATTCCTTCGTCAGCTTTGGGCTGAAAAGTTTTGAGTTGATCCTTTCCATTATTGTAGATAAAACATTTGCTTCCAAAGGCATGAAAGTATGAGACATTTGGTTTTCTTCCGTTCCAAATCTCATAAGGTGTCTTCTCATGTCTTTTGTTCATGAGAGCTCTGTTCTGTGTGTAGCAAGCTGTGTTAACTGCTTCTGCCCAATACCTTTCTGGTAAATTTGATTCACATATCATGGTTCTTTCCAGCTTCTTTGAGAGTTCTATTCCTTCTTTCAGCTACTCCATTTTGCTGAGGTGTTGTTGTGGCTGCAACCTGATGTAGCACACCATTTTCTCCACAATATTCAATGATTATATTGTTGAGAAACTCTGTTCCTTTATCTGAACTGATCTTGACAACAGCTACACATTTATGGTTTTGGAGTCTCTTGAAAAGTTCTGTGAGCTGTTGCTTGGTTTCATTTTTCTTTGACATGAAAATTACCCATGTATATCATGAGTAATCAACCACCACTACCAGTGTGTACTTCTTTCCACTAACACAGATAGGTATGACTTGTCCAAATAAGTCCATGTGTAGAAGTTCTAGGACTCTTGAAGTTGAATGCTGAGATTTTGTCTTGAAACTTGCATTTACCTGCTTTCCTTTCTGGCAAGCATCACATAAGCTATCCTTGTTGTAAGAAATCTCAGGTAGTCCAATTACCAGTTGCTTCTTGACCAGTGTGTTGATGTCATCAAAGTTGAGGTTACTCAGATTCTTGTGCCATAGCCAGCTGACTTCTGATTTAGTATGCACAAGTAAACAAGTCTTTGAGACTGCTGTTGACCAATCTACAATATACATATTCTCTCTTCTTCTTCCAGCAAGAACTACTTGATATGTTGTTTCACTAACAATGATGCAGAACTCCTTATCTAATGTCACTCTGTATCCCATATCACATAATTGACTTGTGCTGAGAAGATTGTAGTGTAGTCCTTCCACATAAGATACATTCTTGATTGTAAGACCGTTTCTGATTAGGGTTCCACAACCTCTTGTAAATCCAGGTTTGTCCTTGCTACCAAAATTGTCTTTAGGTCTATCATTGGCTACAAAATTAGTCAGACAGTCTTTGCTCTTTGTCATGTGTCTTGAGCATCCACACAAAATACCAAATATCCTGCAACTCAAATTAAAAGGATTTAGGTACCCAACTCTGTTAGGGTCCATAGGGGTCAGTTGTCACTAAAACTCAGGGGATATTTCCATAAGGTCTTCTCTGGAAATTGTTGCACTTGTTTTCATAAATATAAGCCACACTCCTATAGTATCTGTTTCTGGTCTGTGCCTGATTTATATGTTCCCTCAAGTCTTTTGGCTAAAATTGGTTTCCATGATGCTTTCTATTATTGAATACTGAGTAATAACCATCATTCTGTCTATACTGAGGTCTCAGACGACTTCAGATCGAGACTTTGGCCGAGGACCTGGTAAGTCCTCTTCTAAGTCTTGGTCTGAAACTTGTGATAAGTTTTTTGCCTTGAATGATTGTTTCTATCAGTTTTAATAATAGGTTCAGATAAATTCCAATCACCATCCATGGGAAATAATCCGCTTTTCCCCTTGACTTTGTGAATCCTTGAATGAATAACATTCTTGGATTTACTCTGACTGAAGCTTTTCTATTTCTTGACATGAACAACTTTTGTAGATTTGGCAGTTGATCTACGATTTATGTTTCCTTTGATGTGCAGGTGATTTACCTTTAGATTTGCTTTTGTTAATGAACACAACTGACTTCTTGGAAAACTGATGCTGAGATTGAATTTTTTCATATGGAACTGGTTTTACTGGTTCAACATGCTTCTCAGTATGAGGAAATCGCTCAGCTACAAACTTATCGCCAGTTTTGACATTAGGTTCAGCTGCTTTGCTCGTTCCTTCCTTCGCTGTTTATCAAATCCTAGGCCAGTTCTATCTTCATTGGATTTCTAGATTTAAACCAGTAGCTAAACTTGATTGAGCAAAAGATTCGATGAGTCTGCGCAGATGCGATGGTCGACACTCGATTCTTTCCTTTGTCGGTTCCTGTCGGTTTCAACATGTTCGATTCAACTTTTTCAATCTTTCGACTTCTAGAATTAGAGCTTCTTTTTCTACCTTAATTGATTCATAACCAGCTTGTATAGTCACCAGCTGATTCATCAATTCATCAAGAGTTTCTTCTAATTCTGGATTTCTTGGATTGGAGTCAGCAGTTGAAGAACAAGAATTTTGCATGAAAATGTGTGCAGAGGTATACTTAGAGTTAGATTCACATACTTCATTCGAATCTTCCATGTGAGCCATCAGAGCTGTATCATCTGAGAGTCTTTCAGTGCCAGCTTCATAATCTGACTCATCTTCAGCTAAGAGAGCTCTTCTACGGGTTCTTCTGGGCTGAGTTAGTTTTGCTCTAGACATTCTGCTTTGTAGTGTCCCGGCTATTTGCAGTTATAGCAAATATATTCATCATCATTTCTTCGCTCAGGAGTCTTTTTGATAAACTTCTGAGTGAGTGGATGTCCACTTTTCATTCTTCGAATTCTGTTCATCATGAGAGCCATATGCTTTTCCATTTCATCTAATTGTTGAAGATTGCTTGAGGAAGTTTCTTGATTGTCATTTGATGCTGCTGCAAGAGCTATTGTTTTGGGTTCCTCCAAAGCTTTGATCACTGCTTCTGTGATTGTGAAATCTTCACTGAATTCGTAAGCTTTCAGATCTTAGAATATTTTGAAGGTAGCTTCTTCACCAAGCTTCCTTGACTCTTCCATGGCTGTAACCTTCATTTTCCAACATGAGGGTAACGCTTTCAAGATTCTGGTGTTGATTTTATTCTTGGTATATTCAATCTTGAGAAGTGCCAATTCATCCATTATTGCGCTGAATCTCTGGTTTTGTTTTGGACTTCCTTGTTCCATCTCTATCCTCTGTCACCACCTTCTTCATATATTGAACAAAGAATCCAGCCCAATCAAATCTCATACTTTTGCATATAATTATCAGCATGTCAATCTTCGGTCCAGAGAGAGTATCAAGACTTCCACTAAATCCAAGAATGTTCTTGGTAATAATCTTGCTCAGTAGGTTATACTCCAATCTGATATGCTTCACATTGATGCTCAATATTGATGGTATGGACTTGTTTGTTTTGAAATAATAAACAAAGTACAGTCTTGCTAGATGCATAGATTCTGAATTTGTAGGAGCACCATTTCTAGGTCCAAATCCGAACACTTCCCTCAGCAGATCTGAAGTGATTTCAATCTGCTGAGCATTTACAGTGGTAGTAAATGCCTCTGTATCATTCTTTATCATTATGTTCTTCCAGAAATTGACAACATTGGTGTATGAGATGCTGTCTAATCTAAGATTTAGAACATCTTCAATCCTTCGTATCTCCTTATCCTTCTACCAATATTGTTGATGGCTAATTCTGTGTCGTTCCACTATGAACATCTCCCTTATCCGCCATTGTAAAGATTTGAAAAAGATGAAGAAGAAAACTTTCAAATCTATGTTCACACTGTGTATATTCAGAGAAAATCAATCTGAAACTTGTATGTATTGTCTGTGTGTGTATGTATGTATATATAAGGAAAGGTAGTGGGTGAAAACTGTCAAGAAAGTACTGTTCACATACTGTAGCATTTAACCACGATTAACTTTGGAATAAATGTGATGTTGCCATGTGTCCCACTATCTTATACCATAAAGAGTTGTAACCGTTGGATATTGTAACCGCAGTTATAAAGGATAAGAATAATATCCGTTTACTGTTGACTTTCATTTAAGTTTGACTATCTTGTAACGTATACTCTAACATACTTGGTCTTCAGTAGAGTTGGCTCAGCAGCCTGCTAACAAATTACTCTGCTGATCTTCAAACACTCTTGTTTTGTCCAACTGATAATACAAGATGAAGTTTAACACCAATGACTGATCTGTCAAGTGAGCTCACCCAACAGGACAAAGACCAATCCCCTTGGCAACATCATTCACTCAATTGTCCAAACTAACTTAAGTACATGGAATTGTAGATACCAATGACTAGTCTGCCAAGTGAGCTCACCCAACAGGGCAAAGACAAATCCCCTTGGTGAATTCCAATAATCTGCTGATCATTAATATCAGTCAACTTTTATGATGCTAAGTTCAGTTCTTAACTTAGCAAATCTTTCACTATCCAATGGTTTTGTAAATATATCAGCAAGTTGATCTTCAGAAGGGATGTAAAGAACCACTATATCTTTCTTCTCAACATGATCTCTTTTAAAATCATGTCTCACATCAATGTGCTTGGTTCTTGAGTGCAAAACATGATTTTCTGTGATTGCAATTGCACTTGTGTTGTCCCACATTATAGTAATTTCTCTTTCTTCAATTCCATAATCCTTTAATTGTTGTCTTAACCAAAGTATTTGTGCACAAAGAACTTCCAAAGAAGAATGTATTCACTTGATTTCAGTGAAAGTAGATATTGAATTCTGTTTCTTGCTAAACCAGGAAACAAGTCTGTTTCCCATCAACTGACAAGTTCCTGTGGTGCTTTTTCTATCAATCTTGCATCCACCATAATCAGAATCTGAGTAGGATATAACTTTGAAACTTTCATCTTTTGAATACCATATCCCTACTCCCAAAGTCTCTTTTAGATACTTGAGAATCCTCTTGATTGCAGCTAAGTGACTTTCTTTTGGTTTTGATTGAAATCTTGCACAAACACTTACATCAAAGGATATATCAGGTCTGCTGGCAGTGAGTTACAGCAGACTGCCTATCATCCTTCTGTATAATGTCATATCAACATCTTTTCCTTCTTTATCTTCATCCAATCTTATGCTTGTACTCATAGGAGTTGATACCTTGGTGCTATTTTCCATGCCAAAGTTCTTTAGCAGCTCCTTGGTATATTTAGTTTGATGAATGAAGATTCCATATTTCATTTGTTTGACTTGCAATCCCAAAATGTAGTTCATCTCAGTTGGTCCCAGAGAAGGGTAAAACTATAGTCGAGAGGGGGTTGAATGAGTATAGTGGAGTTTCAAAAACTTTTCTTGTATTTAAAAGCTTTTGGGCAGCGGATAAGTCCCTTCTTAATATGTTGTTTCAAAGTAGTTTATGCTACCACAGATATATGATGTAATTTAGGCAACTAAATAAATGCAGTAAGATGAATTGCTGAAAGTAAATTGACACAAGGTTTATAGTGGTTTAGGGTGGTGTAATCCCTTAATCCACTATTCTCCTGTGATGATTTGAGGAATTTCACTTTTGTTTTCACATATACAATATCCTGATTGTCCTTGACTACACAAGTTTCACAATATTTAAGACTATCACTCCCTGACTGCAATAGCTTCAGTGACTCAATCCTTTTCACTGCTCCTTGGGAACAAATCATTTAGCAACTATCACAAACACAACTCCTTCTCAGATGGCTCTGATTCAGTTGCTTGATTGAAGTGAATTGGATTCACAAAACTTGTTGACCAATCTCAATGCTTGATATTGATATTGTAGCTCTCAGTTTAGAGTTGATCACTAGATCTTTCGTTTTAAGAACAGAAGAAGGCTTTTTGATTTGACAGAGTTTCAGCTTATTGATTTTTTTCCTGTATCTTTTTTTGTCTGTCAATGCCTTCTATTTATAGCCTTGACAATCCTTGATTTGAATTTCCGTCCATTGGCTATATTAATGAGGGGAATAATCCTTGATTTTATTATTGATTCCCCCTTAATAATATTCTCCTTGATTTCAGTGATCGGATTTTTCTTCATTCATTTATCAGAAAATCCGTCCTTGATTGATCCTCTGTTGATTGTGTATTTAATGCTTGATCCTCTGAATCTTCATCATATTTCAAAATTTAATTAAGGTTTACTTAGCCGTTCTCTGAACGGTCAAGTGATCCTTCTTACATTGCCGCTTAGATCTTCCTTCACTGCTTTGTTTTTACTCAGCCGATCGTCAGTTTACATTGCCGATTCACTGTTTCCTTCATTCTTTTCAGTTCAGGAGAAATCCTTGTACTTCACTGATCCTTGATTTGTGTGAGTTTAGTGTACACCATATTTAAACATTAACTTTCATCTCTTGAAACATAACTTAGACTTACCCAAGGTCATCACAGACTTCCTTGGTTATAAGTTAGACCTTAGTCTTCATTGCTTCTCTGCTGGTACATGGCTGGCTTCACTCTGCCAAAAATCTATTTTTACTTTACCATCCTACCAACTAGTACAATACTTGTTTGACTCAACTTATACAACATGTCAGACTCTAAGTAAAGACTTATACAGAGAATTCTAACTTATTTTCGGGCTTGCTATAACTGCTAGTATGGCCATCATCAAAACAAAATAAAATATTCCTAACAATTTCCCCCTTTTTGATGATGCCAAAACCCTCATAAGCCTGACCATAAGTATACACAATTTCATGATAATTAACAGAATAAAACTCAGAAATTTTATTCATCCATTCAAGGGCAATAAGATATTGCATCTTTTTATTCAACAGCAAAGACATATAGAACTTATTCAATTAAGGTTTAACAGAAGGGCCATTTTTTCTTTTCTTCAAAGCTGATGCCTTTGCCTTTGATGCCCTTGCCCTTATCTATTGCCTTTGCCTTTGATGCCCTTGACCTTATCTGTTGGGCTTGCCTTCTTTCCACTGGAGCTCTCAGGCTTTGAGCTTCCTTCCCCCTTTTTGGCAGCACCAAAATGTGCTTCAAGAGTTGCATTTGTTGCTTCAGAGTCAGGGAGAGGACCATACCTTTGCTCCAGAATTTGTTGTTGGCAGTAGTGACATTTATCTGAGTTTCAAGTTGCTGGCCAGAAAATTCCATAACCTCATTGAGATGGTGGATTTGATATGTATGAGCATTCAAGGTATCCACCAATGGTTTGAGGTGGTTATCAGCCTTTTTAGCATGAAACTCAAGGTTGGTCTGGACATGGTAGGGAATGAGATGTTGCAGGTTGCAAAGCAAGTCACCCTATTTCTCCATGACCTCATCTTGACTCTTAATGTGACTGATGAGGGCTTCAATCTTGTGGTTTAAGGAGGTTGCATCACTCCTTAAGGCAGCTTTGAAGTTTTGTCTGCTGAGGTATTGCCTTTCCATGTCCACAATGAGCGGTTAAATATCAAGATTGAACAGTCTTTCTGGATCAGTTTCCTCTGCAATTTTTTCCTCATCCTCATCATCTGCATCTTCTTCCTTCTCTTTCTCACTTTCTTTTTCTTCCTCATTAGACTCAGGGTCATTGAGGGGTTGCTGGGGGGGTGTTGACTTCCTCATCTACCGGAGATGTGAGTTTCTTTGCTGCTGTTCCCCTTTGATCAATGTTGGGGGAGTTGACAGGTTCAGCGGAGTGAGTTTTATCAGCTTGCTCACTTGGCTGGTTGTCAGCTTTGCTGATGCTTCTGAGAATCACTTCCTGGATTGTCAGATTATCATATGAGGTCTCCATCTTTTTGTGATCATCTTCAAGATGATGCTCTGATGTCTCTTCCTCTTCGTCATCCATCTCTTCTTCTTAAGATGGGGTAAGAACATATCCTTCCTCACCTTCTTCCAGATAGGTGATTTCCTCTTGCTTTCCCTCCATATTTGTTGTGGTATCATCACTAATTACCACTGGGTTGTCCGGATTGCTGGCACTGACCACTAAGGTGTCCTCTTATGCCTTTTTCGATCTGGTTCTTCTTCCCATCCCTGGTCTACTGCCTTCGGGTGCTTTCCTTTTTTGTCCCCAATAGAGGGTTTGTGTTTCCGAGATGCCTTAATGTATGTAAACATCATCTTGGACTTGTGTGGAGGCTGCAGATTTGTGGGTTTCACTTTCAAAGTGTCAAATAGATGTTGAAGAGGGAACCCATATGATTTCCTCTCCCATAAATCACCTTTCTTGTGTAAACCTTTGCTTGGTGCCGTGATTGACAGATCAATTTCCTTTTGAATCTGGTCGTTCAGCCTATTGAAGACAAATGTGGCCCACTAAAAGTGAAGACCTTGATAGATTATTGCCATTAGTTACCTTGGTCAAGTTTTCCATCGACCCTTTCCTGCCTTCAATATTCTTGGTAATAACAGGTGCGAACTCAGCAAATGGAAGTTTGAGTGCTGATCTTGGGAGGTTTTAGGTCTTGCTGTTCTTTTTGGGATTCTTAGCTATTTTAGCCCAGAAGTTGTTGATGTCAATATTAACAGATTTTACATTAGCCGGACCTATCATGGGTAGGTGTAGGAATCTGTTGAGAAGACCAGACGTGTTGGACTTATTTCTGAGTTTTAGTGATGAGTGCCAGACTAGCTGTTATAGTGCAAAGTCAAAAAGATGTCTAGATCAAATGTATAGGTTAATAGAGGTTGATCTTTGTATAGGTTTGATCAAACAAGCACTGTAATGGTCAGCTGACTTATATCAGTAGACTGGTCTATATAAGTAGGGTAGGTAGGTCAGTAAACTAGTCAGGAACCTGCTGAAGACTGAAGGCTGAGGGCTCAAAATCAGTTAATGAAGGCTAAGGGATCAAACTTAGTGATTAAAGTCAAGGATATGGAATCGATTTTAAGGAAGTCCAGATGACCTAAATCGATCACATATACCTTGTGTACAAGGTCTAAGTTCCACAAGTTGGATGGTGATTGGAACTTAGTTATATGCAAAAAGGTGTAATCTAACTTCATAAATAAAAGTTAGATAAAAGAAGTAAGCTGCATTGTGTGTTAAACACAGCAAATTATGATTCAGCAGACTGATGAACCTGCTGATACATATACCTCGATTTATTCAAGATTACATTGGAAGAAAACAAGGATAAGGACAGCTAACAACCTCTGATTTATCAAACAAATCAATGATTGAGATTAAAAGGACGTTGGGATGATTCAGGACCTTATCCAATAGATACAAGTCAAAGGGTGGACAGACTGCATTCTGTCAAAAAGTAGTCTGACTGTGTCATTACTATGAACAGTGACAGAAAGCAAGTCAAATGGGACAAAATTTGGAACGGCTATATTTGAATTTCAAATATAAGTCACAAGCATTCCTACCTATAAATAGAGGACTACTAACTCAGAAAAACATGATGAAAATTGAGGAAAAACAAGAGATAATTCTGAGCTGCATTTTCTAATCAAGAAAAACACCCTGCTGAACTTACTAAGCTTAAAGCTAACGATCCAGAGAAAATCTTCAAGTGTAATCTGCATTCAAGCTATATCAAGTTTACACACTTGAAGACCGCAAGTCGATCATATCATCCTCGATCAAGCTGCCGCAATCAATCATTTACTTAATTCAATCTTTCTTTTACAAGAAATCTGCGAGGACAAGTGAAGCATCTCGTGTGAAAGATCGTTGTTTGTGGTGGAGTCGGTGAAGAGGCAATCCTACCTTCAAGGACCAAGTGGAAGACTTTGGAGCAAAGAATCCTACCTGCTCCAAGTGTTCGATTTGTGAAGCCATAGTTATTGGTGAAGGACAAGCAACCTTAGGGATTTTTGTAACAAATACATCAAAGATCTCTAGTGAATTACCTCCAACATCACAGAGAAGAGTGGACTGACATGATTACACCACCTGGAACCATTATAAAATCTGCCTACTTACTTTCTGCACTTATATTCTGCACTTAGTTTATTTAATACATCAACCTACTGAATCTAGCAACTGAACTCACACACATACACTACTGAGTATCAATACTTGGTATCATATTTAACAACAAGTAACAAGGCTTAATTTTTGATATATTTCACTACAATTCATTCAAGAACTCACAATCCAACAGACTATCAAGTATCGTTGAAGTCGCTAAAGTTGCTGAGTTTGTTAACTCCAAAAGTTTTAAGTGTTAAGTTTATTCACCCCCTCTCTAAACTTAACCAATGCCTTTTCAAGGGACCAACAATTGGTATCAGAGCAGTGCTTCTATTCTGAATTAATCCTACTTGTCGTGCTTGTGAAAATACTTTGAAAACTTTTTCAAATTACTGATTTTCAAAGCTTTGCATCATGGATATCAACCAGTATGCTAGAACAATGCTGATGTGTTCTTTAGATCGTTTTGATGAGTATAAACGTCGTATGCAGGCTTATCTAGCTGCAACACATGATGAAATGATGGATGTACTGACTGATGGGCCACTGGAGATTACCAAAGCAGTAATAGTGGGAGATGAGACACAGTACATTCCAAAGCCAAAAAGAGAATGGAATGCTGAAGATAGAAAGGGAGCAAATCTTAACAATATTGCTATTGATATCATTTACAGAACTCTGGATAGCAATATGTATATGAAGGTGAAAGATTGCAAAACTGCAAAGGAACTTTGGGACAAGATACAGTTAATCTGTGAAGGCACTGATGCTATCAAGAAGAACAAAATCAGTGTGGCCAAAAATAGGTTTCAAAGGTTCAAAATGCTACCAAATGAAACCATTGAGCAAATGGAATCAAGATTCAATGCAATCCTGGATGAACTTACCCTACTGAGTGTAAGTTATTCAAAAGAAGAAATCAACTCAAAAATCTTGGAAGCGTTACCTGACAAAGAAGTTTGGGAGATGAAAGTCACTGCCATAGAAGAAATGAGGAATCTACATGAAGAGGATACCTTCAAATTATTCTCACTGAAAAGGAAGAACCAAAGACAACTGCATTGGCTGCCAAACATCAAGAAGAAACATCAGGAGCTCAAGATGATCTGCTGGATGAGAGGCAAGAGCAGATTGCCCTACTGAGCATGAAATTCAGGATGATGAAGACTGGAAAGGGTTCTCCAAGGAATTTCACTAAGAAATTCAGTGAAAAGAAGAAGGATGATTCCAGGAAAGACAATGATTACTTATATTTCCAATGCAAAAAAGCAGGACACTTCAAACCTGACTGTCCTGAGTTAAAACAAAGTAAGGAACATGATTATCTTTGCTTCAACTGCAAGAAGCCTGGACATTTCAGACCTGATTGTCCAGACCTACTGAAGACCAAGAGTTGACAAAGAAGACATGGCAAGAAGGCTACAGTTGCTGAAGATGAATCAGGATATGTAGTTGAGTCAGAAAAGGGAAATGAATCTGATGACACAGCACTGGTTGCTGATATGGAAGATTATGCTTTAATGGCTAATATGGATGAAACAGAGGAGGTATACAATACTGTACCAATAAACACTCCTGCTGGAAGTGATTGTGAATCAACCTGTGGTTCAAATCCAAAAAATTCTGACAATGAAGAAACTTTGGATGCCATCCTTAATCAACTGAGGATAATAAAATCTGGTTATAAGATTGTGATGGCTGAAAAAGAAGCTCTTCAATTAGAAGTTGAAAGATTAAATGCTGAATTAAGGATTCTCAAAGGAAAAGAAAAAGAAGTTAGACAGAATCAGCAAAAGCCTCACTGCATACATTCAAGAGCTATCGAGTCTCACGAAACCATCTTGTTCCTCCACTACATTCAAATCTGGAAAGCCTTATGGTGATAGAACATGGCTTGGATTTGGAACTCATCAATCGAATAAGAGTGGATCCAAAGAAGGTCATCGAACCTAGTACCAGGATTGGTCCTAAGTTTGTGGCTGCACAAGATCCAACTCCCAAAAGGGTTGCTGAGGCAGTGAAGCCTACTGAGAATGCTTCAAAGAGGCAAAATCGAGAAGTCTAAAAGGACATCGCATTTCTAACAAAATGGTAAATCCCAGTGAGGATCACTGGACCTTCTAGACCTACTGATAGCAAACCTGCTACCAAGTCTGCTGGACCACAAAAAGGGAAAAACCAGAAATATTCCAAGGATAAGAATCCTAAATCCAAAAATGTTAGTCATTCTAGGGATACTTATCTCAGGGGGAAATGTAGATTGTTCCCTACTGATGATGATTGGAATATTCCTGCACCTACTGCAAGAAACAACACGTATAACCATGCTGCTAGGGTAAAACCTAAGCAATGGAATCAACAGAGGACTTAGAAGAGGTCTTATACTAGACCTCAGCAGGGACCTCAGCAGACTCCATATTATAGAGCTGTTCCTAACAGACAGCAATCCAATGGTTATGCTAATGCTTCTAACAACAGAAATCACTTCAAATAGCATTACATACGAAAAGGCCAGAAGACATATGTGAATCCTACACAACCAACTGTTAGACCTTATGGATGTGTGGAATACATGTATGAACCAAAGTATGACACTTTTAGAAGAAGACCTTATGGAAACATGTCAGGGGTCATGCTTACCACTGACCATTATGGACCCAAACAGTTTTGGGTACCTAAAATGTATTAACTTTGTTTTGTCGGGTGTCTGGTACTTTGACAGTGGATGTTCCAGACATATGACAAAGAATAAACACTGTTTTTCAAGTTATGTGGCAAAGGATGGTCCAAGGGTGAATTTTGGCAACAAGAATACACCTGGATACACAAGAGGATATGGCACACTTGTGAGGAATGGATTAACAATCAGAAATGTTGCATATGTGGAAGGACTAGACTACAATCTACTGAGCACTGGTCAATTCTGTGACATGGGGTACAAGGTCACTTTTGACAAAAAAACACTTGTATTGTCATTAGTGAAAGAGGTGATCAAGTTGTGCTGGCTGGAAGAAGACAACAAAACATGTATGTTGTGGATTGGTCTACTGCTGTTCCAGAAACATGTATGATTGTGCATACCAAGTCAGAACTAAATTGGTTATGGCATAAGAAGTTGAATCATCTGAATTTTGATGATATCAATCAGTTGGTGAAGAAGAAACTGGTGATTGGCTTACCTGAGATCACATTCAAAAAGGATACTATATGTGATGCATGTCAGCAAGGTAAACAGACAAAGTCAAGCTTCAAATCAAAGACCAAGCAATCAACTAATAGAGTTTTGGAGCTGATGCATATGGATCTATTTGGACCAGTAACACCAACAAGTGTTACAGGAAAGAAGTACACCTTGGTAGTTGTGGATGATTATTCAAGGTACACTTGGGTGATATTTATGACCAAGAAAAGTGAAACACTTCAAAAGATGCCTGAACTTTTGAAGAGATTGCAAAATGAGAAAAGTTTGACAGTAGTAAAAATCAGATCAGATAAGGGTACTGAATTTCTCAATAAAGTTATTGGAGAATATTGTGAATAGAATGGTGTACTACATCAACTTGCTGCTGCTGGCACACCTCAGCAAAATGGGGTTGCTTAAAGAAGAAATAGAACTCTAAAAGAAGCAGGAAGAACTATGATTTGTGAAGCATTGCTACCTAAAAGATATTGGGCTTATGCAGTTAATACAGCATGCTATACACAAAACAGAACATCAGTGAACAAGAAGATGCTGAAGACACCTTATGAAATTTGGAATGGAAGAAAACCTAATATATCCTATTTCCATCCATTTTGAAGCAAGTGTTTTATCTTGAATCATAAGGAACATTTGAAGACATTCCAACCAAAATCAGATGAAGGAATTTTCTTGGGAGACTCTTCTGTCAGCAAGGCATTCAGGGTATTGAACAAAAGGTCATTAAAACATGAAGAAACAATCCATGTTGTGTTTGATGAACCTAAGTTCACTTGTATGGAAGATGAAGCTTGTGACCCTGTTGAGAATCTATAAGTCACTGATCCAGATTGTGTTGAAGTTTTGGAAAGGTTCAATGACTTAAAGGTTTCTAATTCTGCCCCTGCTCAACATCCTGCTGGTAAAACTACTGATGCAACAACTGAGGCAGCTCAAGGATCTGCTGAACCCCTCGTTGAAGAAACAAAGCAGACCTCTCTCAAGATGAGGTTCCTGAGAATCAATCTAACCAGAATCCACAATGGTTAAGGGATCACCCTGCTGAACAATTTATTGTCAATATACAGCAAGGTGTGAGGACTAGAAGACAATTAGAAGCAATGTTTACCTGTTTTCTATCTCAAGTTGAACCTAAAGTTGTTGAAGAAGCAATTTCAGATCCAGATTGGATAATTGCTATGCAAGAAGAATTGAATGAATTTGAAAGAAATCAAGTTTGTACACTAGTGGAAAGGCCTAATCATGCAAATATCATTGGTACAAAATGGGACAAAATGGGTATACAGAAACAAACTGGATGAATCTGGTACCATTGTAAGGAACAAGGCTAGACTAGTTGCAAAAGGCTATTCTCAAGCAGAAGGAATAGATTTTGATGAAGCATATGCACCTGTTGCAAGATTGGAAGCTATCAGATTATTCTTAGCACATGCTGCTTATAGAAACTTCAAAGTTTATCAGATGGATGTCAAGAGTGCATTCTTGAATGGCATTCTAGAGGAGGAAGTGTATGTTCAGCAACCTCCTGGATTTGAAGTTAAGACCAAGAAGATAAAGTGTATAGACTCAATAAAGCACTTTATGGTTTGAAACAAGCTCCAAGAGCATGGTATGAGACTATATCTCAATTCTTGGTGGACAATGGGTTTACAAAAGGCACCATTGAAAGACTCTTTTCAGAATCAATGAAAAGGACAGCACCCTGCTGGTACAGATTTATGATGATGACATAATCTTTGGTTCTAAAAATGAATTGCTATGTGAAAAGTTTGCAAATCTAATGAAGAGTAAATTCCAAATGAGTATGATGCGAGAAATGAACTACTTTTTGGGATTGCAAGTTAAACAGATGAAAGATGGAATCTTCATTCATCAAACCAACTATACCAAGGAGTTACTGGAGAAGTTTGGTATGGAAAACAGAACCTAAAATATCAACTCCAATGAGTACAAATATCAGATTGGATGAAGACAAAAAAGGCAAAGATGTTGATCAGACCTTATACAGAAGGATGATAGGCAGTCTGCTGTGCACTTCTCGCCAAAGCAGAGACTGATATATCCTTTGTTGTAGGTGTTTGTGCAAGATTTCAATCTAAACTTAAAGAAAGTCATTTAGGTACAGTCAAAAGAGTTCTCAAATATCTAAAGGAGACTTTGGGAATTAAAAAGATGGAAGTTTCAAAGTTATATCCTACTCAGACTCTGATTATGCTGGCTGCAAGATTGATAGAAAAAGCACCACAGGAACCTGTTAGTTAATAGGAAATAGACTGGTTTCCTGGTTTAAGCAACAGAATTCAATAACAACTTCCACTGCTGAAGCTGAATATATTGCTGCTGGAAGTTGCTGTGCACAAATACTGTGGTTGAGACAACAGTTAAAGGATTATGGAATTGAAGAAAGAGAAATTCCAATTATGTGTGACAACACAAGTGCAATTGCAATCACAGAAAATCCTGTTTTGCACTCAAGAACCAAACATATTGATGTAAGACATCATTTTATAAGAGTTCTTGTTGAAAAGAAAGATATGGTGGTTCTTTACATCCCTACTGAAGATCAACTTGCTGATATTTTCACTAAACCATTGGATAGTGAAAGATTTGCTAAACTAAGGACTGAACTTGGAATTATTAAAGTTGACTGATAATCAGCAATGTACTTGAATTCACCAAGGGGATTAGTCTTTGCTATGTTGGGTGAGCTCACTTAGTAGACTAGTCATTGGTATCAACAATTCCATGTACTTATTTTTGGACAGTTGAGCAAATGAAGTTGCCAAGGGATTGGTCTTTGTCATGTTGGGTGAGCTCACTTGATGATCGAGTCATTGGTATTAAACTTCATCTTGTATTATCAATTGAACAAAACAAGAAGGAATCAAAGATCGCCAGAGTTACACTGTCAAGAAGTCAGCGAGGCATATTTGTCGCCAGGTTCGAGCCAACCAACCTGATGTCAAGGTCGCCGAATGAAACGTTACTCACCAAACTTATAAAAGCCAAAAAGTAAATGGTGGGATATTTATTCTATCATTTATAACCATAGTTAACACGATCTAACGGTTACAAACGCGTTATGGAGAAGTAATGGGCCACGTGTCAAGACCGCATTCACTCAGATTTAATCGTGGTTAATAGCATTGTACACGCTCGGCGCCATAAATCGCATTTGTATATATATATACGATCTATTACACAGAAGATACTCACTACTCTCAATCTGCTATCTCTCAGCATTTACACTGTGTGAACACAGATTTGAGAAGTTATTTTCTTCATCTTTTTCTTATAACAATGGCCGAAAAGGATGATGGTCAAATTGGAACAAGTCAAAGTGTAAGAGGCTTTGTTGTTGATGCTAATCAAATAGAACTAGCTATCGATATTGGTCGAAGAATAAGGAGATATGATGGTTTGGAAAATGTGCTTAACATAAGATTGGAAACAATCTCATACACAAATGTTGTTAGCTTCTGGAGAAATATTGTAACAAGACAAGGAAGAGAAGCATTCACCACCACAGTTAATGCTCAGGAGATTGAAATTTCCTCAAATCTACTAAGGGAAGTTTTTGGTTTTGCAGAAGTAATACATGCTCCAACAAATCCTGAGGAAATAGGATTGTCAAAGATGGATTTTGTTGACAAAATCAAGACCAATAATGCCATCAAATCAATTACAGGCATTAATGTGAAACACATTGGATTTGAGTACAACCTGCTGAGCAAGATTATTGCAAAGAACATCCTAGGACTCATTGGAAGCATGGACACACTATCAGGGCCCAAAATCGAACTGCTAATGATTATTTGCAGAAGTATGAAGTTTGATTGGGCTGGATACTTTATCCACTATATGAAGAATGTTGCAAAAGAAGAAAAAGAAGGGACAAGGAAATCCAAGGCCTTACCCTTAGGATTAATGGTTCACGCCCTGCTGAATCATTTGGAAATTGCTGATGTTGCACCAGAAAAGATAAATAAATCCAGATACAAGAAAGATAATGACTATCATATCCCTGGTCTGGATGATGATGATGAAGTGGATAATGAGGCCACTGAAAGTGATGGTAATGGTGGAGATGATGGGGATGCTGGTGGGGAGCAGGTTAAGAAAGTTGTTAAACCTGCTGCACCAAAGAAGGTTACTGAGAAAAGTAAGGCTACTGACACAAGGAAAATAACTGAAATGTTAAAGCCTAAAGGGACAAGGAAGCAAACAGCAGAGACTGCTGAGTCTACTGAGGGACCAGTAGAGATTGAGGTTACTGAACCTGCTGTTATAAAGAAGAAGACTATTGCTGAAGTTTTGAAGGAGCAACAGAAAGAAGCTAGTAGGAAAAGGAAAGTTATTGATCTTTAAGATGATCCACTTTCCAAAAGAATGAAAGAGATTGCCAAAAAGAAGAAACATGGCAAAGGGAAACAGTTAAGAATTTTGGAAAGTCAGAGGGAACAACAACAAGAAGAAGTAGAGGATGAAGTAGAAATAGTAGGAGAGGCTATTGATGCTGAGCCTTTAACTATTATCAAGCTTACTGAGGATGTAGAGGTTGTTTCTGAGCAACCTACTAGAGAGTCACATCAGCCTACTAACCCTGAGCCTGCTGTAGAAACTGTTGAATCCTCACCTGCAAAAGCTACTGAGCCCTCTGAATCTGCACAAGTTGTTGTTGAGCAACTTGTAGAAGAACCACAACAAACAACTGAGTCTACACCTGCTGTGGAAGTTGAAAAGTTTGTAGAAGAACCACAGCAAACCACTGAGTCTACACCTGCTGTGGTAACTAAAACACTTGTACAAGACCCTGTAATTCCTGCAATAGTTCAGGGGGAAGAGCAGTCTGCTGCTAACCCTACTGATGAGCATATAAGTCAGGAGGAACCAAGTGTGGTATAGATGGAGGTAGTAGGAACAAACATACAATCTGAGCAACCTACTGACCTACATGCATCTGTTGAAGAAACTCTGACTCTGCTAGTTGGGACCTTTGGAGGTCAGCAGAGTGACCAAAAAGCTCCCAGAAAGTCATTGATGCCATTTGAAAGACAAGAAAAGAAGAAGAAAGAGGATTTTGTTGATCCTAAACTCCAACAAGTGGCTGATTATTTTCAATAGAAATTTGGATTCTACAAAAGACATAAGCCTGCTGCACAACCTATGACAGACTTTGAAGAATGGGCTTTTGAAAAGTTGGGAGTGGAAAGTTTACTGGAATTAGTTGATACATCTTTGCTACAATCAAGATTGATGGATATCTTTGATGAACAACAGAAAGAAGAGGGTATCAAGTTTAGGGACCCCATATATGACAGTGATGACTCATCATCATTATCTTATTCTGGTGGTAATCATCGATCAGGTCCAAGAGGAACCAGTGGTACTACAATGATTATTGAGCCAAGTGTAGGGAAGTCTACTGGTACAGGACAGTCTACTGAGAGACAACAGACTGGACAAATGGATGAGGATTTGGAAAATCTTACCATAGATGAACTGGAGGCACAAATCAATGAGGGAATAGATATTGGTGCAAACAGATTGGTTGGTGAGGTAGATGATTTGTTTGTTGTTGAACCTGTTGAACAACCTAAGTATCAACAGAATTTTGATTTGGATGAAGAATGAGCTACTGATCTTAGTGAACCTAGTGCCAGTTCAGAGGATTCAATTCAATATCAAGACTGCATTGACATTGAGGACACTTTATCCAAGGCTGGAAATTTTATAAGAAGGATTCCTGATATGGGGGAATTTCAAAAAGAAAACATGGATGTATTCCCTGATCAGGTTATTGTGGCACAGGTGGTTCAGGCTGCTGAGGTTCAAACAACACCTGAGCAAAGGTTGGAACAGGAGGTACATGCTGCTGAGGTACAAACAACACCTGGACACAGGTTGGAACAATCTTTGGGTTAGGAGGAAACCCCTGCTGTTGCTGTTGAACAGGCTGCTGTAGTGGAGCCTACTGGAGACAAGACCACTGTAGGGAAAGATAGTCAAGAGACTGCTGTTATTGATGAGGATGAGCAGCTGGTGGACTATGACTACAGTGATGAAGAATTTCAAATTGCTGAGGAAGGATCTACTGATGATGAACCAATACTTGAAGAACCTGCTATTGATCCTATCTTGGAGGAATACCAAGGGCCTCACCCTGCTGGAAGGGATATGAGTTATGCCTTGGTGATCAGCAGTCAGCAGCAACAATATAATGTCGAAGAGCATGTTGATGAAGCTGTTGGAGGAATGACTGGTGGGGTACCAGCAAATGTCCTGGAGGAGTTGAGGGTTGTCAGAAATGACATGACATAGTTAAGGACTCAACTTGATAGATAGGAACAAAGATTTGAAGAACTGATGAATCTAGTGGATAACATTAGAAAGTCTACGGAGACAGTTGCTTCAAACTACACATCTACTCAGTATGCCATTGCTGATTTAACACAAGATGTGAGGGGAATCAAACAGGGCAACACACAGAAGGAGAAATTTTTGAAAGATCAACTTGCTTCTATTCATCAAAAGTTAGATAACCTTGCTGAGGTACATAGACCTGCTGCACCTGCTGTTGCACCTCAACCTGGTGTATTGGATCCTAAGCTCAGTGAAATGATAAATCTACTGGAGCAAACATTACAAGGAAGGATCACTACAATTGACACTATGACTGAAATTATTGAAGGTCAAATGAACAATCTAGTGTTGACACAGGAGAGTGTACATGGTCTGCTGTCCCGTTTTGTTGATGATGTCGATAAGGGGGAAGAGAGCCAAACAGCAGTAGCAAAAGAAGCTGCTAGGATTTTTGCAAAGAAGAGATGAGAAGCTGATACTAATGCATTTAGAGAACCTACACCTGGCAGACTTCCACTTACTGATGATCTTCTCAAACAATACAAGAATGTATACAACAACAGAAGAAGACCTTATCATGACAAGGGCTTTCATGAAGGTCTAAACCCATTCTTGAGCTTGAAATTTTGGGAAGCAAGAGTTAAAGCCATGAGGGCTTCTAAGAGAGGTGGAAGAGGTGGTAGAGGTGAAAGGAGTTTGCCTACCACAAATGCAAAGGAGTCACTGAATGAGTTTAAAGAAGTTTACATACGGTTAGGATTTAGAGTACATCAGATAAATCTAACTCTACCTGAAGCATGGCATTGGTGGAAACAAGTGAATCCTCATATTGACTTCTCTCTGATTGAAAATGAATGGATGAGAGAGATGATCATGGAAATAAGAGCTTACCAGGAACAAGCAGAAAAAGCAAGAGAAGAAAGAGAAATAAGACAGTAGATCAGCATACTTTACACTGTTTTATATTTGCTGATTCTAGACAGTAATACTTTGAACAAATGATTATAATGAGAAAATACCAAGTTTGTTCTGTTTTTGTTTTAAATCATTTTGCTTTGCTGTTAGGAGAAGGTATTGGCATCATCACCAAAAAGGGGGAAATTGTTGGACTTATTTCTGAGTTTTAGTGATGAGTGCCAGACTAGCTGTTATAGTACAAAGGCAAAAAGATGTCTAGATCAAATGTATAGGTTTATTAGAGGTTGATCTTTGTATAGGTTTGATCAAACAAGCATCAGAATGGTCACCGACTTATATCGCAGATCGGTTTATATCGATGGGGTAGATAGGTCGATAAACTAGTCGTGAACCTCTTTGAAGGACGAAGGTGAGGCTCAATTCGATTAATGAAGGCTAAGGGATCAAACTTAGTGATTAAAGTCAAGGATATGAAATCAGATTTTAGGGAAGTCTGTGATGACCTAAACTGATCACATATACCTTGTGTACAAGGTCTAAGTTCCACAAGTTGGATGGTGATTGGAACTTAGTTATATGTAAAAAGGTGTAATCTAGCTTCATAAATAAAAGTTAGATAAAAGAAGTAAGCTGCATTGTGTGTTAAACACAGCAAATTATGATTCAGCAGACTGATGAACCTGCTGATACATATACCTCGATTTATTCAAGATTACATTGGAAGAAAACAAGGATAAGGACAGCTAACAACCTCTGATTTATCAAACAAATCAATGGTTGAGATTAAAAGGATGTTGGGATGATTCAGGACCTTATCCAATGGATACAAGTCAAAGGGTGGACAGACTGCATTCTATCAAAAAGTAGTCTGACTGTGTCAGTACTATGAACAGTGACAGAAAGCAAGTCAAATGGGACAAAATCTGGAACGGCTATATTTGAATTTCAAATATAAGTCACAAGCATTCCTACCTATAAATAGAGGACTACTAACTCAGAAAAACATGATGAAAATTGAGGAAAAACAAGAGATAATTTTGAGCTGCATTTTCTAATCAAGAAAAACACCCTGCTGAACTTACTATGCTTAAAGCTACTGATCCAGAGAAAATCTTCAAGTGTAATCTGCATTCAAGCTACATCAAGTTTACACACTTGAAGACTGCAAGCTGTTGATAATATCATCCTGATCAAGCTGCTGCAACTGAATCATTTACTTGATTCAATCTTTCTTTTACAAGAAATCTGCTGAGGACAGTGAAGCATATCTGTGTGAAAGACTTTTGTTTGTGGTGGAGCTGGTGAAGAGGCAATCCTACCCTTCAAGGACCAGTGGAAGACTTTGGAGTAGCAATCCTACCTGTTCCAAGTGTTCAGTTTGTGAAGCCATAGTTATTGGTGAAGGACAAGCAACCTTAGGGATTTTTGTAACAGCTACATCAAAGTTCTCTAGTGAATTACCTACAACATCACAGGAGAAGAGTGGACTGACAGGATTACACCACGTGGAACCACTATAAAATCTGCCTACTTACTTTCTGCACTTATATTCTGCACTTAGTTTATTTAATACATCAACCTACTGAATCTAGCAACTGAACTCACACACTCACTACTGAGTATCTAATACTTGGTATCATATTTAACAACAACTAACAAGGCTTAATTTTTGATATATTTCCATTTGCACAAATTCAAGAAACTCACAATCGGCCAGACTATCGAGTGTCGGCCAGACTATCAAGTATCGCAGGTCTTGAAGTTCTTGAGTTTGTTAACTCCAAAAGTTTTAAGTGTTAAGTTTATTCACCCCCCCCCCTCTAAACTTAACCAAATCCTTTTCAAGGGACCAACAAGATGTGATGACCACTTATTTCCCAAATATTGAGCTTTTTATGTAGTCGTGGTCACTCTTCTTGGTTCTTGGCACAAACTTTGCATTTTTCCAGAATGCAATCAGGTTCTCCTAGCATATTCTACTTAGTGGGGGGTTTAGGAAGGTCATTAACCCCAGATTTGAACAACAATCAACTAAGCGTTGAGCTTGTGTGGCATTATCACAGAAAGATAGATAGGGTTCAGGCTTAGAGACGACCCATTGATGATCGATTTTTCATAAAATCGCTCTGTGGCAGAGATTGTGGATGATGAAGCCATTGTTTGAGATTTGAGAGAAAGCTTTGATTTTGCAGTGAGAAAATAGGGTTTGTGATTTGCAAGAGAGCGTAAGGAATTCTGAAAAACCTCTAAGTGCTGTTTATATAGGATGATTTGGGTATGGTGTGAACGTGGTTGAATATGGAAGGATTTTTGTGATGTAATGGCGTGATTTTGTGTATATAAATACTGATATTCGAGTGAAGTAGTGGAGTGGCTTGAGGCAAGTAATGATAAATCCCAAGAATCGAGGCGGTTGTAATTTAGAAAAATAATATAGTTACCTCCATAATTGAAATAATGATCTCCGCGTGTGTAATCTTTCACAATATAATCTTCCATAACTCCTCGATTTTCCACTTGTATTGGGCTGATTTAGTTCACACTTTAGTTTGCTGGTGACTTTAATTCATATTTCGGTAGAGTGACTTGGCTGGTCACTTAGCCGGTGTAATGATTTCTTTTCACTGAGCTGCTGTATATAACTGTTCCTAACAATCAGTGCAGTTGACTTCACTGAGTACTAGTGCCTTACCTGCTACATCTCTTGTAAAGGGAAAGGTTTAATCATTTGGTGAAGTCACTTAGCTGATTACTCCAGTTAGCTGCTCTTAAGTACTAAGTCAATTTCAATCATTCCCAACTCAGTTCTCAACATGCTAAATCTTTCATGACTGAGTGGTTTTGTGAAGATGTCAGCCAATTGATCTTCAGTGGGTATGTATCTTAGAATAACATCCCATTTATCAACATGATCTCTAATAAAATGATGTCTCACATCAATATGCTTTGTTCTTGAGTGCAACACTGGATTTTCAGTAATAGATATGGCACTTGTGTTGTCACACATGATTGGAATTGTCTTCTCCTCCATCCCATAATCCCTTAGCTGTTGTCTAATCCATAGTACTTGTGCACAACAACTGCATGCTGCTATATATTCTGCTTTAGCTGTTGATGTAGATATAGAGTTTTGCTTTTTGTTGAACCATGAAACTAGTCTTGTGCCTAGCATCTTGCATGTTCTAGAGGTGCTTTTTCTATCTAGCTTGCATCTAGCATAGTCAGAGTCTGAATATGATCTCAGCTTGAATCCTCCATCTTTTGGACACCAAATTCCAACATAGATGGTGTTCTTCAGGTATTTGATTATTCTTTTAGTTGCTAGAAGATGTGATTCTTTTGGTTGAGCTTTAAATCTTGCACATACTCCTACTGCAAATGCTATGTCAGGTCTGCTTGCAGTTAGATATAGTAGGAATCCAATGATTCCTCTATACATTTTCTGATCAACATCTTTTCCAGCTTCATCTTTTCCAAGAATGACTCCTGCACACATTGGTGTATCTGCTGTGCCACTTGTGTCCATACTATACTTGTGTATTAAGTCTTTTGTGTACTTGGCTTGACTAATGAAAATACCATCCTTCATTTGCTTCAATTGAAGGCCAAGAAAATAATTTAATTCTCCCATCATGCTCATCTGAAATTTGCTCTTCATTAGGTTTGCATGTTTCTCATACAGTTTTTCATCCTTTGATCCAAAGATAATGTCATTAACATAGATTTGTACTAGCAATGTACTTGTTCCTTCCTCTAATTTGAAAAGACTCTTATCTATAGTTCCCTTGTTGAATCCATTCATGATAAAAAAAATTGTGATAGTGTTTCATACCAGGCTCTAGGTGTCTGTTTGAGTCAATAAAGAGCCTTCTTGAGCTTGTATACTTTATCTTCTTTTCCTTTGGGTTGAAAACTAGGAGGTTGTTCCACATATAGTTCTTCTTCCAAGAGTCTATTCAGAAATGCACTCTTGACATCCATTTGATAGACTTTGAAGTCTTTGTATGCAGAAAAAACTAGAAATAGTCTGATTGCTTCCAATCTTTCTACTGGTGCAAATGTCTCATCATAATCTATTCCTTCTGCTTAAGAGTAGCCTTTTGCAACTAGGCTTGCTTTGTTTCTGACAATTGTTCCTTGCTCATCCATCTTGTTTCTGAATACCCATTTTGTGCCAATGATGTTGGCTGTGTCTGGTCTGTCAACAAGTTCCCGGACTTCATTTCTTTCAAATTCATTTAGTTCTTCTTGCATGGCTGTAATCCAGTCAGCATCTTCAATTGCATCATCTATTGTCTTACGTTCAGCTGGTGATAGAAAACATGTTAGCATATGCTCCAGTTGTGTTCTGGTTCTAACTCCGGAGTGAATGTCTCCAATGACTTGATCTTCAGGATGATCTCTTAGCCAGTTGAGGTTTGGTTGAAGTTTTTTTTCACTTGGTGCTTCTACAACTTCAGGTTGTGCTTGAGCTTCACGTTCTGGTGCTTCATCTGTTGTATTGACTTGTGGCTCATGTTGATTTCCAAAGTTGTGTTTCAAAATGGTAACTGGTACTGTTGTATTCATATACACTTGCCTTTGTGCTGCTTCTTCTTCTTGTTCTTGAAGACTTTCACCATTTGTGTTTGGTTCATCAAAGACTACATGTATTGATTCTTCAATCACCAATGTTCTTTTGTTGAGTACTCTGAATGCTGTGCTGGTGTCTGAGTATCCCATAAAGATAGCTTCATCAGCCTTTTCATCAAAAGTATGCAACTGATTCTTGTCCAAAACAAAACATTTTGATCCAAACATATGCAAGTATGAGATATTAGGTTTTCTTCCATTCCATATTTCATATGGAGTCTTTCCATGATATTTGTTGATAATTGATCTGTTTTGAGTATAGCATTCTGTATTTGCTGCTTCAGCCCAAAATCTCTTCGGTAAGCATGCTTCTGCAATCATTATTCTAACTGCTTCTTTGAGTCTCCTGTTTCTTCTTTCTGCTACACCATTCTGTTGTGGAGTCCCTGCTGCTGATAGTTGATGCAGTACTACATTTTATTCACAATAGGTTCTGATTATTTCATTTAGAAATTATGTGCCTCTATCTGATCTGATCTTGATGATCATCAGTTCTTTCTCATTTTGAATTCTTCTTAACAAATCTGGTAGCTTCTTGAGTGTCTCTCTCTTCTTGTTCATGAATATGGTCCAGGTGAATTTGGAGAAGTCCTCCACCACTACTAGAGTGTATTTCTTTCCACTTACACTTACTGGAGTGACTGGTCCAAACAGGTCCATATGTAGCAGATGTAAAATTCTTGTTGTTGATTGATAGGGCTTTGACTTGAAGGAGCTTTTGATTTGTTTTCCTTTTTGACATGCATCACAGAGACTTTATATCTTGAATGTGATCTTCTGTAAACCTTCAACTAACTTATTCTTGATAATGTGTTGATGGTCTTGAAATTTAGGTGATTTAATCTTCTATGCCAAATCCAGCTGGTTGATTGTTTATTTTTAACAAGCAAACATGTTTCTGCTTTAGCTGTTCTCCAATCCACCACATACATGTTGTCTTCTCTTCTTCCTGCAAGAATTACTGTGTTGGTTTGACAGTGAATCACCTTGCATCCTTCCTTGTTGAATTGCACATTGTAGCCTTTGTCACAGAATTGACTGATGCTCAACAGATTGAAATTCAGTCCTTTAACATAGGCCACATTTTGAATCTTCAGGCTGTTTTTGAATATTGTGCCTTCCCCCTTAATTTTGCCAGGGTTTTCTTTGCCTCCAAAGGTGACTTTGGGTCCTTCAAAAGCTTTAAAGTCAGTGAGCCATCCCTTGTTCCCTGTCATGTGTCTGGAACATCCACTGTCTATATACCAGACATCCTACAAAACAAATTAATTTTGTTTAGGTACCCAACACTATTTGGGTCTATACATTTTAGAAGTCATGCCTCCTACTCCTAATTTGTATCCAAAGGATCTTCTTTTTGGATAATTGAAGTCATCAACTTTATATCTATAAGGCATGGCAGAATAGCTTCTAATATTTCTACTGAAGGTATTCTGATACATTTCTCTACTTTTTGGTGCATTTGCATACTTTTTCACTCTCCAATATGCAGTGGGAAACCTATGTTGCTTCATGTGTCTAGGAACATACATTTGTTGGTTTTTTTAAACACATGATGCATGGCATTAAATGGTTTCTTCTTGAATTTTAGAGGTACAACATTCCAATCATCTTCTGAAGAATAAAGTCTCCCTTTACCATTCAGAAAGCTTTTGCTTTTGGTTGACTGGATTGTTGGTTTGGTCTGCTGCTTTACTGCTCTGGATTTTGACTTCACCGGTGCAGGATGAGTGGTTGAAACTATGGTCTGTCCTTTTCTGAACATTGGTCCATTGTTGGTCCAAGATTCAGAATTGTATTATCCATTGTTTCTATTCTCATCCTGACTGTTGTAGCCAAGACCAGATCTGGATCCAACCCTTTTTGAGGGTTTGTAAGTCGTGCATTTAAAGGTGCGAAGGTGGTCTTAATCGGTAGGAGATTTTCTCAACGGTCTGTCAACACCGGATGTATGACCATCTCACGCTTGTTGATCATTTGAGTAAGTCTCCTTACTAGTTAGTTCAGCTTTTACTTTATCCAGTTCTTTCTTTAGTCTTTTATTTTCCTTTCTTAGATTCTCACACTCCTGTTCCAGAATTTCATGATTCATCTCAATTTGTTCAAATTTACTCATGAGATTTTGGATTAGGTTTGTAGAATCTAAGGGGAGAATAGAAGATTGTGCAGTGTCAGATGTGGATGCACTTGATGATGAGTATGAACTAGATGTTACCTCAGTTTTATTTGACTCTTTAGCCATAAGACATATATAGGCTTTTTCATTGTCTGAGCTGTCATCCTCATCACCATCAGAATCATTTTCAGATGATTCTTCATTCTTTTCACTACTAGATTCAGCTTTGAGTGCCTTCTTGCTTTTCCTCTTTTCAGTTGTCTTGTACTTCTTCTTATCCTCGGCTTTGTCTTTATCTTCGGGGCAATAAGCCTTGAAGTGGCCTTTCTTATTACAGTTGAAGCATATGTATTCATCATCTTTTCTCTTGGTGTCTTTGCTTGTGCTTGACTTTTTGTTTGATGATCATCCTCCGTTGAATATCTTCATTTTGCT
Source organism: Gentiana macrophylla (assembly GCA_026214975.1). Taxonomy (NCBI): domain Eukaryota; kingdom Viridiplantae; phylum Streptophyta; class Magnoliopsida; order Gentianales; family Gentianaceae; genus Gentiana; species Gentiana macrophylla. The sequence continues at coordinate 59,499,130 of CM047806.1, read as the reverse complement.
AAACCTGTCAAAGCGTTTTACCAATAAAGCTACATGTTCCTTCAGCTCATGTGTCTCTTTGCTGTTTGCATCAGCTATTTGACTTTGCTGGGGTGCAACTAGTGCACTGGCCTTATGTGCCTCTGTTGGTACACTGTCTTCACCGTTCAACTCAAATTCATGAGCCTTTAATTAAGACATCAGAGTTAAGGTGTCAGTGTTTGCAAGATTTGTTGTCTCTATGATTACTGATATAATGATCTTCCATCTTTCAGGTAAGCCTCTCAAGATCTTCAGGCACACTTCTTTCTGTGGATATGTGTGTCCAAGTTGTTGTAGTTCACTGATGATGCTTGAGATGCTTGAGAATCTATTGTCCTCTCAAGTTGTTGTAGTTCACTGATGATGCTTGAGAATCTATGATGCTTGAGAATCTATGTGTGTCCATGTTGTTGTAGTTCATTGATGTGTGTCCAAGTTGTTGTAGTTCACTGATGATGCTTGAGAATTTTTTTCTCCAGCCTTCATTTTGAAGTTCTCAAATTTCTGTTTTGCAACAAACAGTTTGTTTTCCTTGACTGCTTCTGATCCTTCATTGATCAGTGCCAATTTGTCCCACATTTCCTTTGCTGTTTTACAATCTCTGATTCTCATGAACATGTTACTGTCCAGAGTCTTCAAAATCATGTCTTTTGCAACAAAGTCGAGATTTGCTCTTCTACTGTCATCCTTGGTCCAATCTTTCTTGAGTTTGTCTATTACTTTTCCTTGATCTGCTTGTGTGGCTACCACGGTTGTAATCTCGATTGGGCCATCATTGATTACATCCAGCATCTCCTCATGAGTTGCTGCAATATGAGACAACATTCTAATTTTGTATTCATCAAAAGTGTTGACATTGAAAACAGGTACCTTTGACATAAAATTTGAGGAATCCATAAGTACAAATAAGATATAAGTATATTTAGAAAGCACAAGTTTGAAAACTACTTTGAAAATATATGATCTCCTTGTTACCAGAAATTAGATCTGAACAGGTTCCGATACTAGGAACACTGCTCCGATACCAATTGTTGGTCCCAGAGAAGGGTAAACTATAGACAGAGGGGGGGTTGAATGACAATAGTGGATTTTCAAAACTTTTCTTGTATTTAAAAGCTTTTGGGCAGCGGATAAGTCCCTTCTTAATATGTTGTTTCAAAGTAAATTATGCTACCATAGATATATGATGTAATTTCAGGAACTAAATAAATGCAGTAAGACAAATTGCTGAAACTAAATTGACACAAGGTTTATAGTGGTTCAGGGTGGTGTAATCCCTTAATCCAATCTTCTCCTGTGGTGATTGGAGGAATTTCACTATTGTTTTCACAGATACAATAGCATGATTGTCCTTGACTACACAAGCTTAACAATCTACAAGACTATCACTCCCTGACTGCAACGGCTTCAGCGACTCAGTCCTTTTCACTGCTCATTGGGAACAAATCCTTCAGCATCTATCACAAACACAACTCCTTTTCACATGGCTCTGATTCAGTTGCTTGATTGAAGTGAATTGGATTCACAATTTTTTTGACCAATCTCAATGGTTGATATTGATATTGTAGGTCTCAGTTTTGAGTTGATCACTAGATCTTTCGTTTTAAGCACAGACGAAGGCTTTTTGATTTGACAGAGTTTCGGCTTATTGATTTTTTTCTCGTATCTTTTTTTGTCTGTCAATGCCTTCTATTTATAGCCTTGATAATCCTTGATTTGAATTTCCGTCCGTTGGCTATATGAATTAGGGGAATAATCCTTGATTTTATTCTTGATTCCTCCTTAATTATATTCTCCTTGATTTCAGTGATCGGATTTTTCTTCATTCGTTTATCAGAAAATCCGTCCTTGATTCATCCTCTGTTGATTGTTCATTTAATGCTTGATCCTCTAAATCTTCATCATATTTCAAAATTTAAGTAAGGTTTACTTAGCCGTTCTCTGAACGGTCAAGTGATCCTTCTGACTTTTCCGCTTAGATCTTCCTTCACTGCTTTGTTTTTACTCAGCCGATCGTCAGTTTACTTTGCCGTTTCACTGTTTCCTTCATTATTTTCAGTTCAGGAGAAATCCTTGTACTTTACTGATCCTTGATTTGTGTGAGATCAGTGTACACCATATTTAAACATTAAGTTTCATCTCTTGAAACATAACTTAGACTTATCCAAGGTCATCACAGACTTTCTTGGTTATAAGTCAGACCATAATGTCTTCATTGCTTCTCTACTGGTACTTGGCTAGCTTCACTCTGTAGAAAATCTATTTTTACTTTTCTGTCCTACCAACTAGTATAATATTTGCGTGACTCAACTTATACAACATGTCAGACTCTAAGTAAATACTTATACAGAGAATTCTAACTTATTTTCAGGCTTTCTATAACAGCTAGTATAGCCATCATAAAAAAAAATTGTTCCTAACAATCTCTCCCATCATATTCATTTGGAACTTGCTTTTCATGGGATTAGCAGACTTTTCACACAGCAATTCTTTTTCAGAACCAAAAATTATGTCATCAACATAAGTTTTTACCAGCAGGGTGTTGTCCACTTCATTGATTCTGAAAATAGTCTTGTCAATTGTACCTTTGGTAAAACCATTGTCCACCAAGAACTGAGATAGGGTTTCATACCATGCTCTTGGTGCTTGTTTCAAGCCATAAAGTGCCTTGTTGAGTCTATACACTTTATCCTTTTGAACTTCAACTTTAAAACCAGGAGGTTGCAGAACATAAACCTCTTCCTCCAGAATGCCATTCAAGTACGCACTTTTGACATCCATCTGGTATACTTTGAAGTTTTTGTAAGCAGTATATGCCAAGAATAATCTTATAGTTTCCAATCTTGCAACTGGGGCATGTGTCTCATCAAAGTCTATTCCTTCAGCTTGAGAATAGCCTTTTGCCTCTAGTCTGGCCTTGTTTCTAACAATGGTACCAGATTCATCCAATTTATTTATGTATACCCATTTTGTTCCAATTATGTTTGCATGACTAGGCATTTCCACTAGTGTTCAAACTTGGTTTCTTTCAAACTCATTTAATTCTTCTTGCTTAGCAATTATCCAATCTGGATCAGATATTGCTTCTTCAACAACATTAGGCTCCATTTGAGACATAAAACAAGTAAACATTGCTGCCAACTGTCTTCTAGTCCTTACACCTTGCTGTATATTTTGCGAATTACTAGTTCAGCAGGGTGGTCCTTCAACCATTGTAAATCTTGATTTGTTTGATTTATAGGAGCTTCATCTTTAGTAGGCTCTGCCGTTTCTTCAGCAGGGGGTTCAGTAGATCCTTGAACTACATCTGTTGTTACATTAGTAGTGTTAACAGCAGGTTCTTCAGCAGGAGCAGAGTCAGAAACTTTTAAGTCAATTACCTTTTCCAAAACATCAACATATTCTGGATCAGTAACTTGGAGATTTTCAACAGGTTCTGAAACTTCATCTTCCATTCCAGTAAACTTTGGTTTATCAAATACAACATGTATTGATTCATCATGTTTCAATGTCCTTTTGTTCAGTACCCTGAATGCCTTGTTGACTGAAGAATATCCCAAAAAGATTCCTTCATCTGATTTAGGTTGGAATGTCTTAAATTGTTCCTTATGATTCAAAATAAAACACTTGCTTCCAAATGGATGGAAATAAGATATATTTGGTTTTCTTCCATTCCATATCTCATAAGGTGTCTTTAGCAGCTTTTTGATTACTGAGGTCCTATTTTGTGTATAGCATGTTGTATTGATTGCTTCAGCCCAATATCTTTCAGGTAGTAATGCTTCACAAATCATAGTCATCCCTGCTTCTTTCAAAGTCATGTTTCTTCTCTCAGCAACCCCATTTTGCTGAGGTTTTCCAGCAGCTGCTAGTTGATGCAGCACACCATTTTGTTAACAATATTCTCTTATGACTTTATTGAGAAATTCAGTACCCTTGTCTGATATGATCTTCACTACTGTCAAACTCTTCTCATTTTGCAATCTCCTCAAAAGTTCAGGCATCTTTTGAAGTGTATCACTTTTCTTGTTCATAAATACTACCCAAGTGTATCTTGAATAATCATCCACAACTACCAGAGTGTACTTATTTCCTGTTACACTTGTTGGTATTACTAGTCCAAATAGATCTATATGCATCATCTCCAAAACTCTTTTTGTTGATTGTTTAGTCTTTGACTTGAAGCTTGACTTTGTTTGTTTAGCTTCCTGACATGCATCACATACAACATCCTTTTTGAATCTGATCTCTGGTAAACCAATCACCAACTTCTTTTTCACCAATTGATTAATATCATCAAAATTGAGATGATTCAACTTCTTATGCCACAACCAATTTAGTTCTGACTTGGTATGCAAAATCAGGCATGTTTCTGGAACAGCAGTAGGCCAATCAACAACATACATGTTTTGTTGTCTTCTTCCAGCCAACACAACTTGTTCACCTCTTTCACTAATGACAATATAGTAGCCTTTGTCAAAAGTGACCTTGTAACCCATGTCACACAATTGTCCAGTGCTCAGTAGGTTGCAGTCCAGTCCTTCCAAAAATGCAACATTTCTGATAGTTAATCCATTCCTCACCAGTGTTCCATATCCTCTTGTGTATCCTGGTGTGTTATTGTTTCCAAAATTCACTCTTGGACCATCCTTTGCCACATAATTTGTCAAACAGTGCTTATTCTTTGTCATATGTCCGGAACAGACACTGTCAAAGTACCAGACGTCCTACAAAACAAAGTTAAGGTGTTTTAGGTACCCAAAACTGTTTGGGTCCATAGTGGTAAGCATGACCCTTGGCAAATTTCCACAAGGTATTCTTTGAAAAGCATTACACTTTTGTTCATATATGTGTCCCACATTTCCATAGAATCTAACATTTGGTTGTGTAGGATTCACCTATGATTTCTGGCCTTTTGGTACATAATGTTGTTTGAAGTGATTTTTATTGTTAGAACCACTAGTATAACCATAAGGTTGCTATCTGTTAGGAACAACCCAGTAATATGGAGTCTGCTGAGGTCTTCCTGCTGAGGTCTTGAATAAGTCCTCTGCTGAGCTTTTACCCTAGCATTATGGTTATATCTATTGTTTCTAGTAGTACGGGCAGGAATATTTCAATCTTCATCAGTAGGGAATAATCTACCTTGCCCCCAGAGATAAGTATCCCTAGAATGATTAATATTTTTAGGTTTAGGATTCTTATCCTTGGAATATTTCTGATATTTGCCCTTTTGTGGTCCAGCAGACATAGCATCAAGTCTGCTATCAGTAGGTCTAGAAGGTCCAGCAGTCCTACCTTTGGATTTACCCCATTTGTTTGGTATTGTTGACCATTTTGAATTCTGATTTTGCTTTCTTGAAGCATTCTCAGTAGGCTTTACTGCCTCAGCAACCCTTCTTGGAGTTGGATCCTGTGCAGGCACAAACTTAGGTCCAATTCTGGTACCAGGTTCAGTAGTCTTGCTGGATCCACCCATGGTAGATTGGTGAGTTTCAAATCCAAGGTCTGTTCTATCACCATAACGCTTTCCAGATTTGAATGATGTGGTGGAACTAGATTGTGCAGCAGATTCAGCTGCTACTGAAGATATATAGACTTATGTTGAGTCTGTCCATAATCTTTTTCTTTTCCTTTGAGAATTCTTAATTCAACATTTAATCTTTGAATTTCTGCTTGAAGTGCTTCTTTTTCAGCCTTCACAGTCTCATAACCAGATTGTATTTTCCTCAATTGATTAAGGATGGCATCCAAAGGTTCTTCACTGTCAAAAATTTTAGGATTTCAACCACAAGTAGATTCACAATCACTTTCAGCAGGAGTGTTTACAGATACAGAATTGTATACCTCCTCAGTCTCATCCATATTTTCCATTAAAGCATAATCATCCATATCAGCTATGAGTGCAGTGTCATCTGATTCATGTCATTTTTCTGATTCCACTTCATAGCCAGATTCATCATCAGCAACCATTGCTTTCGTGCCAGATCTTCTTTACTGATTTTTGTTCTTCAGTAGGTCTGGACAATCAGGTCTAAAATGTCCAGGTTTCTTGCAGTTGAAACACGAGATAATCGAGTTCTTTTTTTTCAAATCAAATCGATCCAGTTTGAAGTGTCCTGGTTTCTTGCAATGAAAGCACAAATAATCATTGTCTTTCTTGGATCCTTCCTTCTTCTTTTCACTTGATTTCTTGGTGAAATTTCTTTGAGAACCCCTTCCTATTTTCATCATTCTGATTTTCTTTCTCAGAAGGGCTATTGCTCTTGCATTTCATCCTGTATATCTTCTTGACCATCTGATGATTCCTCTTTATGTGCAGCAGCCAATGCAGTAGTCTTTGGTTCTTCTTTTTCTGTGTCAGGAACAAGTTTCTTACTAAATTCATATGCCTTGAGATCTGAAAACATTTGAAGGTACCCTCTTCATGAAGTCTCTTGGACTCTTCTACGGCAGTAACCTTCATCTCCCAAACTTCCTTTGCAGGTAGGGCTTCCAAAATTCTTGTATTGATCTCTTCCTTTGTGTATACTACATTCAGCAGGGTGAGTTCATCCATGATAGCATTAAATCTTGACTCCATTTGCTCAATGGTTTCATTTGATTTCATTTTGAAATCTTGGAACTTTCTTTTGGCTACACTGACTTTGTTTTTCTTTATAGCATCAATGCCTTCACAGATAACTTGTAATTTTTCCCAATGTTCCTTTGCAGTTTTGCAGTCCTTCACTTTCATGTACATATTGCAATCCAAGGTTCTGTATATGATATCAATAGAAATATTGTTGAGGTTTGCTCTTTTTCAATCTTCAGCACCCCACTCTCTTTTTAGCTTTGGAACATACTGAGTTTCACTTCCCACAGTTATGGCCTTTGTGATCTCCAGTGGTCCATCAGTCAGCACATCCATCATCTCATCATATGTTGCAGTTAAATAAGCCTGCATATGACATTTGTACTCATAAAAAAAATCTAAGGAAACATCAACATAGTCCTACCATACCGGTTGTTATCCATGATGCAAAGCTTTGAAAATCATAAACTTGAGAAAGTTTTCAAAGTATTTTCACAAATACAACAAGTAGGATTACATCAGAATAGAAGCACTATTTTGCTACCAATTGTTGGTCCCTTAAAAAGGATTTGGTTAAGTTTAGAGGGGGGGGTGAATAAACTTAACACTTAAAACTTTTGGAGCTAACAAACTCAGCAAGGTCAGTAGCCTGCTGACTACTCAGTAGTCTGCTGACCACTCAGTAGTCTGCTGACTGTTGATATTACTTGATTTGTTGCAGGAGAATATATTTAGTTTAAGCCTTATTACTTGTTGTTAAAAGAATGATACTAAGTATTGGATACTCAGCAGTGTAAATGTGTGATTCAGTTGCTAGTTTCAGTAGGGTGATGTGATCAGTATACTAAATACAGAAAATAAGTGCAGATAGTAAGTAGCAAATTTTATAGTGGTTCCAGGTGGTGTAATCCTGTCAGTCCACTCTTCTCATATGATGTAGGAGGAAATTCACTAGAGATCTTTGAGGTTGCAATTACAAAAATCCCTAAGTTGTTTGACCTTCACCAATAACTATGGATTCATAAACTGAACACTTGAAACAGGTAGGATTGCTGCTCCAAAGTATTCACTGGTCCTTGAGGGTAGGATTGCCTCTTAACCAGCTTCACCACAAACAATAGTTCATGACACCTAAGTGCTTCTCTGTCTTCAGCAGGTTTTTTGTAAAAGAAAAATCGAATCAACTAAGTGATTCAGTTGTCAGTAGCTTGATCAGGATGAAACGATCAACAACTTGATGTCTTCAAGTGTGTATACTTGATGTAACTTGATAGCAGGTTACACTTGAAGAAATTTCTTGATCAGCAAGTTTAAGCTCTTTGTATGTCAGCAGGGTGATTTACTTGATCAAAACTTGATAGCTTTGAATAGATTATTTGTTTTTCATCACCTTTCATCACTTGTATCTGAATCAGGAGTCTTCAATTTATAGGTGAGAATCTTGTGACTTATGTTTGAATTTCAAACATAGCCGTTCCAGACTTGTCTCCATCTTGACTTGCTTTATGTCTCTATTTATAGGACTGACACTGTCAGTTAGCTTTTTGTCAGTATACAGACTGTCCACCCTTTGACTTGTATCCATTGGATAAAGCTCTGAATCTTTCCAACGTTCCATTTATCTTGATCATTGATTTGTTGACAAGATCAAGGTTTGTAATCCACCCTTATCCTTTTAATCTTCCAATGTAACCTTTGATTAAATCGAATTTATACTCAGCAAATATCTGAAGTATAATAGCCTGCTAATGTACATCCCTGTCAGCAGGTTTAAGTCTGCTGTGTTTGAATAACAATTCAGCTGACTTCTTCTTATCTAACTTTTTATTGTGAAGTTATAGTACACCATTTTGAATATAACTAGGTTCCAATCACCACTTAATGTATGGAACTTAGACCTTTTATAAAAGGTATGTGTAATTAGTTTTGGTCATCACAGACTTCCCTAAATTCTGATTACATATCCTTCAATTTAAATACTAAGTTTGATCCCTTAGCCTTCAATAACTGAGTTTGAACCCTCAGCCTTCAGTCTTCAGCAGATCCATAGCAAGTCCACTGACCTAGACATTATACTGACCTAGACAGGTCTGCTGATAAAGTCAGCTGACCTTCTCACAGTGCTTGTTTGATCAAACCTATACAAAGATCAAACTCTAATAAACCTATAAATTTGATCTAGACATATTTTTGCCTTTGCTCTATAACAGCTAGTCTGACACTCACCATTAAAACGTAAATTATGTCCAACACCCTTTGATTCTTATGTTATGTGTTTGCCCTTGGATGACACTTTCGAAAGCATAGATCTACGAGAAAGAAGTTCCAGAGGGTAACCCCCACGTTAAAGTATCGAAATGCATGTGCAGGAGAAAATGTGCTTGAAATTTGAATTTGAATGTCTTTTGTATCTGCTTGTTTGGTTAATTCAATAGTTTTTTCATTGCTTTTCAAAATGAAACCCTATTTTTTAATTGTTCGTCTAGAAATTCTGCAAGAGTAATAGGGTTTCCATAAGGTTTTCTACGTAGGTTCGAATTTTGCCTCTCCCACTTGTTTGTTGTAGATTTCAGAGAAGATAAAATAGGCATTCGTTAGCGTAGGAGGACCAAACAAGCGAAATGCTGCAAAAGAAAAGGAAGGAAAATCCATGGACCGACCGGTTTTCCCGAAAAAGTCGAAATGATATGACATATGATACCGGGTCTAGGCAAAATTAGGATGTAAACTTCAACTAGAAAAATTGAGAGCATCCTAGAGAGTGTTTTAAGAGAGATAAAATGTCGGTCAAGCAACCGAGTTTTTTGGTAGAAATCCAAGATGGGATTCCGGCGGGTTGTTCGTGTGGACTAGCGGCAGAGGCCGAACACTTGGGGGCTTCGTGTAGAAACTAAAACTGTAGACAAAGCGACGGTCTATTTTAGATCGTCCAAGGTATTTTCTTATTCTACTTATGTTATTCTTGTATCTTAAACAAAGTCGATCTTGGTAAGAGAAAAATGAAATTTATACTCTGCTGTATTCCCGTGTAGATTTTCTAACAGTGATATCAGAGCGGTCTTTTATCTTAAGCAATCAGCATTAGTTAATTTGCATAGTAATTATTTTAGATGCATGATTATTCGTGAAACGAAAACAAAAAAAATTAATTTTGGCGTAGGGCAGCTCGGCCGATTGTGATTGCCCTTGTTCCTAAAGGCTGACTTAAAGAGTCTCTAAATTGTATGCACACTCAACTAATCACTCATATACGCAGCAAGGTAAATATTTCTATGTTTTCCATAATTCGTTTGACCCTAACCTCAAAATTAGGGTTCACATCGTATCATCGTAGAATCATAGCTTTTGGCAAAGAATGGATGTAACATTTGATTTCTTTGTAGAAGCTGTTCATAAATCAGCATAAATTTGGTAAATTGTCCGGAATACTTCGGGGTTTAAGGTAAGTAGGTTTATCGATTAATTAATATTGTTAGTTTGTATTATATTTCTTTTGCTATATTTCTACCAATTATGTAAATTTGGGATTTTGGAAAATTGCTTGTAGGGCAAGGTATACTAGGTAAATGGAGCAGAACCGGAGCATACACGTCTTCTGCTGTGTTATCTCGGGTGATGCTCTAAAGAAAGAGGACAACCTAAGATATGCCGGCTCGGTTTGTCTCATTTTCTTGTAACAACACGTAGTTTTTGTATATGCATTCAACTAATATCATTTCATCTTTTTGCATTCTTCATGATTAGTTTGGGTGTAGGATGGAGTAAGGTGTTTATGATTATATGAATGAAGTGACATGGTTAGGATAATGTAAGACCAAAATGTGAGTAGATCAGACTACCGTCGCTGTCTCGGCTATGCTACCGGAGTCTATAGGGAAGTCGGAATAATGGAGCACTCATCATTGGGTGGGCTTACTACTTAGATGCTTTCAGCAGTTCTCCGCACTTGTCTAACCAGATTTTACCGTGGGTACGATAACTGCTATAGTATAAAGGCTGAAAGGAATGTTGAGTGCAATCTGCTGACAGTGTAGAGACACAGCAACCTACTGACAAGTGTAGAGACACAGCATCCTACTGAGTATAATGTACCTTCTGTTATAAGTTTTTCTGTAACCATTTGTAACTAACTTCCAACTGATCAATGAGGTGAATGAAGCTATAAATACCCCATGATCAGTTGCATTGTAATCCTACTTGTAACTTTCAGTTCATCAATAACAATTCCTCATTTTCCTTTCCGTTTGTAATTCTATAAACTTCATCATGGTATCAGATCAGAAATTTGAGAATTTATAAATGTTTACCTGTGTTTTCTCTCTAATATTTGAAGAATCTTGAGTGTGTTCTTTATCTTTTTAGAGATTTCAGTTTCTTGAGAGTAAACTGTCAACATTTTCCTGAATTTTTTGATCATTTCTGGATCGGTTTTTCTATAATTTCACTTTCATTGTTTATTTGTGATCAATTCTAGAGTTCTTGATATCCATGGCAGCTATGAAACAAGAAATAATTCCCTCCAATCTATTTTATGTTCATCCAAATGAGAATCCATCAATAGTTCTTGTTCAGCCATTGATGAATGGCAACAACTATAATCCATGGAAAATGTCTATGAATATGGTGTTAATAACTAAGAATGAAATTGGCTTCGTAAATGGCACAATCAAAAGGACAGAAGCAGATTTCCATGCATGGAGACTATATGATACAATGGTGAGATCATGGATCTTGAATTCTGTAGAGAACACAATTGCCCAGAGTTTGATGTACTTCAAGAGTGCACATGCAGTTTGGAAGAATCTTGCAGCTAGACTCTCTAATGTTGATGCCATGAGGCTTTCAGATCTTCTTGAAGATATGCATCTACTGAAGCAAGGTACTGATTCTGTCAATCAATATTTAACAAAATTGATGGTTCTATGGGAAGAACTCAAGACTATCAGGCTTGTATCAGTTTGTTCTTATGTTCCTCAATGTCACTGCAATGGAATTAGTACACTAATGGATCATATGGAGGCTAAACATGTCATGAAATTCCTTAATAGGATGAGTTTGAACCAGTGGTTTCACAAGCAATGTTGATGGTGCATTTTCCAGAAATTCATGATGCCTTTGCAATGGCCATTAAATTTGCAAGACAAAAGTTTTGTGTATCCAATCGAGCTACAAAACAAGAATCTATGGTTCTTTTGTCTCAGAAAAGTGGACAAGGGCAATATCAAGTAGTCAGCAGGCCTAACTCTGCTTTGCTGCAAATCCTAGACCTAAGAATCTCAATAAGGTTCAATGTAGTTTCTGTGCATTCAATGGTCATACTGAAGAGACTTGTTACAAGAAACATGGCTATCCTCCTGGTTTCAAGTCAAGAAGACCTACTTTGGTAGATGAAGAACAATCAGCAGTAGAAGACTAGGCCCAAAATAGGTCTGCTGGACCAGGGTTTCCTAATATTACGGCACAACAACTTGATAAGTTGATGGCTTTGCTGAGTTCTAACCCTCCTAGACATGCAGGGTTTTCCATTGGCCAGTCTGCTGAAGTTGTGACACACTACTCACCTGCTACAGGGATATGTGATTTGTATTTAGTAAGATCTATACAATGGATCTTGGACTTTGTTGCCACAGATCACATTGTAGGATCATTAGATATGTTCTGTAATCCCAAACCTTTATCTGGTATAAAGATGGGATTACCTAATGGAAATAATGTTTCTGTCACACATATAGGACAAGTAAGGGAAAACCCTCTGCTTGTCTTACATGATGTGTTTTGCATTACTGGTTTTAAAAACAACCTTTTTTCTTTACATGCCTTTATTAATCATTCAAAAGGTGCAGCTGTATTTTCTTCTAACAAGTGTGTTTAAGAAAGTGATTGGTTCATCTGAGTTACACGAAGGACTCTATGTCATGAATCAACCAATAAGACTCTCGGTTCCCAATTCTATAGAAAATCACACATTGTCTGATAGATTAGATGATGCTCTTTTATGGCATTACACACTAGTACACTTGCCAGATAAGAGACAACAAGTCATTAGTTCACAGTCTGCTGATGTCAAGTTTTATGATAATGACCTCTGTTATGTTTGTCCCATGGCAAAACTAAAGAAAAAACCTTTTCCATTAAGTACCACTTCTGTACATTCTGTTTTTGATCTTGTTCATATGGATATTTAGGGTCCTTTAAGACATCATACTGTGAATGGACAACAATATTTTCTTACTGTTGTAGATGATTTTTCTAGATTTACATGGGTATTTCTTATGAGGCACAAATCTGAAGCTTTTGACCTTGTTAAATCTTTTGTTAAACTTGTTTCTACACAATTTCAAAAAAATTCAAAGTTATTATATCTGATAATGGAGCTGACTGACTTCCATCTCACTGATTTTTATGCCCATCAGGGCATCATATATTAGACATCATGTGTCAGCACACCTGAACATAGTGGTATTGTTAAAGAAAACATCAGCATCTACTGAATGTTGCAAGGGGACTAAGGTTCCAGAGTAATTTACCCATTCAATATTAGGGTTTCTATCTTTTACATGCTGTAAAATTAATTAATGCTACACCTACACCACTGCTAAAGGAAAGCACTCCATATGAGATGCTTTATGGCCTTAAACCAGACTATCATGTGTTTAAGGTTTTTGGTTGCTTAGTTTTTTCTTGCACACTTCAGCAGTACTGGACATAATTTGACTCAAGATGTAGGACTTTTGTCTATCTTGGGAATTCAAATACATCCAAGGGTGCTATTCTTTTAGATATTAACAGCAAAGACATCTTTGCTGCTAGAAATACTCAATTCCATGAGACTTATTTTCCTCTATTTCAACTGGTATCAGGAATGCTAGACATCTTGCCTACATGCCCATTCATTTACCAATAATGGTCACTTTTGATGATCTGCTGAATGACTCAGCAGGCCAACAATACACTGGATCAGCTACAGCCGAGGCATCAAATGAAGAGCATACACTAGTTAATCAATCACCTGAACCCACACATTAAGAAGGTCCACAAGAACAAGGAAATCACAAACTTTTTATCAAGGAAGTGCTCACACTGTTCAGCAAACCCCACACCTGCTGAGTGATGTTATGAACCTGGACAACCTATCAGCATAATATGCCAGATTCATTAATGCTATTGATGATGTTAAAGAGCCAAAGGCATACAATCAAGATATCAAGCATGGTCAATAGAAAAAAGCAACGGAAAAAAAAGATTGAAGCTCTACAAAAGACTCATACATGGGAAATTGTTGATCTGCCCCCAGGCAAAAAACCCATTGGGGCAAATAGGTATACAGAATCAAACACAACCCTGATGGTTCAGTAGAGCGATATAAAGCTAGACTAGTAGCAAAAGACTACACTCAAACATATGGTATTTATTATCAAGAAACTTTCTCACCTATTGTCAAGATCACTACAGTTAGAGCCTTACTTGCAGCAGTAGCAGAAAATCATTGGTATCTACATCAGATGGATGTAAACACTACCTCTGTACGTGGAGATTTACATGAAGAAGTATAAATGCAGTTACCCCCAGGTTGTGCAATAACTAAACCAAATCAAGTTTGCAGACGTACTAAGTCATTGTATGGCGTCAAGCCAGACATCAGACAATGGAATTGCAAGTTGACTGAATCCTTGGACGATCAAAGATTCATCCAATCCAAAAATGACCACAGTTTATTCACAAAATGGTCATGACAATCCTTTATTGCTTTGCTAGTCTATGTAGATGACATCATGGCAGCAAGCCCCAATGAGAAGTTAATTCAGCAAGTCAAGGATGCCCTACACCAGCACTTCACTATTAAGGATCTTGAAAAATTGAGATATTTCCTAGGCATGGAAGCTGCTTGGACACCTACATGCATATCAATTTCTCAAAGAAAAAACACCCTCAATCTCTTAGAAGAATATGATTTTTTGGGAGCAAAACCTACTAAGACACCTATGGACTCTTCTACTATGATGCACCTCTTTTGGAGGATAACAATGCTTACAGATCCTTAGTGGGGAAACTTCTTACATTCACTAGACCAGATATTGCCTTTGCAGTTCAGTAGCTAAGTCATTTCTAGACTCTCCTACTGAAAATCACATGCAGGCAGCTATAGCTGCTGAGGTATTTAAAGACTAATCCAGGACAAGGAATCTTATTCCCAACAGACAACAACCTTGTGCTTAAAGGTTTTATAGACAGTGATTGGGCTGCTTGTCCCGAAACAAGAAGATCAGTGTCAGGTTATATGATGTTTCTAGAAGATGCTCCAATCTCATAGAAAGCCAAGAAACAAACAACTATAGCTAGAAGCTCCTTAGAGGCTGAGTACATGGCTATGGAAAATGCAGTTTGTGAAATCCAATGGCTGATTTATATACTACAGGATTTGCAGGTTCCAGTTCAGTTGTCTGTTGTATTATTTTGTGACAATGCCAGTGCAATGTACATTGCTCATAACCCAGTCTTTCATGAAAGAACAAAACATTTTGAAATTGACTGCCATGTTCTAAGAGACAAAGTCAAATCAGGACTTGTCAAACTTCTTCTAGTCAACAAAAAAGAACAAGTAGCTGACATCCTCACCAAGGCCTTGGATGCACCTACTTTCTCCTATCTACTAGATAAATTGGGAATTTCAAAGATCATCCAGAGTTCAAGTAGCTGAAGGGAATGCTGAGTGCATGTTGTTCATGTACCACTCTCAGCTTGAGGGGGTGTTACAGTATAAAGACTGAAGGGAATGCTGAGTGCAATCTACTGAAAGCAGCCTGTTGTCAGTGTAGAGACACAGCATCCTGCAAACTAATGTAGAGACACAGCAACCTGCGGAATATAATGTAGATTCTGTTATAAGTTTGTTGTAACCATTTGTAACTAACTTCCGACTATCATCAATGAGGTGTATGAAGCTATAAATACCTCATGATCAGTTGCATTGTAATCCAACTTGTAAGTTTCAGTTCATCAATAACAATTCCGCATTTTACTTTCAGTTTATAATTCTATAAACTTCATCAATAACTGGTACACATAGGTGCATTCTTCCGGGTCCTCTCGTACCAGGTAAATATGCTCTCAATGCTCTAGCGCCAACACCGGATATGGACTGAACTGTCTCACAACATTCTGAACCCAGCTTAGAAGGCAAGTGGGGCACATACATAGACCACTATAAATGCCACAAATATATAGTGGCGGATGTCATTCCCTACCGTTGCGTTGCTTGCAAAATAAGCTTTCATAATGAGCAACATTACCATTGGCTAGTAGTTAAATGTATGGAAAACTTGTCAGCAAAGTGACTTAAACTCTACATCTGGTAAAACTAATCTGGTTATCAGTAAAGTGATGGTCTGCTGAGAAGTGTATCCAAGTCTGTGAAAGTCAGCTGGAAAGTCTGCTTATCTTTCTTCTGTTGTCAGCAGTCTGTTGGAGGTCAGTCTGCTAGAGGTTAGTAGAGTGTTTTGGATACAGTTAAGCTCTATGTCTGGGCAATGATCAGTTGAGTGGGATTAGCAGAGTGATCCACTTCTGGGGCATTTATGGCAATCCGACAAAAATTCTTGGCGGTTAGGGTTTAGTGTTCTGTGCCTATAAATACCAACTGTATTGATTATTGTAAAGTGTGTGTAATCCATCTGAAATTCAGTGCATCATAAAATATCTCTTTTCTATCTGTGGAGTAGTCGGCACAACGCTGGAAACCACGTTAAATATTGTGTTCTTCCTATTTTTGTTATTTCTGTGTGATTGTTTACTGTTAGATTACATCTGTTAATTATTTATCTTGCATCTGGATTCGGTATCCTTTTATAACAAATTGGTATCAGAGTATGTTTCTGGGAATCATCTGTACAAACGGATTTTATCTTCACCAAGACCCTCACCGGTGCTAGGCTTCTATGATAGAAGATTTGTTCTTTGGCAAGAAGGATGTCTGTAGTTAACGTAAAAATTTAAAAATTTACAGGAAGAAACAGTTTTAGTCTGTGGCAAATCAAGATGCGGGCCTTGTTGAAACAACAAGGGTTATGGACTCCTTTATCTGGTAAAGGATATGCCAGTTCAGCAGATTCTGCCGGTTTGGAAGAGAAAGCACGCTCAACCATCACGTAGTGCGTATTTGATGATGTTATTACTGAAGTTACTGAGGAATACAAAGCTACGAAGTTGTAGGCAAAGCATGAAAGCCTGTATATGACTAAGTCATTAACCAACAAGTTGCTACTGAAGTAGAGACTATTTAGTCTTAGGATGCATTAAGTAGGTATGATGAGGGAACATCTGGATCAGCTGAACACAATATTACTTGATCTCAGGAATATTGATGTTAAAATTGAAGACGAAGATGCAGGCCTAATCCTGTTGGTTTCATTACCAAGTTCATATGAAAATTTTGTGTAGTCCTTCTTAGTTGGGAAAGATACAATGGCTTTAGAGGATGTAAGCGCAGCCTAGCATGCCAGGGTGCTGAGAACACAAGGAAGCAGGGACAGACAATTAGGCTGCTAGACTAGTAGTCAGCAGTAGTGTGAAATGATATGGACAGCAGTCTGAGAAAAAGAAATCCAAGAAGGGTAGTTTCAAAGGTCCTAAGTCCACAGATATCTAGAGCAGGGGCATTGGAAGTCCAATTGTCCAAAGAAGAAAAGGCATCAGGAGAGCAATTCTGGCACAGCAGCTGTGGCTGCTGAGGAATCTGATAAGGATCTAGCTCTAGTGGCTGGAGATTAAACACATCATGATGTTGTTTGGATCATAGATTCTGGAGCATCCTATCATTTTTGTCCCCACATGGAGTGGTTTTCTACTTATGAGCAGATTGATGGTGGTCATATTTCTATGGAAAATAGCAAGGTCTGCAAGATTGTAGGAATTTGCTCAGTTAAGTTGAGGACAGAGGATGGTAGATTCTGCACACTGAATGATGTTTGACATATTCCACAGATGACCAAGAATTTGGTATCTATTAGTCTACTATACAACAAGGAGTTCAATATCAAGGGAGAAGATGGAGAGCTGAATGTCTACAAAGATTCAGCTGTGGTCCTCAAATTTATCAAGAAGGGAACCTTGTGTATATTACAAGGTTCTCATCAGATCTGCTCTCTCTCATTGTGGCATTCTCAAATGCTCATCATCCACAAAGAGACTCAGAAGTGGCACATGAGACTTGGTCACATGGGTGAAAGAGGAATGCAAGTCCTTTCTTCAGCAAGTTTTCTTGGGGGGATGTAAGGTCACGAATTTGGATTTTTGTGAGCACTGTGAGTATGGGAAGCTACATAGAATCAAGTTCTCAGTAGGCATACACAGTACAAAAGCATCACTTGATTATATCATTCTGATTGATGGGGTCCATCAAAGGTGGAATCATTGGGTGGTCAAAGATTTTTTATGTCATTCATAGATGACTATTCAAGAATGACTTGGCTAGTGATGATGAAACACAAAAGTGAGGCATTCAACAATTTCAAGCAGTGGAAGACTCTAGTGGAAAATCAGAGAGGCAAGAAAATCAAAAGGCTCAGAACAGATAATGGTCTAGAATTTTGCTGGTCAGAGTTTGGTACATTATGTAAGGGTGAGGGTATTGCTAGACATCGTACATTCTGGAATACACCTTAGCAGAATGGTGTAGCCGAAAGGATGAATCAAACTCTTTTGGAGAGGGCAATATGTATGCTCTCTAATGCTGGTTTATCAAGGATATTTTGGCCAGAGGCTTAACCACAACATGCTACTTAATCAACAGGAGTCCTCACACAGGGATCAATCTCAAGACAACATTTGAGATGTGGCCAGGCAAGTCTACTGACTACTCAGTTCTAAGGGTGTTTGGAAGTGCAGTTTAATAACATTTGAATGAAGGGAAGCTGGAACCAAGGGCCATGAAGGGAGTGTTTTTGGGGTATGGTGATGGAGTTAAGGGTTAGAATTTGGTCATCAGTAGAGTCCAGGGTCATACTCAGTAGAGATATGGTCTTTGATGAAAATTCTATGATAAACTCATCAGTAGGGAGGTCTGCTGAATCTGAAACCAATGCTAAATTTGAGAGGGCTAAGAAACAGGTGGAGCTTCAAGTGGAGTCAACTGATATGCAACAATCAGCTGATCCAAGTCAGCACTCATCTGATCTGGTTGCAGAACCAGAGTCTGATCCAAGCCAGTCTGGTGAACAAAGATCGGTAGAGCATCAAACATGGAACATTGGTCAGCAGAGTATAGCGGTCAGCAGGGCTATAAGATTGAATGTTGGGATACCTCCCAAGAGGTATGGTTTTGATGATATGGTTGGATATGCACTTCAAGTTGCAGAAGCAGTGAATGGTTTTGAACCTTATACTTATTGGGAGGCAGTGACATGTTTCGAAGCATCTCAATGGCTTGCTGCCATGGGAGATGATATGGAGTCATTATTGAAGAATCAGACTTGGGATCTAGTTAAACATCATACCGATAGGAGAGTGGTTACTTGCAAGTGGATCTTCAAGAAGAATAATGGAATGACTAAGGCAGAAGGGGTCAATTATAAGGCATGTTTGGTTGCAAGAGGGTTCAGTGAAAAAGAAGGGGTAGACTTTGATGAGATATTCTCACCAGTGGTCAGACACACTTCAATTAGAGTGTTACTAGCAATGGTGGCACAACAGGATCTTGAACTTAAGTAGTTAGATGTGAAGACATCTTTTCTACATGGTGAGGTAGATAAGGAGATATACATGACTCAGCTAGTGGAATTTCAAGTTCCTGGCAATAAAGATTTTGTGTGCAAGTTGAAGAGGTCCGTGTATTGACTAAAGCAAGCTCCTAGGCAGTGGTATAAAAGGTTTGACAGTTACATGATACAGCTGGATTATAACAGGTGTCCATATGACTGTTGTGTGTATCACAGTCAGCTGAGAGATGGATCACATATCTATCTTGTCTTGTATATGGATGACATGTTGATAGCTGCTGAAAAGAAGTCTGATGTTCAAAATCAAAAAAACCTTCTCAGTGCTGAGTTTGAAATCAAAGATTTGGGTGCAGCCAAAAAGATTTTGGGGATGGAGATCTGGAGATATAGGAGTCAAAAAGAAATTGTTCTTTTCTCAGGAGGGTTATATACAAAATATATTGGCCAGAATTAGCATGTCTGCTACAAAACCAATAGATACTCCTATGGCATCTAATATTCATTTGTCTGTTTATGCTTCACAATCAGCATATGAGAAGGAGTATATGTCAAAAGTTCCATATACTAGTGCAGTTGGTAGTCTGATGTATGACATGGTGTGCATTAGGCCCGATCGGGCTTAGGCAGTGAGTGTTGTCAGCAGGTTTATGGCTCCACCTTGAAAGGAACACTGGAAGCTGTGAAAAGAATGTTCAGGTACCTTAGGGGTATAGCCGATGTTGGTCTCATTTACGGAGGTGATACTCAAGGTCTGATCACAGGGTACGGTGATGCTGATTATGCAAGTGATGTGGACAGTAAGAAATCAATGACTGGTTATTTTTTCACATTGTGAAGTTCAGTTGTCAGCCGGAAAGCAACTCTTCAGGCAACATTGGCTTTATCAACTACTGAGGCAAAATATATAGCTCTTATTGAAGCAGTCAAGGAGGGTATCTGGTTGAATGGATGAGTCAGTGATTTGGGGCTACATCAGGATCAAGTAGAGATTTATTATGACAGTTTGAGTGCAATTTGTCTAGCTAAGGATCATGTTCATCATGAGAGAACCAAGCATATTGATGTGAGGTATCATTTTCTAAGGAATGAGAAGATAGTTGTAGTGTAGAAGATCAGCACCAAGGAGAACCCTGCTGATATGTTGACTAAACCAATTCAGCAGAGCAGGTTTCAATTGTGTCTGGACTTGCTGAATATTCAAAGCTTATAATCTGGAAATCTGGAAGCGCAGCTGAGGGCAAGTCAGCGGAGTGGATTTTGTGGAGCAATCTGGTACAGTACATCTTGCATTGAAGAATGCATCTGGTACAAGTACATCTGCTTATGCAACTGGTTGACTGTTAATGAGAGTTCAAGTCAAGGTGGAGATTTGTGAACAAAGTGACCTAAACTCTACATCTGGTAAAACTAATCTGGTAATCAGCAGAGTGATGGTCTACTGAGAAGTGTATCCAAGTCTGTGAAAGTCTTCTAAGGAGTCTGCTGATCTTTCTTCTGGAGTCAGGAATCTGCTGGAGGTCAGTCTGCTAGAAGACAGTCTTCTCGAGGTCAGACTATTTTGGATACAGCTGAGTTCTACGTTTGGGCAATGATCAGCTGAGTGGGATTTGAAGAGTGATCCACATCTGGGGCATTTATGGCAATTCAACAAAGATTCCTGGTGGTTAAGGTTTAGGGATCTGTGCCTATAAATACCAACTGTATTGATCACTGTAAAGTGTGTGTAATCCATCTGAAATTCAGTGCATACTAAAATATATCTTTTCTGTCCGTGGAGTAGTGGGCACAAATCCGGAAACCATGTTAAATCTTGTGTTCTTTTTGTTTCTGTTATTTCTGTGTGATTGTTTACTATTAGATTTCTTCTGTTAATTATCTATCTTGCATCTGGATTCCTTATCCTGTTATAACAAAACAATATATGGAAGACAAGAGTATACAAAAAGCATGAAAGTAGGAATATGGTATTAAGCCACTGACAAAATGAACTTTGAGAGTAGAGTCTTCGTGATTATGCATTATACGGATATTATATGAGTAGTATATATTGATTTGATGATAAATGAATTTTATGTACGCCTAATTGTTTTTAAGTTATTCTTACTCCAAATGTGAGTATGCATATTTATCGTAGTTGATTATAGATGCCATGCTGTATTAATCAATACTGCTTTCTCCTTATCGAGCAAAATATGTTGCGCACTCCTATTATCTGGAATAAGAAGGTTACGGGTGATGATGATGGAATACAATGTTGTTGATGATCCAGAATAGCTTTATAGTGGAAGACGATTATTATGTGTTTAAGGTGATATATTACATATAATAGTTTAAATTTTCGGTTACACAATTGGGCTACATGCCAAGTGTATTATGACAGTTTAGTGGATCTTGAATAGTTGCAGCAGTTGTGTAATGAAATTCAAGAGTGAATATTCCGAGCTTTTTATTATTATAAACTGATTTCACGCGCGTTGTTTGAATGTTTTTGGATTTGATGCCGGCCAGGATGACGTGTTCCTTAAATAACTTTAAAGGGCACGTGTCAAACAGTCTACTTTCGGTTAAGGCATCGGTCTTCGGAACGAGTCGTTCCGGTTTGTTACATCACTTCTGTTTGTCTTTCATCTTTCTGAACTTTTTCAGCTAAACAGCTTCCTATCATTTTGATGCCAATATGACTGATTATTTATCATCTTTATTTAAGTAATAAAAAAACACAATACATAATTTATTGCATGGAACATCAAAAGTGGTACATGCACTATATCTAGAGGCAACAGGAACACCTAACAAGTTAGGTGAAACTAAAAAGCACAATATTTTATGTAGATGTTGATGATGCATCAACCTTGCAAGAAGCAAATAATTATTATGAAGGCAAAAGAGGGACTATGCCTTATTTCAAAAGATGTGATGGTGATGGTGTTTTCCCTCAGCTTTTTCTTGTTCCTTTTCTTCCTTCTTAGCTTCCTTTTTACCATGATGCTCATGGAATGCATATCCCCCTGCTCCAACAGCTGCTGTGGCACCTATCTCTTCCTCTATCTTGTGCCTGTGTGCATGCTCTGGATCTTTCTTTTCTTCATGTTTTTCATGCTGTTATATACAACATTTAGACAAAGAAAAAACAATAAACGTTAGTATTCTTTTTGGAATCTTAGATCCCATTGTTTGGCTTGGGATATTCTGGTTGAAACAACAACTCTAATTAAAGGTAAATAACCAGTTTTAGCACCAATTAATGCGTTTTTCTCTCAAAGAAAACAAGATAAAATATAGAAAGGAATGCTTTGCCAAAAACATTTAAAATTATATATCTAAACAATACATTTAAGAAAAGAAAGAATTATGAGTAAAAAATAAGTAATAAAGCACCAAAAGAAAAAAGAAACCCCGGCTCATGGATTTTTCAGCAGGTGCAATTATGTGATGGGACTCAAACACAAAACCAATGTGTCTCAGGACCCATCACATTATCTAATATCCTATAAGTTCTAAATTAACAAGTCATACTTGATCGAGGTCCATAATAAAATTTGCGAATTAAAAGAAAAAGACTAATGTTAAATGAGGAACATTTATGTACCAAGGCATAAGCACCGGCACCGGCAGCACCAAGCTCACCAAGCTCCTGAAGGTGCTTGTGGTGTTTCCTCTCCTTTTCATAATCCTGACGTACGACATTGTCATTGGACGGAGGGTTGTTTCCACAACAATCAGAGCAGCCATCGACTTGCTTTTTGTTCTCATCGTGGTGGAAAAGGTGGTGGTGATGCTTTTGTTCGGACATGATTAAGTTTTTTTTTTCTTTTTATTAAGCGCAAAAGAAAGTGACAAAAATGGCAAATTATTGAATTTCTGACGAGAATTTTGAATACAGGAAGTTGCTATTTATAAGTGATGATGGATGGCATATGATCATGTGTATTATTGCCCCTGTTTTTTTGGGGTTATCGGTAAAGCTTAATTTCCGATTTATAGAGGCTATTTCTCCCTACTATACTTGCTTTATTTTTATTTTTTTTGAGGTCCCTATACTTACGGTAAAAAAAATTTCGTAACATTAAAATTTATCGTAATTATAATTCTCAGAATTTTTCATTTTTGTTAAATGTGGTAGCTTTTGGGTGATATAACTCAAACAAATGTTGTGTGCCAAGTTGAAATAATTTAATATAAATAACACAACTCTTGGAAAGTCGGTATCGTCCAGATTTTTTTAGCTCACTCGGTTAATTTATGCAGATTGATATGTGTATATATATATATATATATATATATATATATATATATATATATATATATATATATATATATATATATATAAATATAAATGCCGATTGTTGATATTATAATATTTATCAGTGGTTAAAGTTAGTATATAGTACTTAAAAAAATTAAAATAATTAAACGCATAAGTAGTATAGAAGATGTGTTAAAAATCAGGTGTAACACAAAAAATCAGGTGTAATAATATATACAGGTTGTTTAGAAAAATTCAAAGAATGTTTTAAAGGAATAACAACTTCTCCGCACTATTTTTCTAGTCATACACAAATGCGTAGCCACGCACTTCGCTTGTAAATAGCATTCAAATACTCTAATCTCCAAGAATTAGTCATACTCTGAAAATTCAAATAGCGAGAAGACTTCTCTTCATCGGGTGAAATAAGGGAAAAGCAAATCACGTGTAATATATATATACTAGTCAATAACCCATATATTGTATAATATGATTACATTAAATTTATATGCATAATATGTACTACAAAACAAAGACCCTTCAAACTTATTGTAATGCTAGCTATTAAAATTCTTTTATTTAAGATTAGTATTCGTTTCCAGCGTCGATAGAAGTCAAAAGATAAATACAACATATCCAAAAGTTATACTGATTGCAACAATTGTGGTTATATTTATGCTTTTAGCATTACACGGGAGAACATATATTTTAAAAAAAGAATTTTTTTTGAAGGATGAAAAGATGATTTTATTGGCATGTTTGTTACACAGGAATTAAATTAAATGGAATAAAATAATAAAAACGAAATGGAATGGAATGGAATAAATTAATTATATTATCGCGTTTAGAATATGCAAGATTAAAATGAAACAAATTATATAAAAGATAACACATGGACTGGTGAGTAGAGCAAGGTAGTGAATTAAGGTTGGCTAGAGTATGATATGGTTTGGTTAATAGTGTAGGATATAGGAGAAGGGGTGGGGTAGCACTACGCCATACCCTATTGCACCCTACCTCTCTTCCCACCCAGCCCTACCCACCGCTACCATACCCTACCCACCACCTATCATACCCTACCCAATATCACCATATCTTACCCTCGACATCCTACCTACCTTACCAATTACCTACTCTACTCCACTATCACCCACCCCTACCCTACCCTACCCTACCCTACCTTGCCCATCATACCACCTACCTTACCCACCACCCCACCCTTCTCTACTCTACCCTACCCACCACACAACCCTACCCTACCCTATCCACCATTCCACTCAACCCTATCTTACCCACAACACCACCATACCTTACTTACTACCCCAACCTATCCTACCATACTCTACCCTATCCTACCCTACCAACCCTACCTTACCCATCACTTCACCTTACCTTACCATACCCTACCCATCATACCACTCAACTCTATCTTACTCACCACACCACCTTACCTCACCTTACTCACTACCCCAACCTACCCTACTCTACCTACCCTACCCTACCCTACCCTAGCAACCCTACCTTTCCCACCACATCACCTTACCCACCCTACCATACCTTACCCACCACCACCCCTACCCTACGCACCACCCCACCCTACCCATACCTTACCCACTACCACCCCAACCCTACGCACCACCCCACCCTACCCATACCCTACCCACCACCCCATCATTCCCTACCTTACCCACCACCCCACCTTATTTAATACGCTTCATACCTACCTTACGCACCACAGCATAGCGGATGACCTAATTTATGAATATCTTGAAATATAAGTTAATGAATTGAAATAGGATAAATTTAAAAAATGTTTTGCATTAATTGGGTTGACTAATTTATAAGGATGTATTTAATATGAGAATATTTATCAATAATTTATAGGGATGTATTTAATGTCTACACGCTTTGCATTAAATAACATATTTGAGTTTATATATTTTTCAAAATGTAATTTAATGTTGGAATATTTTTCATTAAATGGAAAAAATGAATTTATCATTTTTTTAAATATCAAAATTTAATGCATAAATATTTTGCATTAAATGATGTATTTAAGTTTAGATATTTTTCAAAATGTAAAAGACTATTTTGAATTGATTGGTAAAAATAAAGTTATCGTTTTTTAAATATTACAACTTAATATGATATTTCATATTAAATGCCATAAATTCAAGAATATTTGTAATTAATTGGGATGACTAATAATATTATTGATTCTGATTTTAGTCCGTTATTATATACTATATTATCAGTGCCATAACTTAAAAAATGTTTCGCATTGATTTGGTTGACTAATTTTTAAGGATGCATTTAATGTGAGAATATTTATCATTAATTTGTAGGGATGTATTTAATGTCAACACGCTT
This sequence comes from Gentiana macrophylla, assembly GCA_026214975.1. Lineage (NCBI taxonomy): Eukaryota > Viridiplantae > Streptophyta > Magnoliopsida > Gentianales > Gentianaceae > Gentiana > Gentiana macrophylla. The sequence continues at coordinate 59,473,206 of CM047806.1, read as the reverse complement.
CGCATTAAATGTCATAATTGAGTTTATATATTTTTTGAAATGTAATTTAATGTTGGAATATTTTTCATTAATTGGTAAAATAGAATTTATCATTTTTTAAATATTAAAATTTAATGCATAAATATTTCACATTAAATGATATATTTAAGTTTAGATATTTTTTAAAATGTAATCTAATGTTAGAATATTTTGTATTGATTGGTAAAATTAAAGTTATCATTTTTAAATAGATATTTCGCATTAAATGCCATAAGAATATTTATAATTAATTGGGATGACAACTAATTATTATTCATTCTGATTTTAATCAATTATTATATGTTATATTACGCCCTAATTTAAAAAAATAAAATAAATAACACTAATTCCCTCAATATGCTAATTTCCCACTATTCATCTACATAAGAATACCCGGCTACTAACAAAAAATAAAATACTGTGATTGGAGAGAGAGATTATTTATTAGGAAAATAAAATTTGAAAGTCAAATTTTATAATAAGTGTGAACTGTAAATAGTGTTATTGGATAGAGAGATTATTTATTAGGAAAATTTAATTTTAAAAAGTCAACTTTTGTAATTATTGTGATGTGTAAGTAGTGTGATTGGTGTGAGAGGTTATTTAGTAGAAAATCAAATTTTGTAATTAGGGAATGTTTGAATTTTTTTGATATTTCATTTTTTTTATAAATTTCTATTAATTATGATTCATTCTGATTTCAATCAACTACTATATACTATAAATATCATATATTTTTCTATTAATGGATCAATATAATTAGAAAATCAAATTTTAGAAAGTCAAAATTTTTAATTCGTGTGAACCATAATTACTGTGATTGGAGAGAGAGATTATTTATTATGAAAATCAAATTATAAAAATTTAAATTTTTGTAATTAGTGTGAACTGTAATTAGTGTGATTGGATTTGATAAATTCAATTTTTTTAATAAGTGTGAACTGTAAATAATGACATTAAATAGTGTCATTAGAGAGATATATTATTTATTAGGTAAATCAAAATTTAAAAAGTCAAATTTTGTAATTATTTTGAAGTGTAAGTAGTGTGATTAGAGTGAGAGGATATTTAGTACAAAATCAAATTCTGTATATTACTTTTAAATATTATACTTTAGTGAAAATATTTGATATTATTTTGGGATGCATACTTTATAAGGGATGTAATTAATGTCTCAATATTTTGTATTAAATGATATATTTCTTGTCCTCCAAGGATTAGGTTTTCCCTTTGGTCGGTTTATAAACCCTATCTAAGAGGAATCAGGGCTACGAATTTGTAATCACTCATCCTATTATTCATTCCTCCATCAACTAGATACAATGTAGTCTTTTGGTGAATAAAGTCTTCATTTCTTTTCTTCCAAATAAGTCACAAGTCTTTTATTATTGAATTGTGCTTGATTTATGTTCTTCGCGGATCAATCTAATCGGTGGTGTGGAAGCAAACTGAGGGGTGAGAGGGTGATTTGCGCCATGGTATGTCCTACTCCGATGTTTAATTTCATAACTTAGATTTAGATCTGATTTTCGTGATAGATCTAGATTATGCTTGCATATAATAAACAATGAATTAAATAAATGAACCATAATCCTTATTATTCGATTCACTAATATAAAAACACAGAATTAATGGTTGTGCTCTCACAATTGCGACGGTCATTATCACAATTGCGAGATACCTAGTAAACCCTCATTCTTTGGTTCGGCGTCAGCTACATTGATCGACAGGTTTAATTCACAGTATGTTAAATTTGGACGATATGCTTGTCTACATCGTAAATTAACATGAAGGACTGACGAGGTGAAGTGTTAGTTAGAACATAGTCTGGATATAGACGTTTACTGTCCGTCCCATGAAAGTAAAAAAGGTTGGGAGACTTCACTCATAGCTTAGTTACACATATAATACGGATCAGATATACTTATGGTGTCAGTTAAGGGACTTGATCTCTTAACTGAGTTATAAACTGGTGGAGCTAATCTGTGAAACTGAGCAGAAAATGAGGTTCAGCTTAGTAAGAGTTTTCAGTTCTGTGAAAGTCAGTTGTGGTGAAGTGTAACTAAATTTGAGCAATTGCTGAGTACATCTGAGTTCCGCATCTGAGCAATTAGCTACAAGTCTGGGAAAGTCTGTTTTGAAGCTGAGTTTCATCTGGTGGATAACAGCTGGAGCATGGATCCACATCTGAGGGTATTTATGACAGTTCTGACAATGATGTTATGGCCGTTAGGGTTAGGAAATTGTGCCTATAAATACCAATGTTGTAATCAATGCAATGTGTGTGAAGAAACCTTGTAACTTTGTGCATTATAAAATATCTCCTTTTGTCCCTGGAGTAGTAGGCACAACGCCGGAAAGCACGTTAAATCACTGTGTTCTATTTTTTTTTTTCTGTGTTTTATCTTTTTCGCCATACTTTATGTTTGCATTGCTTCTATTTTATTCTTTCTTAAACTGCAATTTTCTCATTTGTGTTTTTTTAACAAACTTGTATTGGAGCGTTGGTTCGTGGATCCAGAGTAGTTTGCAGGTTGTAGGGAGTTGATCTTCACTAAGACCGGTGATCGGTGCTAGGATTTTTTGATCAAAGGTCTATTCTTTAACAAGAAAGATGTCAGCAATGAACGTAAAAATTGATAAATTTACAGGGAGGAACAGTTTCAGTTTGTGGCAAATAAAGATGTAGGCCTTGTTAAAGCAACAAGGATTGTGGACTCCTTTATCTGATAAAAGGGATGCCAGTTCAGCAGATTATGCCAGTCTGGAGGAGAAAGCACATTCAACCATCATGTTGTGCTTGTCTGATGATGTTATCACAGAGGTTACCGAGGAAGACCTCGCTGCCAAGTTATGGTCTAAGCTTGGAAGCCTGTATATGACTAAGTCATTGACCAACAAGTTGCTGCTGAAGCAGAGGCTATTCAGCATGAGGATGCATGAGGGGAGTCAGTTGAGAGATCATCTTGATCAGTTGAACACAATTAAAATTGAGGATGATGATGCTGCGTTGATTTTGCTGGTTTCACTACCAGCTTCATATGAGAACTTTGTGCAGTCCTTCATAGTTGGGAAGGATGCAGTTGCTTTGGAGGCTGTAAGGTCAGCTTTACATGCCAGGGAGCTGAGCCTTTAAGGTGATGTGATTCTGGATCGAATCAAATCGCACTTTGCCCAGGAATTAACTCGGGGATCAATAACGAGCTTAAAAACATAACCTAGAGAATCCAAACAAGTAAAGGGTTAGAACGCCACAATATTCACTCACAACATTGATAAGTTCTAAAGGTTATCCTCTACAATGAAGAGAATCTCACTCGTAAACGTTAATAAAAGTCGACTCGACTCTTAAGAGAAATTTTATAATCAAGAATAAGGTGTGAAATACAATGGCTGGTGTTGGCCTTATATAGGCTTACACCTCAAAGCAAAAATAACTTCTAAGCAATGTGGAAGAAATTCCCTTAACCTAATGCGCCTATCAGCCACTTATCGGGCTCCTAATCTTATTTAGGCCCACATAGCCTTTTATTGAAAAGAAAATCAGCTAACATAAAAGAAACAAAATCCATAATGTAAATAAAGCCCACAGTCAACAAAATCCATCACTAAGGCCCTCTAATGGTCGCCTTAGTCTTCCAAGGGCCAGATAATTAATTCAACTAGTCTCTTCAGTCCCAATAGTATAAATAACGCACTTCATGGCCTTTTCTTCAGGCTCTTCGGTTTGAACTTGCTCGAACTGTTCCAATACTAAGGAATTAAGTGCTTCCCTGAGTTTCTTCCTTTGGAGCCTAGTCATAGGGTCATCTCTGATCACAATCGGGTCCACGGGTGTCATCGGAGCTAACAGGTCGGGAATGTCATTGGGGATCGTATCATTCCCTCCCTGGTGGAAATGATCTGTCCTCAGAACATAGGGGTTGTCGAAGGGCATCAATTCAGCAACATTTATGGTATTGGAGATGCCCCAATCTTCCAGAATCGCAATCTTGTATGCATTGTTGTTGACACATTCCAGCACTTCAAAGGGACCGATACCTCGGGGGTGTAATTTGGACATTCGTTGCTTAGGGAACCGGTCTTTGTGATAATGTAACCAAACCCAATCTCCAAGAGTAAAAATAACTTCCTTGTGGCCTTTGTTGGCATGCTTGACGTACCGTGTTGTTGCGCTTTCCACATTGCGACATGCATCCGCATGTAACTTTTTTACCAAGGCTGCTTTCTGTTCACCATCCAAACTCATTTGGGTACCTGCAGGTAAAAGGAGCTAAAGAAAAAGCCGAATCTGGGTTGAACCCGTACACGAGCTCGAACAGAGTATAACAAGTAGCAGAATGTTTGCACCTATTATAAGCAAATTCCACAAAAGGCAAGCAAGTTTCCCAATTTTTTAGATTTTTCTGGACAACAGTATGAAGTAATTGACCCAACACACGATTAACTACCTCCATTTGACCATCATTTTTAGGGGTGATATGCAGTAGAATACAACAAAGAAGTTCCCAAATGATTCCGCAAAACATGCCATAAATGAGTGGTAAACTTGACATCACGGTCACTAACTTTAGTTCTAGGCACACCATGCAAATGAACAATCTCCTTGAAAAATAAATCAGCAATATGGGATGCATCATTCGTTTTATGGCATGCAATGAAATGAGCCATGTTTGAAAAACGATCTACCACCACAAACACAGAATCTTTACCACACTTAGAACGTGTTAAGCCTAGCAAAAAAATCCAAGGATAAATCAGTCCAAGGACAGGTTGGAATCGGGAGTGGGGTATATAAACCTTGTGGGGCCAATTTGGACTTAGCAGACTTGCAAGTAAGACAAGCATCACAAACACATATAACATCAGTCGTCATCTTAGACCAGTAAAAGTGTGATTTAAGCATGTCTAACGTTTTAGTTATGCCAAAATGACCCATAAGTCCCCCACCATGTGCTTCACGCACAAGTAACTCACGCATAGAACACATAGGAATGCACAAAAGAGCCTCATGAAAAAGAAATCCGTCGTGCCTATAAAAATTTTCATGGGCTGAATCAATAGTGTTCGCATAAGCTTCAACAACATCAGAATCTAACGCATACAATTCCTTAATAAATTCAAATCCAAGGAATTTTGATTTCATAGTGGTGATGAGACTGTATCGATGAGATAAAGCATCAGCTACAATGTTATCTTTACCTTTTTTGTACTTAATAACATAGGGGAATGACTCGATAAACTCAATCCAATGAACGTGCCTCTTAATTAACTTCCTTTGACCCTTCAAATACTTAAGTGATTCCTGATCAGTGTGGATAATAAACTCTCTAGGGCGTAAATAGTGCTGCCAAGTTTGGAGGACTCGAACTAAAGCATACAGCTCCTTATTATAAGTTGCATAATTCAAATGAGCACCTTTTAATTTTTCACTAAAATACGCAATAAGCCTGCCCTCCTGGATTAAAACACCACAAATACCCACACCTGAAGCAGCACATTCAATCTCAAAAGATTTATTAAAGTCAGGTAATGAAAGTATAGGTGCAGAAATCAAACGCAGCTTAAGGGTTTCGAAAGCCTACCTCTGTTTAGGTCCCCAATACCGAGGGATATTCTTTTTAACCAGCTAGTTCAATTGTGCGGAAAGAGTACTGATATCCTTCGTCTATAGAATCCTGCAAGGCCATGGAAACTACGAACCTCCGCAACAGTGGTTGGCTCAGGCCACTCCTCGATTGCTTTAATCTCTTCACGATCAACTTCAACGCTGCTGCAATCGACAAAAAGCTAAGAAACACAACTCTATCCATGCAAAATGTACATTTCTTAGGGTTAGCATAGAGTTTAGCGTCCTTAAGAGTGTCGGCATCAGCCCACAAATGACTAAGGGGTGACACGAAATCACGGCTGTAAATAAGGATTTCGTCAAAGTAAACAACCACAAATTTAATAAAAAAATCTCGTAGGATGTCATTCATTAATCGCATGAAAGTGCTAGGTGCGTTCGTGAGACCGAACGGCCTGACAAGCCATTCATATTACCCAAATTTTGTTTTGAAAGCAGTTTTACATTCATCTCCTTCACGCATTCTGACTTGCTGATAACCACTTTTAAGATCAATTTTAGTGAAGTATTTAGCACCACACAACTCATCTAACATGTCATCTAAACAGGGAATAGGATAGCGATATCTTACAGTGATTTGGTTGATGGCACGACAGTCGGTGCACATCCTCCATCCCCCGTCTTTCTTAGTAACCACGATCACGGGTACCGCACAAGGACTCATTGATTCTTGGATCTTGCCTTTGGCAAGCAACTCATTGACTTGCCGTTGTATTTCTTGACTCTCCTCAGGGTTTGCTTGATATGCCGGCCGATTGGGCAACTTGGACCCTGATTGAGCTTAATTTCACCCCAACAAAAACAATTTGTAAAGACTCAAAACCGTGGGTAAACTAACTCTCTAACCGGCAGTGTACCGGGTCGATTGTTAGAATAGCTACAGGAGTACGAGGTCGAACCCAAAGGAATCGTGTTTGCAAGTACCAAAGTGAACGTATTGCTTAGTCTAGATGAACAATATTTTTAAAGTGTTTGTAACTACAACGACACTAATGTGATTTAAACTAACGAGTCTAAAGCTAGAAAAGAAGGAAAGAAGATTAATGTGATCTAAACTTAACAACGACACTAATGTGATTTAAACTAATGTGATAGATTAAGGGACATAGCCGAACCATGATCAAAATAGCTAATTTCACCCCAAGGAATGATAAAACCGGGAGTGTACATTAAACAAATGAACTCTTGCATTCAATCTCACGGGTGCAAACTCCTAATCCCGGTGCTAAGGTCTGAACAACTCTCTCTTAACACCTTATGCCATGTTAACTCCCCTTCCCTAAGGAAGATTCACTAACAAGACATGTTATGCACTAGAGCCGCTTAAACGTTGAAACGAGTAACCTCACTATAAAAAGTGATCCTAGAACCCTTTTCCCACATCTCTCTATCTGAACAACTCTCAAGATTGATGTGTGTGATTTTTGACCTAGGTGATCAATCTAGCCCAAATCCGTTATAACAAGTTCTAAGATCTGAAATATGCAAGATACAACAATAAAAAACACTACCCACTCCCAATTTCATCACCCAAGGGGTGATTTCACTAAATTTCACATGATTCGACTATGTTAAGTTTAGCTACACATTATAAAGCATGAAATAACAATCAAGGAAGAGATTAAAGCCATAAAACAATAAAATAAGTGAAATTGATTACCGAAAATGTAGAAATTCGAGTTTACATCAAGCTCCTTCCACAGCCATGTCACTTGGGAAGAAGAAGATGAACCAAAAGCTATGCAAAATCCAAGATTTTTCAACTAAAATTAAGCTAGACTATCATTAAACTAAGTAAATTTGAAGTAGAAATGAGTCTAAAGAGCCAAAAGGGAAGATTTCGAGCCGAGCTAAGAGTTAGGGTTCTTAGAGAGGCGACCCCCCCATCAAAAACTGTGTAAAAATGTATATATAGGTGGGAAAAATCTGCAGAAAATGACTCCAAACGCGCGTTTGGAGGTCCCCAAACGCGCGTTTCAGCATCTTACTCACTATACGTAAAAAAACAGTTCCAAACGCGTGTTTGAAAGTTCCAAACGCACGTTTGAGATTAAACAGTTTTCTGGCTGCAGTAAAACTATGATATCTTCGCGTGTAGAACTCCGATTTGAGTGATTAAAAATGCGTTGGAAATCTCTTTCAATTATCTACAACTTTCATGAAGAGACCATGACCAGAAAATGCCTCCATCATAGGTAAAATTGCTTCTGAACAGAATGTAGCGTGAAGATACCAACTATTTTTCTTCCCTTTCTTCATTTTTCTTCTTCCTTGGCTCATTCTTGCACCTTGATCATACTTCTCAACATAAATATTCCCCTTCCGGGTTCTCGTGACACCTAGACCCTACAATCTCATGAACGAACAACACACACAAACGATTCCGGAGGGTAAAAGTGCTCGGGAATGTGTTAATATCACTAAAAAGAGGTAGTAAACCATCAAAGCGACGGATTTACTCCCCGTGCTATAAACTCACGATATTACCCGAAAATGATCTAAAAACACCGAGAATGTGCTAAAAGTGGGATAAACGGGGGTGTAAAATGCACCGGAATCACGTAAAGTTGACTCCCATCAACCACCCCGCACTTAGCCTTTGCTCGCCCTCGAGTAAATTAGGCGTTTTAAACCAACCAAGGGATTCAACTTTGTGATGTAGGTGCTATTACCCACACCCTCGAGGTAACTAAAAAGTATGAGAGATGAACATATAGACACCGGTTACAACATTATCAAGAAAATAGAGTGTGTGTGGTGTCGATCTACATCCAAGTGTTCAAAATGATTGTCGGGCTTGAATCCCGACCAAAAGTCTACCAACCGTCTCATACCAACTACCCTCTCCACTAATCAAGGTCACTAAGTTTGGACACAATCGGGTAGGACTTGAAGGGTTATAATGTTAGGCCAGGGTAATTCCGGTTAATCGAAAAGGATATTTTGGGAACTGGAGAAAAAGAAGTACGAGTGAACTTAATCAACAAGTGTACCACCTTATTTCTATCATACAAACCACCCAAACTCCTTTTTGATTAATAAAACACTTCGGGAACCATAGAATGTTAACATACCCGACCTCATTGCCTAATTCAACTATGTTTCAAGTTTCATAAGGCGAGGTTGAATACATTAGCACCTATCTCACTATCCCAACTCCAACATCATAAGTATAACTTTTGAGCTCATTACTTTGATTCCAACCCTTTATTTCTATATACTCCAAAATTTTATTGCAAAGAGAGCTAATTTATTTTGAACTTTGATTGATATCTCTATTTTTTTATTTATTTTTTATTTTTTTTGAAAGAGGGAAGGGACTTCACAGAATTTTCTTTTCTTTTTGGGCCAAACTCAAACACTAAGCCCAAACGAGCTCCTCTTCTCCTTATAGCTTCAAACCAAGAAAACACCAACCCATCACAATATCATTTCCCCCACCCCACACTTGCCTTGGCAAGTGTGGCCTAACAAAAGACTAAGTCCACTCGTAAGGTGTAAATGAAGGAAATGTGACCATAATTAAGGCTCAAGGTAGGTTTCTGGCTAAGTAACAAAATGGCTATAAAACGAATGGTGGTCAGACCATTCTGTCAAGGCTGAGAGGGGCTACGAAGGTCTAATGTTCGGGATACGGCTTATTTGGCTTTGGTAGGGTCAAAGAGACGCCATGACCGTCATCCCGTATCCTACTTAGGTGAACCTTTCTATTTCGCCTCGAGACTAGTGGTATGAGAAGTGGTAGTAATCAAATTGTGCACAAAGCATAGCTTACGTGAAATTAATAGACTCTATTCTCAAGATAATATCAAACCGAAGCGTACACGTTCGGGGCCCTACTAAGGTGGCCACCACTCGAATGTGAAAATAACACACACAGCACGGTGTTGAAAACCCTTGAAATTTTTTTGAAAATTACCCAAAAATCGACTCAAACCCGGTCATAGGCTAAGTGTACCACATTTCAAGCACATTTAACAATAAAAACAAGAAAACGGCTAAGTCTCCCACCCCACACTTAAACGAAACACTGTCCTCAGTGTGTGAGAGATAAAAAGAGTAAAAGACTTAGCTGTTTGACCAAAAAGACCCGGCAGAAAGGAGTAATCGTAGCCCACATGACATCTTCTAGTAAGCTCCATCTCAAGTATCTAAAACCATAGAAACAAAAACCAAGGCAAACACATGCATAGGAAAAATCCACGTGCCAAAAGATGGTGATAGATACGAGATATATAAAAAATAGAAGCCATGCCACAAATAACGACTCGAAGCATATCAAGCATACTAGATAGGAATCGCACTGGATGTAAAGATAATCAAAAGAAACACAGAGCATCCATGCATAAAATAAGGCCACAGAGGCTCACATAAAAACATCCCCGTCTATGAACAAAAGCCAGAACCAAAAGGAAATTCTCACCCCAAACTCTCTTTTAAGACAAAACTCTCCTCTCTTGCACCCAAAGACCACTCCAAACACATTATTACTACCAAAAAGGTGGGTTGCCTCCCCCAAGCGCCTTTGTTTTACGTTGTTGGCTCGACAAGATGACTTATACAGTGCCAATTTTTTCAAAGTTATACTATTGGCACATGCGAGGAAAGGTAGAAGTTCTTTGTTTAACATCGTTAGCATCAACTTAGTGGCACTAAACGGACTCATACCACAAAAGACTCAAAACAACGACCGGAACCACAAAGCATCACAAAGCACCCAAACACATAGCATATCAATTATAAGTATATTCATGAGAGACACCGCGAGGGGGTTTTAAAGGGGTGGAGTTAACACATGGGGTACCTCTTCTAGCTCGTGAAGTTACCTCTTGCCAAACACTCAATATTTTCTTTTCTGGTTCCCGCTCCGGTTTCTCTTTAAGGTACACATTGCTTAGGGTTCCCTTTTTCTTCAACTTGACTTTAAATCCAATTCCCGGGTCTATGACGAGTGGCTTATGGTCCGGATGAGACAATGATGGTGAGACGGGCGATCCCGGTTTATCCTTGGTCTTGATCTTCACTCCATCAATGACCTTTTGTGCATCCACCGTGTCTTCTACAGTTAACTCCTTATCAACCTGTGGGTTAGTGGTAGCAACAACACAAGCAAAAGTAGATTCGACAGAATGACAAGCAAGAGATTTAGACTTATAAACATTCAATGTCACGCTCTCCTTACCCACATGAAAAGTAATATCACCACTCTTCACATCTATGCTAGCATCACTCGTAGTCAAGAAAGGACGACCAAGCAAAACCGAAGTCTTAGAATCCATCGCCATGTCCAAGACGACAAAATCTACGGGAAAGGTAAATTTATCTATTTGCACAAGAACATTCTCCGCTACCCCCATAGGTGTCCTAACCGACCTATCCGCCATTTGTAAGGTCATCCCCGTGGGTTCTAGCTCACCCAACCCTAACTTTTCATACAAGGCCCTAGGCATTAAGCTCATAGAAGCTCCTAGTTCACACAACACATTTTCAATCACAGTATCGCCAATAGTAATAGGGATGGTGAACCCACCTCGATCTCTCATTTTCGGGGGTAACTTACTATCAAAAATCGCCGAACACTCTTCATTCAAACATACCAAACCTTCCATTTTACTCTTATCATTTAACAAGCCTTTTAAGACTTTACAATATGTAGGCATGTTTGCAAGTGCTTCAAGAAAGGGAATGGTCAAGTCAATTTTACGCAAAATTTCAATGAAACGGTTTTGAGCTTGGTTCAAACGACTTTGTCTATGACCTTTAGGTGGGTAAGGGAGAGTACTCAAATCAAAATCTTTAGGAGGAGGAGGGATCATACCTTTCTTTTTGGTGCATGGGGAAGACGGCTCTTTCATTGGCTCTTTCCCTTCTCTTCTAGTTGGTTCCTCCTCTTTCACATCAATCACCACATAGTCTCCCCTAGCTTGCGCTTTTTTCCTATCAACTTCCTTTTTCTTGACATACTCTCCATGTTCTTCATCATCTTCAATCCTATCAATATCAGCATCCATGGCCCCCGCTTCGGTCTCAATAGGAGCTTTTCTAGCTTTGTCTTCCTATAGGACTTTCTTCTCACTACTAGTCCTTAACACTTTACCACTTCGAGTTAAGATGGCGCTTACATTTCTCGGATTCTTCTCGGTGTTACTCGGTAAGCCCCCCTTCAACTGTACATGTTCCACCACTTGACCAAATTGAGTCTCAAGATTTTTTATGGCGGACCCATGTTTGTAGTTCATCTCAACCATGTCCTTCTTTATCTCCGCAAAGTTTTTGTTCATTTGCTCCAATATGACATCGGTTGCACTCTTTTGAGGAATGGGAGCAAGTGGTGGAAGAGTTTCTTGGTAAGTACCCCCTTGTTTTTTATGTTGAGATTGTTGAGGATAGTATTGGGCTTGTTGGTTAGGCGCTTGATAAAATGAACTTTGATTTTGCCTATAAGCTTGGGTCTGGCCTTGGTCAAAATACCGGTTCCAATTCTGCCCTTGATGGTCTTGACCCCAACCTTGATTATTATTTCTCCAAGAACCATCACTTTGTTGATCATAATTACCATCTTGACTTTGCCCCACATAATTCACCTCATAACATTGAGAATTATCCACAACCGGTTGCTCGTTTTGTTGGCCTTGTTCGGCGCTTTGAAATTGATTCAGTAACGGATTGTAGCCTAAGTGCCCCGCTCGGCCTGCCCCATGGAATACATGTTCATCATTTTCTTGGCTAGATCGGTTGGACTATCTTGTGACGAAAAACTAGCTTGTCCTTGCATTGAGGATCGTGGATATGACATATTTTGAGATTTGTGTGTCATCCCACAATCCTTAGCCGAATGTTGGCCTCCACATATTTGGCAAAGCCTTGCCTTTTCATTTTTTCTTTCAAGGTTCTCCAACTTTTTCTCCATCGTTTGCATCTTAGCTTGACATTGCTCATTTGTTTCCACTTCCTTCACATCAACCAATCCCGGATTTTTACTCCTTGGCCCTTTTCTACTTGAAGACACATATTGCTTTGAGGTCTCGGCAATTTTCTCGATTTGATTCATAGCCACCTCCGGTACCATCCTCATAATATCCCCATTACACGAAGCATGCAAGGTCCCTTGGTGCACCGGCTCCAACCCTCGGAAAAATGCATGAACTACCTCAAAAGGTCTCAAGCCGTGCCCCGGGCACTCTCTCAATAATTCTTTAAATCTATCCCAGGACTCATACAATTCTTCTCCTTCATAGGCATTAAACAGGATAATAGCCTCTTTCATGTCCAATGTCTTTGATGGTGGGTCATACTTGAATAGAAATTTCATAACCACGTCCTCCCAAGTGTGCAAAGAATCATGAGCCAATGAGTCATACCATGTCTTGGCTTGTTCCTTCAAGGCGAACGGGAAAAGCATAAGTTTAAGCGCTTCTTCACTCACTCCATTGATCTTGGTAATGTGCACAATTTGTAGGAAATAATCGATGAACATATGAGGATTTTCCATGGCGGTTCCCTTGAATATAGCATTGTCTCCCAACAAATGTATGATATTTCTATTCAATTCCAAATTATTGGCGGCCACCGGTGGCATTTGAATTGGGCTATGCCCCATGGTTGCCGTGGGAGCCATCACAAAGTCTCTACAAGTCAATCCGCCTTGATTTTGCTCTTGTTGACCGTTGAACCAATTAGGCATCGCATTTGCACCTTGATTGTGAGCTTTATTTTGGTTCTGTTGAAATTGATTCAACATCCATGCATTGAACTGTTGCATAACGAGGGGATCCATTTGATTCCCTTGGGCCCCATGTTGACCATTTTATGGAATAGGCCCATTCGCGTTCACATGGTTATTTCCTTGTCCATTCCCACCTCCTTGTGCATTGTTATTGACAAGAGGCGGGTTTTGGTTTGGGACTCCATTGTTGTTCCCCAAATTTCCTTCTACGCATTGTCCACCATTTTGTGCCATGTCGGATCCTTCTCCCAACTCACCCAAACTATTCTCTTCAAAGACCGGATTCGACTCCTCTACTTGATGACCTCTTCTTCTTTGACTATTTTGTGTAAGCCTCAATCCCGTCTATGTATGGTTCGAGTGGTGTTTGAGATCTCCGGGTCATGCACTACAAAAAGCAAACAACAAGAAAACAATAAAATAAAACCCAGGCCCAAGCCTTCGGTTCACTTGCAAGATATCACAAATAGCACACAATTCCCCGGCAATGGCGCCATTTTGATTGAGCTTAATTTCACCCCAACAAAAACAATTTGTAAAGACTCGAAACCGTGTAAACTAACTCTCTAACCGGCAGTGTACCTGGTCGATTGTTAAAATAGCTACAGGAGTACGAGGTCGAACCCAAAGGAATCGTGTTTGCAAATACCAAAGTGAATGTATTGGTTAGTCTAGATGAACAATATTTTAGAAGTGTTTGTAACTACAACGACACTAATGTGATTTAAACTAACGAGTCTAAAGCTAGAAAATAAGGAAAGAAGATTAAACTACTATGTTTAAGATAGATTAAGGGACATAGCCGAACCATGATCAAAATAGCTAATTTCACCCCAAGGAATGATAAAACCGGGAGTGTGCATTAAACAAATGAACTCTTGCATTCAATCTCACGGGTGCAAACTCCTAATCCCGGTGCTAAGGTCTGTACAACTCTCTCTTAACACCTTATGCCATGTTAACTCCCCTTCCCTAAGGAAGATTCACTAACAAGACATGTTATCCACTAGAGCCGCTTAAACGTTGAAACGAGTAACCTCACTATAAAAAGTGATCCTAGAACCCTTTTCCCACATCTCTCTATCTGAAAAACTCTCAAGATTGATGTGTGTGATTTTTGATCTAGGTGATCAATCTAGCCCAAATCCGTTATAACAAGTTCTAAGACGTGAAATATGCAAGATACAACAATAAAAAACACTACCCACTCCCAATTTCATCACCCAAGGGGTGATTTCACTAAATTTCACATGATTCGACTATGTTAAGTTTAGCAACACATTATAAAGCATGAAATAACAATCAAGGAAGAGATTAAAGCCATAAAACAAGAAAATAAGTGAAATTGATTACCGAAAATGTAGAAATTCGAGTTTACACCAAGCTCCTTCCACACCCATGTCACTTGGGAAGAAGAAGATGAACCAAAAGCTATGCAAAATCCAAGATTCTTCAACTAAAACTAAGCTAGACTATCATTAAACTAAGTAAATTTGAAGTAGAAATGAGTTTAAAGAGCCAAAAGGGAAGATTTCGAGCCGAGCTAAGAGTTAGGGTTCTTAGAGAGGCGACCCCCCAATAAAAAACTGTGTAAAAATGTATATATAGGTGGGAAAAATCTGCAGAAAATGACTCCAAACGCGCGTTTGGAGGTCCCCAAACGCGCGTTTCAGCATCTTACTCACTGTACGTAAAAAAACAGTTCCAAACGCGCGTTTGAAAGTTCCGAACGCACGTTTGAGATTCAGCAGTTTTCTGGCTGCAGTAAAACCATGATATCTTCGCGTGTAGAACTCCGATTTGAGTGATTCAAAATGCGTTGGAAATCTCTTTCAATTATCTACAACTTTCATGAAGAGACCATGACCAGAAAATGCCTCAATCATAGGTCAAATTGCTTCTGAACAGAACGTAGCGTGAAGATACCAACTATTTTTCTTCCCTTTCTTCATTTTTCTTCTTCCTTGGCTCATTCTTGCACCTTGATCATACTTCTCATCATAAATATTCCCCTTCCGGGTTATCGTGACACCTAGACCCTACAATCTCATGAACGAACAGCACACACAAACGATTCCGGAGGGTAAAAGTGCTCGGGAATGTGTTAATATCACTAAAAAGAGGTAGTAAACCATCAAAGCGACGGATTTACTCCCCGTGCTATAAACTCACGATATTACCCGAAAATGATCTAAAAACACCGAGAATGTGCTAAAAGTGGGATAAACGGGGGTGGAAAATGCACCGGAATCACGTAAAGTTGACTCCCATCAGACCCCGGAATGAGGTCACTTTGGTGCTCCATGCCTCGTAGGGGAGGCAATCCGCTAGGCTCTTCTTCCGGGAATAAATCTTCAAATTCCTGCAATAAACACACAACAGCACTAAGGAGAGAATCAGCGAGATCAGATATAAGCAATAAACAATGGGAAGGGTAGGGGGTATGTTCCGGGTTCTTTTGTAAATAAAGAGAAAAAGAGTAGCGCCATCTTCAATGGCATTGATAACCTCTCCAGCCTTACCTATCACTCGCTTGCTTTTTTGATTTTCGGCTTTATTGTTCCCCTCACTACGTATGGCACCCACCCTCACAATTAAATTTTCTACTTTATTTTTCCCCTCGGTGGTACTAAAGCTCCCTCCCTTACTTTTGCCTTTTCAACTTTTATTTAACATTCCTCTATACTATGCACACCCTCTTTGTTTTTCTCTCCAGTCACAACTTTTGCATTTTAATTTTCAACTTTTTGGCTCCTTCTTTTTTTCACTTTCCTCACGAGCTTTAGAGAGCTTGACTTGATCGTTGTGAGCCTCTGTGGGTGACAACGAAAGAAGTGTAATTTTCTGCCCCAACCATCATAATGTGTACGTATTTAAGTAGCCATCATAGATGACCCTCCTATCGAATTGCCATGGTCGACCAAGCAGAATGTGACTTACTTGCATAGGCACCCCATCACACAAAACATGATCATCCAACTTATCGATATTAAATGCAATCAATGCCTGCCTCGTAACGTGAATCTCACCTACCTCATTGAGCAATTGCAGCTTATATGGCCTCGAGTGGGGTGTGGTTACGAGGGATAATTTCGTAATCACGTCCGTACTAACCACATTCGTACAACTCCCCGGATCAATGATCATCGAGCATAACTTCCCCTTAATCAAGCAACGTGTGTGGAAGATGTTCTCACATAGAAAATCGTCCTCCACTTTCAATGTACTACTTAGGGCTCATTTTATCACCAAAAGATTGTCGTCGTTCAAAGGTAATTGTGATTAGGCATCCTCGTCTTGACCATCATCCTCACATTCATCCTCCGATGCTGATTCATAAGTATTATACCCCCACAGATTGTCCTACAACTAACATCTGATGTTTAGTTGGGCATTGGTTTGCAATATGACCAACCCCGTGACCTTTAAAACATTGGATTTCATGAGCCGGTTTGGGGGAATTAGCAACAGCTTTTCCTTTATCACTTCCCTTCGGTTTAGAGGCATCATTGGGCGGTAAGAAAGGCTGTCTAGGTGCTGATGGAGCATCCTCT
Organism: Gentiana macrophylla; assembly: GCA_026214975.1. Lineage (NCBI taxonomy): Eukaryota > Viridiplantae > Streptophyta > Magnoliopsida > Gentianales > Gentianaceae > Gentiana > Gentiana macrophylla. The sequence goes on along the minus strand of CM047806.1, from coordinate 59,456,279 downwards.
TTAGGTGGGAAAGAACGAAATGTAGATGTGTTACCACTTGAAGGCCGAGAATAGGCCGCCTTCTATCGTTTAAGCTGTTTCTCAAAGGTCAAAGCCCTATGCAACATCTGATCCAATGTATCACAACCTTTCACTTCCACTGGATTAGCAATTTCTACTCGTAGCCATCTCAAAAAACGCTGCATAGTAACATCTTCTTCCACCTCAACATGAGACTTAGCAAGAACACTCACTAACTCTTGGTAAAAGTCATCCACAGATCGCTCCCCTTTAAGAAGTGTGTGTAAGTACGATATTGCTCACGAAAATAGGTAAGGGGTACAAATCTTTTCTTCATTTCTTGTTTCATGGCTGTCCAAGTCCGAATTTCACGATCCCCATGTTTACGCCTCAAAAGATTCAACTGCTTCCACCATGTCTTGGCTTATATCGTAAACTCAAGCTGTGCAAGGTTGCACTTTTTCTCCTCCTAATAGTTATTACAAGCTCTGTTCCAACTTTGCCTCCCATTCAAGATAAGCATCGGCATCACTAGTACCACTAAATGATGGTAGCTTCATCTTAATATGTGTCATATTATTATCAAGAGTCGGTGGCTCCTCATCCGAATCACCCTCCACATCATCGTATTCATCATCCACTACCTCAACTCTCGGAATTACTCTCCTCCACATGTCACCTCTACCTCCTCTATTCCCTCTACCCCCACGGTTTTGCAACCCACCACGTATCGGCTGTTCAGTATGAGTCCCGTTTCCTCCAACAAACATGGCTTGCATTCTAGCTAGCAAGTCGTCATTATTTTGTTTCAATTTCTCCTCGATTTGCTCATCTACCAATTTAGCCGTTTTTTGTGCAGCCACTTCTAATTGTTGTTGTACCATACTTTGTTGTGCAGCCGCAAAAGTTTTGAAATGACCGTCTAAAAAGCCTTCATAACCCTCATAACCAGACATGTTTCCTCACAGCACTCATGTTTCACTCATGCTTATTCTCTGTTGTAGTGAAAACCTTATCAAACAAATCAGCAAAGGGAGCAAATATCACAGCAATTAAAACTAATCTCCTAAAAATGGAACTAGGTGCGGTTTTGGAAAGGGAAAAAAAAGGAAAAGGATTGGGCAAGGTTGAACAATGTTGTACGTGTGTGCAAGAACAGAAAATGAAAGATCAAGAGAACCAATAGTATCATAGAAGTACAATCCAATCAAGTAGTAACACAATAACAAGTAAAAATTCAGTCATCGGTTCCTTCTTCTTTATTTTTATTATGACGTTTTTTTTTTCCACCTTTATACGACCTGAATTAAGCATAGGTGCAACAAGGTGGTGCAAAAATCACTGATTAATATTAGGTAAAACATGTTCTTGATGGGGGATTAAATTGTGCAAGGAGAACGGTTTGGTTTCTTGAATCAAGAATCAAAATCTTGGATTTTTTGGATATTCCAGAAGTATATTGGTGTTTGGGAGAGGAGATTGCTACAGTTTATGGTGTATCGTAGCAATATTATCCGGGTAAGAAAAGGGAAAAGGCTCGGTTTCTTGGTGATTGTGTTTGTGTGGGTGAAGAATTTTTTTTTTTAGGGTTCTTGAGATGAATATTTGATAATTTGAAGATTATAGGTTGGGGGGCGAAAGAAGGAAAGGAAATAGCAACTAATAATTTTTTTCTTTTTTTGACTAAAGAACGAATATAAACATGCAAGAACAAGTAGCCTATAAATTTTTTGTTGTTGAATAAAAACGAAAAGAAAGAGACAAGAAAGGAAAAAAGACAGAAAGAAAAAAAAAGGGTATTTGACACCTGAGTCGCTGAGCTCTGATACCAACTGATATGATTCTGGATTGAATCAGATCTCACTTTGCCCAGGAATTAACTCGGGGATCAATAACGAGCTGAAAAACCTAACCTAGAGAATCCAAACTAGAAAAGGGTTAGAACGCCACAACCTTCGCTCAAAACGTTCATAAGTTCTAAAGGTGATCCTCTACAACGAAGAGAATCTCACTCGCAAGTGTTAATAAAAGTTGACTCGACTCTGAAGAGAAATTTTATAATCAAGAATACGGTGTGAAATACAATGGCTGGTGCTGGCCTTATATAGGCATACACCTCAAAGCAAAAATAACTTCTAAGGAATGTTGGAGAAATTCCCTTAACGTAATGCGCCTTTCAGCCACCTATTGGGCTCCTAATCTTATTTAGGCCCACATAGCCTTTTATTGAAAAGAAAATCAGCTAACACAAAAGAAACAAAATCCATAATGTAAATAAAGCTCATAGTCAACAAAATGCATCACTAAGACCCTCTAAGGGTCGGCCTTAGTCTTCCAAGGGCCAGATAATTAATTCAACTAGTCTCTTCAGGCCCAATAGCATAAATAACGCATTTCATGGCCTTTTCTTCAGGCTCCTCGGTTTGACCTTGCTCGAATTGTTCCAATACTAAGGAATTAAATGCTTCCCTTAGTTTCTTCCTTTGGAGCCTAGTCATAGGGCCATCTCTGATCACAATTGGGTCCACGGCTGTCATAGGAGCTAACGGGTCGGGAATGTCATCGGGGATCACATCATAAGGCAGCTGGGGTATACAATCAGGCTGCTGGACTAGTAGTCAGTAGTATAGTGGAAAAGAGAATTGACAGTCTAGGAAGAAAAACTCCAAGAATACAAGGTCCAAAGGCCCTAAATCCACAGATGTTTGCAATAATTGTAAGGATAAGGGACATTGGAAGTCCAATTGTCCAAAGAGGAAGAAACAACAGGAGAACAGTTCTGGCACAGCTGCTATGGCAATGGAGCATGACTCAGATGAGGATATGGTTCTAGTGGCAGGAGAGTCAGCGCATCAAACTGATGTGTGGATTATAGACTCTGGGGCATCCTTTCATATTTTCCCTCACAAAGAGTGATTCTCAAGTTATCAGCAGATAGATGGTGGTCATATATCTATGGAAAACAACAAGGTCTACAAAGTAGTTGGGATTGGCTCAGCTTAGTTGAGGACAAAGGATGAAAGATTCTATAAACTGAGTGAAGTTAGACATGTTCGACAGATGACCAAGAACTTGGTATCTCTCAATTCTTTAGAAAAAAGGATTCAGTTTCAAGGGTGAAGGTGGAGTGTTGTGTGTCTATAAAAACTCAGTTTTGGTTCTCAAGGGAGTCAAGAAAGGGACCTTGTATAAACTACAAGGGTCAATCAGAGCTTGTTCTCATCATTGTGGCATCTGGCCGAGATTCATCGATCACACGACTTACAAAATCAGGCACATGTGAGACTGGGTCACATGGGTGAAAAAGTGATGCATGTTCTTTCTCAGAAGGATCTTCTTGAGGAGTGTAAGGTCAAACATCTGGAATTTTGTGAGCATTATGTGTTTGGGAAGCTTCATAGTGGCAAATTCTCAAAAAGGATAGACAACACAAAGTCATCACTTGATTACATTCATCATGATTGTTGGGGGCTATCAAAGTTGGAGTCATTGGGTGGTCACAAACATTCTGTGTCATTAATGGATGACTATTCAAGGATGACTTAGGTGGTGATGATGAAACAAAAGAGTGATGCATTTAATAACTTCAATCTATGGAAATCTCTACTTGAAAATCAGTTGGGAAAAAAGATCAAGAGACTTCATACAGATAATGGTCTGGAATTATGCAGGATTGAGTTTGATGCTTGCAAAGTTGAGGGTATTGTTAGACATCACACTGTATGGAATACACCTCAGCAAAATGGTGGAGCTGAGATAATGAATCAAACTCTTCTGGAGAGGGCAAGATGTATGCTCTCTAATGCTAGTTTGTCAAGAATATTTTGGGCAGAAGCTGTAAGAACAACTTGCTACTTAATCAACATGAGTCCTCACACAGGAATCAGTTTTAAGACACCAGTTGAAATGTGGTTAGGAAAGCTTGTTGATTACTCAGTTTTAAGGGTTTTTGGATGCACAGTTTACTATCATGTCAGTGAAGGGAAACTGGAACCAATGGCCAAGAAAGGAGTGTTTGTGGGGTATGGCGATGGAGTTAATGGTTATAGAATTTGGTCATCATCAGAAAACAGAGTTGTTCTCAGCAGAGGATGCGGATTTTGATGAAAATTCTATGCTCAGTTCATCAGTGAAAGAGACTACTGAAACTGACAGTAGTACCGAAACATAGAAAATTGACAGTAGGGTGGAGCTTCAGGTGGAGTCAATTGAAATGAAACAATCAACTGATCCAATTCAGTTTTCATCTGGTCTGGTTGCTGAACCAAAACTGAGTCGATGCCAGTCAGCTGAGCAAATGTCAGTTGAGCGTCAAACTGAGAACATGGATCCGCAGAGTATAGCTATCAGCAGAGCTAGAAGATCCAATGTTGGGTTACCTCCCAAGAAGTATGGTTTTGACGATTTGCTTGGATACGCACTTCAAGTTGCAGAAGAAGAGAATGGTTGTGAACCTTCTACTTACAGGGAAGTAGTGACATGTTCTGAGTTATCTAAATAGCTTGATGCCATGGGAGATGAAATTGAGTCATTACTGAAAAATCAAACTTGGGATCTGGTTAAACATCCAACTGATAGGAGAGTTGTTACATGCAACTGGATCTTCAAGAAAAATGAAGGAATGAGTGAGGCAGAAGGAGTAATGTATAAAGACAATTTGGTTGCAAGAGGATTCAGTCAGAAAGAAGGGGTGGACTTTGATGAGATATTCTGACCAATAGTTTTACATACTTCAATCAGAGTGTTACTAGCAATGGTGGCACCACAAGATCTTGAACATGAGTAGTTAGATGTGAAGATAGCTTTTCTACATGGTGAGGTAGATAAGGAGATATACATGACTCAGCTAGAGGGATTTCAATTCCTTATATGGAATGAAGCAAGTTCCTAGGTAGTGGTATAAAAAGTTTGACAGTTATATGATCTAGGTCGGTTACAACAAAAGTCCTTATGATTGTTGTGTTTACAACAGTCAGTTGGAAGATGGATCATACTTCTATCCTATTTTGTATGTGGATGATATGATGATAGCTGCAAGAAAGTAGTCTGATATTCAGAATCTGAAAGACCTTCTTAGTGCTGAATTTGAAACGAAAGATTTGGGTGCAACCAAGAAAATCTTGGGGATGGAGAACTAGAGAGTTAGAAATCAGAAGAAACTGTTTTTATCTCAACAGGGCTATAAACAGAAGATTTTGGCCAAGTTTGGTATGTCAGCTGCAAAGCCAATAGATACTCCCTTAGCATCAAATGTTCATTTGTCATATATGCTTCACAGTCATTTGAGGATAAGGAATATATGTCAAGATTTCCCTATGCTAGTGCAGTTGGTAGTCTGATGTATGCCATGTTGTGCACTAGGCCTGATTTGGCTCAGGCAGTCAGTGTTGTCAGCAGATTTATTGCTCAACTTAGAAAGGAACAGTGGAAAGCTGTGAAAAGAATATTCATGTACATTAGAGGTACAACTGTTGTTGGTCTCATTTATGAAGGTGATACACAAGAACTGATCACAGGATACTGTGATGCTGATTATGCAGGTGATCTGTGCTGGATATACAGAAACCTGAATCCGGATCCGATCCATAATTGGATCAGATTTCGAATAAATTTGCATGTGATTTTACCATGACATGATCCACATAAATAATTAATATAACCCACGAGAAGGTTGAAGATTTACCGAAAAAGAGATGAAGAAGCAATCGTCCAAGGGGAGAAGCCGTAGTCTTCCGGATTGTATCTCCTAGCGACGACTGGTGGACATCGATCCTCACCGCAGAACCTCCTCGAATATACTCAAGAAAAACCCTAGGTTTTTCTCCTTCTAATGGATAGAACAAGAAACTAATTTTTCTCTTCTATTTTAGTTGAATGTGGCGCAATTTTGTGTGTAATTTGTTCTAGGAGGAACTCTCTTTATATAGGAAAATAACTAGTCAAGAGAGAGTTATCATTTTCACACTACAATTACCTATTCCCATAAGGAAAAGATATTTGCCATAAAATAAGAGATAATTCCCAAAAAATCAATCTCTTATCTCATTTCCATTAATTATCTAACAAATAAATAATTAACTAATTACACATGTGAAATAATCTAGGAAAATTTCTTTTCCTAATTTTATCACAAAAATAGGTGTCACTTTTGCCATTTTAATAGAAAACGTCTTTTCTATTTTACATATTATTTACCAAATAAATAATATTGCATATTCATTAAATAGACCAACTATTTAATTTATTTTCAAGGTTCCATAAAACGAGAAAACACTCGCATGTTAGGAGCCAACCTGGGGACCATGGACATATAACCAGTAGCTACAATAATTGAATAAAATATCCATCATACAGAATATTTCTACTCAACTTATTAATTCCGGAATTACGCCACCTTAAATTCGAAATTGAACATTATCGATTATAGACATAACTTATTCTCAAAACGTCAAGTCGATAGGTGTCCATTGATATAATCATTAAATACAGACTAGCCCTCCAAAGACTATCCGTAATGAAGCAGGATTATTTCCGTAAACCTTCTTCAATACATCTTATCCTTATTTACCATTAACCCATGTTGTGTGATTTTCAATTTAATCACTAAATGCTTCCGCAAGCGCACGGCTTACCGAGTAGTACTTAGGATGTCGATCCCACAGGGACTTGGGACAATCACCGAAGTTATCAATTTATATTAGCTAAACTAATCAAATTTTGGTGTTTTGAATTATAAAATAACTAAGAACTAAGGTCATATTTAAAACTCAACAAAAGTCCAAGAAATTACTAGAGATCAAGTTGGAAGAACTTCTAGGATGTCGGATTACCACGGTAACAAATATATGACTTTTACAATGACCTTTCCATTTACTATGAACTTTTACTTATGTTGATGAATAATCAAAAGTGATTAACAATATTCTTTCAAAATACTATTAATCGGGCCTAAATTAATATTAAATCTGATTTCTCTCTCATTAAATTAATCTAGACCCATTAAACATCATTATTCATATTGCCACAAGAAATTTCTATTAACTTTCGCTCTCATGAATTTTCTTGATTGAAATTAGGGTTCTAATCTATCAATTAAATTTCACCTTTCAGTCCATCACCTAATTGATAATAGATTCTTCATATAAACCTATGGAAATTCATCTTTCGATCCATCAATTCATAAATTCGTACGAAATAGCTCACCAAAATCAATACAAAATCATATCGATTCATAATAATCGGAAAGATCGAATCTTTAACTCATGTATCCATTTACAGGGCTCTCCTAATCCTAGAAAATTAAGTCTACTCGCGTATAGTCAAAGAGATCACAAAAATCATGGATTTAGGCATTGTGAAACGTAAAAATAAAATAAAAGGAAGAAAATTAAGAGAAAAGAAATAGAATTGTCTCACAAATAGTATAAAACCAAGAAATTCACGATCCGTTCTTCGTTCTTGAGCCCTAAGAAAAAATCTTGTTCTTCAAAAGTTGAGGGAAAAAATAGTAGATGCCGTGGAATGGCGTGAATATGGCGTGTAGATACCGTGAATATGGCGTGTATGTCCCTGTTTTTTGCGACTTGGGGAGTAAAAAAGAGATAATCACCTAATTAAATCAATTTCCATAATTCATTTAATCAAGAAAATCTCTAAAATCAAATATCTATCAATCTTGGACTCTTCTAGTGTGTTGGCCCCTCTTTTGCATTGAAAATCACGTCAATATACTAGAAATCACGTTGGTGAATGTTCCGACCAATCAGAACATTTCGTTGGCCAGGATCAAATTTCTGGAAACTATCACACCCTGGGTATGACAGAGGCTGGTTTTTGAACTCTTCCACTTTAGCTCCACTTTTTGGGCCTTTTTCTTCCAATCTCGAATCATCCGCAGTAATCTAGCCGAAAAAGGATAAAAACTTTGCAAAATTACAACACACGACACCAAATTGAGTCCAAAACATCTAGAATTATTCAAATTTTTAGGAACTTATCACTCCCCCAAGCTTAAGACTTTTCTTGTCCTCAAGCAAACAAAAAGACTCAAGATGAGGCGGACTAAGAAGATCACACATGACATAGCAATAGATGAAGATGCACAACACACGGGCATCATTAAAGTTCATCCCGACATTCAAAACACAAGATATATACTAACTAATCCTTTTTATCATATCCGGAGCAAAAGTGAACAAAAATTATCAATGGGAAACAACATAGACCAAGCAAATAGATCCTCACGGGATATATCACTCAACGCTCAATGTTTGTGAGGTCACTAAACTCTCAAGCTCATTCCATTGAAAATGCCCTACTATATGCTTGTATATCGTCTCATATCAATCACCAAGGCATTGTGCAACACATAAATCACAAGGTCTTTGGGAAAAAATGGTAGGTGAGGACAGCCAAAGTAAGAAAAAGGAAGTGAAAGGTGTAGGAAGAGGTATAAGAGACGGCAAAACCATTAGAGCTAGCGAGACACATGACTATTAAACTTCAACATCATACAAGTGCAAGGGGTCAAACACTTTATTTCCGAACAAAAGAAAATACAAAGGGTATTTTTTCTACTTTTGGGAGGATAATGATACAACTCCCTCTTTATTACTAACAAATAGAACAAATAATATTTAGGAGTTTTTTTTTTATTGCCTCCTTTTTTGATTTTTTTTCTCTTTTTTTCATATATTTTTCTTTTCTTTTCTTTTTTTTTCATTTTTTTTTCAAACTAAGAAACAGAAATGATAACAATAAGGATTTCCCCCAAGCTTGATCATTACATGCTAAGTACAAGAAATTTGATAGCCACATGCCCCAGTTAGTCCTAAGGTTGGGTGAAAGGAATTGGGCTACCTCTTTTCGGGTTGTTCAATGTATGGTGTAGTGAAGTAAGGTAAAGTGGTAAAAAGGTGTAATAAAGATCAAGGTTCGAAAGGTATATAATGTGGTGGAAGGTAGAAATGAATGCCTCAATCATTTTTACGTGTTTGCACATACCAAGGCAACATCAACAAGACTCAACACAAGTTCTAAAGGAACAAGCCAAGGAAGAGAAAATACGCACAAATTTAGGGTGAGACGGAAGTGGTCGGTCATATGGCCGGAACAATATCTCACCGGGTTATTTGTCTATTCACTCAGACTCTATTGTTTTCTAAAGAAAATAATGACACTTTTAACATGATAGTCTAAAAAGGATTTTTCACTCCATGTCATGCATTTCTCTTGTCAGAACAAACTATATCAATTTTCATGCATTGTAAATCTCATCTAAAGTAGCTATGTGTGATCATCAAAACCATCAAGACAAAACGACACAACAGACTCGACTGACAATGACTAAGACTCTAAACTGCATAAGAGAAAGACTTGCACAAATGTCACTCCCCCCACACTTAAAGGTTGCATTGTCCCTAATGTAATTAAATTAAAACAGTGGAGGGTAAAAAGAAACTCACAAGATGCAATAGGCGGGCTCCTTGTGTGCATATCATCACGCTCTGAACGTCGTAGTCTTGAAGAGTCTTCTTTTAGCCCTTAATCGGAGTGCCGATGAAGTCACAAGAATTGTGTAGTGGTTCTTTCCTTGGTGGCTTGATGTTAGGAGTAATGTCATAAAAATTCTTAGCTTTCCCCATGATAAAGAAGAAGTGGAGTGGAGGTGTAAAGGTGGAAGCGGAAGATGGTAAAAGAAAATAAAAAAGGGAAAGAAAGAATTATTTTTGTTTGTTTGTTTTTTTTCCAGCAAAAGTGATAAAAAAAACCAGCCACCATCACACCCAACGTGTGATAGGTACTGTTTTTTTTTTTTTTTTTTTTTTTTTTTGAGAAAAAGGTTTGTGTCACACCCTGGGTGTGACACAGACTGGTTTATGTCACACCCTGGGTGTGACACAGACTGGTTTATGTCTCCACAATTTCTCCTCTTCTCCATCATAGTGATGATCATCGTCACATCCTCGGTGTGACAAAATCTGATTTATGGCCAAGAATTTCTCCTGTTCGATACCACACACATGGTCCTTAATCACGTCCTAGGCGTGATCACCACTTTCCAAATCTCATTTTCTCCACATGCAATGACCTTCAAATACCACTCATGCACATCTTTCTCTCTAAAAAATGGACACGGACGTAACCAAACCAAACCAAAACAAAACAAACCAAGACCAAAGGACCGAGAAGACAACTGTCTTCTTTTATTTATTCATTAAACAAGAAAAAAGATAGAAAAAAACACATTCTGAATTTATAGTCTTCAGTTGGACTATCTCTAAACATCATTCTCAAGGAGGACTAAACCAAACAAGGGCATCCCTCTGCATCTTTCTCCACATATCAAAGATATTAACAAGTATTTTCAGATATAGCCTATAATCATGTCTTCCTAAAATATGATTAATCAATTTCGCTCTAAAGAAAGAAGTGCCTCATAACAATTTATTAATCTCTTTATCAATGCTCATGACAAATCCAAGAGGATTATGGACTATTAGAGGTGCAACATCTGTATACTTGATATGCTCAACATTTATAAATTCAACATCACTATTCAAGGATGGATAACTAACATTATCAAATAAATTAGAATCAAGAACAATATTGTTACCTCCCTTTTCATCCCCTTCTTGGCTCATCAATGTTGAATCCGGAATTATCGTACCATTATCTTCTGAAGATGGTTCGAATTTCCATGTGGCTTCACTCTTGTTAATTTGGAGGCCTAAACACTCAGCGGTCTTCGAGAAATCATCACCGATAACATTTAGATCATGACAATGTGGGATCTCATAAGGATCACAGTTTTCATCCCCAAGACTTTCAAGGTTGGCCTCTTGCTCTTGAATCACCAGCATCTCCGTTTCCCTTTCATCTTCATGAACATGGCGATTATGTGCAACTAAATCTCCCAAAGTCAGTTCCCTTTCTTCTGTAGCAGGACACAATAGGTGTGCCATTTCTCTAGAAAATTTCTCTATGCTCTCTATGGATTTCTAACAAAATTTCAATGTTAGACTTGGGCTCTGAGTGAGGGAACACTTGTCGTTTCCAATTGCTTTGAACTTGACCCCACGGAGAATAAGGATAGTTACTCCTCCCACCATTGTATGTTGGTGCATACACTACAAAAAAAACATTATATTGCTACACTAGTTCTTGCCACACACACAAAAACATTATGGCTAATAGTATTTGGTTAGACTCTTTTGCCACACTCATGTAGCTAGAAGTAAGTATATAGCAACAATTTTGTTGTTGTGTGGCATACAATAATGTAGCAAAAAGATATTTTTCTTGTAGTGATAGTTGTGGCTATATTGAAATTGATTCTCATAACTCGCACCATAATTTTCATAAGTATTCCATTGGTGGGATGAATAACCTTCATTGCACTGAGCTTCAAAATGGTTTCCACCACAATATGAACATCTCACATGAAGTTGATTAAACCCATATCCATACATCCTCGCATTAGTTGATTGCTCATAAGCATCGAATCCAGAGAATAATGAATCCATCAAGCACTGCACTTCTACTTTCTGAAAAAGAAAAAAGAATCAAAAGCAAAAAAGTCTCACCGTAGCAAGGTGCAGCTTGCTATGGTGAGAAAGTCTAGTCTAACAAAATTAACAACCAGCTCGATGTTGACACTCAAGTCCCCGGCAACGGCGCCAGAAAACTGGTTGTGCGATTTTCAATTTAATCACTAAATGGTACCGCAATCGCACGACTTATCGAGTAGTACTTAGGATGTCGATCCCACAGGGACTTGGGACAATCACCGAATAGTTGTATATTTATATTAGCTAAACTAATCAAATTTTGGTGTTTTAAATTATAAAATAACTAAGAACTAAGGTCCTATTTAAAACTCAACAAAAGTCCAAGAAATTACTAGAGATCAAGTTGGAAGAACTTCTAGGATGTCGGATTACCACGGTAACAAATATATGACTTTTACAACGACTGATGATGTTCGAATTCACCTACAGATCCGAATAACCTCTAGGACGATTCAAACAAGAATAAAGACAATGGGGATCGTGATTTGTGTAAGATTAAGACTGAGCCTGAGAGTTAGTTTCTCTCAAGTTGCCTACGTATCCAATTGAGAAATTGGAATCAAGTCCTTCGTAGTTCCTTAGACCTGAGTCACGAGTCCTACCTATCGACCTGGCTGAGCTGCGCTGCAGTGCGATAGCTAGACAGGTGATGGGCAGACCTCCCTCCTAGGGTAAGGTCTTAATATTGGAGGGCTCCTGGCCCTTCAAGCTTCCCTCCTATCTTTCTTCATTAACCTTGGGATGTTGTAAAGGTGGCACGTGGCCAGGTCTATTAATACCATCGTCATAAGCCCCCCAGGTCTGGCCAGACTACCTAGGAGCTGGGCGGACCTGAGACCAATCCTGGATGTTCCAAGATTACAGGCCTGTCCTGACACATGTCTCTACCACCGTTTAGGTTGCCACGGCAAGTGCGAGAAACGAGGCGTTTTTAACGTAATAATGGGGCGGTTTCTCCAAGACATATCTTTGGGTTTATAACTCCCCAGTCTCATCACGTCCTTTCAGTTATCACTTCTTTAAATCAAGCGTGAAGCCGGGACGATTGCCATTCCATTCTTCCATCTCTCCGATCTCTTTTTTTCAAGTAAGCTCTCTCTGTTCTCTTACTCTTCTAAGTCTTTCTTGTTGTTAATGAGCGAACCTATAATCCTTACTGATAGTTCCATTGAGGCCTTATTTGAATCGGAGCCGGAATTAGAGGAAGAAAGTACCCCTACCGGAGTCAATCTCGAGAGGCCTGCCCTTTCTTTTTTCAATCCTCCCCCTTCTTCCTCATCTTCTAGATTCGTTCTTACCCTTAAGGCATTTATGGCTCTGAAATCACAGGCGGCCTGCCATGGCATTGATACCAAACTAACTTCCGCGGAAGTGACCCGCATTTGTAAACAATACAACCTAACAAATCCGCTTTTCAAACCCACCGTCCCTGCTCCCGGTGTTTATGCCTATCAAGCCCCGGCCGGGTACTGCGCCGTCTACAGAGAGCAGCTTTTATGCGGTTTAAGGTTTCCGATTTGCCCGGCCGTTTTAGCTGTCCTGGAGCATTATGATCTAGGGTTGGCCCAGATCGTGCCTAATGGAATAAGGGCGATAGTGGGCTTCGCCATTTGGTGCAGATGTGCCTGCATCCCCTTCAAAGTCCAAACATTTCGACTGTTCTTTCAACGTAAACAGGTGCCTGGGCAGCCTGGGTACTACTGCTTCCCTCGTCGGGGGGACTTCATGCCTGACGTTCAGTTCACTGAGCCGGGGGAGACTTCGTACAAAGGCTGGAAAACCAGATTCTTCTTTATCTGTCCCGAGGTGACTCGGAACCTGGGTAGGTGGAACTCCTCGGATCTGGACAGCGATCCCCGGCCAACTGACGTGGATAGGAAACTTCTAGACGACATTCGCAAAAGCGGAGTGTACATCAAGGAGAAAAAGTATTCTTCCGAGTTGATTTTGGCTGCCCAGTTGCCCACTGCGGGCCCTGACCCATATAGGGAGTTAGATAAGGAGGAGTACAAGATATGTAGGGCTTTAATACTTGCTTTGTGCCATGCTTTACCATCTGTAAAATATTTTCTAACACTTCTTGTTGTTCACTCGGCGGTGTCTTCCTTCTTCGACCTTTTGGAGGACGTGAATGATGATGTGGTTCCTCCGGTCAACCCCAAGAGCCTAATCAGAGACTGAGCCACAGGAAAACATAGAGCGAGAACACCTCCGAGCTTTGGGGACTGCCCCGACTTCCACCTCGGCCCAACTCTTATCCGGACAACCAAATGACTCCTCTGGGGACGTGGAGCGGATAAATGTGGATGGAGACCAGGAAGGAAGAGAAGACGCAATCGAGCCTAGCCGGAAGAAGAAGGTAATCACTCCCTCTACTAAGAAGGGCCGGTCAAAGAAAAGGAAGGCGGCTCGCCAGACCATAGAGAACGTCGAAGATTCTCCTGAGGAGCAACCTTCCCCGGGGCATAATCGGTTGTACGAGCTGTCGGACCAGGACCTCGCCGCGGTGGTAAGTTCTTGAATAAATATGTCTGTCATTCTTATTTGTCCTGCCTCCTTTTTACCTTTTCTTTGTCTTTTCCATGGGTATACGACGGGTGTGGACGAGGCAAAAGAACAGCGTCCTGAGCTGGTTCTCTCTGACCTTATGCATTATCGTTCTATGTACAAGGAAGGAGCAGGTCAGATCTATGATGCCCGGTTGAGCGAGTTTAAAGCGGGTGAAGACATCGGGGTCAAGTATGCCAGACGTCGTCCTGCTTCTCAGAGTGCTGGACCAGCCCCATCTTCAACAGAGCAGGTTCCGAGGACCCAGAACTGATTGCTTCTCCTTATGTTGTACTTTGAGACTTTGAAACTTTTTTCCCAATTTCATGTACTTTGTTTATACTTTATGGTGCCCTGCCCACTACACTTTGTACCCTGACTTCACTCAGTTTATTTAGGGTTTAAATGTTCGCATTCTGTCTTATTCTGTCTTATAGATGTCCCCTTCCTCCCCAGTATGGCATGCACTACTGAAGGTTTGGATGACATACTAAGTTTTAATAAAACCCTGTCCTGGCTTGAGGACTCGGGAAGATTGTGGTATTCGAGCTTTCTGGGTCTGACCTGCAGGACTCAGTTGAATTCCGGCCTGACCTGCAGACTTAGGAGGTTTGACTTTTGCAAACCTTCTGAGTATAACCTGACTTAGTTAAAACCCTGTCCTGGCTTGAGGACTCGGGAAGCTTGTGGTATTCAAGCTTTCTGGGTCTGACCTGCAGGACTCAGTTGAATTCCGGCCTGACCTGCAGACTTAGGAGGTTTGACTTTTGCAAACCTTCTGAGTATAACCTGACTCAGTTAAAACCCTGTCCTGGCTTGAGGACTCGGGAAGCTTGTGGTATTCAAGCTTTCTAGGTCTGACCTGCAGGACTCAGTTGAATTCCGGCCTGACCTGCAGACTTAGGAGGTTTGACTTTTGTAAACCTTCTGAGTATAACCTGACTCAGTTAATAAAAATAATTGCATTATAGAGTACAACAATATATAACACGAAAGAATCATATTTTATTAGAAATCAAAGGTGTTTGATAACACTTTTATTGAAAAAGACAACATAAAATGAAAAGATAGAATCAGGCCTGGATTCGTCTCAGGCATAAAATTTTCTAAGGTTGCTGGCATTCCAGCTTCTTGGTACGGTCTGACCACTCGCATTAGCTAGATGGTAGGCACCCTTGCCGTGAACTTTTACCACCCTATACGGGCCTTCCCAGTTCGGGTCCAGCTTCCCCTGTGGACCCTGCTTGCTGACCTCGTTCTTCCGCAGCACCAAATCTCCTTCTTTGAAGTACGAATGCTTAACTTTAGAGTTGTAATACTGGGATATTCTCTACTTATACTTTGCCATCCGGATATAGGCCACTTCCCTGGCCTCTTCCAAATTGTCCTTGGCGTGTCTGAGTTCGATGTCCTGATCTGTGCTCGAATGGAGCTCGGTCCTCGGGGAGGGGTGTTTACGACTAATTTTATGGTTTTTATCGAGTTATTTCGTAACATTATCTTCCATGTTTTAGTGATTCTTATAGAAAATTACTCGCCAAAAGGATAAACTGAGCAAATGAGTTTTAAAGATAATAAATTGCAAAAGTGGCTGATTTATGTGTTCTTATCGTTGGTTTTATGTTTATTTGGATGTTGTTACACTTTGCAATATTTTGGATGTCTTGTAGATGCATATCTTCGGTCTAAAAGAGGTGTTTAGAGGGTTAGAAGAAGATGCCACAAGTTTACGAGTTCAACGGAGCAAATTTTCCTAAGTACTTAAATCGTTACATATTTTCGACGGAGATTTGACCCAGCTTAGAGGCATTTTCAGGGGAGGACTTCTTCATGAAAACTGTAGATCTTTGAAAGAGATTTCCAACGCACTTTGAATTACGTCAATCGGACTTCTACAACTCAAATGGTGGTCAAGTGGCTAATCAATTTGGGTAAGTGGAAAATCCCGAAATATACTCGTAATACGACGGGCTAATCAAAAACGCGTTTTCTGAAGAAGAGTCCTTAATGAAAGTTGTAGAGTCTTCCGAGAGCTTTTTGTGGACAATCGGATCATAATTTTTGGAGGTCTACAACCCAATATATGAATTTTAGAAGTTTTATTCCAATAAATATCTAATCGAACGGACGTCCAGAGGTCAACAGAGCGACCGACATACATAATTTTTCAGCCGCCTCTCAACTCTATTTAAGCAGCAGCAATACCCAACCCTAAGAGAACCAATTCATTCACACAAAATTTAGAGGAGCAGCCGAGCTTTATCAAAAAAAGAAGATGATTTCTTCCCATCCAATGATCACGATTAACATCATGGTTGTTGGCTAAGCACATCGCGGTGGGACAACGGATGAAACCGATCAACATCAACACCAACTAGAGAGATTTTTGCTACATGTTTAGTGAGTAAAGTTATAATTTTTGATCAATTGGATATTGTTTTTTATCGTTTACGTTTAATTCGAATCGAGAGATCGATGAAACCATCTTTTATGCTTTGAATTTATATGAAAATATTGTTCAAGTTGTGACCTTTTCAATTGATGCGATTGATTATGTTTCAAGAGATTGATCATAGTTAGTTGAGTAGGAGTATTAGAAATAATCTCGTGATCGTGTTTTGCATGTCGTTTTGTTTTACTTGAAAAAGAAAACGAAACCCTAGAATTCGTTTAGAGAAATTTAATCGAATTCGTGATAGATCATTACTAAAAATTATATCTTTAACTTGCCGTCTAGTTGGGGTTGGGTTGATTGATCGGTGGATTCCCGTTGCCTTGCCGTTGTTTTAATCATTTGATAAACCAAATAGTTCGTATCAATCGTTGATTTCTAAGTTTAGTTGTTTTAAGATTATAGTTGTTTTTCAACGCTTTTAAGCATAATTTAGGTTCCAAAGCATCGCTCATCGTATTTACGCTCATCGTGTAGTTACCGTTCATTAATTCATAATTAGTATAAATCTTAGTTTTAGTTAATAGTCGTGACATAATCGATAGAATAATTGTTCCTTGATCCGATAAACATTCCACTCCCTTAGGACGACCCGTTAACATCCTATACTACGATCCTTATACTTGGGGTGTTTCGGTTATAAATTGTAAAACTCGTTTTTACCGAACAAGGGGAGCCCTATTTCGGCCGGAATGACCGCTTCACAGCCATAAGCCAAGGCCAAAGGAGTTTCTCCGGTAGCCGAGTTTGGAGTCGTTCTGTATGCCCAAAGGATGTTTGGCAAATGTTCGACCCATGCTTGTCCCTCTTCTTCCAATCTCTTTTTCAACCCAACCTTGAGCTGCCTGTTTGTCTGCTCTACATGGCCGTTGGCCTGGGGGTAACCGACAGAGGTGAAATGTTGGACTATACCCAGCTCGGCGCACCATGACCTGACAGTTCTATCCTCAAATTGCGTTTGACCTGACTGTTCTATCCTCAAATTGCGTTTGACCTGACTATACCCAGGGTATCCCAAAACGACAGACGATATTCTTCCACAAATATTTCTGTATGGCTTTCACGGTGATGGTGGTCAAGGCCTCGGCCTCCACCCACTTAGTAAAGTAATCAACAGCCACGACAAGAAACTGTAAGTTACCTGAAACTCGGGGAAGGGGTCCAACCAGATCTACCCCTCACTGATAAAAGGGCCAAGGAGAGACCAGAGGAATCATGTTCAGGTCGGGTGGGTGAGACAAGTTATCATGCACTGGCATGACTTGCACCTCCCGACCAAACTCGCTTGCATCTCTTTGCATGGTTGGCCAGTAATATCCAAACAAGCGGCATTTACGACCCAGTGTCCGGGCTCCTGCGTGGTTTCCACAAATGCCGAGGTGGATTTCCCTTAGTAGATAATTCCCTTCCTCCTGGGTAGCACACCTAAGCCATGGTGATATAAACGATCGTCTGTATAGGATATCACTAAAAAGAGCATACCTGCTTGCTTGTAACTTGATCTTCCTGGACTGAACCTTGTCAGTTGGTAGAATACCATGCTTTAGATAGGAAGTTATGGGGTCCATCCAGGTGGCTTGTTGGCTAATCGGTTGAACTTACCTTAGGACATAACTTCGTTCGCCAGCTGTTCTACTAGAACTCTTTTATCTCGAAAGAAATTGGATGCCAACTTGGAGAGGGCATCGACTTTTTGTTCCTAGATCGAGAGACTGCTCTATCTCGACAGACTTGAAGTTTTTCAAAGAAAGCCTTGTCTTTCTTTATCGATATCTTATTCATTGATTCCTCCTTTGCCTCATATTCTCCTTTAATCTGGTTAACCACCAGCTGGGAGTCACTGAATACATGTAGGT
The DNA here is from genome assembly GCA_026214975.1 of Gentiana macrophylla. NCBI lineage: Eukaryota > Viridiplantae > Streptophyta > Magnoliopsida > Gentianales > Gentianaceae > Gentiana > Gentiana macrophylla. Next base: position 59,437,854 of record CM047806.1, on the reverse strand, counting down.
TATCTATTCTGAGCTTGTTGGCCAGTCGGAGCCCGGTAATTAAAACTTCATATTCAGCCTCGTTGTTAGTAGCCGTGAAATTGAAGCGCAATGCATACGGGAATTCCTCCCCTTTTGGACTGAGGAGCAAAAGGCCTGCCCCTGCTCCTTCTTTCACAGATGCTCCGTCAACGAAAAGGGTCCAGGTATCGACCTGCCCTGCTGGCTGTTCTTTATCTGTCTCGACCTGAATTCCCTCAGCCAAGAAGTCAGCTAAAGCCAGGGCTTTTACGGCAGTCCGGGGTTGGTAGTCCAGGTCATACTCTGCCAGCTCGATCACCCATCTGGCAAGTCTGCCCGAGGTGTCTGGTCGTGCCAAGATTTGACGCAGTGGTTGGTCTGTGACCACAGTGATGGAATGTGCTTGGAAGTATGGTCGTAACTTTCTAGAGGCGTGTACCAGAGCCAAAGCTAGTTTTTCCGCGTTGGTGTACCTAAGTTCCGGTCCATGTAAAGCCCGGCTTATATAAAACACGGGTGTTTGTATGTGTCCTTCTTCTCTGATTAGGACTGCACTGATTGCCTCGTCAACCACTGCCAAGTATACAAGCAGAGTTTCTCCTTCCTGAGGAGACGTCAAGGTCGGTAACTCAGCCAAATACTCCTTCAGATCGTCAAATGCCTTCGACTGTCCTCATTCCACTGGAAGGGACTTGCTTTCCTCGTGATTTTAAAATGGTAAAGCACGCTGCGCCGACTTGGATAGGAACCTATTTGGGGCGCCATGCGGCCGGTTAGTCTTTGCACCTCCTTGATGCTTCTGGGTAGTGGCATCATTGTTAAGGCCTCGACCTTATCTGGGTTGGCCTTAATTCCTTCTTTTGAAATCATGTAACCCATGAATTTACCTGACCTGACCCCAAACGTGCACTTTTTAGGGTTGAGTTTCATTTGGGTCTTCCTGAGTACCCCGAACACTTCTCGGATGTCGGTCATGTACTGATCGAGAGACCTGCTCTTGATCAAGAGATCATCCACGTAAAATTCCATGCATTTCCGATTTGCTTCTCAAGATTTTATTCATCGCTTTTGATAAGTGGCACCAGCGTTCTTTAATCCGAATGGCATAGTAACATAGCAGAAAGTTCCTTCTTCTGTTATGAATGCCGTTTTTTCTGCATCGTCTGGGTCCATAGCAATTTGATGGTAACCCTTATATGTGTCTAGAAATGCGAAAACTTCAAAACCGACTGTCGAGTCAACTAACCTGTCGATTTTAGGCAATGGGTAACAATCCTTGGGGCATGCCTTGTTTAGGTCGGTAAAATCTACGCACATTCGCCAGCTACCATCTGGCTTCTTTACCAGGACTGGGTTAGCGAGCCAGGTCGGGTAAAACACCTCTCGTATAATCCCGGCCTGAAGTAACTTCTCAACTTCCTTTTGAATGGCCTCCATTCGATCTTTTGTGAACTGTCTTTTCTTCTGCCTGATTGGTTTCCGGGCTGGGTCAACATGCAGCTTGTGCAGGGCCAGCTCGGGGGATAAGCATGGCATGTCATCTGTTTTCCATGCAAATACGTCTCTGAACTCCCTTAAGATCTTAACAAGTTCTGCCTTAAGCTGATTTGGGATCCATGATCCTATGTTGACTGACAAGCCTTCCTGCTCTTTCCCCAAATTTACTACATCGATTTTATCATCCGATGACCAGCTTTCTTCTTCCTCTGGGAGCAACTCTTCCACAGATACCTGTTGTACCATCATTCTTCCGTTTACAGTGGCCGTGTAAGAACTCCTGGCTGTTTCGACGTCACCTTTGACTTCTGCCGTCCCTTCCCAAGTTGGGAACTTCAAACTGATGTGAGATGGGGAGATTACCGCTCACAGATCTATTAGGGCAGGTCGCCCCATAATAACATTGTAAGCCGATGGGGCCCTGACCACCACATAACTCACCATAAGGATCCTGTCCCGATGTGCTTTTCCAAAGGTGGTTGGTAAGCTGATCATACCCACGGGGTGGACCGGTGGTCCCGCAAATCCGAATAGCGGAGATGACACAGGTGCTAGCTCTGCATCCTCTAATTTCATTGACTGAAAGACATTGTAGTATAGTACATTGACTGCACTTCCGGTGTCTACACAGATACGCTTCACCGTGTGTTTGTTGATTACCGCCTCGATAACCAAGCCTTCGTTGTTGACAATAAGGGGGAGAGGGTCCCGTGGACCGTAAACTACCTCCCCAGACAGCCTCTATCTCTTTCCTGAATCTGCACTGGTAGGCACCCGGTTGCCACTTTGCTCCTCAGGTCGGGACGATGTACTCGGACCACCTAAGATGGTATTAATGGTATTGATAGGGCGATTATCTGGCTGCACTCAGGTCCTGGGGACGGATCCCTCCTTCGTCTGTAATCATCCTTTCGGTCATGACCGAAATCTCTCTCTTGTATTCCCGTCTTCCCGGGGTTCGGGTTACGGGACCTATCTATGACCTCATCGAGTTTCCTTCCATAACAAAGCACGGCGATCTCTCTCTCTCGTAAATCCCGCACTGCTCTGAGTCGTGACCAATGTCTTCATGAAACTTACAGTATTTGGTCTGATCCCTTTTTTCCCGGGGACCCTTCATAGGAGGTGGAGTGCGGGCAATGCCTTTTCTTTGCATTATGGCGAGAACCTGCTCACGTGATCTGTTTAAAGGGATAAAATCCCTTTCCTGAAAGGCGCCTTTCTTCCCGAGCCGGTCTGTTACTGGTGGAGCCACTCGGTCCCATACTGGTTTACGCTTTCTTTCAGACCTGTCATCTGACCTCTCTTTCTTGGGAGCTTCCGACTCCCTCTTTAGGCGGTTGGCCTCCTCACCCTGACAATGTTTGTAGGCCAGATCCATGCATTCATCCATTGATTTCGGAAGTCGACCATTGAGATTTGCATACAATCTACCTTCTCGTAGACCTGCTACGAAAGAGGTGATTAGGAGGTGTTCCTCTGCATTCCCGACCTGCCTAGATTCCTCGTTGAATCTTTTCGTCATGCAAAGACTGCTTTTCTTCTTTTACGACGAATGGTGAGGAGGTGCGTGACATTCCTCCGAAAGGTTTGGCTGTGACAAAGTTTGCGTAAATCTTCTTGCCAGGGGTTTCAAAATTCTCGATGGACCGAGGTGGTAATTTCCGGAACCATTCACGAGCCCTGCCCGTAAGTAAGGCCGGGAAGGCTTTGCACTTCATCTCCTCGGGTGCACAGTCTAAATTCATGTGCGTTAGATACTGAAAGAGGTGGTCCTGGGGGTCTTTCGTTCCGTCATATGATACTAGTTTTGGGATCTTAAATCTCTCCGGGCGTGGGTAGTTCAAAATCTGCTCTGAGAACGGTGATCCGATAGAGAGATCGTCCGTCTTCTTTCCCAGGATCCCGTCTAATTCCACCCTGGCAGCCTCCTGGGCCTGAGCCTTAACCTGTCTGTGGTGCGTATAGGAGGTGGAGGAGAGAGTTTCTTCTCTATCCTCCTTATTTGCCAGGTTATCCTTTGGGTCCATATTTTCTGGAGCTTCCTCTTCTCACCCTTTTAGGGCTAAACCTAGTACACTCTTAAACGCTGGGACATCCAAATTACATAACGCGTCCAGCAAGGCCTGCTGTGCTGGATCCGACAATGTTTCCTCCGGGTTGGTTTGGGGTTGGCTAGTAGTAGCAGTTGGGTCTACTTCCCCAGCGTCTCTAGCTGCCTCCGTTTGGGTCCTTTTTCCGGTATTTTTTGGTGGTGCCATCGTAGTTTCTTGATCAAATTGTTAACACAAGAGAGCCCTCCTTCTAGCGCCAATTGATGATGTTGGAATTCACCTACAGATCCGAATAACCTCTAGGACGATTCAAACAAGAACAAAGACAATGGGGATCGTGATTTGTGTAAGATTAAGACTGAGCCTGAGAGTTAGTTTCTCTCAAGTTGCCTACGTATCCAATGGAGAAATTGGAATCAAGTCCTTCGTAGTTCCTTAGGGCTGATTATATAGGGAGGCGTCTCACCTCTTTTCTTGTCAAACAAGTCGTAGAATCCTTAAACCCTAAGGATCATCACGTGTTTATCTCTGACAATAGATAATTATGATTATATTTGAATTATGGGATTTCCTTCCGGTGATCCAGGGATTCTCCTATAATATAGGCACATGTGTTATTTACCACTTAAGGAAACAAATTGGTTTGGCTTTTGGTGGGCTCCTCAGGTCGTCTCGACCTGAGTCACGAGTCCTACCTATCAACTCCAGGCGAGCTGCTGACTGCAAAGGCGATAGCTAGACAGGTGATGGGCAGACCTCCCTCCTGGGGTAAGGTCTTAATATTGGAGGGCTCCTGGCCCTTCAAGCTTCCCTCCTATATTTCTTCATTAACCTTGGGATGTTGTAAAGGTGGCACGTGGCCAGGTCTATTAATACCATCGTCAACGACCTTTCCATTTACTATGAACTTTTACTTATGTTGACGAATAATCAAAAGTGATTAAAAATATTCTTTCGAAATACTATTAATCGGGCCTAAATTAATATTAAATCTCATTTCTCTCTCATTAAATTAATCTAGACCCATTAAACATCATTATTCGTATTGCCACAAGAAATTTCAATTAACTTTCGCTCTCAAGAATTTTCTTGATTCAAATTAGGGTTCTAATCTATCAATTAAATTTCACCTTTCAGTCAATCACCTAATTGATAATAGATTCTTCATATAAACCTATGGAAATTCATCTTTCGATACATCAATTCATAAATTCATACAAAATAGCTCACCAAAATCAATACAAAAGCATATTGATTCATAATAATAGGAAAGATCGAATCTTTAACTCATATATCCATTTACCGGGCTCTCCTAATCCTAGAAAATTAAGTCTACTCGCGCATAATCAAAGAGATCACAAAAATCATGATTTAGGCATTGTGAAACGTAAAAATAAAATAAAAGGAAGAAAATTAAGAGAAAGAAATAGAATTGTCTCACAAATAGCATAAAACCAAGTAATTAACGATCCGTTTTTCATTCTTGAGCCCTAAGCAAAAATCTTGTTCTTCAAAAGTTTAGGGAAAAAAATAGTAGATGCCGTGGAATGGTTTTCACGCCTAAAAGAGTGAATATGGCGTGTATGTCCCTGTTTTTTGCGACTTGGGGAGTAAAAAGGGGATAATCACCTAATTAAATCAATTTCCATAATTAATTTAATCATGAAAATCTCTAAAATCAAATATCTGTCAATCTTGGAATATTCTAGTGTGTGGGACCCTCTTTTGCATTGAAAATCACGCCAATATACTAGAAATCATGTTGGTGAATGTTCCGACCAATCAGAACATTTCGTTGGCCAGGATCAGATTTATGAAAACTGTCACACCCGGGGTATGATAGAGGCTGGTTTTTTAACTCTTCCACTTTTGCTCTGCTTTTTGGGCCTTTTTCTTCCAATCTCAAATCATCCTGCAATAATTCAATCATCCGCAGTAATCTAGCCCAAAAAGGATAAAAACATTGCAAAATAACAACACACGACACCAAATTGAGTCCAAAACATCTAGAATTATTCGACTTTTTAGGAACTTATCAACCCACTAGTGATCAATTAGTTCATAACCAATACGAACTCCGCGGATCGATCAATTTCTAGGATTACCAAATAAGGGGATTGTCTTTCTACCACCATAAACTCAATCCTCGTGTGTGTCACACACTAAGTTATATGGCTACATATGATGCAACTTAGGGCTTTCAGTAGTGTATTATTTATAAGCTCGAAGCAAATAATAAGGTGATAATAAATCTGTCATTTACTAATTATAAAAACAATTACATAAATTGTCTTTCGGGTGCTACTTCCAACAATCTCCCACTTTCCCGTAATGACAAGCAGCAATTGTCTTTCAGGCACTACATCTCACAATCTCCCACTTGCCCATAAAGACAAGCAACAATTTTTTTTACAGCACCACACCCTTAATCTATCTATCCACAACATTCTCACAATTTCCCTAAAGAAGATGAGACATATCTCCCAATTTCATACCCGTCAAGCGCTTATCAGTGACATTAGATGCCCCACGACTTGGTTAAACTGATTAGCAGGTCTTCGATCTCGAGGCGATCTTTTATGATCGAAACGTCGCCTCTCTGCACGGCCTGTCTGATAAGGTGGTACTCTTACTCAATATGTTTTTGACCTTTTGTGACTGCAAAGATCATTTGCATGAGCTGCCTCTCAACTGTTTTCACAGTAAAATGGTATCGGCTCATCGAGACCTGGAATTACTTCCCGATCCAACAAAGATCTTCTCAAGCCACACTACCTCTTTAGATGCTCCGAAAGCTGCTATGTATTCGACTAAGAGAGTCAAATTGGTAGTGCTGGATTGCTCTATCACTATGTGAAAACATGAGCCTGCGATCGATTAACGGTCATCCTTAATCTGACATAAAGTCAGAATCAATGTAATCAATACACAGGTTTGCACCCGAATATACAAGCATATAATTCTTCGTTCCTTAAAGTTACTTGATGATGCACTATGCTGCTACTCAACGTTCAAATCCAAGATTCAACTTTTATTGACTATTAATAATCTAACATTCTCTATCCAAAAGAGAACATATCTCATTTTCTCTATATCTGAAAATTTGAGAGAATTATTCCATGAGGAGTTCAGTAGGAAACCTCTCGTTGAATTTTGCATACGAAAATGCATCATCATCCTAACCAATAAGATGCATATGATGTTGACAACAACTTGTTCTCATTAATTCGACTGAATCGATTTCTAAGAATATAGTCCACATCTCTAATTTAAAGAATCTTGGCTCGTCAGTTTCTGACTTCAGATAACACACTCATGTTGCTTACAACTGTTCCAGTGTCACATTTCATCAACACTAACGTCTACTAGTTTACCAATATTGATTCTCCGGTGTACAAAAGACTCATCAATATTCTAGTCAAGCCCACACATTTCAAACATGTGACTTTTAATGACCTAGAGGTTTGCATTAATCCACCAATGGATATAAGCATAGGCAGTCATTGGCTTTAAGCTAAAACCCTCCCGTTCTGAATGAATCTAAGCTCCATTGTATGGCAAGAAAGTTTCAGGGCATCACCCCTTTTAATCTTTCTACATTCCATGGAGTCAAGCAAGGCGGAGTGGTGAGAAAGCTTCAGGGCATCACCCATATTGAACTATCTACTTCTCAGGGAATTACCCCTAGACCACTTGGCTTTTCTTAGAAAGATAAACTTTCTCATTCATTCCACTCATTTTGACGTAGATCCAATTTATCCCACTTGGCCTGAGACCTCAGGTGGTTCTATAAGAGTGTGAACAGAACTGGATTACCAAAACTCCATTTACAAGTTTATGGCTTTAAACCAACCTCTATTTATCTTAATCCTATACAGTCCTTCCAGAGGACCATAGGTTGTCAATTACCCACAGCACACTGTAAAGTCTGCATAATCACAGTGAGTCAATGGATGAACCATACTCCCACTGCATTTGGGTGGATTGATATTCTGATCCGGTTCATTAGTATTAATCAGTGTAACCCCCAACAACCAATGTTTGATGTGGTTTGATTAAATCAGATAATAACTCCTTGAGTAACTTTACTTCAAGGTCCAAGGTTGTTATTTTAACATTCTTTCAGAATGGCTGTGACAGTTCAACCGTCATTATCTATCTTAAGAATCTTATAACCAACCTTCACTCATTGCATTAAGATATTTCACGAACAGTCACCATCTGAACGTGTATGCAAAATCTCCAGTCCTACCTTGGAGCACCAAGTGCTAAATGCCTCTATTTACGGAAGTGGAGTAAACGTAGTTCACTCCTTATCCATAAATTCATAAGCATCTTCTAGGGAGACTTCTCGGTATTACATAATAATGTAAACCATTATTTTGCAACTAATATCTTAATTGTGTTAAGTAGTGTAATGTAGCATATCAATAACTATACATGGAAATACATGGTTTATCCTTTCAGTGAATTCGTTTCACTAGGAGGTAGGCCAAGCATCAGTTCCAAATACTATTCTATAGCCTATATCTGAGCATGGAATACTTGTTTCTCTGGTAATATCAGAGATTCCTCCAAATATTTAGATAAACTATCGCCATTTCGAGTAGTCATTAGACAAATTGTCTACCACCCAAAAACTCTCACTAGCTTGTATCCTTCATAAGACCCCGAAGGTCAATAAGAACAAGCTATGATATTTCTTTAAGCTCTATCACCATTTCCTAATTGAAAGGCTACTTAGTCATTTTTCCTTTGAGGTAGTGTTCTTAGTCTGGGAGATAGGAATCACCCTTAGCCAGTCTTCAGATCTTATCTTTAGGATATATGCACTAATTAATAAATGCCGAAGAATCGTTTATCTTAATATGGAAGCCATTTGTCTTAATAGTTTATGATGTGTTACATATACCTTTTCAGCATTATTTAATGGCTTTGACTTTATCAAACAAAAGTCCGAGTCTCAGAATCGTACTACAAATGTCATGTTCACTTTCATTAAGGACACTATATTATCGATTTGAAAGTAAATCCAATCGTTCCAACGAATCTGAAAACAGAAATTATATTTCTGCGACATTCAAGGATTAAAATCCGAAATTTATTTCCTTATATCACTCCCACGATCTTAGCTAAAATAACTACCTGTTGTCTACTCTATAATCATGAATGCCTTGCTACCTCATTCTTAGAAAAGAACTTAGCTTCCGGGTCAAATAACCCGGTTAAGAAAGTCTCTGAGGATTCATAGGTTAGTAATCCGAAATCACTTTCCTTATCCTATGCTTTCTTTTATTAATATTTTGGTTTAGCCTTTAACCTATTTAGTTTAGATGACTTATATACGTGGCCATTTATCTTCCAATTCTTTGCTTTCTCTAAAAGGAAATGGCTGTGAACTAGCAGTTCATTTGAGTATCCAATACTTATGAACTGTGGGATGTCCAGTGAGATTGATACCAAATCATTCTCGTCATCGTTGAACTAATTTTTTTTTGTCTCTCGTTCAACACAAGTGCCAGCAGTGATATTGTTGTCATTCAAGTTTGAAGGCTCAAGAGGAGCATCTTCTTCCGAAGAATTAATTTGCATTCTTAATTATTGAGTTCAACATTCTTGTTACTTTTCCACTTTTATGAAGTCATCATCAGTCAATTTTATCATGTTTAGTAGTTTAAATAACTTGAGATGATATGTAGTTGAAAAATAACTTATGACAGAAACATAAATCAAATCATACACCACAACATATAATAATTTTAGGAATTATAAACGTAATGTCATGAATACGGTTTATCCTACCATTCCAAGGATTTAATCTCACACCTACAGTGCCGTCCCAGGTAGGTCAAAGAGATGACGATTAAATTGAGACAATCTCTCTCAACAACTAACTGAGAATCAGACATCTCTATTTAATTGCTGATTACCTTCCTTTTTCAGCCAAGATATTTCCTAAAATATCCTTTAGAGTGTTACCTACTATTTCAGATCTCAAAGTACGCCCTGAACGTGCCGCCTCAGGGTCGGTCAGTGACTCAACGAGTACCCAAAATCCTATCCTTTCGGAGACCAAGCCTTGGATTTTGATAGGGGTGAAAGCCACCCTCAGGGGGCCGAAATCAAAGCGGCACGAGACGTCACCCTTCACTCACTTGCTTGTGTCAATAGTAGAGGCCGAGGGGTCGGTTGTCACCTTCCCCGCTCCCACTCGTTATTTTGTTAATTAGGTAGTCTCATTAGGATTTTAGAATTTTTGAATGATCCAAAAAACAATTCCATTAGTTCATCGGTTCCAAATACCGTCTAACTAGTGTCACTATATCCACGATTCTCCATTTTTTATGGATTGGAATTCCTTTGAGTAGACACTACAGAAATAAAATTCACAAAGAATTTTATGATCCTAATTTGTCATGATAAAAGTTTTAGGATTATAGAATTTTCCAATAAATCAAAAAACAATAAATCAAGGAAAACCAATCACTAACTTATCGGTTCCAAATACCATCTAGCTGGTGTCCAATTTTTCATGATTTTCTAATTTTTGATTATCAAAATTCTGATTTTTGCAGACACTACATAACCCAAACCCCGAAGGATTCATAATCCCAAATTAAGTTTATCATGTGTATTTTATATCTCGATAAAATTCCGTTTGCTGTAATTAATTTAATTTATTTTTAATCAAAATTAATTATCGTGTTCATACATGTCTAATTAATGTCAATATTAATTTTCTACGTGTATGCATATGCTAGGAGTGGAATTCATGAATATGATGCATGTCGTGGTTATATCACATAAATAATCACAAAAGCAAATAAATGCAAAAAATAAACCACTGAGATGGACCGTTGGTACCCCCGTATCTAATCTATAAACTAAATAAATAAACCTTACGTTCAAAAATTTACTAATCTTTAATGAATAAATTGACTTGCAAAAGAAAGATATAATTTTTCTGCTCCGTTCCTTTATCAAAAAATGCTCCAGCCAAGTTGGTGAGAGTCTTCTTCTTCTACCGCGGAAACATGAGTTCAATTCCCTTCAGCTGAAACTTTTGCTTTTTTCTTTGACAAAGCAATTTTCTGAAATGTTTTATAAAAAAATGACGCGTTGGGAAGTCGAACCCGCGTCTATAATTTGATGATTTCTGAAATGTTTTATAAAAAAATGACGCATTTGGAAGTCGAACCCGCGTCTATAATTTGATGATTTCGTGCCCTTACCACTGCGCCGCCGCTTCAGGATGTTGTTTTTCTTCGAAAATTTAAATAAATATTTATAAAAAAAGGACGCATTGGGGAGTCGAACCCGCATCTATAATTTGCTGATTTCGTGCCCTTACCACTGCGCCGCCGCTTCAGGATGTTGATGTTCTTCGAAAATTTAAATAAATACAACAGGCCGCAGCTATTCTTAATTTTCTAGCTACTAGAAAATTAAATTACAACAAAATAAATTACATAATTTTCTACACCCTGAAAAATTTGTGTTTACAATAGATCTAACGGTAAACAAGTACCAACCCCAATCCATCTCGTCAACCAAAACATTCAACCACGCATATATATATAATAAACATATAAAAGATGCAATATTTATTCAATTTCACTCCTTATTAATTAATTATACAATCAAGATCGCAAAATCACTTTAACCTGTCTATGATACCACATGCTGGATATACAGAAACCCGAATCCGGATCAGATCCAAATTGGATCGTCAGATCTGATTCACGGCACCGATCGAGATGCTTGATCATGCACAGCAGAAGCTACGAACATATTCGCATGCGATTTTACCACGACATGATCCACATAAATAATTAATATCACTATGAGAAGGTTGAAGATTTACCAAAAAAGAGAGGAAGAAGCAATCGACCAAGGGAGAAGCGGCAGTCTTCCGGATTGTATCTCCTAGCGACGACTGGTGGACGTCGATCCTCGCCGCAGAACCTCCTCGAATATACTCAAGAAAAACCCTAGGTTTTTCTCCTCCTAATGGCTAGAACAAGAAACAAATTTTTCTCTTCTATTTTAGTTGAATGTGGCGCAGTTTTGTGTGTAATTTGTGCTAGGAGGAACTCTCTTTATATAGAAAAATAACTAGTCAAGAGAGAGTTATCATTTTCACACCACAATTACCTATTCCCATAAGGAAAAGATATTTGCCATAAAATAAAAGATAATTCCCAAAAAATCAATCTCTTATCTCTTTTCCATTAATCATCTAACAAATAAATAATTGTTATAAAATAAATGTTAAAAGAGAATACAAAGCAAAGAAGTAGAAAACAATAAAGAAAAACTTTCATTCACTTGTTCTCTTCATCTCTCCAAAAACTATTACAATGGTGGGATATATATATACTACAAGATGGAGATGAACCAAATAATATGTAACTATTAATATTGTAACTCATGCCTCTACATCTCTCATAACCATCTTCTATTAACTCTTGCAATAAACAACATTGATAGACATTCACTCAATTATTATTTCATAACACTCCCCCTTGAATGTCTATCATACAATACACAATGAATATGACTCGTTAAACAATTATTAGGAAAAGACCTTGTGGGAAAAACTTTAGTGAACAAAAAAATGATACATATTCACTTGTGTTTGTATTACTCCCCCTGATGAAAACGATATTTGAGAGCATCGAATCGGCAAATGGAAATCTTCTCTTCGAATGTAGTATAAAGCTATGCTTATGTGAATAAATCGACTGATTTGATCACTTAATTTGAACAATTGTGCATCGCCCTTTTATTTGTAGATTGTCTACAAAAGTATGATGTATAATTCCACTTGCGTCCTTTGAAATATCAGTCGAATACCATGTACTGCTACAATCCTTCATCATTTGCGTGTAATTGAATCTTTCGGATTAACACTTTTCCTTGATTCATCGCATATCAATTTCACTTCTCTTCTGAAGATCACGTGCTCTCCCACTTATGTAAATATTATTGAATTTGAGATGAACGATCTTCTTCACAAATGTAATAGTAGACAAAGCTCATTGAATATAGAGCTAATTTGAATGATCTATCTAAGTTGCATAACATATATGTCACGTACTATTAACTTTGCTAGAAAAACCCAGTGGGAAAAAAAACTAGACAAGGAAAGTAGTTCATGACATATGCGTTTTAATGTGTTGCACTGACTGCCTCATTAAAAACCTTTAACTAAGAAAACCCTGTGGGAAAAAAACTTAGTTAAAGGGAAAAAGAGTACAATCATTGTTCATACAGGACCAAAGCATCAAGATTGTTTTGAAGTTGTCGCTCCCCCTGACGACAACAGTCATTCAAATGTACGCATTCCAATACTAAAAACATAATTCTCCAAAATAGATGTTGGAATGAACTTAGTGAACAAATATGTCGGATTGTCACTTATAGCGTACCTTTTATAAGTCAATCTCTTTTAGAGTCCAATTTAAATGTAGGGGCTAAAAATTGTCATACCACTACTCATTTGTGCAACACTTGCAACACAATCAACATTATCTTCTAAATAAAAATAGGGGATGTGATATCACACAACTCATGTCATTTTGCATGAGCTATTTATATATATCCCTTATTCATAGGAATTTCTTGATTGATTTTCTTACCTTTAACCATATTTTAAGCAATATAATGACATTTGCAACTCAAAGAATATATACAAAGTTGCGATTTTCATGTCTAAAATCAATCATACATTTTCATATAAATATGTCTAGCGACCTATAAATATACGGTCACAACGTCATATAAAAATCCTTAGTTGCTGCCAGATTTATTATGTAGCGGAACATGATGTTATCCATAGTAGGAGAATATAATTGATCAAAATCAATAATTGGTTATTACTGAACCAAAATTCTAATCAAAATCAACCTCTATTGTTTATTTAATTTTTACCCAGTCAATGTGCTTCCAAAGACTCTATTATCGACTTGGGTTACGGATCCGATTATAATAACAAATTATGAGGCAACGATGTCGCCGACGATTGTGATAGTATATTATAAAATTCTCCCATAATATTCATTGCTAGCATAAACCAAATCATTATCAATATATGGATTCGATTGTTTCGCAACCCCAATATTTGATCATTTGATGCACGTGCAAATTTATTTGGGGTTTTAAGCCTTTCAAGACGAATCTCTTGAGATATTTCATGAGCGACTTAATATCAATATCAAATTTATTTTCCATGATTTTTATTTATTACACTGCCGATCTTCTACGCTTCGCATATATATTATTATCAATCAAATTTGATTTGGTGCATTTATAAATAGTCACTCTTTATATTCAATAAAGCATCTGGCGCCCTTGCTAAATCATGCAAGTTAAACTATTTACGCAACTTAGTCTGAATGATGCGTAGAAGATCTTTATAAAATTTCACGGCATTCTTATATCTTAAAATGGGGTTTTCTTATCTCCCCCTAATGCCGGGAAATGATCTTCGTTAAGGATGTAGTAATTGCACCGAGTCAGAATTGATGCTCTGTCATTCGCTTGCGATTTAACACATTTCAAACACAATAGTTTTTGCTATATCAACCTCGTGATCAAGTGCTATTTGACTTTTGTTTCCAATGATAATAAAATTTATTTAACTATCTCATATCTATGAGATTTATATCTTAATGAAACAAACATCTCATACGCTTCATGCGTATAGAATAAATATCAACATAACACTATGTCATTTCGATTCTTCAAAAATCATTCACATTATTTTTCACATTGTTCGGGGTTTTGATATATAATATATAAAATTAACTTAATGTTCATATTCTCCCCACATGAGATTGACAATGCTTATTGTGTCTTATATATTGATATGCTATATATCTATTTTATGACATGTCTTTCGTGATTTTTATATTCACAGAACATCAATAATTGACTTACTCTGTAGAGTTCTTAATTCATCTCGTAAATTTTGTCAACACTATGTGTGTACTACGTGATTCACACGACTATTCGAGATCTGAACTTCATGTTCATTTATATTATAATGTTTGTCACGAGAATTGATTTACTTGTATTTATTATTCCTCCCGCTAATCTCGGACAATACTTTTATCACAATCATTATCCAAAATATTTGCAATAACCCGTGACGGATTCTACATTTTTATGTGATATCCTCTTATGCGGGTATCAACAAACTTCATGAATATATTTCAAGCGGGGGAATTTGAATAATCACTTATAGAGTTTGACATTTCAATAACGTTTCATCCGTTGTCTGATTTTGGTATGATCACGGTAATTGATATCTTCAAAAGAATAATATATTTCCACGTTCACTTCATTAAATGGAATGATACATCTTAGAATTTTAATTTGACGACATTCACTTGATGAGAATGTACTTGTATAGAATGATGCATCTTATATAATTATATTTGATCGTATTCATTTTACTTAAATGAAATTGTATAACATGATGCATCTTATGTAATATAGTACATATATCATTGCACTACTCATGCATATTATATTGGTCACATTCTCTTCTAGGAATGGACATATGTCATCATTTTCAAGCATATTGTTCAAGTCATCGAGAAAATATTATTAGCATGAGTAAGTCCTCATTTTTCTTTATGTCTTGATATGATACCATTTTTATGTATATCAATAAAAAAAAAACTTGGGAGAGTATATAGCTTTATTTCGAACAATTTTGTTTCAATCGGCTAAGCCATTTTGGGTGTAAACATGAGCCACGGGATGTTCCACACCTATTCCAATTGACATGAAATAATCATCAAACTTATGTGATGAATATTCACCGGCATTATCCAAACGAATTTTCTTAATTGGATAGTCGAAAATTGTGCTCGTAACTTAATTATTTGAGCCAACAATCTAGCAAATGCATGTTACGAGTAGATAATAAACATAAGTGTGACCATCATGTCGATGCATCAACTAGCACCATGAAATATTTAAAAGGTCCACACGTGGATCTATAGGTCCACATATATCACCCTGAATTCATTCTAGAAATGTAGGTGATTCAATCTCAACTTTAACCGGTGAATGTTTAATAATTAATTTGCCTCATGAGCAAGCAACACATGAGAATTCACTAGAATTTAACACTTTTGACCTTTTAACGAATGGCCATGTGAATTCTCTATTATACGTCTCATCATTGTGGAACTAGGATGCCCAAGGCGATCATGCAATATCATGAAATCATTAGAAACAATAGACTTCTGGTCTACTACGTGATGAATTTCAGTCGCTGTTATTTTTGTATAATATAAGCCAGAAGATAAAGCATGCAGCTTTTCTAATACACATTTCTTCCAGAAATTGTATTTGAAATCAATAAATATTCATCACTGAACAATTTTATTTCAATGGCTCTTTTGAAGCCTTATAGAAAAATAGCTCGCCTATAGAAAAATAGCTCTTGTATACATTTGCTTCTCCCATTTTTCTAAATGAGATTTTTTTTTTTCACGGTATAACGTGCGTTTTCGCACTCTCGATGATTCAAATGTTGTCATCATCTTTAATCAATCTCAAGTTTCATCTTCCATTTATGTGAATTTTATATTCACTTTATGCCATTCAAATGCTACTCTTGTACTTAATGTCCATATATATGTAAATCAAAATACTGATCATCTTCATATGATCATATCATTTTTTTTCTCGAGTGATATCATCATCCTCAATAGTTTACCACATAAATAACATCAAAAAGATAGATCTCCAATACAATAAACCCGAGAGCAACTCGTTTGATAAGTTTTGGGTTCCTTTATGTACTTCATCCGATGGTAATTTTCACCAACAAAACATCTTGTAATGAGAATTCTAATGCCTACAACTTAAGTCAATATCTCAACAGATAAATATGTTAGTACGTAGTATATATATATATTATCAAATAAAGAAATAACTTTGATATGGAATAAACAATATATCATGCTAGTATATAATAATAAAAACATACTCAGTATAATGCGAAAAATTAATTCATATGGCCATAAAGCCATTCACGTAAATCAATTGTAATGCGATTTGGTTAGAACACCATGCAATTTCGGTTTATGTAATCTATTACCCGGTCAAGAACTTGTTTGTAGTATATCATTTTATCTTTTGAAGTTGACATTATGCGTGATGGATCCATCCTTCATATCTTTATCAACCATAATAAGTTGCAATTGTAATTGGACAATCATCATCAGTACATTTCAAGCACTTGCTATTCCAATCGTTTGATGCTTGAACACTTCATATGAAAAAAAATGATCGATCGGTAGAGTCTCGTCTTGATAACGTGTTATAAAATAAATGTTAAAAGAGAATACAAAGCAAAGAAGTAGAAAACAATAAAGAAAAACTTTCATTCACTTGTTCTCTTCATCTCTCCAAAAACTATTACAATGGTGGGATATATATATACTACAAGATGGAGATGAACCAAATAATATGTAACTATTAATATTGTAACTCATGCCTCTACATCTCTCATAACCATCTTCTATTAACTCTTGCAATAAACAACATTGATAGACATTCACTCAATTATTATTTCATAACAATAATTAACTAATTACATATGTGACAAAATCTATGAAAATTTCTTTTCCTAATTTTATCACAAAAATAGGCGCCATTTTTGCCATTATTTTAATAGACAATGTCTTTTCTATTTTACATATTATTTACCAAATAAATAATATTGCATATTCATTAAATAGACCAACTATTTAATTTATTTTCGAGGTTCTATCAAACGAGAAAACACTCGCATGTTAAGAGCCAACCCGGGGACCATGGACCTATAACCAGTAGCTATAATAAATTGAATAAAATATTCATCATACAGAATATTTCTACTCAACTTATTAATTCCGGAATTACGCCACCATAAATCCGAAACTGAACTTTATCGATTATCGATATAACTTGTTCTCAAAACATCGAATCGATAAGTGTCCATTGATATAATCATTACATACAAACTAACCCTCCATAGACAATCCGTAATGAAGCGGGATTATTTCCGTAAACCTTCTTCAATACATCTTATCCTTATTTACCATTAACCCACTAGTGATCAATTAGTTCATAACTGTTGGTCCCTTGGAAAGGCTAACACAAGTTTAGAGGGGGGGGTGAATAAACTTGTCACCAAAAACTAATCCTAAAGTGGAAAAGTCTCAGGAACTGAGTTTCTCTGAAACTTAAATCGATCTTGATTCGGTTTTGTTCTCATCCCTTAACTTGTGCGGAGTTCAGTTAGCTCAACTGAATATAAGTTAATACTGACTTATATTTAGTCTTGTTAACTGGCAGCGGATAAAACTAGCCTTTAATGCAATAGATGTGAAAATGGAAAGCTAAACCTTCATGTATCGATTCAGGTCTTGACTCGATGTCTCGTGTTTGGCTTTGAGTGATAATGTAATAAATAAAACAAACACAAATGCATAAAGTAAATCAACACATGATTTGTTTATGGAAGTTCCGGGTGGTGTAATCCCGTACGTCTCCCCTTCTCCTGTGGCGTAGGAGGTATCACTAGAATAATGAGATAACCGTTACAAAATCCTAGTACAATGACAGTCCTTCACAACACCCTAGTTTCACTATCTACACAAAATGAAGAAAGGTGAGATTGCTCCCTTCACTCTGCACACTGATCCTTTGGAGGTGGAATTGCTCCTTCACCAGCTCACCACTAATACCAACACATAGTCCTCAGACTGCACCAACACATGTGGCAACCAAGTTGCAACCGTATGAAGAAAGGTAGAATTGCTCTCTTTAAACTATGCACAGCTAACCCTTTTTCATAAATGTTAGGTTTAGAATTAATCGAGGATTAATTCAGTGAGCTGTTTGATTCTTCTGGATCTGACTTTGTAGCTCCAAGATGCCTTCTTTCCCCCTTGATGGGTTACTGGATCTTTCTTTGAAGTCTTCATGGCAATTTCGTTGGCTTCCCCCTTTTCTAGGTATATATGATCTGATTTTATGGATCTGGATTTGGATCTTTGAATATATGCATGTAAAGCTCTTTTTCTGATCCTCCTCTCTCTCTCTTTTGAGTGATTCTCTTGTGTATTTATAGGGGTGATGTAACGGTCACTAGCTCTTGTAGCCGTTACACTTGTCATTTAGCCAACGTTCACATGTACGACCTTTTGTCGTATACTCAGTTTTAATTCAATCAAGGCCTTAACTCAGTTTTCTACTCTTCTTCAAAACTGAGTACCTTGTATACTTACTATCGGACTTTAATTGACTAAGTCAGAGTACACCAATCAGTTTCCTCTTATCCAGGTAACTGATAATCTTTGTCCTTAAGATTCAGTTTTACATGATCTATAACTCAGTTTCAGGTCACCACAGACTTGCATGAATCCTGATTTATAGTCACGACTTGATTAGCTTCCAACTGAGTTTGCCACCTCAGTTCTTGATTTCTGTGAATCGAGTCCATGTCCCTCGATTCTTGATCTTCTAGACAAGCCAACTGAGTCTGTGTCCCTTAGCGAACTTATCTTCTTCAGTTTTAGCATAACTGAGTTTGAACCCTCAGTTCTTCATGTGCATATTCAGTTTTCTTGCTATAACTCAGTTTTCTTGTTGTGACTCAGCTGTTCGCCTAATTCCTATTCAATTACAATGCTTGTCTGAAACAACCTATACAAAGTTCAGACTCTAGATAGAACTTATACATTTATCTCTAGACCATTTCTTGCTTCTTCTTTCATTATGCACTATAACAGTTAGTTACGACTTCATCATCATGGGTTGTAAGTGATTTGTCTAATTACGTGATGAATCATCATCAAAACATAAATAATATTTCCAACAATTTCCCCTTTTTTGATGATGTATCATAACCCTCCCTAAAAGCAATAATAAGAGAATAATGCAAGAAATCATAACAAAACAAATAACAAACTAGAACAGCCAAGTTTATTACAAGATTCAAATTGAAACAAACCGAGTTAAAAACTGAATAGATTACATCTTTTCTTTTTCCAGTGCCATTAACTTTTCTCCAAAAAGGATGCTTCTCTTCGTTTCCAGAAGTCTTCTTTCTTTTCCTTCTTCAACCGATTCGCCATCTCTAGGCTTGATTTCGGATATTCATTCAAAGATCGATTTCCTTCTTCATTCTCTTGGTTTTTGAACTTGATCAGAATTTCTTTGATTTTCTTTTCCATCAATTTCTCTTCTTCTTCTGAAATAAGATTAAGATTTTCTTTTTCCTCTTTTCTTTCTGATTTCTTTTCAGTTTCCCCCTTTGTTTGTGTCTTCTTATCTGCCAACTTCTCAAGAGATTTCACACAGATTACAAGCTTCTTTCTGATACTCAACACTGCTTTAACTGAGGCTTCCTCATCATCCTCAGTTCTTGTTTCTTTAAAGTCTCCTTCTGCAATCAGCTCTACAAACAGACTATCAACTGCTTCTTCATCAAGTTGAGTAGTTAGTAGATCAGCATCTACTTGTCTGTCTTGATCTTCCATCGCTTGTTTGGCATAAGCCTCTTGATCTTTTCATCTTTAGTTGCATCATCACCTACAAACTTCATCACTCTGACTTCATCTTCCCCCTTGTTTGAAGATAAGCAAAAGCAATCTTCAAATAACTTACGTAGGGTGATGATGTTTGAGTATCTGTTCAAACCTGAATAATGTATTCTTCCAATTAATTCATGCATGTTGAACAGTTTCTCCTGTAGAATCTGTATTAAACATTCAATGAAATCCTTCAAATTTTTTAGTTTTTCTGCTTCAGTTTCTTGAGCCATAGATTCTTCAATTTCTGATTTGCATGTGGATGCCTCATGAGCCTGGGATGAGGTGCTAGCCTCAGGATAGTAAAAATGAACATCGGGAAATGTCAGTTCTTTTTCATACTCAGCCTGGCAGAATTCTACATCTTCCACGGCTTCTCTTTTCTCTTTAGTGTATTCCCCATACATGGTAGTGGAAATTCACTTCCTTCCAATTCTTCATCGCTTTGAGCTTTCTTGATTCTTCAATCTCTCTTTCAGTTTCTTCTTCCATTTCTACATCATCTTCAGTTTCATCTGTCTTGCTTCCTTCGTTTTCTTCACTTCCTTCTGATTCTTTATCAGTTTCAACATCACTTTCATCATCAATATTAATTGCCACATCAGGTTTGGTTTCCTTCGTCTGAAGCCTGTTCCACAACCTTTCTGTCTTCTTATAGTTCTATCATCCAGTTTTATGATCTCGCTTGAACTGGAGTCAGAAACTTCACTTTCTTCCTCGATGACTTTCTTTTACCCAGCTTTGGTGGACATAGATTCTTGTTTGACTATGGTTGGAGTTGATTTGGAGATAGAGTGGTGATCTAGTATTCTTTGGATTAGATAAGGAAATCCCTTTTTCAGTAAAAATGATTCTCCAATATCTTTTCTTTCTTTGACTCTTTCTTTCTCGTCTGAAATTTGCTTTATCAATTGATTGAGAACAAATTTATTCCAATCCAGTCTTTTCTCAAACCAAATAGCATAAATCATCTTCATTTTGTCAGTTGAGAGAGTGTAGAAATTTCGAACGTGAATGATGACGTTTCTGGTAAGAAGTATTGTCAAGGCTGCGAATTCTTTCTTTTGTTGATAGATGGATCCAATGAAATTCTTCTCCTTCTTGTTGATTGCAGTGACATTCCAAAGTTTGCTCTTTTCTTCATTTCCGAATGTGAAAGATGAAGTGCCTCCAATTATATCTAAACGGAACACCAGGGAAAGCAATTGTTCATCAACGGTGAAGCTTTTATCTTGAACCGTCGTTTTGAAGCTTTTTCCATTGTTGATGATTTCGGCATTTCTGTAGAAATCTCTTATGCCATCTGGACACAAGGTAGTGACTTTTGTATCAATCAAATTCTCCAATCCTCGAATCTTTTTGATCTTCTTTGTAATTTGGATTGAAAGAGTGGAGTTTGAGAATTTTTGACAGAAGTTGTCCAGGCTGGTGGTGATTCCATCGTCAATGTTGTATCGCTTCATTGATTACTGATTTAGGGATCCTTGAATGCTTGATTTTGGGTGAGCAGGATTTTGTCAAGATTTTGCAATCGTTTTCAATTGAGAGTCGTGTCACAATCAATGAGATTATGTAGGGATATACATCTACTTTTTCTCCCAGATTGACACGTGGCTTCGAGTGATTAGCCATGTCATTCCAAACGTCAGATGGTAGCTGGAAAGTATTTACTTCCTTTGACCAATTTGTCCTTCATCAGCCTTTGCCTTCTTAGTTTTGTATATAAGTCAGTTTTCTGAGGATTTTGCAATGTGAACTGACTTTTCCTGCAAAACAGTTTAATTTTTCTTCGATACCCATACCTTTTTGGGTCCGGCTGAGTTAGTTACTGAAACATTACTTTCAGTTTCTTTGTTGAGAGAATTAAAAATTCTCAACACTTTTCTGGATAATCTATTACGCTCAATCTTAGTTGATTTCACAAGTATTCTTTTAGATTTAACATTTTTAGTTTCCTTGTGTAATCCACTAGATCTTCCAGTATCTTGATTTCTAGAGTTTATACTTTTTGAAGTCTCAAGACTGGGTAGGGGTGGGGGATTATCATTGCTTTTGTCAAATTTACTAGACATTAATCTATCAGCTAGATTTGACACCTCAGTTTCAAGAAACTCATTCCAAACTTTCTCTTTGTCAAGTTCTCTGTCCTTTAATTTTAGTTCCAACGTAAGTTTTTCAGTTAACTTGACAAGATCAAAGTTTTTCAGACTGAGTTCAGCAAATGATAACTGATTTGAAGAATGTACCTTTCCTTGATGATTTGATGCAGTTTTAGGATTCGAATGTACACTCTTTCGTTGCTGTGAAGAATCTTCTATATCAACAACCACTTGTAACTCCTTTCCTTTTTCTTTTGAGAGGTCTCTTAGTGATGGAACTTCTCTGGATTCGTTAATATGAACATTGAAATTAGTATCCACATCATCACTGGGTTGAGGTTCTGGATTTGTATATAAATTTGTTGCACTGAACCTTTCGATCATTTGATCCTGAAAATCAGATAAATTTTGCAACCAATTAGTCGGGGGTGAATAAGCCAACTTCTAGTTACGGATGTGAGCGGTGAAACTAAGTGAATCGATACGATGGGGAGTTTTCAACAAGCGGTTTAAAAGGTATTCTTGGATCTTCTTCCAAATGAAAGAACTGCTCCGATACCAATTGTTGGTCCCTTGGAAAGGCTAACACAAGTTTAGGGGGGGTGAATAAACTTGTCACCAAAAACTAATCCTAAAGTGGAAATGTCCCAGGAACGGAGTTTCTCTGAAACTTAAAGCGATCTTGATTCGCTTTTGTTCATGTCCACTTAAACTGTGCGGAGTTCGATTAGCTCAACTGAATATAAGTTAATACTGACTTATATTTAGTCTTGTTAACTGGCAGCGGATAAAACTAGCCTTTAATGCAATAGATGTGAAAATGGAAAACTAGACCTTCTATGTATCGGTTCATCTTGACTCGGTGTTTGCTGAGTGAAAATGTAATAAATAAAACAAACACAAATGCATAAAGTAAATCAACACATGATTTGTTTATGGAAGTTCGGGTGGTGTAATCCCGTCGTCTCCCTTCTCACGTGGCGTAGGAGGTATCACTAGAATAATGAGATAACCGTTACAAAATCCTAGTACTATGACAGATCCTTCACAACACCCTAGTTTCACTTTATCTACACAAAATGAAGAAAGGTGAGATTGCTCCTTCACTCTGCTGCTGATCCTTTGGAGGTGGAATTGCTCCTTCACCAGCTCACCACTAATACCAACACACAGTCCTCAGACTGCACCAACAGCTGTGGCAACCAAGTTGCAACCGTATGAAGAAAGGTAGAATTGCCCTCTTCAAACTATGCACAGTTAACCCTTTTTCACAAAGGTTAGGTTTAGAATTAATCAAGGATTAATTCAGTGAGCTGTTTGATTCTTCTGGATCTGACTTTGTAGCTTCAAGATGCCTTCTTTCCCCCTTGATGGGTTACTGGATCTTTCTTTGAAGTCTTCAAGGCAATTTCATTGGCTTCCCCCTTTTCTAGGTATATATGATCTGATTTTATGGATCTGGATTTGGATCTTTGAATATATGCTTGTAAAGCTCTTTTTCTGATCCTCCTCTCTCTCTCTCTCTCTTTTGAGTGATTCTCTTGTGTATTTATAGGGGTGATGTAACGGTCACTAGCTCTTGTAGCCGTTACACTTGTCATTTAGCCAACGTTCACATGTACGACCTTTTGTCGTATACTCAGTTTAAATTAAATCAAGGCCTTAACTCAATTTTCTACTCTTCTTCAAAACTGAGTACCTTGTATACTTAATATCTGACTTTAATTGACTAAGTCAGAGTACACCAATCAGTTTCCTCTTATCCAGGTAACTGATAATCTTTGTCCTTAAGATTATTCAGTTTTACATGATCTATAACTTCGATTTAGTCACCACAGACTTGCTCGAATCTCGATTTATAGTCACGACTTGATTAGCTTCCAAGCGAGTTTGCCAAACTCGGTTCTTGATTTCTGAATCGAGTCTGTGTCCCTCAGTTCTTGATCTTCTAGATAAGCCAACCGAGTCTGTGTCCTCAAATAACTTATCTTCTTGATTTTAGAATAACCGAGTTTGAACCCTCGATTCTTCATGTGCATATTCAGTTTTCTTGCTATAACTTTCGCTTTTGTTGTTGTGACTCAATTTGTTCGCTAGTTCCTATTCTATTACAATGCTTGTGCAAAACAACCTATACAAAGTTCGGACTCTAGATAGAACTTATACATTTATCTCTAGACCATTTCTTGCTTCTTCTTTCATTATGCACTATAACAGTTAGTTACGACTTCATCATCATGGGTTGTAAGTGATTTGTCTAATTACGTGACGAATCATCATCAAAACATAAATAATATTTCCAACAATAACCAATACGAACTCCACTGATCAATCAGTTTCTAGTATTAACAAATAAGGGGATTGTCTTTCTACTTCCCGCAGGAAGAAATGGATTCCATATCTGTGAGACACACACTTCTCACTCATTCTAGAATAGTGCCAACATGAAAGTGATTCGGACCGCACCTCTTAGCGATCCTTAACGAACACATCAAACCCTATCTTGAAACAAGTAAGAGTATGCAATCACTTCAGGATTAAGGTTAATCCATATATGATCTTCTTGTGATTTAATGAGATTTTCCCGTCACGGAATTATATGAGAAATGCAGATTAATTCGGTCCAGTCCTATATGACTACATCATATATGAATGCCCCACTTAGATAACAATTATCGATGGTCTAGATAAGACGGTCACACCATAAAGTGTTTTGGGCGCATTAATGGTGGTTTAATCAATAGACCACATACTTTCATTAAGTTCACCACGGACTAATAGTTCAAGTGTATCATCATAAACTCAATCATCATGTGTGGCACACACTAAGTTATATGGCTGTATATGATACAACTTAGGGTTTTTATTAGTGTATTATTTGTAAGCACGAAGCCAATGATAATATGAGAATTAATCAGTCATTTACTAATTATAAAAACAATAACATAAATTGACTTTCGGGCGCTACTTCCAACGATCTCCCACTTGCCCATAATGACAAGTAACAATTGTCTTTCGGGCACTACATCTAACAATGTGGACAGTAGAAAATCATTGACTGGTTATATTTTCACATTGGGGAAATCAGTTGTCAGCTGAAAAGCAACTCTTCAGGCAATAATGGCTTTATCAACTACTGAAGCTGAGTATATGGCTCTTACTAAAGCAGACAATGAGGGTATCCGGTTGAAGGGTCTAATCTGTGATTTGGGGCTACATCAAGATTAAGCTGAGATCTATTGTGACAGTGTGAGTGCAATTTGTCTAGCTAAGGATCAGATTCATCATGAGAGAACCAACCATATCGATGTGAGGTATAAATTTCTGAAAATGAGAAGAGGGTTGTTGTGAAGAAGATCAGCACCAAGGATAATCGTACTGATATGTTCACTAAACCAGTTCAGCATAGCATGTTTCAGATGTGTCTGGACTTGCTGAATATTCAAAGCTTATGAACTGGAACTCTGGATACTCATTTGAGGGAAGATCAACTGAGTGGATTATGTGGAGAAGTATAGTACAAGTACATCTGGGCATTGACGAATGCATCAGGTACAAGTACGTCTGATTATGCAATCTGGTTGACTATGAATGAGAGTTCAAGTCAAGGTGGAGATTTTTCAGTTAAGTGACTTGATCTCTAAATTGAGTTATAAACTGGTGAAGCAATCTGTGAAACTGAGCTAGGAAAGATGGTCAGCTTAGTAAGAGGTTTCAGTTCCGTGAAAGTCAGTTGTGGTGAAGTGTAAACTGAGTTTCATCTGAAGTCAGCTTTCAGTCTTGTCAGCTGAGCTATTGCTGAGTGCATCGGAGTTCCCCATCTGTGCAGTTGGTTATAAGTCTGGGAAAGTCAGTTTTGAAGCTTAGATTCATCTGGTGGATAATAGCTGGAGTTTGGGTCCACATCTGGGGGTATTTATGACAGTTCCGACAAAGATCTTATAGCAGTTTGGGTTAGGGAATTTTGCTTATAAATACCAATGTTGTAATCAATGCAATGTGTATGAAAAAACCTTGTAACTTTGTGCATGATAAAATATCTCCTTTTCTGTCCGTGGGGTAGTCAGCACAATGCCGGAAACCACGTTAAATCTTTGTGTTCTCTTTGTTTTCTGTGTTTTATCTTTTTCACCATGCTTTATGTTTGCATTGTATCTGTTAATCTTTCTTAAATTGCAAGTTTCTCATCTGTGTTTTTTAACATATGGGTTAAAGAGAGATTAGTTGTGAATAGTTTGGTTATTGCCTTTTCAATATATGATTGACTATTGGTTTATTTGCATCTCTTTTATTTACTGTTCCTTTATGTTGATCAATGACCACCCCTTCCGGTTGACATATAAATTATGGTTGTGTTTAACGTAATTAAAGAATAGTTTATATGGGATCTACATTGACTCACCCTTGCTATACTACAATTGACTTAGTCCTCTTGCTAGTAGAAGCAACTTACACGCGATCAACTACCAATTTTATTTCTAGAGGGACGGTGATTGTGTGCTAACATAGCACCACACAACTCGAGGCATTAACAAATCTGGTGGTTTTCCAAAGACAGACTCCTAAGGAGTTTTAAAATCAAGAATGTTGAAATAGTGTCCTAAACCCAATCGGGTTGGACCAGATCCAAACGGATCAGATCATTTCTACTATTTCTTTATGTTTTAACATATGATAAATGGCTTTTTTGTTTTCATATACTTGTTCGTTTAAAGAACCAATTATGAATTGTTATATGATAACGTCCTTGATATTAAATTGTGATAGAGAAACCATGATAGGTGATTATGGTTGATGAGATCTCTAATCACTTTAATATGTTTGATACTTAAATGTCTCTCGGCTTATGTACTATTAAACAGGGCATTGATAGTACAAACAGGCTAGCACGTATTAGATGTCTTATGTCATTAAGGGCAGGGATAGATCTTTTCTATCAAAGTGTAGAGACACTTGGACTGTACGTGGATGTGTATTAGAGAATGCGTACGTTAGACTGACCCACTTACACGGTTGAGTGTCACACTATGTGGCAGTTGTGTAATTATCCTTAGGACCGGAGTCTACATAGCATCACGGTGTGGATTGTCATGCTTTGACACTATTGAGGCTTACCTTAGCCATGTGGCGATCATGCTGTAGTGATTGGGTGTGATACTGAAGCATTCGGAGTATACATGATTGGTCGTCTGGGAATCGCGTACCCTATCTGTAGGGGTGAATATCCGAAAGGGCCTTCTTATAAGGAATGTCTTACTCTCGTGAATCTTTGCAAAGTGGAAGTAAATGATTTACTTCGAGGAGAGCCTGATATCAAGATTTTAAGATACAGTCTTGATGTTTTGATACTCGACTAACGACTGTAAGGATATTATTGCAGTGATAGGATTGTAAGTTACACGGTAACTGTTTCACATGAAAGGTAGTAGTCATTGCATTTCACTCTTCCGATGATTGGGGGTC
The DNA here is from genome assembly GCA_026214975.1 of Gentiana macrophylla. NCBI lineage: Eukaryota > Viridiplantae > Streptophyta > Magnoliopsida > Gentianales > Gentianaceae > Gentiana > Gentiana macrophylla. The sequence goes on along the minus strand of CM047806.1, from coordinate 59,410,140 downwards.
ACGGTGTGTTGCTAGTCGCTATCCCATGATCGTTATATATGAAGGGCATTTTTGTAATTTGCACTTTGTGTCTATGGCCAACATATTCGAAAGCCTATCGGGTCACACACATATGAACATCTAGCCGGATTAAAATGTGGTTATAGTTGATCACCCAATAAGGAAGGAATTTATCTCACGACTATAAAGGTTATAATGGTAAATTAATATGGTGGTATTTATTTATTATGAATAAATTAAATACAGGATATATGTTGATTAATTAAATATGTATATAGATACATATAAGTCGAAAATATATATGTATATTGATACACATGTATTTTGTAAATTAATTAATCATAGAATTATATTAATTAAAGAAATTCTCAATTCCCAATTTTGTGGGGAAAAATGGATGCCATATTCTTATGTATTTGATACATTTAGGTTGTGCAATTTAATTAATAAGATTACCATAATATTAACATTAGATAATTGATTTTTGGAAAATAGATTTATGGTAATAAGATAAAGATATATTCAATATAAGATATTGTCAATATATATCTTACGGAAAATATTTAATATAAGATATTGAATATTAATGAGATAAATCAATCAAATATATTTTCCTTATTTACCAAGTAAAAGGTTTCCTTCCTCTCTACTCTACGAGGGGGCGCCCCATCCACTATAAATAGGAGGTGGGTGTCAAGCTCTTTTGCATAACACAATTCCAAGAGCTAATAGTTCTTGTGATAAATAGAGAGCTTCTTAGAGAGAGATTTTAGAGAGAGAAAAAGTCGGTCTAGCAGCCGAGTTTTTCTGGTAGCAATCCATGATGGGATTCCGGTGAGGTGTTCGTGTGGATCATCGGTAGAGGCCGAAAGCTTGGGCGGCTTCGTGTAGAAACTACAACCGTAGTCAAAGCGTCGATCCAATTAGATCTACCAAGGTATTCTTTTGTCTACTTCTTTTATGCTTGTTGCTTAAACGAAGTCGATCTTGGGTAAAAGGAAATAAATTTTTTGAATTCCGCTGTGTTCCCACGTTGATTTCATAAATGTGGTATCGGAGCGAGCTTCGAGCTTAAGCAATAAGCATGTGATTTTGCGTAGTTAGTTTTATCGTTTAAATCACGTAATTAAAAGATGAAAGATTAATAATTTGCAAAACGATAAACGAAAAGAAAAGGCCGATCGGCGGCGGCACCCCACCGGAAAATTGGCGGCGGCGCTGACGGTTTTTTGCGGTCGGCATTGGTTGTCGGTATTTTGGTACAACCCCGATGTTTTGTTTTCTGTATTTTGTGATTCAATATAGTTCATTGTAGTAATTGATTAATATCTCTTTTGTTTAGTTGTATCATGTGGCAAACTAATGGTTCAAATAGTTTGGGCCATTGGGATGCCACATGGCATTAAAATTATATTGGCCTTTCCAAAATATTTGATTTGGGAAAAATCCTAGGCCTAGGCCACTTTCAAATTTTTGATTTTGAAAAGTGGCCAGGCATAGCAACCAAAATAGTGGCATTTCCAAATTTTGTTTGGAATAGACCTAGGCCCTTTTCAAAATATTTGATTTTGGAATATTTGATTTTGGAAAAATGCCTAGGCCTAGGCCCTTTTTAAAATTGTGATTTTGGAAAGGGTCAGGGGAGATGCCTTTTGGTTTTGGGAACCAAATGCATCCTTTTTGATTGAGAATCAAAAGGAAAGAAACTAAAGAGACTGAATTTTAATTTGTTTTATTTTTAGAATAGTTCTAAATAATTAAAATTAAAATTGTGATCGTTTAAAATTAATCATTAATTTTATTTCGATTAAAATCATTTAATTAATTAAATGTTAATTCGTTAATTGATTGGATAAAATTATTTAATTGATTAAACGTTAATCGATTAATAAAGATGCAAGTAGTTGAGTTTTTTTTTTCTTTTTCATAAGATGTTATTATATGGATTAGATATTGTAGATATAATATGATTATATGCACCCCGATTGATCATGGACTCGACCGATAGGATAGATGTGAATGATTTAATTTTTCTGTTTGTTTAAAAATTGTCCTGGACCGTTATAAAGAGCGTAACCTAGTTTATTTTCTGCATTTATCTCATTCGTGTTAGCTCCCCCCTGTGTACGGCGGGTGTATTTTATTAGATAGAATTAAATGTAACAAGAATGGAGCAGAAGATATAGACCAAATAAAGAAGAATAAATAACCCATTAGAGATGGCGCATTAAAGATCCTATTGGTTGTTGCACCTACCCTTAGATTGTGACCCGCGTTTTCGTCAGTTTGTATTCACCTAGGAAAAGTCCATGATCATACCGGTTACTTTACACATTTATTTATTTTGTGCTTGTATTTATTTTATATGATACGATAGATGCATGACTAGGCACGATCTCGATAAATGTGTAGGATGTATGTCTATAGAGATAGATATATTATTGATGAGACCATAATTAAAATTAATTAAGTGAATTAATTTACATAAATACATCCACCTCAAAAGAATCAAGTCGAAATTTCCTCCCCATATTATAATGACAGTGAAGAGCCCTTGATCGGATCCAACTCACAGCCAAAGCAGGGGGTTGACCTACCTCGGGTATATCGTCATTATCAAGATATGATCGTATGAGATCTCACGAATATTGAGGTTATGACTTGACTAAGAATTCTCTCGGCCACCAGCCAAAGCGGGGTCGTTTGGATTTTAGAGGCAAGGGTTTGACTACTTCATAAGATGAAAATTATCAATGAGTTGACTAGTCAAACAACAAGAGTCGTATAAGATACGATTGACAAAGAGTTGTCTACCTATTAGACTATTTTATTTGACCACCCAAAGCGGGGTCGCAGATGAGTTAGTGGGATCTTGTCGACTAAAGAAATTAATAATTCTTGAAAGTCAATTGGGAGTAGTTGACTAGTGGGAGCAAAATCATAAACTATAAGACCATTTTTGATTTTGCGTGTATAAACAAAAACACTCTTTTATCTTCATTTTTATGTTGTATTTTTAGCAAACTTTATATTTATGTTTTATTCTCGATTAGTAAAACCAAATTATGACTGTTACCTTCTGAGAAACATTCTCAAATATGGTTAAGTAATTTTAATCCTTTTAAATAAGCAATGACACGAGCAACCCCGTTATAGTAGTTAGAGACAAAGAGACTACATAATTGATGCAGTGCTCTAAGACTTTAATTATTAATGAAAACGGAAGCTCATGATATGATTGAATCACTTGAAATAAGTTTCAACGAGTAAATTATATATTGGATACGATCCAATATGATCATTCTATCATAGGATAACAATTAATTCAAACGTTGAATAAGAATGACCGCATCGAATTTTGGAAAGGTTGTTTTCGAAATTGTAAGATTTAAGTATCGGCTTATTTCTTTAACCATTGCTTAAAGGTTAATTAAATAGTCAATGTTTTGAATACGATTCAAAAGGTTAAATAAACTATTTAATTAACTTTAGATTTTCTTTATGAAAGGAAATTAAAGACAAAGCTCTTGTGATCTTTCATAAGTCTTATGTAGACTACACTAAGAAATATTTACAAGAGCTTAAAGGATTAAAAAGGAAAGTTAGGGCAAGTACTTAAATAGATGACTTATTGAAGCCTCTATCCTAAGCAAGCACGTTGAGACAAATCTATCTAAACTCAAGTCAACTCTCGGATATATGATATCCTATGAGTGTGATTAAATTATAAAGATTAAATACGGAATACACTGAGATACGGAAAGTGAAGCAAACGTTGCGACTTTTTCGGTTTTGTGTTCTGAGTCTAGTAAACTAATAAGGCAACTAAATAAATGTTATTGTGTTCCGGTTCTTATGAAGACATATTCAATTGTAAGGAATAAATGTTATTCTGATAAATTTGAAAGGTCATTGAATCTAACATACTAGATTGACGTCACTATATAGTTGATATAGGTGAAAAATCTCAACGAAATATTTGAATGGCTGTTATCCTTGATATTTGTAGTTGTTCTAGATGTCGACTCTCTAGAAGAGAAACGTATAATCAAATGTCATTAAGATGATGTCTGAACCATGTGATTATGAATCATGTGGGTGATACTTATCTTATCTAAAGATGACTTAAATACCCTTTTATGAAGAGGTTATAAAATCTAGAAAAATTGTCTAAAGCCTAAACATACCGATGTTTGTTGGCTTATGACAATTAATGCCACAAATTATTGTTTGTTAATCTCTATGACTATTTTTACAAATATTTGAATGTACTTATTGAAGTACAACAACTCGGAAAGCCTGAAAAGTTCGAGTTAGTACGAATATGAGATGGATGAACTACTTAGGAATTAATCTTCAATTGAATTGAAGCAATTAATAACTGATGGGTGTTTCAGAAGTCGTCTGAAATAGAATCAGATTCTCCCTTGAAGGATACCATCTTTGGTTTATGCAATTAGATTGTGTTCCTAAAATTGAAACAACACTTTATATGATAAAAGTGTGAAGCAAGCCATGCGAAGTATCCCTTACCCATTTCGGGGTAGTGCCCTATACTTAACCGAGTTTCAAAGAATAAAGGTTGAATAAATTCCATATTAGATATGCAAGAGGATAATGTCGAATCTATCTTAACTGATGATTTGAAGTTGTCATAGGAAAAGTCAGAAAGGCTTGGAGCCTAGTACGACATATGCAACATTGTGGAATGTCTTAGCTAGCACGCTGGATATTATTTACTTGTCCGCGCAGCAAAATGTTTGTCTCCAATTATGCTGTCTTCTAGAGGAAGTGTTTCTTCCAAAAGAAATAGTAGGAGTAAATTTAGATCACAAAAGAGTTTGCGAACCACAAAGATATATTCAACCATTGGAACATGAGCAGAAGCCACATAGTGATAAGATGTATAACACTGTTCAGTGCACACAAACGTTTTGTAAGTATGTGGATAACATTAATCCTGAACAGGCCGCTGGTATGTTCATCTTAAAGAATGAATATCTCACGACTTATGAAAGAATGTTTGAATGGCAAGATTAAGAGATGTTGCCATGAGCCATAATATCTGAATTAGATTCCATCAGTGACAACCAGGTTGTGAACCTAGTCTGTCTTACTTAGAGGGAATGTCCCTGAAAGGCTAATATGGATAGTAATATGATTGCCGTAAGGCGATAGTGACGGCTGAAGGGTACGGGGTATTGAAATTATCTTTATGCTGCCAGCTAAGCCCAGTTCTATTCAGACTATGCTTGTTATAACTTGGTATCATGGCTATATGATAGTGTTGAAGACATTGGGCAGACAGCTCGATGTTCATAGACAATAACATATGCAAGCCCATGAGATTCATTTATGGATTCAAGCAAGTTTCTCTAGACGATTTCTTTGTTTGATAATCAAAGGAGTTTGATTTAGTCAAAAGAAGGGATATGCCCAATGTGCAAGAAGGATAATGGGAGTGTGTTACGATTTTTGAGTAAGGTATTGGATATCTCTCTCGAGAATTGTCACCCCACATCACAGTCAATTAATGTTTGGTAGTTCAAGGTCTTTACGATAGCACTTGGATTAGCAGTTCTTATTTTTGGAAATAAGAGTCTGTAGTGATAGATTTAACTGCTGTAAGATTATAGTTTACCTATATAGTTGTGATGCTAAAAGAGTTTAGCATAGATCATGACAGGAGATACTTCTTGCCAGTGTTCTCAATATCTATCTATGTTAGGACGTTAGTCCTAAAGATAAAGTGAAATATGATGCTTATGGAAGGTTTTCTTTGCTACTGCGATAGGAACCATCATAAAAGTAATGCCAGATGTTCATAGTCCATGAAGAGTCATGAGCAAGTATGAAAGTAAATCTATTGGATGTCGAGAATATCCTTAAACAAGTTAAGGATGGTTTCCTTGTTTATCAGAACTTGGAAATAAATAAATGTAGATATACAGACGTGTATCATGAATCTTATGAAGAAGAGTAGGAAATACAGTCTGGGTTTGCAGTCACTTTGATTAAGTGATACAGTGAGCTGGAAATGTTCTTGGCTATGGGTCACTGTAAATTCGACAACTTAGCAAGAGCACAGTGCCTTTAGAGGCGCAGCGGGAGCAGTACATGAGTCTATGAGGTTCATTCCTGAACCTTGTACGGTTCTTCCAACTTTTCTATATAGCTGATATAGTAAGTGGATTCATTGCTTAAAGAAAGGACCAGGGTCTCATCGAAGATTCATGTGTGTGTTGAGGCGGTTCCTTTGACTTGGTCATTAGGAGCATGATATGAAGATAGTCTGAGCCCCCACAGATAGCAATCCGTTTACGGCTAGGGCTGGTTGCGAGTATTGCATAAGATTCTTGTGTTTCAACTTGGTCTTGTGTATGCGAGTGGTTGGTTTTAGGCCAAGTGGGAGATTGTTGAAATAGTATCCTAAACCCAATCGGGTTGGACCGGATCCGACCAGGTCGGATCAGTTCTACTATTTTTTTTCTGTTTTTACATATGATAAATGACTTTTCTGTTGTCATATACTTGTTCTTTTAAAGAAAAAATTATGAATTGTTATATGATTACGTCCTTCGTATTAAACGTGATAAAGAAACCATGATAGGCGATTATGGTTGATGAGATATCTAATCACTTTAATAAGTTTGATACTTAAATGTCTCTATCTTATGTACTATTAAACAGGGCATTGATAGTACAAACAGGCTAGCACGTATTCGATGCCTTCTGTCTTTAAAAGCAGGGAAAGATCTCGTCTATCGAAGTGTAGAGACACTTGGACTGTACGTGCACGTGTATTAGAGAATGTGTACGTTAGACTGACCCACTTACATGGTTAAGTGTCATACAATGTGACAGTTGTGTAATTATCCTTAGGACCGGAGTCTACATGGCATCACGGTGTGGATTGTCATGCTTTGACACTATTGTGGTTTCCCGTAGACATGGGGCGATAATGCTGTAGTGATTGGTGTGATAGTGAAGCATGCGGAGTATACATGTTTGGTCGTCTAGGAATCGCGTACCCTATCAGTAGGGGTGAATATCCGAAAAAGCCTTCTTATAAGGAATGTCTTACTCTCATGAATCTTTGCAAAGTGAAAGTAAATGAGTTACTTCGAGAGAGCATGATATGCAGATTATAAGATACGGTCGTTGATGTTTTGACACTCGACTAACGACTGTATGGATATTATTACAGCGATAGGATTGTAAGTTACACGGTAATCGCTTTCACATGAAAGGTAGTAGTCATTGCATTTGACTCTTCCGATGATTGGGGTCACGGTGTGTTGCTAGACGCTATCCCGTGATCGTTAGGTATGAAGGGCATTTTCATAATTTGCACTTTGTGTCTACGGCCAACATATTCAGAAGCCTATCAGGTCACACACATATGAACGTCTAGCCCAATTAAAATGTAGTTATAGTTGATGACCAAATAAGGAAGGAATTTATCTCACGACTATAAAGGTTATAGTGGTAAATTAATATGGTGGTATTTATTTATTATGAATAAATTAAATACAAGATATTAATTAAATATGTATATAGATACATATAAGTCGAAAATATGTATGTATATTGATACACATGTATTTCAAAAATTAATTAATCATAGCATTATATTAATTAATGAAAATCTCAATTCCCAATTTTGTAGGGGAAAAGGGACTCTATATTCTTATGTATTCGATACATTTGAGTTGTGCAATTTAATTAATAAGATTACCATAATATTAATATAAGATATTAATTGATTTTCGGAAAATAGATTTAATAAGATAAAGATATATTCAATATAAGATATTGTCAATATATATCTTAGGGAAAATATTTAATATAAGATATTGAATATTAATGAGATAAATCAATCAAATATATTTTTCTTATTTTACTAGTAAAAGGTTTTCTTCCTCTCTACTCTACTCGGGGGCGCCCTATCCACTATAAATAGGATGTGGGTGTCAAGATCTTTTTCACAACACAATTCCAAGAGCTAATAGTTCTTGTGAAAAATATAGAGCTTCTTAGAGAGAGATTTTAGAGAGAGAAAAAGTCGGTCTAGCAGCCGAGTTTTTCTGGTAGCAATCCATGATGGGATTCTGGCGAGGTGTTCGTGTGGATCACCGGTAGAGGCTGAACGCTTGGGCGGCTTCGTGCAGAAACTACAACCGTCGACAAAGTGTCGATCCAATTGGATCAACCAAGGTATTCTTTTGTCTACTTCTTTTATGCTTGTTGCTTAAACGAAGTCGATCTTGGGTAAAAGGAAATCAAAATTTTGAATTCCGCTGCGTTCCCGCGTTGATTTCCTAACAAAGAATACTCTAAGGTGTGCGATTAATTATATAAGAAACAACCATCAAACACTCCCCCCAAAACATGAGAGGTAAATGCCCCTCAAAACGAATAGTTCGATCAATGTTGAATACATGACTATGCTTGCATTCAACACATCCATTTTGTTGGGGTGTCCCATCGCATGCAGTTTCAAAAATTATTCCATGCTCTTTAAAGTACGGTAACAAAGATTTAAATTCGGTTCCGTTATCACTCCGGACATGCTTAACTGTTACATCAAACTCACAAGGTCCAATAATACTATTTCAACCTCCCTTTTATTCAATAGCAAGTAAATCAAAACAGACCGTGAAAAATCATCAACGATGGTTAAGAAGTATGTGGCCCCACACGTGGAAGGAACCGTATACGGACCCCGTATATCACAATGAACCAACTCAAACATGCGACCAACACGACTATTACTAAGGGAAAATTGTTCACGTGGCTGTTTGGCTTGGAAACAAACCTCACAACAATCCTTATTTAAATGTCTAGAAACAATAATATTAGGAACATTCCGTAAAACTTTTTTTGAGGGATGCCTCAACGGCCGGAGCCATATTCCGCTATCAATGTCTAGAGCACGAGCATCTGGAACGCCTGAGAAAAAGAAAAGTCCTTCAATACGCTCACCCAGTCCAATCAGCGTCCTCGTTACTCGGTCCTGCATAACACATAATTTACCTGTGAATTGCATAACGTAATGATTATCATCAAGGAATTGGGTCACCGAGAGAAAATTACAATTCAACTTGGGTACATATGAAACATCATTTATGTGCAAATTTCCCGATAAAATAATCGTGCCCTTATGAGTTGCAAGTGACGGACAATGGGCTGAGAATTAACGAACAAATTAAGGTCACTTGTCACGTGATGTGTGTGCTAGGAGTAGTAGCACCGATCGAGACACTTGATCTTCACACAGCGGAAGCTTATGCGATTTACGATATGAGACATAGCTAATTAATCCTACGAGAAGGTTAAAGATTTACCTTAACCTGAGAGAGATGAGAAAACCGACTAAGGGAGAAGCCGTAGTCTTCCAGATTGTATCTCCAAGCAACGACTGGTGGACGTCGATCCTCACCGTAAAACCTCCTCGAATATTCACAAATGACTAAGGCAAGAAACTAATTGTTCTTCCTTTATATTATGTAAGTGGCGCATTTTTGTGTGTTTTTATTGTGCTAGGAGGAACTCTCTTTATATAGGAAAATAACTAGTCAAGAAAGTTATCATTTTCACACCACAAAAACCTATTCCCATATGGAAAATATATTTTTGCTACAAAATAATAGATAATTCCCAAAAAAATCAATCTCTTAATTTTTCCATTAATTATCAAACAAATAGATAATTAATTAATTACATAATCTAGGAAAATTTCATCTCCTAATTATCTCAAAATAGGCACAAATTTTTTTAATCATTTTTTAATAGACAAAATGTCTTTTCTATTTTACATATTATTTACCAAATAAATAATATTGCATATTCATTAAATAGACCAACTATTTAAATTTAATCTCTGAGGTTTCATAAAACGAGAAAACACTCGCGTGTTAGGAGCCAACCCTGGGACCATGGACCTATAATCAGTAGCTACAGTAAATTAAAAAAATATTAATCGAACAGAATATTTCTGCTTAATTCATTAATTCCAGAATTACGCCACCATAAATCCGAAACTGAACTCTATCGATTATAAATATATCTTATTCTCAAAACATCGATAAGTGTCCATTGATATAATCATTTCATATAAACTAACCCTTCATAGACTATCCGTACTGATGTAGGATTATTTCCGCAAACCTTCTTCAATACGTCTTATCCTTATTTACCATTAACCCACTAGTGATCAATTAGTTCATAACCAATACGAACTCCCGGGATCGATCAGTTTCTAGGATTAACAAATAAGGGGATTGTCTTTCTACTTCCCGCAGGAAGGAATGGATTCCATATCTGTGAGACACACAGTTCTCACTTATTCCAGAATAGTGTCAACGTGAAAGTGATTAGGACCGTGCCTCTTAGCGATCCTTAACGAACACATCAAACCCTATCCTGAATCCAGTAGGAGTATGCATCCACATCAGGATTAAGGTTAATCCATATATGATCATCTTGTGATTTAATAAGATTTCTCAATGATGGAATTATATGAGAAACTCAGATTAAATCGGTCCTGTCCTATATGACTACATCATATATAAATGCCCCACTTAGACAACAATTCTCGACGGTCCGGATAAGACGGTCACACCAAAAAGTGTTCTGGGCGCATTAATGGTGGTTTAATAATCAATAGACCTCATACCTTGATTAAGTTCACCACGGACAAATAGTTCAAGTGTATCACCATAACTTAATCCTCATGTGTGACACACACTAAGTTACATGGCTACATATGATACGACTTGGGGTTTTCAGTAGTGTATTTCTTACAAGCACGTAGCAAGTAATAAGATGAGAATAAATCTGTCATTTATTAATTCTAAAAACAATTACATATATTGTCTTTCGGGCGCTACTTCCAACAATCTCCCACATGCCCGTAAGGACAAGCAACAATTGTCTTTCGGGCACACTACATCCAACAATCTCCCACTTGCCAGTAAAGACAAGCAATGATTGTTTTTAGAGCATCACACCCTTATTCTTTCTATCCACAACATTCTCCCACTTTCTCTGAAGCAGATGAGACATATATCCCAATTTCATACACGCCAAGCGCTCATCAGTGACATTAGATGCCATGCGTCTTGGTAAACTGATAAGCTAGGTTGTCGGTTTTGAGGCGATCTTTAGGACCGAAACGTCGCCTCTCTGCACGATCTGTCTGACCAGGTGGTACTTACTTTCAATATGCTTTTGAACTCTTGTGTTTGTGAAGATCCTTTACATGATCCAGTCTCAACTGTTTTCACAGTAAATGGTATCGGCTCATCGAGACCTAGAATGACTTCCAGATCCATCAAAGAACTTTTCAAGCTATACTGCCTCGTTAGCTGCTTCGAAAGCTGCTATGTATTCGACTAACAGAGTCAAATTGGTAGTTCTAGATTGCTCCAGACTGTAGCTCCATCACAATGAGTAAACACTGAGTCTGAGATCGATTCACGATCATCCTTAATCCGACAAAAAATCAGGATCAGTGTAGTCAACGACACTCAGGTTCGCACCCGAATGCACAAGCATATGATTCCTCGTTCTCTCAAGATACTTGAGGATGCACTATACTGCTTTCAACGTCTGAATCCAAGACTCAACTTTTATTGACTTATAATAACTTGACATTCTCTATCCAAGAGAGAATCTATCCCATTTTCTCTATATCCGAAGACTAAGAGAATTAATCCATGAGGGGCTGGGTAGGAAACCTCTCGTTGAATTTTGCATTCGAAAATGCATTAACATCTTTAAGATGGATGGGATATTGCCAAAAACTTGTTCTCATGAATTCGACCGAATCAAATTCTAAGAATATAGTCCACTTCTCTGATTCAGAGAAGCTTTGGCTCGTCAGTTTTTTACTTCAGATAACACACTCATGTTGTTTCCAACTGTTGCAGTGTTATCTTTTATTAACACTAAGGTCTACTACTTTACCAATATTCATTCTCTGGTCTACAAAAGACTCATCAATATTTTGGTCAAGCCCACACATATCAAACATGTGACTTTTAATGACCTAATGGTTTGCTTTTATCCACCAATGGATATAAGCATAGGCAGTCTATCTGCCATTGGATTTAAGATAAAACCTTTCTATTCCGAATGAATCTAAGCTCCATTGTACGGAAAGAAAGTTTCAAGGCATCACCCCTGTTAATCTTTCTGCTTTCCATAGAGTCAAGCAAGGCTGAGTGGTGAGAAAGCTCCAGGTCATAACCCCTTTTGAACTATCTACTTCTCAGGGAATTAACCCTAGACCACTTGGCTTTGCTTAGAAAGATAAACTTTCTCTTTCATTCGACTTTTTTCCATGTAGATCCAATTACTCCCCCTGGGCCTGAGACACTCAGGTGGTTCTACAAGAGTATGAACAGAAATGAAGTACCAAAACTCCTTATACAGGTTTATGGCTTTGAACCAACCTCTTCTTATCAAAATCCTATACAGTCCTTCTAGAAGAACCATAGGTAATCAATCACCCGGGACTGTAAAGACTGCATAATCACAGTGGGTCAATGGTTAGACCATACTCCCACTGCATTTGGGTGGATTGATGTTCTGATCTGGTTTAGTAGTATTAATCAGCGTAATCCCCAACAACCAATTTTGGATGTGATCTTGATTAAATCAGATAGTAACTCCTTGAGTAACTGTACTTCAAGGTCTAAGGTTGTTATTTAAACATTCTTTTAGAAAGAATGTAACAGTGTAACCATCACGATCCGAACTCAAGAATCTTATAACCAACCTTTACTCATTGCATTAAGATATTTCACGAACAGTCACCATCTGAATGTGTATACAAAATTTCCAATCCTACCTTCAAGCACTAGTGCTAAATGCCTCTATTTGTAGAAGTGGGGTAAATGTAATTCACACCTTATCCACAAATTCATAGGCATCTCATAGGAAGACTTCTTGGTATTACATAATAATGTGAACCGTTATTTTGCAATCAATATCTTAATTGAGTTAAGCAGTGTAATGTAGCATATCAATAACTATACAGAAAATACATAGTTTATCCTTTCAGTGAAATCGTTTCACCCGGAGGTAGGCCAAGCATCTGTGCCAAAACTATGATTTAGCCTATATCTGAGCACACTCATTTCTCTGGTAATATCAGAGATTCCTCCAAATATTCTGATAAATTGATCGGTGTTTCGTGTAGTCGTCAGACAAAATGTCTATTACTCAAAAAGCTCCCACTAGCTTGTATCCTTCATAAGACCCCGAAGGTCAATATGAACAAGCTGTGATACTTCTTCAGTTCTATTACCTTTTCCTTATTGAAAAGTTTACTTAGTCATTTTTCTTTTGTGATAGTGTTCTTAGACTGGGAGATATGAATCACCCTTAGCCAGTCATCAGATCTAATCTTTAGGATATATGCACTAATTAATAGATGCTGAAGAATCGTTTATCTAAATACGGAAACCATTTGTCTTAATAGTTTATGATGTGTTACATATACCTTTTCAGCATTACATAGTGGTTTTGACTTTATCAGACAAAAGTCCGAGTTTGAGAATCGTATACAAATGTCATATTCACTTTCTTTAAGGAAACTATTTTTATCGATTTGAAAGTGAATCCATTTGTTCCAATGAATCTGAAAACATAAATTAAATTTCTGCGATATTCAAGGATTATAATCCGAAATTTTGTTTCCTAATATCAATCCCACTATCTTAGTTGAAATAACTGCCTGTTGTCTACTCTTCATCATGAATGCCCAGCTACCTTGTTCTTACAAAAGAACTTTAGCTTCTGAGTCAAATTAATCGGTTAAGAAAGTCTCTAAGGATTCATAGGTTGGTGATCCGTAATCACTTTCCTTATCCTTTACTTTCTTCTATTAATATTTATGTTTAGCCGTGAACTTGTTTAGTTTTGATGACTTACACTTTTAGACATTTACTTTCCCATTCTTGGCTTTCTTTAAAGGAAATGGCCGTGAACTAGCAGTTTATTAGAGTAGACACTACTCGTAAGCTGTGGGATGTCTGGTGAGATTGATACCAAATCATTCTCATCATCTTGGAACAAATTTTGTTTTGTCTCTCGCTTAGCACGAGTGACAGTAGTCACATTCTTATCAAATGCCACTTAAGTTTGTAGGCTCAAGAGGATCATCCTCTTCCAAAGAATTAATTTACATTCTCGATTATTGACTTCAACGTCCTTGTTACTTTTCCACTTTTACGAAGTCATCATTAGTCAATTTATCATGTTTAGCAGTTTAGATACCATGAGATAATATGCAGTTGCGAAAATAAATTTTGACAGAAATATAAATCAAATCATACACCACATCATATAATAATTTTAGGAATAATTAACGTGATGTCATGCATGCAGTTTATCCTACCATTCGAAGGATTTAATCTCACACCTACAGTGCCGCCGTAGGGTAGGTCAAAGAGGTGACGATTAAATTGAGACAATCTCTCTCAACAATTAAACCATTGAGAATCAAACATCTCCGTTTAGTTGTTGATTACCTTCCTTTTTCAGCCAAGATATTTCCAAAAATACCCTTGTGTGTGTGACCTACTATTTCAGATTTTTAAGTACGTCCCGAGTATGCTGCCGTAGGGTAGGTCAGTGACCCGATGAGTACTCAAAATCCTATCCTTTCGGAAACCAAGCCTTGAATTTTGATAGCGGTGAAGGCCATCCGTAGGGGGCCGAAATCAAAGCGGCACGAGGTGTTACCATTCTCTCACGTGCTTGTGTCAATAGTAGAGGCCGTGGGGTTGGCTGTCACCTTCCCCGCTCCCACTCGTGATTTTGAAAAATAGTTAGTCTTATTAGGATTTTCAGAATTTCTTAAGCATCCGAAAAACAATAAATCATGAATATTTAAATTTAATCCTCCCACTAGTTTATCGGTTCCAAATACCGTCTAACTAGTGTCACTTATTCACGACTTTCCAATTTCTCGGATTTTTAAATTCATTGTGTAGACACTACACAAATAAAATTCACCAAGAATTTTATAAACCCAATACATTAGGACTTTATGAATTTTCTACTAAATCGAAAAACAATAAACCACAAATTTAAAGCTCCCACTAGTTTATCGGTTTCAAATACCGTCTAACTAGTGACACTATATTTCGTGATCTTCCAATTTATCGATTATTTAGAAAATCTCTTGTGTAGACACTACACAATTAAAATTCACCAATGAATTGTATAGTCCTAATAATGTCATGATAAAATTTTAATTTGGATCTCGGAATTTTTTCAATAATCCGAAAACAATAAATCATGAAAAGCAATCACCAACTTATCGGTTCCAAATACCATCTAGTTAGTGTCCTATCTTTTCACGATTTTCCAATATTCTCGATTATTAAAATCCTTTTACGTAGACACTGCATAAATAAAACCCACAAAGAATTTTAATATCCTACAAGGTTATGGGATTGTTGAATTTTTCGAATAAGTCGAAAAACAATAAATCAAGAAAAGCAACCACCAACTCATCGGTTTTAAACCCTGGCTAAGCTTTAACCGAGTTCACCGAATGGTGTCGGGATCGGCTAAGCCGACCCGTCCTCTTTGTTGGTTCATGTACGACTGCTGGATGAATCGGGCTAAGGTTGCCCCATTGAGCCTCAGCTCGCCAGATAGCTTGACCTTGCCGGACCCCCGAAGCTAATGTCGTACTTGGACGGACAAGTCGAGCCGAACCGAAGCCCTGTTGACCGCCCGAACCAAATTTCGAACCTTTTGCTTAGTTGGTGTCCAACTTTTCCAGATTTTCCAATTTTTTTGATTATCAAAATTCAAATTTTATGTAGTATAAACCCCGTAGGATTTATTATCCCAAAAAAAGTTTATCATGTGAATTTGATATCCCGATAAAATTACGTTCGTTTTAATTAATTTAATTAATTATCTGTATTAATCTAAATTAATTACGTGTTCATACATGTCTAATTATTATCACGATTAATTATCTACATGTATGTATATGCTAGGTGTGGAATTAATGAATATGATGCATGGCATGGTTATATCACATAAATAATCAACTAAGAAATAAATACGGAAAAATAAACCACTGAGATGGATCGTTGATACCCCGTATCTAACCTATTTAAACTAAGAAAAGCAAAAAAAAATTAAATGAATCCTAATATGTCTTCAGCATCTTGATCTTTTTTTTTTTTCCACAAATGACGAAAGCTTTTATTACCAACCCGGAGAAACCCGGGACTAAACAGAAACCGGCGCTACCCGGTACTTACAACAACCGGACCAACCCGGTACTGAAATCACGGCACCGGGCTTGAACAACAAGAAAAAACAACAACAAAGCCAACGAATGGATAGAAAAGCCTGGGAGTGCTGAGCCAAAAGAGAAAATATCTCCGGAAAAATTCCGATAAGCTGGCCAATAGACACGGATTCCCCGGGTCCATCCATCAATTGACAACAGAAACAAACTACACAAAATACAAAACTAAAACAATATTTACAAACAAAAACAAAATAAACAAAAAAGCTGGCAGAGCCGTCACCAATGGAGTCCACCACCACCGACCGCCGCCTTCGGGCGGAAAACGAAGCTCGTAAGAGATGACTAACGCCTCCGTCAAAATAATGACTACCATAACCGCCAATTAAGAGCCCGGAGCCTTAACGGTGTTATGTAAGCCACGCAGCGGTGGAATGCACCACCTGGAAAGGGAGACAACCCCAGCCCGAACAATAACAAAGAAAACCAGCAGAGGGGAGGAACGGTGAACCGCCAACGATCACCACCGGATCACTGCTGAACAAGCAACTGCCACCAGATCACCGCCGGACCTCCACCAGGATCCTTCATAAACGCCACCACCAGCCGACAGATCTGAGCAGGAGTGAATCTCAGATCCGCAAAAGCCTCGCCACCCAACGGACCCCTTCCAACTCTCAGCCCCAAAATCATGAGAAAGAGGCGCAAACAAAACACTCCCCACCTCCATCCCAACGAACCTGATCGATGAGCGGCGAGTTAAAAAGACAAAGAAAAACAACCTAACTATTTACTAGATGAGAAGGAACCACCTCCGGCACGGCAAGGCGCCGGAGGGGCGGCTGCTGCTAAAAAGGTCTTGCTGCAAGAAGTTTCTAGTAGAGAGAGAAACAGGTGAGAGAGAGACGATTGGTTAATATGTCATCTTCAGCATCTTGATCTTGATCAAGGAAAAAAGCATCTTGATACCAACCCTCTCGTACAGCAGCCGTCGGTAATATATTTTTTATTTTATAACAACGCTGATGTCAGCATGACATCAGCATATGATTATACCATTCAGCGTCCCAAATTGCAACAGCAACATCAACCAAAAAAAAAAAAAAATACAAATATTCTTCCAAAAATTAAAATCAACTACTCATAAATTTTTTTTAGCTACTTGGAAATTAAATTATAACAAATAAATTATATAATTTCCTATACCCGAAAATTGGATTTACAATAGATCTAACGGTAAACAAGTACCAACCCAATCCATCTCGTCAACCACAATATTCAATCATTTAAAAAAATAAAAAAGATGCAATCTTATATACAATTCCACTCCTAAATTAATTAATCATGCTCTCGATATCGTAAAAATTTAACCTGGCTCCGATACCACATGCTATGAGTAGTAGCACCGATCGAGACACTCGATCTTTGCACAACGGAAGTTTATGTGATTTACGATATGAGACATAACTAATTAATCCTACGAGAAGGTTAAAGATTTACCTTAACCGGAGAGAGATGAGAAAACCGACTAAGGGAGAAGCCGTAGTCTTCCGGATTGTATCTCCAAGCGACGACTGGTGGACGTCGATCCTCGCCGTAGAACCTCCTCAAATATGCACTAGGTTTTTCTTCTCTAAATGACTTAGGCAAGAAACTAATTTTTCTTCCTTTATATTATGTAAGTGGCGCATTTTTGTGGGTTTTTATTGTTCTAGGAGGAACTCTCTTTATATAGGAAAATAACTAGTCAAGAGAGTTATTCTTCTCACACCACAAAAATCTATTCCCATAAGGAAAAGATATTTTTGCTACAAAATAAGAGATAATTCCCAAAAAATCAATCTCTTAATTTTTCCATTAATTATCCAACAAATAGATAATTAATTAATTACACATGTGACATAACCTAGGAAAATTTCTTCTCCTAATTATCTCAAAATAGGCGCAACTTTTTTTAATCATTTTTTAATAGAAAATGTATTTTCTATTTTACATATTATTTACCAAATAAATAATATTGCATATTCATTAAATAGACCAACTATTTAAATTAAATCTCGAGGTTCTATAAAACGAGAAAACACTCGCGTGTTAGGAGCCAACCCGGGGACCATGGACCTATAATCAGTAGCTACAATAAATTAAATAAAATATTCATCGAACATAATATTTCTACTTAATTCATTAATTCCGGAATTACGCCACCATAAATCCGAAACTGAACTCTATCGATTATAGATATAACTTATTCTAAAAACGTCGATAAGTGTCCATTGATATAATCATTTCATATAAACTAACCCTCCATAGACTATCCGTACTGAAGTAGGATTATTTCCGCAAACCTTCTTCAATACGTCTTATCCTTATTTACCATTAACCCACTAGTGATCAATTAGTTCATAACAAATACGAACTCCCGGGATCGATCAGTTTCTAGGATTAACAAATAAGGGGATTGTCTTTCTACTTCCCGCAGGAAGAAATAGATTCCATATCTGTGAGACACACAGTTCTCACTCATTCCAGAATAGTGCCAACGTGAAAGTGATTCAGACCGCGCCTCTTAACGATCCTTAACGAACACATCAAACCCTATCCTGAAACCAGTAGGAGTATGCAAACACATCAGGATGAAGGTTAATCCATTTATGATCATCTTGTGATTTAATAAGACTTCTCAATAACGGAATTATATGAGAAACTCAAATTAAATCGGTCCAGTCCTATATGACTAAATCATATATAAATGCCCCATGTCTCGGATTTTATCTAAGCAAAATAAACAAGTAATAAAATAAATCCGGTTTACCCCAAGTGTAGGGATCGTAGTATAGAGGTTAATACCGGAGTCGAATCACAGGGAATCGGGATTGGTCTAGTTCTTAATTTTTCTAAAGGTTGTCACGAAAAATAACTAAAAACGAAAACGAAGAAACAATAAACTGGACAGAGGGTTGTCAATCCAAAACCAGGAAAGATAATTGCGAACAAAAAGTAACTCTATTCTATCTATAACCTAAAAAGAAAAATAAAATCCTAAGATAGCAACGAAGAACAAGGCACAAAGATAATCTCAATTAGTGTTACAACGAACAAGCAATGATCCACCTATCTCGCAACCTTCAATTTCTTCTCTAGATTGTTTAGTGATGATTTAATAAAAATTGTGATTCACCTATCGAAGGTATGAATTTCTAATATCTTAGAAAAATTCACCTATCAATCTTTTCATCTCTCGATCCTAAAAGATTAACGCGTTTAACTAATCAAGGTGTCAAATTTATCAATCTCGTAACCTAGATATTCAACCTAACAACTATCGTTAATTAGATTAAAAATCCAATCTTTACTATGGTGACCTAAATTTAACAACGATTCTCATCACATATCAAACATCACACAACAATACATTCATCAATGAAATTGCATGACATCAATAAAAACATAATAAAGATACAATCTTTAATTAAACTCACAAACAATCCAAGAGTTGAAATCAAAACGCTCCTGAGACGGCTTCACAAAGCTTGTTCCATTCGGACTCAGCCTCTACTCATCCTCAGACCGAACGAAAAAAGAAAAAAATTAAATTTAATGGCTCGGCCGATCAAGGTGTTCACTAGGTCGACCGAGTGAGTTCTTTTCTTTTTTTTTTTTAATTTTGGGTTCCCTCCGTTCGGATGAAATTTAGTGTTCTGTCTCTCTGCTGCTGAATGCCGTCCTTTTATAACCTTCTTCGAGCTAGGTAACAATTATCCCTTTTTTTTCTTTTTCTTAAAATAATAAAACCCTAATAAAAATATGATAATTCCAATTTTTCCCTTCTAGATAAGTCTTCAATTAAAATGCACCTTCAATTAAAATGCAGCTCAAACCCTTCAAATCGTTGACTCGGTCCACGATACATTCGCGTACCTACATTAATAAAAACGTGCAAAGTGTAACATCACATATATAAATAGATATTTACCAATAAAATCACGTAAATAACCCGACTTCGCACTCTAATACTTTCCGACTTCATTCTTTCAATAAATCCATTAAACACTTAATTTTCTATAAAAATTAATAAAATACCAAGGATATTGTCAAGAAATATTGTAATATAAATCGTAAAAATCACCGTAAACAACTCCCCCACACTTAGCTTTTGCTCGTCCCGAGCAAGACAAAACAAGACCAAGGCTTAGATTTACTTAGTACCACAAAGTTCCAACCAAAAAGAATAAATATAGACATCTTCAGCAAATATACATCGTATTTAATAAGTTAGAGGTTCACCCCGGTGTGTGTGCAGAGCCATATAAAATTTCCACTAAGTCCAAACTTGAAACTTTCTAAGCAACTAGCAAATACCCATCTAAACTAGAAAAAGATGATGATACTTATAACATGTGCCCTACAAAATGTAACATGTCCTGAAAAAGATGATAGAATGTGTTTGGGATCTTTCTGACATACTCAGAGGATATTCCCTACAACATGCCGTCGGTTTATACTGGGGATAAGATAGGCAATAACTAAGTCTTCCACTTATTCATACCACTTTCCTTACGTAAGTTGATTCAATTAACTTTCACATATAAACGCATACGTCGAATGAGCTATTGCCCGTCATAGTAGAATAGGACATTCGGGATATGCCCTACCTTACTCAAATCATAAGGCGACTTTCTTCCTCGATCGTCGTGAGCTTTTGGTCATCATAGTGGTATAGGACATTAGTGGTACGCCCTACCTTACTCCAATCATCGACCACTTCCGACACACCCAATTTTTTTTCATTATTTTAACAACAACTTCCCAAGCACAGTGAATTACATTTCACTTATCACATTCAAACCTAGGACATTCACGAAGATGTCATACTCGATTCTAAATACAAACTATTATAATTCCCATGACACGTACATTAGCACTAAGCACAGTATACTTATAAGATTATCAAATGTTACTAATCTAAATGGGTACAGCTTTATAATTTATAGCTCGTCATTTAACATGGCTACGTGAATGTATGTCGGGTGAGACATCTGACCTACTAAACATACAATATAAAGCATCAATGACTATAATATGCCACGGTTGGAGACCACAACAGTAGTAAGCCAAACAAAATATGAACTTGCCCGGAACAAAAACAAAAAAATTTAAAAATTTTCAAATTTTCAGCTCTTTCTAAGCATGGTAATAGATTAAGCACAATTGTAGGTACATACAACCCCTCCCCCACACTTAAACAACAACATGTCCTCATGTTGTGCAGAATTTAAGAAGAAATAAAGTACGTAGCTGATTTGGTATAGAAAATCGACCCGTTGGTCAGGCACAAGCATAAAAAGGCCAACGTTCGAGATGTCATATGTAGTCCTTTTCCAGCAACGACTTCAATACTATCTTGACAAAACAGCTAAAAATGTACCTGAACTACTTGAGAAACACGGAAATATCTTGAGGAACACAGGGGAATATAATACGTCGCGCAAAAGTAAAGATATAGGATACTATAAAGTAACAGGGCTAGATGCAACAAAATGACAACAAAAACATAAACATAATGCTACAAAATGATATGCAAATATACTAATAATGCAAAGAATACTGGGATACACGAAGAAAATAGAAACACAAAACACTAGCCCAAGCTAATCTTCATAGATGTCGCCCCAATCTACAATCCGGATTAGGCGACGAAGCATATCGATCGCAGGAGGGATGTCATATTCATCTTGCAGGTTCCAATCTTCTCCCGCAACATCTACTCCTTTAAAATGTTCATCACGGAGTACCAAAGAACAAATCAAGAAGCATCGGGTCATTTAGAATCGTGATCACGGCCGTCCTAACGCACGTTGAAGGTCCTCAGTACTAAATTCTCCACCACCCACAGTGTGGGGTACAATGACAACATAAGTAATGGTCCTGACTGATTCTAGGATAAGCGTTCCTCCAGGTCCATCATCTAGAGTTATATGGCGGATTCTATGAATGAATGGGATCTCATGCGGGGGAACTCCGTAATCCATTTCAAAACAAAGCCGAACTGAAGCAGATTCATACAACACTCTTATTAGACTTAAAACTAAAACACATGAACCAAAGACAAAAGAGTAATTGAAAAATGACTAATATATATATATATATATATATATATCTAGGATGCCCCCTAGTGGCGCTGTTGGTTTATGTCGTTGGCTCGACAATCTTCTTATTCAGCCCGGGTCGGGCCATTTAACCTTCCTTCCGGCCACTACTTCGTGTAAGCTCTGATAATTCGTGTGGCCATAAAAACAGAATCTAACACATGGGGTTAGGTTCCTTACTGCTTTCCAAACGCTCTTAATCTTCCCCATTGTCGACCTTTTCTTCTTCAGTTTCCTCTTTAACTTGGCCACCCTTTCATACTCTTCTATGTCCCAACTCCCGGCCATAACTTGCTCGACCAAGCCACTGCCGTCATCCTCGGAAAACAAGTCGGGTGAGAATTCTTCAAGCTCATTGACTTCAGTCATACCACACCCGAGGATGTTGAGGAAATGAATAATCAAATTTTTTTCTTTAGTTTGACCAATATAGTGCTTGCACCTTTGACCATTTACTCTAAATGGTCGGGTCACCATGACCTCTCAAATCTCTAAAACACCTCCGGGAATAATTTGAAGAATTTCAAAGGGGCCGGACCAACGCTGCGTCCTCAACTTCCTAGGAAACAGATGTAACTGGAATTATAAAGTAAGACTTGCTCCCCAACTTGAAATTCTCGCTTCTTGATTTTAGCATCATGAAGGAGTTTCATTCTGTCCTTGCTAATCCTGGCACTCTCGTGGGCCTGGAGTCTAAACTCATCCAATTCATGCAACTGCATCAGTCGATGTTCACCACATGATCGGGCATCAAAGTTCAAGAACTTAATGGCCCAATACGCTTTATGCTCTAATTCGACCGCAAGTGGCACGGTTTTCCATACACCATCCGATAGGAGATGTACCCATGGGGGTTTTATAGGCAGTACGGTATGCCCATAGTACATCATCCAGTTTGAGACTCCAGTCCTTTCTATGACTGTCACAACTTTTTCCAGGATCTTCTTCAAACTTTGATTACTTCTCTCAACCTGGCCACTAGTCATAGGATGATATGGTGTGCCAATTTTGTGCCGGACACCATATTTCTCAAGGACTTTTTCTAATGGCCGGTTGCAGAAGTGCGTTCCCTCATCACTGATTAAGGCGCGGGGACATCCAAATCTCACGAAAATATTTTTCTTCAGAAAGCTCATGACCGTTTTGTGGTCATTGCGAGAAGTGGCTTGAGCCTCCACCCATTTTGATACATAGTCAACGCAGACTAGGATGTATTTGTTTCCACAGGAAGATGGAAACGGGCCCATAAAATCAATACCCCATACATCAAAGACTTCACATTCTAAAATGGGCTTCAATGGCATGTCGAAACGCCTAGTTAAAGCTCCGGTTCGTTGGCACCTATCACAAGCCTTGCAGAAAGCTTCTGAATCCTTGAAGATCGTGGGCCAATAGAAACCGGACTAAAAGATTTTAGCAACGGTTTTCCAGGGACCAAAGTGGCCACCAGTAGGCCCACCGTGGCACTGTTCAATGATATCTCGTTGCTCTGATTCGGGAACACACCTTCTCAACAATCCATCTTTACAGATTTTAAAGAGGTAAGGTTCATCCCACACAAAGGTTTTCAAATGAGAGAAAAATTTATTCTTCTCCTGATAAGAAAATTCTGGATTTAGGTACTGGGAATGCAGGTAGTTGACGATAGAAGAGTACCACGGAACATCTGGAGTGCACTCGTCTATATGCATAACATTTTCGAGAGAAAAGTAAAGGTCTATATCGTCAGGTTCTTTCTCTTCCTCATTCAGCATCCTCGAAACATGATCAGCTACTACGTTTTCACTGCCCTTTTTGTCTTTAATCTGAACATCAAACTCTTGCAGGATCAGTATCCAACGTAGTAAGCACGGTTTAGCATCTTTCTTTGTCATGAGATAGCGCAAAGCATCGTGATCAGTCCACACAGTGACTGCAGCACCCAACAAGTGACTATGAAATTTGTCCATAGCGAAAACTACGGCCAATAATTCCTTTTCAGTTGTGGTGTAGTTTACTTGAGTAGGGTTTAGTGTGTGACTGGCGTAGGATATGGGTTGGAATTTTCCCTTAATTCGTTGTCTTAAGACTGCACCAACAGCGTAGTTGGATGCATCACACATAAGTTCGAAGGGTAGATTCCAGTCAGGAGAGATAAGAATCGAGGCAGAGATCAATTGACTTTTAAGCTCCTCAAACGCTTGCTTGCAACTATCATCAAAATTAAAAACGACATCTTCTCTCAGTAAAGTAGAAAAGGGCTTGGCTATCTTGGAAAAGTCCTTAATGAATCTCCTATAAAAACCGACATGTCCAAGAAAACGTCTAACTTAGCGCACATTTCTAGGAAAATTCATCTTCTCTATAGCTTCCACTTTTGCCCTATCTACTTCCATTCCTTTGGATGAGATCTTGTGGCCAAGAACTATTCCTTCGTCTACCATAAAATGGCATTTTTCCTAGTTTAGGACTAAGTTCTTTTCCACACAGCGGGATAATACTTGATCAAGATTATCAAGACAGTGATCAAAGGATTGACCAAAGACTGAGAAATCGTCCATGAATATCTCCATACACTTTTCAAAAAGCCCATCAAAGATAGCCATCATACATCTTTGGAATGTAGCTTTGGGGCATTGCAGAGATCCGAATGGCATTCGCTGTAGCGAATGTACCATAAGTGGGTAAAAGTTGTCTTTTCTTGGTCGACTGGTCTATGGGAATCGGAAATATCCGAATAACCATCAAGAAAACAATGAATGCATGTCCCGCCAGACGCTCAAGCATCTGGTCAATGAAAGGAAGGGAAATGATCCTTTTCGTGACTTCATTGAGTTTTCTGTAGTCAATACAGACTCTATAACCCGTCACTAGCCTCAATGCTATTTCTTCACCCTTTTCATTCTTCTCGATAGTAATTCCTCCTTTCTTAGGAACTACTTGAGTAGGGGACACCCATTCACTGTCAGCAATCGCAAAAATAATACCCATGTCCAAAAGCTTGATAATCTCTTTCTTAACTACTTCTTGCATGTGAGGGTTGAGCCTCCTCTGGGGCTGTCTAACACACTTAGCACCCTCTTCAGTCTTTATCTTGTGCATGCATATGTCAGGAGATATCCTTCTGATGTCTCCCACTTTCCATCCAAAGGCTTTCTCATTCTTTCTTAACACATTCAACAACTTCATCTCTTCTAACCGGGATAACTTGGCAGAGATAATTAATGGAAGCTTGTCACCTTCTCTCAAGAACACGTATTTCAGATGCTTAGGCAATGGCTTCAGTACCAAATCTGCAGGTGGTTCTTCTAAACTAGATTTAAGCTCCCACTTTTCAACTCAACATCACCGAGTTTACTCAATGGTCCCACTCGCCAAAGCTTCTCCTTTCAAATGAACCTTCATCAAATTCAGCTCCTAGTTGTTCTAGACTCACCCAACCATGATTATTCAGATTCTCTACTAATCGCTCATATTCAGTCTCAACAGCCATGACTTGCTTTTCTATGTAGTCGTTAAAGTCATCTGACATGTCTTCAATGGAGAAGCCGGTTGGATAATCAGAGGGTCTCTGAATAGCTTTAGAGACATTGTAGCTCACCTCCTGATCGCCAACTCTATAGTCACTTTGCCACCATCACAATCAATGAGGGCTCGGGCTGTAGAAAGAAAAGGTCTGCCGAGTATTAAAGGGGACGTTCTCATCCTTCCCAATGTCCAGACATACCAGTCAAGCTGGAAAGTGAATCTATCAATTTGAACTAAAACATCCTTTAATATCCCAAACTTTCTTGGAAGATCTATCAATGAATTGAAGATTCATGGTTGTGGGTTCTAAAAGACCATCTAGTCCAAGCTGTTTACAAATAGACAATGGCATTAGACTAATGGACGCACTTAGGTCACATAAAGAATTTGGAAAGACTAAGCCTCCCATCAACAATGTGAGCACAAATTTCCCAGGGTCACCCCCTCTTGATTGGCAACTCATCATAACTAATCATAGAGCAGTTCTCACCAATCAAATGATCCATGTCTTCGAGCTTCTTTTTGGAGGAAACAACATCCTTGATGAACTTTGTATACTTAGGCATCTCAACCAAAACATCAGATAATGAAAGATTAACCTGAGTATTTTTCAGAAGATTAAGCACTTTTTCATATTTCTTGTCCTCATGCAAGGAGATGCTGCTTTTTCTAGGTGGAAATGGAAGTTTCTTTAAATCACTCTCAGAAAAAACTTTCTTCGAGGATGAACTAACAGCTTTATCTTCCAAATCTTTCCACCTCACCACTTTCTCACTTTTTTTACTAGTCAAGGGATCAGCCACCTGACTCCCACTAGATTCTTCATTTCTTAGGGGATTAGCCACCTGAGGTCTTTCAAACTCTTTATTTCTCGGGATCACCACCGAGTACTCTCTTCCGAGCAGAGAATATGGGCGCTGACTTCCCTCCCGCCGCATCATTGGCGGGAGGGGTTAGTGGTTTCCGGTTCGGGGGACCACTAAGTCGAGTGCCGGATCTCAAATTCATAAACTTGGCCTCTTCTCTATAAGGAACTGTGGGGAACTAGATCGGTGCATTGGCTTTGATTTACCTAGGTCTCGAGCCACTTGACCACCCTTGGGGTTCTTCTCGAAGAAAGCTAGGTAATCGCCCCGAGGTCTGAAGCTTTTGGTCGCCTACTTGCCCGAGCCGCCTCTCAAGATTCTTAATTGTGCTAAGAAAGAATTGGAAATTATTATTCTGCTCCTTCTGGTAGGAGTCCAATTTGCTTTCAAGATCACTAGATTGAGAGGGGCCTTGCGAGTTCTGGAAGTTTTGTGGGAAAGATTGGCTGAACCGACTTTGAAACATCGGATTTGGATTGTTCGGCCGATTACGGTTCAACCTCGATTTTGATTGCAAAAATTCATATTATGGTTCGATTGAAATTCGGTTTTGATTGAAACCCTGATTTTGAGAATTGCTTTGGCCAGAGAACTGATTGTTGAATCTCTGATTTTGCTGGCCACTGAACGCATTGACTTCAGCGTTCTGTCCAATCATAGGACAGAAACGAGCAATGTGCCCCACATTATCACATGCCTGGCATGTGACTCGATTGTCTTGTCCCGATTCTCGACAAACATCGACTTGATAGGTTGAAGGGAAATAAATTGACACTGGCCAACCATATGGCCAGTTTGACAACAATTTTTCGCAAAAGCGTAACTTTAGAGTTCTGCGGGAATGATAGATTCTGATTCGTTGGATTTGGAGCAGCCACCTGCTGTTGCAGCATGGCAATCTGATTTTGCATATTTACCTCCTTGATCCTAGGAGGAGGAGGAGGAGGTGCCTGGATAGCATGAGACGAGGGGGCATAGTTGTATTTGGCAATATCCTCAAATAATGCCGACCCTCTGCATGTGTTTTCCTCAAGAATGCCCCTCCAGAAGAACTATTGACCATACCCTTAGTGAGTTCGGTCAATCCACTGAAAAACGTGTTGACTTGCCTCTGCAAGTCCAAACCATGATGGGGGCATCTTCGAAGGAGAGCTTTGAACCTCTTCCAACAGTCGAAGAAACACTCATTTTCCTTTTGATAGAAAGTGAAGATTTCACTTAGGCACTGGGCTGTTTTGGATGGTGGGAAATATTGACTCAGGAACTCTTTCTCGAGTTCGGCCCAGGTGGTAATTGACTCGGCAGGCAGAGAGTTGTACCACTCTTTCGCCTCCCGTTTCAAGGAAAACGGAAATAGCTTCAATTTTATTGCATCCTCATTTACCCCTTGTATGCGAGTTGTACCACATATTCCAAAAATGTGTGTACATGAGTGTGAGGATTCTCAGATTGGAAACCATGAAAGATTGATGCGTGTTGCATCATTTGGATAAGACCGGGTTTGAGTTCAAAATTTGGTGCATTAATGGCGGGTAAAACAATTGCCGGGTTGACCTTGACTTCACCAGGCATGGCGTAGTCAGCCAACATACATCTCTCGTCTGCAGCCATAATGACGATTTCTTCGATTTCTATTGCTAGATTTCGTTCGAGATCTTGATCGGCCGTACTCCCTTCGTCAGGAAGAACCGCATGACGGACTCTTCGCCTGATTGGTCTGACTATGGTTCGCTCGAGGTCAGGGGTGTACAGCAGTGGACCTTTCTGACTCCGAGTTTGCATAAACCAAAACCAAAATCAAGTTGTCCGCACGAATTGCTACAAGTTTATTTTTTTGTTTTTTTTTAATAAGATAAAGAAACAGAAAAAAGATACGGAAAACTTAAACAGAAACCTACCTACGAAAAATTTAAAACAGAAAAACAGAAAACAATAAAAGGGATAAAAACGTGTTGAAATCTTCTGAGCCCAAAATGGAAGGGAAAACAGCAGATTTTGACCTCGAAAACGGTGTCGAATGGCCTCCAGCAGTTCACCATGTCGTCGGCGTCGGAACGAGCTTTCCGAATTGGTGTCCTGCGTGCCAAACGGACACTCGAGCTGAAAGTTACGGACAAAATACTACCATGTGCCCTAACGATCCCTTTTATCCCAACTTATAACAGAAAATCAGAAAAATTAATAAACTAGACAACCGTACCGATTCCCCGGCAACGGCGCCAAAAACTTGTCTCGGATTTTATCTAAGCAAAATAAACAAGTAATAAAATAAATCCGGTTTACCCCAAGTGCAGGGATCGTAGTATAGAGGTTAATACCAGAGTCGAATCACAGGGAATCGAGATTGGTCTAGTTCTAAATTTTTCTAAAGGTTGTCACGAAAAATAACTAAAAACGAAAACGAAGAAACAATAAACTGGACAGAGGGTTGTCAATCCAAAGCCAGGAAAGATAATTGCGAACAAAAAGTAACTCTATTCTATCTATAACCTAAAAAGAAAAATAAAATCCTAAGATAGCAACGAAGAACAAGGCACAAAGATAATCTCAATTAGTGTAACAACGAACAAGCAATGATCCACCTATCTCGCAACCTTCAATTTCTTCTCTAGATTGTTTAGTGATGATTTAATAAAAATTGTGATTCACCTATCGAAGGTATGAATTTCTAATATCTTAGAAAAATTCACCTATCAATCTTTTCATCTCTCGATCCTAAAAGATTAACTCGTTTAACTAATCAAGGTGTGAAATTTATCAATCTCATAACCTAGATATTCAACCTAACAACTATCGTTAATTAGATTAAAAATCCAATCTTTACTATGGTGACCTAAATTTAACAACGATTCTCATCACATATCAAACATCACACAGCAATACATTCATCAATGAAATTGCATGACATCAATAAAAACATAATAAAGATACAATCTTTAATTAAACTCACAAACAATCCAAGAGTTGAAATCAAAACGCTGCTGAGACGGCTTCACAAAGCTTGTTCCATTCGGACTCAGCCTCTACTCATCCTCAGACCGAACGAAAAAAGAAAAAAATTAAATTTAATGGCTCGGTCGACCGAAGGTGTTCACTCGGTCGACCGAGTGAGTTCTTTTTTTTTTTTTTTTGATTTTTGGGTTCTGCCTCCGTTCCAGATGAAATTTCGTGTTCTGTGCTGCTGCTGAATGCCGTCCTTTTATAACCTTCTTCGAGCTAGAGTAACAATTATCCCTTTTTTTTCTTTTCTTAAAATAATAAAACCCTAATAAAAATATGATAATTCCAATTTTGCCCTTCTAGATAAGTCTTCAATTAAAATGCAGCCTTCAATTAAAATGCAGCTTGAAACCCTTCAGCTCGTTGACTCGGTCCACGATACATTCGCGTACCTACATTAATAAAAACGTGCAAAGTGTAACATCACATATATAAATAGATATTTACCAATAAAATCACGTAAATAACCCGACTTCGCACTCTAATACTTTCCAACTTCATACTTTCAATAAATCCATTAAACACTTAATTTTCTATAAAAATTAATAAAATACCAAGGATATTGTTACGAAATATTGTAATATAAATCGTAAAAATCACCGTAAACACCCCACTTAGACAACCAATGTCGACGGTCCGGATAAGACGGTCACACCATAAAGTGTTCTGGGCGCATTAATTGTGGTTTAATGAATAGACCCCATACTTTGATTAAGTTCACCACGGACTAATAGTTCAAGTGTATCACCATAAACTTAATCCTCATGTATGACACACACTAAGTTATATGGCTACATATGATACGACTTGGGGTTTTCAGTAGTGTATTACTTACAAGCACAAAGCAAGTAATAAGATGAGAATAAATTTGTCATTTATTAATTCTAAAAACAATTACATAAATTGTCTTTCGGGCGCTACTTCCAACAGTGTGGCCCTGGTATCAATAATCCAGGCATACTTACTAGTCAATCGATCTTGCGTTTTCGGAATATTCAAAAATTCGAGAATTAATTTCCATTGGGCCGGAGTTACGTTCGCGAGCCTGGATTGATCCAAACTCAAATTCTGAATCATGGGAGTGGGCCGAGCCGAACCCACTCTTGTTGTTGTATTCACCTTCATTGAGGGAGCAGGACTGCCTTGTCCGCTACATCCATCTCTAGCCCATCTGTTGCCGTGATTTTTGCTTCATTACCACGCCCTCCACGTGGACGATCAACCCACCGATCGGGGTATCCATGAAGTTGAAACCAATTGTCTTCATCATGCCAATCACATCTGCATTGTGAGCAGTACTTGGTTAAAATTTCCATCGACTTTTCCCTCCATCACCTATTCTTCATCACGCCGTTGCAGCCCACCGAATCCACCCCTTAGTAGGTCTTGGTTGTCGGTAGTGCTAAGAACAGAAGCATGGAGCTTTTTTTCAGGCCCAAAGGCTGCCATTGTTGTCTTCCTCAATGAATAGCTCTAGCAAACCTAAACCTGTTTTTTTTTCTTATTTCTTAAAACTCGATCACACTGTCTCTGATACCATGGTAAAATATTCACGTAAATCTTGTCGTTTAATTCATTACAATTCAAATACTTATAATGTTACATCATTTTCCCTAGGCATTAACAATTTCCTATCCCTATTACAACTTGTTCCCCAAAATGTACAACTTGGTCCCCAAGTATTATCCCCAAGATATACAACTTGGTCCCCAAGTATTATTATTTATTTCCGTAACAATAACCAAGAACATCAAGAGATTGCGCAACACCGATCCACAACAAAACTAATAAAACAAATCGATCATAAAAATAATAATATATGAGTATATCTAAATGCAAAATCATCAATTATTGTATCATGTTTAGTATTGTCAAACATATCATTCATTTCATCCGTCATGAGCAGTCATCTAGGGCAGACTTTTCATTATTGTCATTATTTTAAAAGGGTTTAAAGGTAAATTCATATTTCTTTACAATAAATATATAAAAGCAAAATATGTGAATATCAAGAATCGAACTAGTATCAATAGGAGTACATAACTACTGTTTATCTACTAGATTAGCTTACACCATTGTTAAAAATGTATTTTTTTCCCTTATAAAATGGGCCCTGGGCGGTTGCCTATCTCGCCTGCCCCAGGACCGGCCCTGTATATATAGTGCGTTCATGCGTTGTGAAATGGACCTCTATTTTTTACATTAACCCATTATTTGTTTTCCATTTATTAACCCGATTTTTATGAAATTTGACATATTTCCGTACCCTAACCCTAAATTATTGTAGCACGCCGCGCACCGCTCCTATATATAAAGTTTATACATTTACCCAAATTTCCCTATCCCTAGATTCTTGCGGCCGCGCTCCTATATATATATACGTAAAGTGTACAATTACCCAAATTCTCAAGATTTCTAACAGCCGTCTATTGTTGAAAAGGTTTTGCAAAAAAATGAAAACAACGCCTTTTAATTTGAAGATTCTGGTCGAAGAGTCATCGTTAAGAAATTATGTATCACTGGGATCGTTGATCATGACATATCATAGGTACGCTGCAAGATTGTTCTTTTTCAATTTCATTTTGGTATAATAACAGTTTTAGGACCTCATGTTTAACGTTTTTGGCAAAATTGACCCTTATCTTTTGAAATAACAATTTTAGGACCTTATGTTTGTGTTTTTATTCAGTTTTAGGACAAATTCAAAGATAAGGTCCTAAAAATGTTGAAGAAAAACACAAACATAAGGTCCTAAAATTTTTGCATTTGTCCTAAAATCAAAAAAACACAAACATAAGGTCCTAAAATTGTTATTTCAAAAGATAAGGGTCAATTTTGCCAAAACGTTAAACATGAGGTCCTAAAACTGTTATTATCCCTTTCATTTTTGTGTAATGTATTAGTTGCTGCCCTTTTAGAACAAACAATACATTCAGTTATCTAATTTATTAAAAAGATTGTTCATAGTAGTCATTGAATGTTTACTATCTACATGTCTAATTTTTCCAGCGGACCTCCAAATGTACTAATTGAGTGATTTCACATCACCGGCATTAGCCATTTTTTTTCCAGGTATATCCAGCCATCAGCCAATGCTCCCGAAAAAAATTAGGATTTGTGACATAATGGGGTCTTTATCAACGCTGTTAATCCATAATGTGTTGCTCTTTTGGGGCAGCAGGACGAATAAGATATTTCAATAAATCTTGCTAAATTGGGAAATCAAGAACATGTATTATATTAAGGTATAATTGAGGTAAATTAGTGTTAAAAATTGAAACGTAAATGCATTTATTTTCGATTTATTGCTAAGAAGTTGTTTTCTTTTGTTTTGCTAAGAAGTTGTTTTCTTTTGTTTTCTCGGACAAACAAGAAAAACTTCTGGAAAGAAATCGATCAATCGTCTAAAATTCAATATGCTTTCATTTGCAGGGGAAGATTGATTGGTGCAAAAATAAATGGAAAAAATGCCTAGTGAAATCGATCTCACCTTAAGACTGGGAACAGCAAACAATCCTGATGGTAATCAGGTGATTGCATACACCTTTATTTTT
The DNA here is from genome assembly GCA_026214975.1 of Gentiana macrophylla. NCBI lineage: Eukaryota > Viridiplantae > Streptophyta > Magnoliopsida > Gentianales > Gentianaceae > Gentiana > Gentiana macrophylla. Next base: position 59,376,779 of record CM047806.1, on the reverse strand, counting down.
TTTTTAATATAATTTTTTTTTTTGTGTGTGTGTGTGTGTTTTTTTTTTTTTTCTTTTTCTTTTCTTTCTATTAATTAAGAAAATTAAGTTTGAATACATGTAAGCTGGCACATACTATTTAGGTAATTTAATATTTTATGTGATAGCTATATTTGATTGTTCTACATAGATAAAATGTTTCATGCTTTTTCGCTTGATCACTTTTTTAACCGCTATTATCATATTACGATATTATGATGTATATTATGATGTATTTTTGTATTTATCTTATAAGGGTAGTTTGGTAATTATTGATAGAGAGGAAGTCTTGGATTGTACTAAATATATTGTACCTGTGAGATTGATCAATGACAAAAAAATCTTTTCCGTAATTCTTAACATGATATCATGTTAGACTACTATATCTCCCAAAAGCATAAGTTGATGGGGAGTTTGATAATTAACATCTTATACAATCTGAAGTGTGACAATCTCTCCAAACATTTATACAATCTTCAACATTCCCCCTCAAGTGTGGCTATCTCTTCCAACACTTGCGTAATATAAATGGGAAAAATAATGTTCACACCAGGGTGTGATTTCATGAAATTTGGCTCTGATATCATATTAAGAATTATGGAAAAGATTTCCTTCTCATTGATCAATCTCACAGATACAATTATAATACAATCATGGGCTTCCCCTCTATCAATAATTACTACTCTTATAAGATAAATACAAAAATACATCATAATATCGTAATATCGAAACAACCGCTAAAACAAAATTACTTCAATTTTCATTTCATCTCCGAAAAAAATTGATCCAACCAAGTTTCGATTTTCGAATGATAAATAGTACTATAAAAAAATGAGCAACACATAATATGGTCTTTATGAATAGTGTTAATGGATGATGCATGTCTTGATCATTTGTGGCAGATGGCATCAAATCGGATTCAAATCGAGTTTTATGTGTGCGTACAAAGTGAAGCTAAGACTGGATTTCGGCAGGCAATTGAAATTGAAGGGTCCTTACCATCATACTGCATTTGGGACACAAAGAGCAGATGGCATCATATGGATTTTGCTGTCCAAATGTTTCTCAAAACGGCTATGGTTGCCACCTCTGCAGGCAAGGAAATGGATTTAAATGAGATACCGAAAATCCTATCAAGCATGGTGAATCTGTAAATGGGGAAAAACATCAAGTTCTAAATTCGGGCAGAGGTAGAGATTTCCGAAGGTTTGGCCACACGAAATTCATTTGAGTTGATGTCGATCTATTCAAGCCGAGCTTCAACATTAATTTGAATTTGGATTGCTCCAATGCTTGGTCGATTAGCTATATTACTGATAAAGATACCTAAGCGAAATTGACTCGATCCCTTTCTTAAGATAGCTAGAACTCGAAGGAAAAAAATAAAGTTTTTGATCTTTAGTTTTTTTATTTTTATTTTTTACCTACGGTTAGAAACTCGGCTTTGTGAGTTTCACCATTGTTTTCTCGGGAATTAATGAATAAGTTATTACAAAAAAATACAACATTTTATCGCATTCCAATTTAATTTGCTTCTTGTAAATCGTTATATGCTCAACTACATTCTCTCATTAGCTTCATTCTCTCATTGATTACTTCTTCATTTAATCCTCCCGGTAGAACTCCATTCATCTCTCCTATTCTGCAATTTTAAAGCTCTAACTGAAAGTGGTGGACGCCACTAGCAGTTGGCGGACGCCTACAGCTTTGAATTGTAATTTCCCGCTCTTTTGCAAATCAAATCGCATCGTGATCGAATCCACTTCTTGGAACTTCCTTGAACAAGACTTCCGAGCCCGATAATCTGTGCTACAAAACAAAAACAAAAGACTATCACGCATAAATCCGAAAACTAAATTTGCCATTAGGGCCTAGATAATTGTTAGGAAAAACAAACCGAGTGATAGCCATTAACGACAATAACACAAAAATAAATAATGGAAAGAAAAAGAACCAAATTTACATGGATTCCGGCAATATGCCGATTAGTCCACGGGCGAAGGAGAAATATTCCTATAGTGGAGAAATACAAAAGATACAACTCTCCTGAAGCCTAAAACAGTAGCCAAAATAGCTAAGTCAATTGAGAGTTTATCTTGATTGGTACACCTTAATAAACACCCAAAGCTGATTTATATACTATGCTAATTCGGCTAAACTTCCTGTTGTTGCCGATGTGGGAAGTTTAGTCAATTTAATAATTACTAGCAACAAGGACCAACAATTGGCCCATTACACATTAACAACAAACCTCCACCTTGAGACAATTGTCCACATCTAGAAATAGTAATACTACTCTTTATCCACAAGCTCCCATGTCATCATACCACGCCAATCAAGTCCAAGCACTGCTTGAACTTTGCGACTGGAAGAGACTTCGTAAACATATCTGTAGGATTGTCTCTGGTATTGATTTTCAATAGAGACCTTCTTCTCGGCAATCGTTTCTCGAATGAAGTGATATCTCACATCTATATGCTTCGTCCTCTCATGATACATTTGGTCATGTGACAAGTCTATTGCACTCTGACTATCACAATGGATGGTAATATCATCTCGATGTGAGCTAAACTCACTATACAAATTCTTCAACCACAAAGCTTCTTTGACTGTCTCGGTCATTGCCATATATTCTGCTTCACTGGTAGATAAAGCAACAACATATTGTAATGTAGCTTTCCAACTAACAGAAAAACCACCAATATAGAATACATAGCCAGTGATGGATCTTGTTTTGTCAATATCAGCACAGTAGTCAGAATCCACAAAACCAACCAAAGTGTCTGAACTTCTACCAAACTCCAAACATGTGTCTGAAGTACCATGTAAGTATCTGAGCATCCATTTCACTGCCTGCCAATGTGTTTTGCCTGGACAAGACATAAATATACTAACCACACTAACTGCATGTGAAATGTCTGGACGTGTGCACACCATAGTATACATAAGACTGCCGACTACACATGAATATAGAACATTCTTCATAAACCTCTTCTCTTCATCTGATTTTGGCGACTATGTAACTGATAATTTAAAATGACTAGCAACGGGAGTACTGACAGGTTTGGCATTTTTCGTGCCAAATCTCTCTAAAGACTTTCTCAACATAACTCTTCTAACTGAGGTATAACAAGCCATCTTCACGATTCCTTCTGATCTCCATTCCAAGAATTTTCTTAGCTGCTCCAAGATCTTTAATCTCGAATTCACTACTCAACAAAGCTTTCCAAGAGTGAATGTGTAACTGATTCTTGGCAGCAATGAGCATGTCATCAGCATAAAGCAACATATAAATAAACGATGCATCGTCTAACTTCTAAAAATAGACACAACTGTCATACATGCTCCTTGAGTACCCATGACTCAACATAAAGGAATCAAATCTCTTATACCACTGTCTCGGAGATTGATTTAGTCCATACAAGGATTTATTCAATAAACAAATATGGTCTACTTTACCTTCAACTTCAAAACCTCTGCGGTCAATTTCATAAACATTGTTTCATCAAGTTCACCATGTAAGAAAACTGTCTTAACATCAAGTTGCCCTAACTCCAAATCATACATGGCCATCATAGCAAGCAAAACACGAATCGAACTATGTTTAACAACAGGAGAAAATATTTCATTATAATCAACACCTTGTACCTGACTGAAGCCTCTAGAAACTAATCGTGCCTTGTATCTTGCATCTTCAACCCCTAGTATGCTTTCTTTCTTCTTGATGACCCATTTACAATCATCGATTTTCTTTCCCATGGGCGGTTTCAATAGAACCCAAGTCTTATTTTTCTAGAGAGATTCAATTTCTTCATTCATCGCAACCAACCACCTAGATGAATCAACACCTGAAACTGCCTCTGATTATGCAAAAGTCTCTCCACCTTCATTGGTTTCCTATGCAATAGAAGGAGCATAAGCAACAAAATCATTATACTTCTATGGCAGTCGAATCTCTCTCCTGGGCCTGTCAAAGGCTATTGAACGATCTTCCTCTTGATCTGAAATGCCTGATGAATCTGAATGATTACTAGAACTGGGTTGTGGGGCACAATGATTAACTTCAAACTCCACATGCTTTGACATACCATCACCTCTACTTGCATCGGAAACACCAGAAGACACTCTTTTCAGATTTAACATAAAAGACTCATCAAATGTAACATCTCTGTTGTTCACAAACTTGGCTAAATCAAAACACCATAAGCGATATCCTTTTACTCCAGATGCATGCCTGAGAAAGATGCATCTCTTAGCCCGGGGTTCTAGTTCTCCTTCACTGACATGCATATATGCGGGACATCCAAATATCTTTAAATCAAAGTAATCAGTAGGGGTACCTGACCAGAGTTCCTGAGAAGTCTTGAACTAAATAGCTGCTGAAGATGACCGATTAATAATATAACAAGCTGCAGAAACAGCCTCTGCCCAGAAATCATTTGACACACCAGCATTAGAGATCATACATCGAGCTCTCTCTAATATTTTTCTATTCATGTGTTCTACAATGCCATTTTCCTAAGGAGTCTTTCTAACCGTGCGATGGCGAACAATGCCTTCATTTACACAAAACTGATTGCCTTCACAAAATTCCAAGCCTTTATATGTTCAAAGCCGCTTAATCTGTTTCCCTGTCTGCTTCTCAATCAATGTTTTACAGTTCTTGAAGGTTTGGAAAACATCGTTCTTCGGCTTCAGAAAAAAACCCAGACTTTCCTTGAATAATCATCAATAAAAGTCAACATATACCTGGCACCTTCTTTTGATACAACACGAGATGGCCCCAAAAGATCTGAATGTATATAATCCAAAGTGCCTTTTGTTCAGTGAACTACTGGAGACATAAAACTGACACGCTTTTGCTTTCCAAAGATGCAATGCTCACATAATTCCAACTTCCCAGTAAGTTGTCCACACAAAAGGCCCCATTTGCTTCAGATAGATAGACCTTTCTCGCCCATATGCCCAAGACGCATATGCCTAGCTTCATTTTATCCACCTCAAAAGATGAAGTAGAGACTACATAAATCCCTGTAACTGTAGATCCCTGTAAAGTATACAAACTGCCAGACCTGCTAGCTTTCATCACAACATGAGCGCCTTTAAGAACTTTTAAAACTCCACCTTCAGCGGTGTATCTGTAACCAAGAGCCTCAAGTGTACCCAAAGAGATGAGATTTTTCTCCAAATCTGGAACATGTCTAACTTTCACAAGTGTTCTGACAACACCATCATGAGTCTTGACTCTAACCATACCAATACTAGCAACCTTGCACACCGCGTCGTAGCCCATCAGAACAACTCCACCTTGAACTGAATCATAGGTGGAAAACCAGTCCTTATTAGGACACATATGATACATACAACCAGAATCCAAGATCCATTCATCATCAGACCTTGGTTTATCATTAGCAAAGAAAATAACCCTATCACTATCCTCTTCAACAACAATAGTGATGTGATTCCGGTTGGAATCAGATCCGATGTTTTGCCCAGGAAGTAACTAAGGGGAACAATGACGAGCTAATGATCCTAGACCTAGTAATCCAACTAAATCGTAGGTAGAGAATGCCCAACAATCGCTCACAATGCTTTGGTAAATCCTCAAAGGGTTGAACTTTCTATGACGAAGAAAATTCTCACTCATAGTGATATTCAAGCCTTATGACTTGGTTGAGTAAAACTCAATAACTTGGTTTTTCATATAATAATTCTCTTAAATGAAAAGCTAGTGTTTGCCTTATATAGGCTTACAACCAAAAGAACTAGAAAGACAAAACCAATGTGGGAGAAAATCCCACTAGAAAATGCGCTTACCTCCTATTGGCCAGAAACAAAATGTTCCTATTGGCTAATAAAAGAACAAATAAATAAAGTGCTGAAAATCCAATATAAAATAAAACCAACTCCAAATTAATTAAATTATATTCATAAATAGCACGAATGATGGTATCCTCCGAGCATGATCCGGATCACATCATTCCCTCCCGGTTCGAAAGGATTCGTCCTTGAATCCACCTGGATCAAATAGTAAGCGTGGCCGAACATATGTGAGTAGGCCCTCATAGTGAAGTACATCCAGGAAAAGTAAAGAGATGAACACTTTAGTAAACAGCTTTTTGTACAAACGAACGGGGCCAACATAATAATTAGCAACCACAAAATCGAAAGGACGACAATGCACCAAAAATGGATCATGATAAAGATGTGCTTCTTGTATATCTTTTAAATGCATAAAGTGACCCGGCCGACTTGGCAACATTGTCAACGCCTCCAAGAAAAGGAGCATGTACCTGCAAAGAAAATGCTGGGGCAATACAATTTAAAAGTGGCTCAATGGTGAGCATGGTTGCCTCCTCATTCTCAACTGTGATCTCAACCTCTGTACCATTAGGAACAGCATTTACAACCTCAGAAGTGACAACACACTCACTATGCTCATCAGGAACATCAACCAACACATCTACCTATGTAATTACCTCACCACCTCATGGGGAAGGCAACTCCATGAAACTAATGTGCTCATGCGTAATAACGGCACAAGGTTCCACACTGAGTGTGTCCTCAATCGTGGGCAAGTCCGTTGCTTTTCTGCGAGGCGACCCTTTTGTTTCCATTCCGCCGTAAGCATGTCTAATTGTTTCTGCAAGTTCACTTTGGATTCCTGCCACCTCCGCACATCTTCCTCCTTTCTTGCTCTACCTCCTTTATCACCTCTACCGCCTCTACCTCCTCCGTCATCACCTCGGTTTGCAGCAGCCAATAAAGTAGCAAGTGCCTCACGAATCTCATGTATATCCTCACGTAAAGGTGTCATTACCGCATGCAATGCAACACCTAATCCACGTCCACCCATGTTACCTCACTATCTCTCGTGTTTACACTCCCCTCTTTCTAAGTCGTATAATGCACCCTTGTCAAACGAACCAGAAAAGCAAGTAAAATTAAACAGCAATCAAAACCGACTCTCTAGAAAGGACACTAGGTTTTCAGACCGAGAATAAGTTGAAAGGTATGTGAGTGAGTGGGGTAATGTGTGAAAAGTTACTAAATGCGATTATTAAAGACAAGAAAGGAAAGGACTCAAGAGTCGGAATGAATTCGGATGACTGCAAAATTTCACGGGTTGGAAAATTCTCGTAATTATGCAAGCCACTTTTTTTTTTTTATTTTGTTGAAAATCAGTAAGTGTCACACCGGAGGTGTGACAGAGGCTGTTTTTTTGGTCGACTTTTTTTTTTATTTTTTTTATTTTTAATTAGCCGAAACTTTCTGAATAAAAATTAAAAAAAAGGAATAGGTCATATCGTTATTTTTCGTTTGGTGCTCACAGCCGTAATGAATAAACAAACTAAGCTAGATTGGGTCAACTCAATTTTCTTTGTATATAGTCTTAGAAAGCTAGGCAGGAATATGAACAGAAAAGCTAAGTATGGATTTTTTTTTTTTTTTTTTTTGTATATAGGCAGAATTCGCAGGAAGCAAGAAACAAAATAAAGGCTGAATCTTTTTTGTTTTTTGACTATGATGGACTATTAAGAAGACAAACAAGATCAGGTCGAGATTTATTTATTTATTTATTTTTATTTTATAATGATTATGATCGAACTATGAAGAACAAAGAAGAACAAAAAAACGTTTTTTTTTTTGTTTTGTTTTGTTTTTTGGATCAGATCGGGTAAACAAGAACAATTAAGAACAGAAAAAAAAATCTGGGATCTATATTTTTACTTTTTTTTATTTTTTTTATTTTTTTGGAATCAATATGATGACCGATCACAAGAACAAAATAACGGCTAAGAAGGAAATAAGAACGCAGGTTTTTTTTTTTTTCTTGTTGGAATTATACGGAATAAAGGAAAACTAAAAAATAAAAGGGATATTTGCTCCCCGAAGTTGCTGAGCTCTGCTACCAACTGATGTGATTCCGGTTGGAATCAGATCCGATGTTTTGCCCAGAAAGTAACTAAGGGGAACAATGACGAACTAATGATCCTCGACCTAGTAATCCAACTAAATCTTAGGCAGAGAACGCCCAACAATCGCTCACAATGCTGGTAAATCCTCAAAGGGTTGAACTTTCTACGACGAAGAAAATTCTCACTCGCAAGTGATATTCAAGCCTTATGACTTGGTTGAGTAAAACTCAATAACTTGGTTTTTCATATAATAATTGTCTTAAATGAAAAACTAGTGTTTGCCTTATATAGGCTTACAACCAAAAGAACTAGAAAGACAAAAGCAATGTGGGAGAAAATCCCACTAGAAAATGCGCCTACCTCCTATTGGTCAGAAACGAAATGTTCCTATTGCCTAATAAAAGAACAAATAAATAATGTGCTGAAAATACAATATAAAATAAAACCAACTCCAAATTAATTAAATAATATTCATAAATAGCACGAATGATGGTATCCTCCGAGCATGAACCGGATCACATCAAATAGCTTGACCTGACTCCTTGTTACCGTGCTCTACGTTTTGTTTCTTTTCTTTGTTTTTTAAGCTTAAAGCATTCCGATTTGATGTGCTCTTTTTTTACAATAATTGCACACCAAATTCCTATGTCTCGACTTGGATCTAGGTTTGCATCTTTGACTATATGCATCCCTCTTATACGATCTGCCCCTAACCACAAAACCATATATATTTATCAATATGATCTTTTGATTTTAGAATCGGCTTGATTTCTTTGGAAGTAATAGTATCCTTACCATAAAGCATTGTTTCTCTGAAATGCTTAAACGATTGGGGAAGTGAACACAATAGCAACATAGCATGATCCTCATCATCAATTTTCACATCTATATTTCTCAAATCCATTCCATGGAATCAAATTTATATTTCTATATTTCTCAAATCCATAATCATGGAATCAAATATATCTAAATGAGATAATATAGGCGGCCCTTCAGGCACACGAAACATATACAAACTTTGCTTTAAATAATGCCTATTCTCCACAGCATCCTTCATATATAAAGACATTAATATGTCCTACAAATCTTTAGCAGTAACCTCAGTAGCTACCTCTCTTAATACTTTATCAGAAAGATTTAAGATGATACCTGACCGGCTTTCTTGTCGAGACCAGCAAAATCCTCATCTGACATCTTCTTGGGCTTTTTCTCCTTCCCAAGCAGTGCATTATCGAAGCCCTCCTGAATCAGCATGGCCTCCATCTTTAACTGCCACATCCTGAAGTTGACGTTTTGGTCGAATTTTTCAAAATAATACTTAGTTACCGTGATGATAGCTAATTTTTAACCCCAGAAAAACCTCGGCTCGAAAAAAACCACGGCTCGAAAAAAACACATCAAAAATATCCTCGGCTCCAAAGCACCTCGGCTCTGCTACCAGTTTGTTTTATTTCTAACAATAATTAATGAAACTATGATTTTTATAATATATACTATTTACTCGAAAGGGTCTGATTTGTCACTAGAATTACTCGAAATGATACAGTAATAACAATAAATGCATAATTAGCTTTCTATAAAATATAAGAACAACCAGCTGAGCATGAGGTCGCACATTGTCTCCATCAACGGCTAGGATCAAGTCTTTGACTCTTCTTCTAGTTTACCACTGCTTTAGACTATTCCTACTATTCATAGTTCTCAATCTAATTTTATCGTCCAAGTCTTATAATGTATCACTGAGTTGACTTACATAAGTTTGCAAGATGAGGAAATTCTTGTATGGACTCAAACAGGCTCTAAGACAATGGTATAAGAAGTTCTATAGTTATATGATCCAACTGGGTTATAACAAAGGTGCATATGATTTTTGTGTTTATCACAACAATCTGAAGGATGGTTATGTTATCTACCTGGTTATGTGTTGATGATATGTTGTAGCTACTATGAACAAGTCGATTTTAAGTGATCTCAAAATTTTGCTCAAGGTGGAATTTGTGATGAAGGATTTGGGTGCAACAAAGAAAATTCATGGGATGAAGATCTATCTGAGATAGGAAGTAGGAAAATTCTAGTAACTCACCCAGATTGTGTTTTCCTACATAACCTTTGATTTACTTTTCAGCGCAAAATTTGGTCAAAATCCACTCATTTGCTCTTGACTTTGAATTTAATTGTCTATATTTGGATTGTCATCAAGTCTCATGGGATACAACCTTGCCTCTCTTCACTATATCTTGTGATTAGCGAGTCCTCTTGCTAGTATCCATGACTTACATGCGATCAATTTTCATTTAATATCATTCATTATTTGGGTAAAGGAAATCATGGTATATTAAAGGGTCATAGCAAGCAAGATAAACTCTCTCTTTGTGGGCATGATAAATGTGTAATACCCAGAATAATCCGTCAATAATTTTACATAGGGCTTAACTATTATTTAACTAATCTCAGTTATTTCATTTATTCGTTGCACTTAATGGAACAAGACGGAGTTTCATTCGGGACCATTTTAACCTAGCTTATGGTTTGGATCATTGCAACTTTGTTTCCATTTTTACATTAAACAATGTCATATTATAAGGCACTCTAAGAAAAAAATGCAATATTGTCGAAATAATTTCGTGATTTCATTGATTGATTGAATGGTATAATACAAATATATATTGGGTCACATAATTTGGGGACCAAGTACATCAAGGAATACAATACAAATACAAATAAATATAAAATCATTTGGTGGTAATTAATTATAGTATCCTCAATACGCCCCCACAATCCCATGGGAAGAGGTTGGACGTGGAGATTGGCCTTCAACTATGAGAACCACGGATTGCCCAATGGTTTTGTGAGAGCATCAGCCAGTTGGCCTTTAGAAGAAATAAATGCAATCCGAAGGTGCTTGGAGGCCACGAGTTCACGTACATGATGAATCAATCTCGATATGATTGGTGCAACCATGAAATACTGGGTTTACGTGGCTCCAATATTATCACACCACAAGGTGGGAGGGTGGGGCTGGTCCACCCAAAGATCACAAAGTAGATGGATAATCCATTGAAGCTCAATAGCTGTGAGAGAAAGGGCCTTGTACTCGGCTTCCGTGCTTCTTTTGGAGACCGTTTGATGCTTCTTGAAACTCCAACTAATAAGATTTGAACCTAGAAAGACACAATAAGCCCCAAAAGAACGGCGGTCATCACAGTCAGCCGCTAATTGGCATCACAAAAGACCTGTAGAGAGCTTGAAGGGGTACAAGAAATAAGAAGACCCTCAGAGATAGTGTGCTTGAGGTATCGAAGAATGCGCTTGACTACCATCCAATGATCCTGTGTCGGGGAGAGAATGGATTTACTAAACTTACGAATAGCAAGCGCAAAGTGCAGGCGAGTAAAATGGAGAATTTAAAGGCCCCCAACAATGGTTCGATAAAGATCTGATTAGAAAATGGGGAGCCGATTACCTTTGAGAAAGCCGAGACTTAGCTTGCATAGTTTATCCAAGTTGGCCTTACAAGTAGCTTGCAAAATATATTTCCTTTGTGTAAGATACGGTGATAATGCCTAAATAGTACCATTAATTATACCTTTATCACCCTGAATTCTGCTCAAAGAGAGGATAAATAGGCTCGTTATTATATGGAATATGTGTTACATGCTATGTGTATGCTTCTAGGTTCGTAATTCTGCATCTGTGTTATTTTCACGAAGGTTTGGTACTGTTTTGCCTCGTTTTACGTGTTTTACAGGATGTACCAAATCTGGAGCATTGAAGAAAGGATATGGATTAAAGGAAGCATGTTGGGCCAAGTAAATAAAGTCCAAGAAGAGATTTACTGAAGAAAAAGAGAAAAAGTGAGCCCGGTTTACCGTGGGCTAGTTCCGGTAAACCAAGAGCCTTGTGGGACACAAAAATGAATCGGCCGCACCGACTAGGTCGGTTAGGGTTTCTATGAGTCATAAGTCGGCTATTGTATCTATATAAAGCCGCATTAGCTGATTATTGTAGAAGCACTAAAATATATTCTATCTTTTACTATATAAATTATACAATTTGATGAAATAATGTTATTCCAAGCTTTTGAGGAGTTATGTTGCGGTTTTCTCCCCTTCTCTACCATCTCTAGCTTGAGTGGATCGAGCTAGATCTCCATTGTTGAAGGTATGAAGCTTTGAACTTTCTTTTTTGTCATCAATATGGTAGATCTGTTTCTATTTATGTGTTTTAGTTTATCTGAATGTTTAACGACCCCATGATTTACTTAGATTACTCGTAATTAAGCAATGTAGATCCAGAATTAAGAAAATCCACCACGATAAACCGGCGGTCTATACCGGTTTACCGAGGCAAAATTTAGGAAACTTAATCTGTAGGATTCACGACAGCTACGTTCATCGACAGATTTAATTAACAGTAGGTTAGATCTGGCCAATCTTCTTATTGTATTCGTAAATTAAATGAAGTACTGATAGTGAAGTGTTAGTTTGGAAATAGTCTTGATGGACCCTCGGAACGTGCGGATCAGTGTCGACTGCTGTCTAGGCGGGTTAGCGGTATGAGTTAGCGCTCGATATCGGCAATTCTAGTTCTTTATGCGTATAGGCTATTACAGACAAATTAATGAGGGTAGCTTGCGTATAGATTGTCTACTACCATGATTGGAGTAGATAGGGTTAGGAGTTGCACCCGTAGCTTAAACCTAAATTAAAATCTCGCTCGATTAATTTAAGAAAATTATGTGGGGAAGTAAATATAAAGATTAACTAATCCAAGTTAGTAGATCAGTGGGAAGAGGGGGAGGAATACCATGTTTCTTTCATGTTTATTGTTGGTCAATGACCACCTATATGTGTATTCCTAGTTCGGTTGGAATCGTTTATACTTAAAGTTCCACTGTCTCTCTGGGATCTACCTTGATTTGCCCTTACTATACTACGATGTACCTAGTATTCTTGCTAGTAACATCGACGTTAGTGACTTACACGCGATCAAGATTTTTGGTGCCGTTGCCAGGGACAATGGCCAATTTCAAGGATAAACATTTTAATTCTGAATAAGAAGTCGTTTTTTTATTATTATAGTCTTGAGTCGTCCTTGATCAAACTTGCACATGTTCATCTACCAGAATAAGAAATTCTAGGTCCGGTTTACCGTGGCTTACCCCCGGTTTACCGAGGTCTAGAAAATCAAATTCTGACAGCCTTCGTTATTCTGTGTTATTCCAAGTTGATTTTAGTTAGTTGGTCTGCAACAGTTGGTTTCATCCCCAACTGAAGCGGGAGTTTCTAACATTTTCTTTGTTTTATTTCGTCTCCCTGGATGGAAGTGGAAGTCTCAACTCTGCCCCGCTGGTAACGAGGACTTCCACTTTATCTTTTGCAGGAGTATCCAAACACTTCAGAAATTCGGTCAAGAAAAAACGATTAAGGCTAGACGAGTCAAACGCAATGCCTTGTACTGTGTTGAACATTAAGCCCATCTCTATGTGTCCTGGATCAAAGCCAGAGAGCAATACGAAGTTGATAAGAAGCGTGTGGAGGAGACTGAAATGCTTGAATAAGAAGCCGAGGAAAACCTGAAGGAGTATGAGACTTATCGGCCCGGTATGTTTCTTATCGACCTAATTGATCTATGATCCGACTACGACTCCGATGATCCGGAGGAGGATCCGGACACTATGTTCTTAGAGTCCAAGGATTACCCGGACTCTGACACAGCAAAAAAGTTAGGAGACCCTGGAACGTTTCGACTCCCGATCTCTATCAATGGTATATCTATAGGTTTAGACCTTTGTGATTCCGGGGCAAGTTGTAACATTTTTCCTCTATCCATCTGCCAAAAGATTAAGATTCCGGTTGTCATGGATCAAACATGGTCAACGACCTTTGTCGATCGAACTCGAGATATGCCTACCTGCCTTTAAAGGATTGTATGATTAAGGTAGGAGGATTCTCATTTCCAATAAATTTCACGGTTTTAGACATACCTGAGGATCTTCGTGCCCCTGTTCTATTAGGTAGACCATTCTTAGAAACCAGTAGAGCAATCATGGACTTTGATAATGGGGAAATCACTCTAAGGTTGAACAATGATGCCGTATCGATGAAAATCCTAGAGCCCCTAGATAATAGGCCAGAAAGTTGCAAGATGACTTATGGTTCAGGAAAAGTGGAAATCATGGAGATAGAAAAGGTAGGGAATAAGCCACGATAGGTTTCAGTGGAAACCTGTGAGGAAGAATTCATGAGATTAATGCTTAGAGAGCACGAAGAGAAGGACCACAACAAGATGCTCACGAAAGCAAGTCCTTCCGTATTGCGTAGTGAAGGAGTAGAGCTTAAAGTGGAAAATGTGGAATCCTTGGGCATAATGATTAAACCTCGAAGTAGAGGATGACCTAGCACACGAGCAAAGAGAGGGAGGCATGCTAGGAAGAGAGCTCAGAAACTTTCTATAGAAAACCAGGATAAGGCACTCTTGAAAGATAATGATCGATGAGAAATGAAGTGCATGACGGTTGAAACCTCTAAGATGCAAGTTTGTTGAGTTAAGGCCACGACTTTTGATTGATTAAAGATCCGAAGGTAAGTCGAGTGTGACTTTAAACTTAGAACTATTCTCTTGAACCCTTAGGTAGAATAGGAATGAATAAAAGTCGCGGATGAAGGGACGAGCTTTTTCATCCTACCGCACCCTTAGGCTTGAAACCAATGGTTTTGGAAAGGTTTTTTACTCGTTGTGGATTCTAGTGAAGTAGGTTAGGATTGAGTCGAAATAGCAACAAAGGAGTATGGAACTAGTCATTTTGAGGTCGAGGATTGAGCGGTGAGTTTAATTGAGGTGTGCAGAGAAGGATATAGAAATTTGGGGAAAAGAAGCCCGGTAAACTAGGAGTTACCTGCAGGTTACCGAGCATGATTTGTCTGATTTAGAGTGTCAAGTTTAAAAGCGAATTTTCGAGAAACACGTGGAGGACACACGGTGCATCAGACACCCACCATTCAGCAAAACCGCCCCATTTTCCCTCCTTTCTATCATTTCATCCTTTCCCACACTCCACCATAACTCCACCTCAATCACATCAATCAAACCCCTCAAATCCCTCACCCTAATTACTCCTCTACCCACTATCCCACCAAATCCTTTCAGCTTCTATCATTTCTCCTATTTAAACACCGTTACACCACCATTATTCATCATCCTCAACAATTATCTTCTTTTTCCATCACCAAAATCTCTCAATTTCTGCTTCTTCTACAAATTTCGGCCCCCATCACCACCACTATCACCACCATACCTCTACCGAAAATCAAACCTTTTTCTTCCATTTCACCAACCAAAACACCATTTTTTCCATCCTTGTTGCTTGATTTGTAGTGTTCTTTGCAAAAGTGAATTTGATGCAGTTCTTCGTCTTTCATCATCAGAGCACTGTCCCAGAAAAAAAATTGAGAAAATTTCATGCCGGTAAATCAAGGCATATGGCCGGTTTACCGAGGGTTTATTTTCAGAATCAGCTTCATCATTAGTCTCTGTATCAATCAGGATATGTCCTAAGAGTAGCCGAACAGCCCATCGTCCAATTGGTCACCAGTATGTCTATAGAGATGCTAACCCATAGATAGACGGGGTTGAGCAATTTCATTCTTTAGAAATCTATGAATCATTCTGAGGGCATTGGAATGGAAGACCGGTTTCCCAAAAACAAGGCATAGAGTTGGACGATTGTGGTACGATCTTGCCATGAGCCCTAAAGGTACAAAATATTTTGGATATGGCCGAGGCACCGATGCGGTTCAAGTCTACAGTGGTGAGAGAATTTTATGCTTATCCTTCGTATAACCCATGAGCTACTTTTGCGATGGTCCATGGAGTTAAGGTTGACTTCACGATTGAGCGGATCAATGCCTATTACGGGGTTCACAATCCACTAGTGGGCCCAGATGAGTATACATCCTCGACCAATATTGAAGATCTAAAGAGGATACAGATGATTGCTGAGTACTTTGGGGTGCAATGGAAGCACAATCCTACGGGAGCCCCCACCATCTTCCTGGAAAACGAGTTATCTTGGGATAGGAAGGTGGTCAATCGATTTGTTTGTGCTCGCCTTCTGCCGACCAAGCATACGGTGTCTCTCACACCAAAGAGGGCATAATTGATGTTCTATCTATAGAAGGGATCTCCAGTCAACATAGGTTTCATGATGCGCAACCTTATTCACGAGCTTGCCGCCACATCCAAGCGCGAGCACTTGTCATATGGGCCTATGATTGGTATGTTCGCTATAGAGGACCCTGAGCCGATGATCAGTTCACAGTCAGTTTCAAAAGTAACATGACAGGTCGGTTCGAGAGGTGAGAGAGAGCGTACTCCAGTCCACGGAGCACCCCAAAATTAGAGAGCTTTGTTGGATGAGCATTCAAGAGAAATCGCGAGTCTGCATCCCATGATGGACAGGATTATAGACTTTCTAGGAGCTTCTCCTGCGACCCCACCACCTAGTACTGCCTCACGTCACCGAGCATCATCTTCGCGCACTTCTTGCCTCAAGTTCTGCACCACCTCCCAGTTTTGAGACTAGAGGCGATTGGGAGGATTATTATGACGAGGATTAGATTTCTTTAATTTTATTGTTGTTATTTTCCATTTTCATTTTTTTCCATCTAGTAATGTAGAATATTTCTAATATAATGATTTTGTCGACTTAAAGCTGTTTGAAGTTATTTATTTTCGCTTTTCTTGCCAGCGATAGTATTCTATGGTTTCTTGTCACCACCAATTTTAGTGGTTTGTTTGAGTTCCTTAGCGCATATTCTTCAAGGATTTAATTACCAACGCCAATTGATTTATACGACGATCCAATTCTTCTTTGGTTCCACCCTTAACGAAGCTAAGTTCCTTTTCATTTTCACTTTTTCATCTTACACATTGGGGACAATGTTTCGATTAAGTGGGGGGTAAGGGATGTCACTTAGCTTCTTAGCATTATATTATGTGAATTATGTGATTAGGTTGATTCTCTTTGACGCACTATTCCCCACCTAGAATTTGATTTATTTCGACAGAATTTAAAAAAAATGATATATTTGATCTTTTTGAGTTAATTGACTTCATCTTTGTTTCACATTGCACAAGTAAAAGTAAGTGCCCACTTCTGAAGTAGTGGCGTATTAAGTGCATATTCTGTTGTGAGCCACCATCTTAAGCACGTATAACTCACTTTCCCTGGTGTGTAGTCGATAACATATTACCTTGACTAGAGTTGACCTTGGCTTTATCCTGAATCATGGTCCACCAACGCTTAAAAAGGCAAAGGAAATTCAGATTCGGTAGTTTATCAAGAGTGAGACAGTGAGGATAGATAAATTTATGAGAATTCACCCACCAAGAAAGAGAAGTGCATTGAAATATATACATCTATATTCTCTTTGGCAAAAATTGAGTCGATGGAGCATAAGACGCATGACCTTTGCATAGACCAATAAACGCGAACCTAAGAGTAATACTCAGTTCATGATCCACCTTGCCAGCTAATTTGATTAATAAAAAACATGTTCAAGCCTGATTAGTTTGACACTTTGACTACGGGTTAACGTAATGTGAGATTGTCTGCACTACTAGGCGGTTGTGAAAGTTCTTGCACACACACATTGGATCATGACATGAATAGTGTTTAATGCGTTACTGATGGATATGAGTGGCATGATCTTGATCTTGACTTTGTGAGGCATAGATGTTTTTAATTAACTTGTATACTGATCAGGATGTTGTTTTATTTTCACCTTTTTGTTCAGGATGATCAAAAGCTAAGTGGGGGTAGTTGATAAAGCCCTAAATGATACCACTAATTACACCTTTACTCACCCTAAATTCTACTCAAAGAGAGGATAGAGGTTCATAATTCTTCATCTGTGTTATTTTCCCGAAGGTTTGGTACTGTTTTGCCTCGCTTTACATGTCGAATCTGGAGCATTGGTGAATGGATCTTGATTAAAGGGAGCATGTTAGGCTAGAAAATAAAGTCCAAGAAGAGATCTGCTGAAAAAAATGAGGAAAAGTGAGCCCGGTTTACCGTGGGCTAGGTCCGGTAAACCGAGAGCCTTGTAGGACACGAAATTGAATCTTCCGCAATGACTTGAGTCATAAGTCGGCTATTGTATCTATATAAAGCTGCATTAGCTGATTATTGCAGAAGCACTCAAATGTATTCTATCATTTATTATATACGTTATACAATTTGATGAAATAAAGTTATTCCAAGCTTTTGAGAAATTATTTTCTGGTTTTCACCGCTTCTTTAACATATTTAGCTTGAGTGGATTGAGCTAGATCTCCATTGTTGAAGGTATGAAGCTTGGAACGTTCCTTTGTGTCTTCAATATGGTAGATCTGTTCGTATTTATGTGTTTTAGTTAATCTGCATGTTTAACGACCCCGTGATTTACTTAGATTAATCGTAATTGAGCAATATAGATCCGGATTTAAGAAAAGCCGCCCCCGGTAAACCGGTGGTCTAAAGTGGTTTACCGAGGAAAAATTTAGGAAACTTAATCTGGTGGATTCACGGCATACGTTGATCGATAGATTTAATTAACAGTAGGTTAGATCTGGCCAATTTGCTTATTTTATTCATAAATTAACATGAAGTACTGATAGTGAAGTGTTAGTTTGGATATAGTCTTGATGGACCCACAAGAGCGTCTTGATCGGTGTCAAAAGCGTGTCTAGCGGGTTAGCGGTATGAGTTACACTCGATATCGGAAATTCTAGTTCTTTATGCGTATGGACTATTATGGATCAATTAAGGAGGGTAGCTTGCGTATACATTGTCTACTACCATGGTCGGAGTAGATACGGTTAGGAGTTGCACCCGTAGCTTAAAACTAAATTAAAAGCTCGCTCGGTTAATTTAAGGAAATTATGCAGGGAAGTAAATATAAATGAGAACATATGCACGAGATGTGCCATGGTGATATACATATAAAGATGTGTCTGCCTTGGATGGCACAAAACCATATGAAGCTAAAACAGTGGTAAATCGAGAGAACCAAGCCCGAGGGTCTTGACGAAGGCCATATAAACTGTGTTTGAGGCGACACGTATGATCCGGATAGTCAGGAGGCTGAAAACCCTGTGGCTACTGAATAAACACATTGTCAGTCAAATAACCATGAAGAAATGCATTTTGCACATCTATCTGCTTAAGTGGCCAGTTATGAGTGACTGCGAGAGATGAGAGAAGCTGAATAGTGATAGGCTTCACAACGGGACTGAATCTTTCGTGATAATGAATGCCAGCTGCCTGATAAAGACTTTAGCAACTAGGCATGCTTTGTAGAGCTATACTCGACCATCTACATAATGCTTAACATGAAAAGCCAATTTATTACCAATTAACTTTACATCAGGAGAAAACGGAACCAAATCCCACATATTTTTTTGAGTTAGGCATTGATCTATCTCCGTCATCACTCTAAACGTTTTTATTCTATCCTCTCCCCAACCTCTATGTTCAATTCCTACTCCTCAAAAACAAAAAAACCCTACGTCTAAAACCCTAGTTCATCAACCCTAAAGTCTTCTTCTTCCTCGTTGATCTCATGGAAGACGAAACCCGTACCACCGCCACAAGCTCTAGTGAAGCCTCTCCTCAAGCTTCTCCTCACGCTTCTCCTCTTCCAACTTTTCATCCTTCTTCTATGATCCAACTCATCGATCGACTCGGCAAAATTACCATATTTGGAGAGCCTAAATCTTACCGTATCTTCATGGAATATGTGTATACGGCTACGTTAATGGTACCATACATGCACCGTTGGAGACTATTACCGACAACAAGGGTTAGCAAGCCTCTAATCCAAAGCACGCAGCATGGCTTCAACAGGATAGTCTTATCCTGAGCACCATCACATCCTCTCTCTCGGAAGATGTCCTTATGCATGTTTACGGTTGGTCCTAGAGAAGGGTGAAATATAGTCTTGGGGTGAATGACTATATTAGGAGTTCAAAAACTTTTCTTTAATGAAAAGATTTTGTGCAGCGGAAATAAAACCCTTCTTCGTGTAGTTTCAAATCTCTTAGGCAATCACAAACATATAAAATAAAACACTGAATGTAAATGCAGAAAGTAAATGCTGTAAATAAATAACACAGGGTTTATAGTGGTTCAAGGTGGTGTAATCCCTTAATCAACTTTTCTCCTATGATAATTGGAGGAATTCACTATTGTTTTTCACCAATACAATAGTTTGATTGTCCTTGGCTACACAAGCTTCACAATATCAAGACTATCACTCCCTTTCTACAAAAGCTTTTGTGACACAGTCTTCAACACTGCTCCTTGAGAACAAATCCTTCAGCAGCTATCACACAAGGCTACAATTCCTTCTCAGACGATCTGATTCAATTGCTCCAAAACAGATGTGAATGAGATTCACAAAAGACTTGATCAATCTCAGTACTCGGTGTTGATTTATATCTCTGATTCTTAGTTGATCCTTTACGGATTAAACAATGTAGATCCAAGTGAAGGCTAGAGAAATTGACCGAGTTTTTGCAATTAGAACATCGCATGTATCGTTCTTGTATATTTTTTGTATATATGTCAATGCCTTCTATTTATAGCTATGATCATTGGTTTTGAATTTCCGTCCGTTGGCTATTTAATATGGAGAATAAACCTTGATTCTTCCTTGATTTCATTCTCCTTGATTTCAGTGATCCGGATTTAATCAAACGTTCATCATAAAATCCGTCTTTGATTGATTGCATTAATTGCTTGATCTCCGTATTTTCCATGTTACGAATCAAGTGTAGTCAGCATACTTGACTTATTTGTTTATGCTTTACTCGGTTGTTTCTTTGCCGGTTCAGTGACTTCTTCACTTAACTGATGGCCACTAGATTGCTATCAGTCTGCTACTTCATTTCTACTTATACTAAAATGCTGGTACTAATACAGCTGATAGAGCTTTACTTCACTGATCTTTATTTAGTGAGAGATTAGTGCACACCATATTTATAACAATTTAACTTTCATCAGTTGTAATGCACATCTTAGACTTATCCAAAGTCATCACAGACTTCCCTAGTTTTAAGTCAGTCCATAGGTCTTCACTTTACCCTGCTGGTCTTGGCCGTCTTCACTCAGATGATCCTCTATTCTTCATTTCACTGAGCCGTCCTACCAGTCGAGTACAATGCTTGTCTGATTAAACTTATACAACATGTCGGACTCTAAGTAAAGCCTATAGAAACATTACTACCTTATTTAGACTTATTTCAGGCTTTCTATAACAGCTAGTATGGCCATCATCAAAAGAATAAAATATTCCTAACAATTTCACCCTTTTTGATGATGTCAAAACCCTCATAAGACTGAATATGAATACTACATTTTCATATAATAAATGGAATAAAACTTAGAAATTTTATTCATCTATAAAGGGCAAATTTCAAAAAGATTTAAGGCATTTCAGAGCATTACAACCTCAGCTTTTCCAAATTCTTCGTATACTTCTTGAATTTTGTAGTGTGAACGCCCAACATGTCACTGAAATCCACTTCTAGAAACTTCCACATCCAGTATGCTAAGGCAGTATCCCTAGCCACATTGCCAAAAGATATTTTTCTAAAAAACATGTTGATGTCTGGTATGGTCTCATAGGAATGTGGTTCGCCAAAATAGTCCCCTAGTCTTTTCTTGGCCTCAACAATGTCTCCATTTGCAAGTTTTAGTTCTTTTTACGTTTCTCACTGTTCTTGACTTGATTTACCAGACATAGGTTTGAGTGTCCTTTTCATTTCTTCAAATTCATCTCTCCACTTCTTAGAAAGATCTTCAGGAATTCTTAAGTCTCTGGGGGCTTCAGTTGATCTTTTCTGTTCTGAACTTGATTCAACCTCAGTTGGTGCTCTTCTTTGAACCAAGTACCTTTCATCTTGTCTCATTGTACACTCATGCCATATCTACCCTTATTTCAGCATCTTGAAGACCTAGCCAATCAGCCCATGCCTTATCTTGTGACATATTTGGGTAGACTTCTTCATGAACCCGAAAGAATTCTTTGACATTCCAAATTACCTCAGCATCTCCTTCTTATTTGTTTTTGAAGGTGAATGAGTGTTTTCTTTTTGAAGGGGAATGAGTGTTTTCGGGTATCGCTACCCCTTGAGTGACTTTGACTGCTTCACTCCCTCTATTGATGCTAGACCTGTATTGAATACTCCCAGATCCTCTTGGCTGATTTTGAGATACAAGTTTCGTCTGATTTCCTGATTTGTCCCTGTCATCATCTAGTCTTCTTATTTGAAAAAGCAAACCAATGCAAGACTCATTTCCCATCCTTTCCCTTTCTTCTTGAATTTTCCTTTGCTGCTCCTCAGCCTCATCTCTGACTTTCATCTCACTATATCTTGCTTTAATATGTTCATCTGTAAAATGAGGTGGTATAAAAGTAGATCCTTCAGGCTTATCATTTCCTTCCCCTTTTTGGCATCATCTCTAGGAAGTTGGAGTATGAAATTGTTGGTCATTTCAGCAGCTGCAACTAAGTTTTCCAACTTGGATTCAAAGGTAGTTAGTCTCTCACCCTGTTTAAAAAATGTTTTGACAACAAAGGCAATTATAGAGCAAATTGCAGATGTCAGAGCCTAATTTTGAAGTGAGACGTGTTCTCATAAGCCTATGAGTCTGTTGGTGAGATTTAGATTCATCTGACGCATGAAATCATTTTACTTTTGCACAACAATTTTTTGTGCATCAATGTACTCAGGAACTGCTTGAAATTGTCGTTCTATGGATTGACTTTTAAACAAGAGGCAGCATACATTTTTCTGAGATAGAGTTCTTGTTGTTCTAATTCATCCACCAATGAGTCTACTTTCCTTTGAAATGCTTGATCATTTATGACAACACTCTGTTGTGTCTGAACTGGTGTGGTTTGTGGTGGGGCTGGTGTTTCAGTTGAGTGAGTGAGGGATGAACCAATTCAGGTTCCTTGGTTTGCACTACCACAGCTGGTTGAGTAACATCAGCATCACCTACTACTTCAAGTACTTGAGTGGTTGTGATTTGAGTTGTAGTATGTTCTCTGATTCACCCTTCCTTTGTTCTAGCGATTTCCTTAGCTGGAGTTCCAGCAACTGATCCAGTGTCCTGGACTGGTGGTGAGTTGCCTCTGCCGTGCTTGTCAGCTGGTGCACTATGCTGTTGAGCCGCTACAGTTTGCTGGTCTGACTTAAAAAGAGTCAGATTATAATCGTCATCCATTAGATCAACTGCTCCTCCTTGATTATCCTCATCCCCACCATCTTGATCATCATCATTTCTATCATCATCTTCTTCTTCATCGTCTTCATTGTCTATATGCAAGATCCTTTCTTTTGCTGCTCTTACCAAATCCCAAAAGTACCTTTCATCAAGAATGCCATTTAGTGTAGTGACACCCAGAAATGAGAAGAACCACTCTTCCTCATCAAACATATATGTGTAGTCTGTTAATTGGATTTTAGAGTTACCCAATTTCCAATCCAGATATTTTCCAACCTTTTCATCAATCTCCATTTCAAGGATATCTTCCATTGGTTCCACTTGTTCTTTAATCTGATCATCTCCTCCAATATCATTTTCACCTTCATGTATCTCTTGTTGGTCTTATTCTTCATCTATTATATTTCCAAAGGATTCTTGTTCCAAATTTTATTTAGCCTCTAATTTTTGTTTCTTCCTTTATCTGGATGTGCTTTTTTTTTTATCTCTTACTCTTTTCACCTCCTGCAGCTTTTGGTTGTTTAACATAGGTAAACATTACCTTAGAATCATGTAATTTATGAAGTGCCATAGTGGGAACATTCAGACATTGAAACAAGTAGAGAAGGGAAGGGGGATCCCGTAGGATTTCTTCACCCATAAAACTTTAGATTTTTGTTGCCCTTTCTTTAATCCTTTTGTTTCTCCATCAGTCTCTCCAATCATTTGCTCCCTGATCCTTCTGAAAACGTAGTTTTTCCAATTGAACTATATATTATGGTAAATTATGCCTATTAATGTCATACGTACCTTAGTCATACGCATTTTGTCCGGGCTCCCAGTTTTCCTTCCTTATTTTTCCCAATTAAAAGCTAAACTCATTGATGGGTTTCTTGTGCTCAGTCCAAAAGCAGTTGAAATTCATGTTTTGGGTGGTGGCATTCTTCCTAACTACTTGCCATAGGGCATTCGTATCTTGATCCATGTTCTCCGCCTTTGAAGGTCTAATATGGGGAAGCCTTAGATGTGTATGGAGTAGATCTGTTGTAATCTCCAACTCTTTACCATTTACATTAGAGACAATCTTGGCAATTCAAAAGCTTCCATCTTTAGTGAGCATTCCGGGCACAAATGTAGCATTTTTTCAGAAAGAGATAAGGCTTTCATAGAAGATATCAGTGATTGTGGGATTGAGAAAGGTCATCAACCCTAAATTGGTACACCATACGCCAGACGTTGTCTTGCGATGACGGTCGATTTGTACCCATTATTCTCGCAATCTTTACCCTTGATTTTGATGTGAAATAACCTTAAGAGAGTGATAATAAGTCATTAAGTGCCTAATTTAGATATACCCGTGTTACGATTTATTATTATGCATTTCGGTAATTTATCAAGTATTTGGTATTACAAACTATGTCTTTGTATGATAAATACAGTGAGCATTATGGACGGACTACGGAGAAGGAATTAAAGAACCAGGACAATGCAGAGCCCAGCAGAAGATGGAAGACGGAGCCCAAAAGCAGTGAAGGCTCGGTCGACCGAGCCCAGCTATTCGGTCGACCGAGTGGACTTAAAGCCCAGCAGAGTCCAGCATATTACTTAAGTCGGTTAGGGTTTAGGGAATCTGATCCTTAGTCGGTGTCTAAGTCGGTTTTGAGCTCTATATAAAAACATTGTCATTAGTATTATGTATTCATTCATACATTGATTCAACCATTCATAAAAGAGCACAACAAATTGAGAGTTTTTCAGCAAGTTGGGATGCAACAATGTAAGCCCTTAATCTTTATGTTTTATTTTCAAGTAATTAATTCTTCCAATTACGTTCTTATCGTTTGAATTAATTAAACATAGCTAGATGATGTGATTCTCGGCTATGACGTTAGGTGGTGGTGACACCTTGTCAATGAGGATCCCATGACCTACGTCATAATCTAGATTTATTCATGACTCTACTAGATTTAATTAATGTGTATCTATGATAGTTTATATAAGTGATGTATGAATTGCTATTTAATACTTGCGTATAAGGAAATACTGAGAGGTTATTTCTAGGATGTAATTAGGTTGAATTCGTCCGGGTGACCGAGCAAAGTCGTTCGATCGACCGAGCCCCTTTACTCGGTCGACCGAGCCCTAATTTTGTCGATTAAGTCCGCCACGCCTTTATGGTGGGTTTAACCTAGTTGAATTTACTTTCTCATTAGGTATGGCTACGCTACGCTCGCTCGTCGATTTTTCATTAGCGTATTATTATGAAATACCAATATAAGACGTCTAGTTCGGCTCATGAACGATCTTTCGGGACTTTCAAAGAAGATCTAGATTAGTTTTGTATTAGGGAATTGTCGACACCTAGTCATACGTAAATCGTAGATTAACAAGAAACTAACCAAGTAATTGTTAATAGGGCGAGGGCTTGAGCGATCGTTTAGGAAATACGCCTAACCATAGGAATGTTGCCTAAGCGAGGTGTACGGTTAATATCAGCATCCTTAGAGTAATGAGCGTGTGAGTTATATGAGATGGAAACCCAAAAGGTGAAGTCACGTAACAATACCACGGTGATCTAGTAATCTAACGGTGCTAAGTCAAGTTAAGGGGATGACTCCCGTAGCCAATTAAGTATGAATACAGCCAGATTGACAGTTAATGAGTTAAGTTATTTTATATAAGTTGTCTTGGTCCGATCGATAACGTTGGTAATTGGAAGGTTAATTACGTTTGTGTTTTTTTAAGTTTGAGTTTGTTTATCTTTTTTTGTCTTTTATGTTGGTCTTAGACTGTTGTCCAATAACGAATTAGGTGAGTTAATTATTTAAACCTAGGGTCCACATTTTGATTCCCTGAGGGATCGACCTTGATTCACCATCGCTATGCTATGATGTACCTAGTGCTATTGCTAGTATTTGGTGGTCAAGTAAAATAAATTTATAACTTTGATCGGACCATAATCAAGTTTTTGGCGCCGTTGCGGGGAATCAATGGCCCAATGATTGTTTAAATAATTATTTTTATCTACTTCGTTCTTTCTTTATTGTTTTTAGTTGAATTTTTATTTTTCTTTTGACGAATTATCTGTACTTGTATGTTTGTTAAAGATTAAGCGGGAATGGGGAAGATATTCGTTCGATCGACCGAACGTATTCACTCGGTCGACCGAGCCTTTTTTCGACTTTAATTTTATATACGATTATCGTTTCCCGGTGTTCTGTTTCCCCCTGTTTGTAGGTTGTAAGTTTGACAACAGTATGAGCAATCATACTGTTTGTCAATTTACTAATTGTTTATTTGTTTTTTCAAATATTGTAGATAATTCGACGTAAATCACTCACATAACTTTGCTCAAGATCGAAGAAAATGTCATCAAATGATTTTATCAAAGGCCAAGAAGAAGTCAAGGTTTTACTGAACCAAAACTACACCAAAAAGCCGTTAACACGAAGCTCGTGGAAAGGATAGAAAAGATGAAAGCGAAAATCCGAGAGGCAAGGAAATCGAGGGAGGCTAAAGAAGCCTATTGGCAAAGAGGTATGTCTATTTCGAATCCAGAGGAAATTTCTTCGGATTCCGATTCAGCTTTAGATTATGATGATTACATGTCCGAGATAGAATCTGAGTCTGAGGGTAGCGCAGGCTAAGGAGAGCCCTATTGTCATCTGTTCTAGAGATGAAAAATTGGTTAAAGACGAGTCTCGATGATGCAAAAGTTAGCCAACCCAGGAGCTTTTATGGTTGGAGTAACCCTAGAACAAACCCACTTAGGTTTAGCCTTGATTGATTCCGGTTCGAGCCTTAATATCTTTCCTAAAAGCCTTTGTGATAGGAATTCCATTTTAACACCCACTAACACCCCGCTCCAAGTTAGATTAGCGGATGGAACTAGGACAATCATGACTGGGAGACTGAACAACATGATTATTGGTGTGGGGCAATTACGGTTTAAGATAGACATAGTGGTAATGGAAATCGAGGAACATCCTGAATGCCCAATCATTTTGGGTAGATCGTTTATCAACACCGCTAGAGCCTTCATACGGATGACCAGACATGAGATAGTATTGTTTGACGCCAAGGGTTACGAGTGTTATGGGATAACAAATCTGAATTTCCTGTGCACGGCAAGTGTGAATGTGTTAGAAGTAGTTGGTTCGGAGAAGCTTGATGCCACTCAAGGTCTAGGAAAGGATGCTGATGATAATGTCGATGATAAAGATGAGAGGGAAGTCCTTACTATTCTAAGTCGGAATAGGTCAGTTCAGCCTGCACCAGCCCTGACCAATATTGAAGCTGTAGACCTACCTAAGGATAGGAGGACCAGAGCGAAGAAACGAACTAGGAGAGTTCGTAACAAAAGCTCATCGAAATCAGAGATGAATCCAAAAGTCGGCGCTTGTCTGGATGGTCAATTCGGCTGTCTTTTCATTGGACTAAAATCCAAAGGAAGGGCACTCGTAGAAAAGGACGGTAAAACTTTTTCGGTGAAAGCTGGCCGGGTGAAAACCTGGCAAGTCAAGGGCAGTGTTTAGGAGTGATGATTTTGGAAGTCGAGCTATAGACTCAAAAATTTAGAATTCTTTCGTTTCATTTATTTTATTTTATTTCATCTTCATTTTTAGTATGAATAAAAGTAACGTAGAATGACGAGAGCCTTTTTTATTTTTGCCGTGTTCCAATGACCATTAGGTTACGGATGTGCAAAAAGTTTTTTTACTCGAATCATTTTAACGTGAAGTAGAATAGGAAGAGAAATCATTATAAAATGTATTGATGATGAGAATTTGGTGAAAAGATGCTTAGTTTCGAATATTGTATTATTTGGAAAAAGTGAAGATTTACATGTTAATGTATTATGGTTGGATTATTCGATTTTTGAGGTGAGGATTTTTCAAATTGTGACATGATAATTTTGATAGACTTATGTGTTCTAGCTTGAAAATTTCGTGTGTATCAAATTGAGGAGGTCAACTATCATTTATTTCTACACATCCCCATTTTTCATTTCCCAATCCACCTTTTCATTTCCCCCATTAATTTATTCCTCCAACAAAACCATTCCACTCCTCAATCCTTACCTTCCTATCTCCACCAATCACCTTCCACCATTTCAATCCTTTCACTTTCCACATCTTTCTATTTAAACTCCTTTTTCTCTTCATCATTTCCACACCACAAAATCTTCATCTTCTCCAAATCCCCAATTTTCTTCTTCTTCTTCTCTCCATTAATTCCCATTTCCAATCTTTCTCATAACTTCCATCCACCCAAGATTGGGGATAGTAATCTAAATGATCCCCTCCAATATCACAAGTTGTGACTGCTTCATATCTCTCGATCTCTGAAGGATTATCCGATCCAGTACATCACGGGGAAGACTGAACCTCGGCAGCAGAGCTTTCATCGCCTTCGGTCGACCGAACCTTTCTCGGCTTTCGGTCAACCGAGGCCATTCTCTCGGTCGACCGAGAGCTTCATCTCTTTGCATCTCTCTCATCGGCGTTGCTCTGTTCGATTCTGCTTCGATTATGCCACCAAGACGACGATCCTCCGCACGCTTTGTAGCGATCAATGATGCCATACCCTTGATCAACGGGTACCGCAATTCGCTAGCCAAGAGGTATTTTCGGTTTATCGAATTTCTTCAACAATTCGCCGTACACCGGGCTCGGGATTAGATTTGACCAACCGTGTTCAAGAGCCGCTTCGATCTAGTAGAGTATTATCGCGGGCAAGAGGTTGTTGCGCCACCTGCCAAGTTAATGTCGATTGGGTAAGAGAGTTTTATTCTTATTTACGCGTGCACCCACACACGAATTTAGTCCAGGTTCGTGGCAAATCCATTGTAATTACTCCGGGACTCTTAATAATTATTATGGTCTCGATACCCCGAGGGGAGCCGAGTAAATAGTGATGTTTGATGAGTCTGATGCATGGTTGGAGGAGGTTGGTGCCCATCTCGGGATAGCATGGACAATAGGGGAAGTTGCTTGCACTTTTGAGGAGCCATACTTTAGGCGGTGGGAAGATAAGTGCTTACATAGGCTTATCCGTTCTAACATTATTCCGGCCAAGCATGTGTCTACAGTTTATTATGCACATGCTACGCTGATGTATTGGTTGAGCAGAGGATGGCTTGTTAATATTGGGGCACTGATGCGTTCTGAGATGACTGCCGATGCCCGCAAGCCTAGACACATGCTGCCTTATGGTTCGTTGATCACTTCATTATGTGAGGTAGCCGAGTGCCCGGTGCTAGGCGGTGACTCTATGTTAGGCCCATGCCTATCCTATCTTTGGATTCATTGCACCACCTCTTGTGCAAACCGATGATCACGGTCCAGTGATGACGATCGCGCAATTCCAAGATTTTCCTAAAGCGAATCCCAATGTTCTTCCATTAGCTTTATTTGATCCGAACGATATACCTCGGACTAAGCATCCGTGTTAATCTATTAATTTTCTCTTTATCAATGTGTTTTTATTTTTGATTTCGGTGTTCCAATAAGTTAAGTCGTGTTGTATGGAGTTCGTTTTGAATTTCCCTAATGAATAAAATTTGTCTTATTTAATGTGTTGGATATTTGTGCATTATTTTCATTATAATTATTAAGTATGGGCTTAAATATGTTTAAGGCGATTATTATACCTTTTACAGTCCATTTGATATGATTATATTTTTCTGGACTAACCCTGTAACGAGTTCCAAGTTTTTGTTAAAGATGTATGTTGCAGAGGTTGCATTTTATTGCAGTTGGTAACTGTGTTTGTCTGTTAAAATTCTCCGGAGTTCATCAAGACTTGTTCAACTCCCGCACTTATTCCAGAGCTAAGTTCCTTGTTCTTATTTTTATACATTGAGGACAATGCATAGTTTACGTGGGGGGTATGAGTCACTTAGCTCATTTAGCATACTTGAATAAGTTTGTATATCAAATAATGAGTAAATTTAAAACTTTTACACTTACAATCACACTTATCTTTTGTGAATTCCCGAATTTTGTATTTAATAAGGTAGGAACCATATTTCGTTAAGACGTGGTCATGATATACTCTTGCGATATAATTTCATGAAGCTTAAAGATATTCATATTATAAGTTGCAAGTAGTTATTTATTATTCGATTACTCAAAATATGAATCAACGTTTACCACGCTTATCAAAAATGGAAATATATGTGTACATTGTATAGATAATAGGTTGTGCTGCACGGTAATCAATACTTATCGTCTGATGTATTCTTAATCTTCTAGCTACAAAAGCGAATAATAAGCTTGAGATATATCTGTGTTTTACCAATGAGCTAAACATCAAGCTGTAGTCAATTACCAAAGTAGCCTTGCGCTTGTGGTAATATTCATTGCTATATTTGATCTAAGATAGGGGATACTTTAAAAGTTTTCTTCCTTGAGATTTGTAGTATTTGAAAAATGTGAAGAATTGAAAAATTCAACTCTTAAGAGGCTTTGAGTAGTACTCGGTCTCCAAGTCCAAAAACCGTATAGATATATTCTTTCTTATTGTTCTAGTGCTTTACCCATTGCGAGGCTTAAGCAGAGGAATGCTGATGATGGTGGGATTTGAGAGTTCAAAGTTGGCATAACCATTAATCATGCCACATTTATAAAACCAATGCATGTGCACACATCACTTCGATTCATACCGAGTAGTGAATAATGGATATCTTATTAGCATATACAGTATGAGTTGATTCGGGTTTCTTGGGTGAGTATGGTGTGACCACTGGAAAATGATCATATGGGGAATAACTTGTTAATACTTTGATCGGGACGATCAAAGGCTAAGTGAAGGCGATTGATGACGGTCGATTTGTACCCATTATTCTGCA
Organism: Gentiana macrophylla; assembly: GCA_026214975.1. NCBI lineage: Eukaryota > Viridiplantae > Streptophyta > Magnoliopsida > Gentianales > Gentianaceae > Gentiana > Gentiana macrophylla. The sequence goes on along the minus strand of CM047806.1, from coordinate 59,345,737 downwards.
ATCTTTACCCTTTATTTTGATGTGAAATAACCTTAAGAGAGTGATAATAAGTCATTAAGTGCCTAATTTAGATATACCCCGTGTTACGATTTATTATTATGCATTTCGGTAATTTATCAAGTATTTGGTACTACAAACAATGTCTTTGTATGATAAATACAGTGAGCATTATGGACGGACTACGGAGAAGGAATTAAAGATCTAGGACAATACAGAGCCCAGCAGAAGATAGAAGACGGAGCCCAGAAGCAGTGAAGGCTCGGTCGACCGAGCCCAGCTATTCGGTCGACCGAGTGGACTTAAAGCCCAAAGAGAGTCCAAAGATATTACTTAAGTCGATTAGGGTTTAGGGAATCCGATCCTTAGTTGGTGTCTAAGTCGGTTTTGAGCTCTATATAAACACATTGTCATTAGTATTATGTATTCATTCATACATTGATTCAACCATTCATAAAAGAGCACAACAAATTGAGAGTTTTTCAGCAAGTTAGGGCTGCAACAATGTAAGCCCTTAATCTTCATGTTTTATTTTCAAGTAATTAATTCTCCCAATTACGTTCTTATCGTTTGAATTAATTAAACATAGCTAGATGATGTGATTCTAGGCTATGACGTTAGGTGGTGGTGACACCTTGTCAATGAGGATCCTATGACCTACGTCATAATCTAGATTTATTCATGACTCTACTAGATTTAATTAATGTGTATCTATGATAGTTTATATAAGTGATGTATGAATTGCTGTTTAATCTGTTCTGTATAAGGAAATACTGAGAGGTTATTTCTAGGATGTAATTAGGGTTGAATTCGTCCGGGTGACCGAGCAAAGTCGTTCGGTCGACCGAGCCCCTTTAATCGGTCGACCGAGCCCTAATTTTGTCAGTTAAGTCTGCCACGTCTTTATGGTGGGTTTAACCTAGTTGAATTTACTTTCTCAGTAGGTATGGCTACGGCTACGCCGCTCGTCGCTTTTCATTAGCGTATTATTAGGAAATACCAATATAAGACGCCTAGTTCGGATCATGAACGATCTTTCGGGACTTTCAAAGAAGATCTAGATTAGTTTTGTATTAGGGAATTGTCGACACCTAGTCATACGTAAATCGTAGATTAACAAGAAACTAACCAAGTAATTGTTAATAGGACGAGGGCTTGAGCGATCGTTTAGGAAGTACACCTAGCCATAGGAATGTTGCCTAAGCGAGGTGTACGGTTAATATCGGCATCCTTAGAGTAATGAGCGTGTGAGTTATATGAGATGGAAACCCAAAAGGTGAAGTCACGTAACAATACCACAGTGATCTAGTAATCTAACCGGTGCTAAGTCAAGTTAAGGGGATGTCTCCCGTAGCCAATTAAGTATGAATACAGCCAGATTGACAGTTAATGAGTTAAGTTATTTTATATAAGTTGTCTTGGTCCGATCGATAACGTTGGTAATTGGAAGGTTAATTACGTTTGTGTTTTTTTTAAGTTTGAGTTTGTTTATCTTATTTTGTCTTTTATGTTGGTCTTAGACTGTTGTCCAATAACGAATTAGGTGAGTTAATTATTTAAACCTAGGGTCCACATTTTGATTCCCTGGAGGATCGACCTTGATTCACCATCGCTATGCTATGATGTACCTAGTGCTATTGCTAGTATTTGGTGGTCAAGTAAAATAAATTTATAACCCGATCGCACCGCAATCAAGTTTTTGGCGCCGCTGTCGGGAATCAATGGCCCAATGATTGTTTAAATAATTATTTTTATCTACTTCGTTCTTTCTTTATTGTTTTTAGTTGAATTTTTATTTTTCTTTTGACGAATTATCTGTAGATTTGTATGTTTGTTAAAGGATTAAAGCGAGAATGGGGAAGATATTCGTTCGATCGACGAACGTATTCACTCGGTCGACCGAGCCTTTCGACTTTTAATTTTATATACAATGTCGTTTCCCGATGTTCTGTTTCCCTCGTTTGTAGGTTGTAAGTTTGACAACAGTGATGAGCAATCATCTTGCTTTGTCAATTTACTAATTGTTTATTTGTTTTTTCAAATATTGTAGATAATTCGACGTAAATCACTCACATAACCTGCTCAAGATCAGCAAAATGTCATCAAATGATTTTATCAAAGGCCAAGAAGAAGTCAAGGTTTTACGAACCAAAACTACACCAAAAAAGCCGTTAACACCGAAGCTCGTGGAAAGGATAGAAAAGATGAAAGCGAAAATCCGAGAGGCAAGGAAATCGGGGGAGGCTAAAGAAGCCTATTGGCAAAGAGGTATGTCTATTTCGAATCCAGAGGAAATTTCTTCGGATTCCGATTCAGCTTTAGATTATGATGATTACATGTCCGAGATAGAATCTGAGTCTGAGGGTAGCGCAGCTAAGGAGAGCCCTATTGTCATCTGTTCTAGAGATGAAAAATTGGTTAAAGACGAGTCTCGACTGATGCAAAAGTTAGCAGACCCAGGAGCTTTTATGGTTGGAGTAACCCTAGAACAAACCCACTTAGGTTTAGCCTTGATTGATTCCGGTTCGAGCCTTAATATCTTTCCTAAAAGCCTTTGTGATAGGAATTCCATTTTAACACCCACTAACACCCCGCTCCAAGTTAGATTAGCGGATGGAACTAGGACAATCATGACTGGGAGACTGAACAACATGATTATTGGTGTGGGGCAATTACGGTTTAAGATAGACATAGTGGTAATGGAAATCGAGGAACATCCTGAATGGCCAATCATTTTGGGTAGATCGTTTATCAACACCGCTAGAGCCTTCATACGGATGACCAGACATGAGATAGTATTGTTTGACGCCAAGGGTTCTGAGTGTTATGGGATAACAAATCTGAATTTCCCTGTACCGGCAAGTGTGAATGTGTTAGAAGTAGTTGGTTCGGAGAAGCTTGATGCCACTCAAGGTCTAGGAAAGGATGCTGATGATAATGTCGATGATAAAGATGAGAAGGAAGTCCTTACTATTCTAAGTCGGAATAGGTCGGGTTCACCTGCACTGACCTCACCAATATTGAAGTCAGAGACCTACCTAAGGATAGGAGGACCAGAGCGAAGAAGAAACGAACTAGGTGAGTTCGTAACAAAAGCTCATCGAAATCGAGATGAATCCAAAAGTCGGCGCATGTCCGGATGGTCAATTCGGCTGTCTTTTCATTGGACTAAAATCCAAAGGAAGGGCACTCGTAGAAAGGACGGTAAAACTTTTTCGGTGAAAGTCGGCGGGTGAAAACCTGGCAAGTCAAGCGATGTTTAGGAGTGATGATTTTGGAAGTCGAGCTATAGACTCAAAAATTTAGAATTCTTTCGTTTCATTTATTTTATTTTATTTCATCTTCATTTTTAGTATGAATAAAAGTAACGTAGAATGACGAGCCTTTTTTATTTCTCGCGTGTTCCAATGACCATTAGGTTACGGATGTGCAAAAGTTTTTTACTCGAATCATTTTAACGTGAAGTAGAATAGGAAGAGAAATCATTATAAAATGTATTGATGATGAGAATTTGGTGAAAAGATGCTTAGTTTCGAATATTGTATTATTTGGAAAAAGTGAAGATTTATATGTTAATGGATTATGGTTGGATTATTCGATTTTTGAGGTGAGGATTTTTCAAATTGTGACATGATAATTTTGATAGACTTATGTGTTCTAGCTTGAAAATTTCGTGTGTATCAAATTGAGGAGGTCAACTATCATTTATTTCTACACATCCCCATTTTTCATTTCCCAATCCACCTTTTCATTTCCCCCATTAATTTATTCCTCCAACAAAACCATTCCACTCCTCAATCCTTACCTTCCTATCTCCACCAATCACCTTCCACCATTTCAATCCTTTCACTTTCCACATCTTTCTATTTAAACTCCTTTTCTCTTCATCATTTCCACACCACAAAATCTTCATCTTCTCCAAATCCCCAATTTTCTTCTTCTTCTTCTCTCCATTAATTCCCATTTCCAATCTTTCTCATAACTTCCATCCACCCAAGATTGGGGATAGTAATCTAAATGATCCCCTCCAATATCACAAGTTGTGACTGTTCATATCTCTCGATCTCTCGAAGGATTATCCGATCCAGTCATCACAGGGAAGACTGAACCTCGGCCAGTGAGAGCTTCCATCGCCTCGGTCGACCGAACCTTCGCTCGTCAACCGAGGCCATTCTCTCGGTCGACCGAGAGCTTCATCTTCTGCATCTCTCTGTCAGCGTTGCTCTGTTCCAGTTCTGCAGTTATGCCACCAAGACGACGATCCTCCGCACAGTTTGTAGCAGTCAACGATGCCATACCCTTGATCAACGGGGTACCGCAATTCGCTAGCCAAGAGGTATTTTCGGTTTATCGGAATTTCTTCAACAATTCGCCGGTACACCGGGCTCGGGGATTAGATTTGACCAACTGTGGTCAAGAGCTGTTCGATCTAGTGGAGTATAATCATTGGCAAGAGGTTGTTGCGCCACCTGGCCAAGTTAATGTCGACTGGGTAAGAGAGTTTTATTCTTATTTACGCGTGCACCCACACACGAATTTAGTCCAGGTTCGTGGCAAATCCATTGTAATTACTCCGGGGACTCTTAATAATTATTATGGTCTCGATACCCCGGAGGAGGAGCCAGAGTAAACAGTGACGTTTGATGAGTCTGATGCATGGTTGGAGGAGGTTGGTGCCCATCTCGGGATAGCATGGACAACAGGGGAAGTTGCTCGCACTTTTGAGGAGCCATACTTTAGGCGGTGGGAAGATAAGTGCTTACATAGGCTTATCCGTTCTAACATTATTCCGGCCAAGCATGTGTCTACAGTTTATTATGCACATGCTACGCTGATGTATTGGTTGAGCAGAGGATGGCCTGTTAATATTGGGGCACTGATGCGTTCTGAGATGACTGCCGATGCCCGCAAGCCTAGACACATGCTGCCTTATGGTTCGTTGATCACTTCATTATGTGAGGCAGCTGAGTGCCCAGTGCTAGGCAGTGACTCCTATGTTAGGCCCATGCCTATCCTATCTTTGGATTCTGTTGCACCACCTCTTGTGCAAACTGATGATCACGGTCCAGGTGATGACGATGCGCAATTCCAAGATTTTCCTGAAGCGAATCCCAATGTTCTTCCATTAGCTTTCGCTGATCCGAACGATATACCTTCGGACTAAGCATCTGTGTTAATCTATTAATTTTCTCTTTATCAATGTGTTTTTATTTTTGATTTCGGTGTTCCAATAAGTTAAGTCCTGTTGTATGGAGTTCGTTTTGAATTTCCCTAATGAATAAAATTTGTCTTATTTAATGTGTTGGATATTTGTGCATTATTTTCATTATAATTATTAAGTATGGGCTTAAATATGTTTAAGGCGATTATTATACCTTTTACACTCCATTTGATATGATTATATTTTTCTGGACTAACCACATGACGAGTTCCAAGTTTTTGTTAAAGATGTATGTTGCAGAGGTTGCATTTTATTGCGCTTGGTTAGTAATCTGTGTTTGTCTCATTAAAATTCTCCGGAGTTCATCAAGACTTGTTCAACTCCCGCACTTATTCCAGAGCTAAGTTCCTTGTTCTTATTTTTATACATTGAGGACAATGCATAGTTTACGTGGGGGGTATGAGTCACTTAGCTCATTTAGCATACTTGAATAAGTTTGTATATCAAATAATGAGTAAATTTAAAACTTTTACACTTACAATCACACTTATCTTTTGTGAATTCCCGAATTTTGTATTTAATAAGGTAGGAACCATATTTCGTTAGTACGTGGTCATGATATACTCTTGCGATATAATTTCAGTAAGCTTAAAGATATTCATATTATAAGTTGCAAGTAGTTATTTATTATTCGATTACTCAAAATATGAATCAACGTTTACCACGCTTATCAAAAAATGGAAATATATGTGTACATTGTATAGATAATAGGTTGTGCCTGCCTGGTAATCAATACTTATCGTCTGATGTATTCTTAATCTTCTAGCTACAAAAGCGGAATAATAAGCTTGAGATATATCTGTGTTTTACCAATGAGCTAAACACTGGGCTTGTAGTCAATTACCAAAGTAGCCTTGCGCTTGTGGTAATATTCATTGCTATATTTGATCTAAGATAGGGGGATACTTTAAAAAGTTTTCTTCCTTGAGATTTGTAGTATTTGAAAAATGTGAAGAATTGAAAAATTCAACTCTTAAGAGGCTTTGAGTAGTACTCGGTCTCCAAGTCCAAAAACGTGATAGATATATTCTTTCTTATTGTTCTAGTGCTTTACCCATTATGAGGCTTAAGCGGAGGAATGTCGATGATGGTGGGATTTGAGAGTTCAAAGTTGGCATAACCATTAATCATGCCACATTTATAAAACCAATGCATGTGCACACATCACTTCGATTCATACCGAGTAGTGAATAATGGATATCTTATTAGCATATACAGTATGAGTTGATTCGGGTTTCTTGGGTGAGTATGGTGTGACCACTGGAAAATGATCATATGGGGAATAACTTGTTAATACTTTGATCGGGACGATCAAAGGCTAAGTGAAGCGATTGATGACGGTCGATTTGTACCCATTATTCTGCAATCTTTACCCTTTATTTTGATGTGAAATAACCTTAAGAGAGTGATAATAAGTCATTAAGTGCCTAATTTAGATATACCCCGTGTTACGATTTATTATTATGCATTTCGGTAATTTATCAAGTATTTGGTATTACAAACAATGTCTTTGTATGATAAATACAAATGAGCATTATGGACGGACTACGAGAAGGAATTAAAGATCTAGGACAATGCAGAGCCCAAAGAAAGATAGAAGACGGAGCCCGAAGCGGTGAAGTCTCGGTCGACCGAGCCCAAATATTCGGTCGACCGAGTGGACTTAAAGCCCATCGAGTCCAAATATTACTTAAGTCGGCTTAGGTTTAGGAATCCGATCCTTAGTTGGTGTCTAAGTCGGTTTTGAGCTCTATATAAACACATTGTCATTAGTATTATGTATTCATTCATACATTGATTCAACCATTCATAAAAGAGCACAACAAATTGAGAGTTTTTCAAAAAGTTAGGTATTTGCAACAATGTAAGCCCTTAATCTTCATGTTTTATTTTCAAGTAATTAATTCTTCCAATTACGTTCTTATCGTTTGAATTAATTAAACATAGCTAGATGATGTGATTCTCGGCTATGACGTTAGGTGGTGGTGACACCTTGTCAATGAGGATCCCATGACCTACGTCATAATCTAGATTTATTCATGACTCTACTAGATTTAATTAATGTGTATCTATGATAGTTTATATAAGTGATGTATGAATTGCTGTATAATCTGTTCTGTATAAGGAAATACTGAGAGGTTATTTCTAGGATGTAATTAGGGTTGAATTCGTCCGGGTGACCGAGCAAAGTCGTTCGGTCGACCGAGCCCCTTTACTCGGTCGACCGAGCCCTAATTTTGTCAGTTAAGTCTGCCACGTCTTTATGGTGGGTTTAACCTAGTTGAATTTACTTTCTCAGTAGGTATGGCTACGGCTACGTCGCTCGTCAGTTTTTCATTAGCGTATTATTATGAAATACCAATATAAGACGTCTAGTTCGGCTCATGAACGATCTTTCGGGACTTTCAGCAAGATCTAGATTAGTTTTGTATTAGGGAATTGTCGACACCTAGTCATACGTAAATCGTAGATTAACAAGAAACTAACCAAGTAATTGTTAATAGGACGAGGGCTTGAGCGATCGTTTAGGAAGTACGCCTAACCATAGGAATGTTGCCTAAGCGAGGTGTACGGTTAATATCAGCATCCTTTGAGTAATGAGCGTGTGAGTTATATGAGATGGAAACCCAAAAGTGAAGTCACGTAACAATACCACAATGATCTAGTAATCTAACCGGTGCTAAGTCAAGTTAAGGGATGACTCCGTAGCCAATTAAGTATGAATACAAAGTGATTGATTAATAAATGAGTTAAGTTATTTTATATAAGTTGTCTTGGTCCGATCGATAACGTTGGTAATTGGAAGGTTAATTACGTTTGTGTTTTTTTAAGTTTGAGTTTGTTTATCTTTTTTTGTCTTTTATGTTGGTCTTAGACTGTTGTCCAATAACGAATTAGGTGAGTTAATTATTTAAACCTAGGGTCCACATTTTGATTCCCTGAGGGATCGACCTTGATTCACCATCGCTATGCTATGATGTACCTAGTGCTATTGCTAGTATTTGGTGGTCAAGTAAAATAAATTTATAACCTGATCAGACCGCAATCATGTGCCTGAGGTTCGTTGTTGCATAGAGAGAGATAATGTTTGGGTCTGAAGAATGACCCGGTGACAATTGTTTTCTCATACTAATTTCCGGACTATATGTTGGAGGAAGATGAAGCCATTTATGAGAATTTTGAGAGTAAAAGCTTAAATTTCTGAAAGTAGCTTTTGAATCCTCGTGTCTCGATTCAAATAATAATCCACATGTGAAATCTTCTATAATAAATGCCAAATCAATTTGATTCTCCATATGTGTAAATGTTTTATTCATTTCACACTGATTCATTCTGATGTGAAGTTAACGGCTGAGTTACTTTGCTTGGGTATTTCAATTTGTTGCATTTATTGAAACGCTTCATCAAAACAACTTTTCCTAACAACCAGTGACGTGAACTTTGCTGATGCTAGTGCCTTACCTGCAAATTGAGCGCACCCAAAATGGCAAAGGTTCACCACCGGTGAAGTCACTTTCTCTTGGGTTACTCCGATTAGTCGCTCATGAACTTAGTCCAATTCAATCATGACCAATTCAGTCCTTAATTTACAAAATCTTTCATGACTTAGTGTCTTTATGAATATATCACCAATTGATCCTCAGTGGATATGCGCTTCAAGATTACATCTCATTTTTCCATATGATCTCTGATGAAGTGATGTCTCACATCAATATGCTTTGTTCTTGTGTGAAGTACTGGATTTTCTGTAATTGAAATTGCACTTGTGTTGTCACACATGATAGCAATTGTCTTTTCTTCCACTCCATAGTCTCTTAGTTGCTGTCTGATCCAAAGTACTCGTGCACAACAACTAATCACTCTACTATATATTATGCTTGACTATTGAGGTAGATATAAATTCGCTTTTATCGAACCCTGATACTAGTCTACTCCGTAGCATCTGACAAGTTCCTAAAGTGATTTTTCTATCCACTTTACATCCAGCATAGTCTAAATATGAATTAGATATTAACTTGAAACCTCCATCTTTTGGGTACCAAATTCCCACATTCATTGTGTAGTTGTTTGATAATCCTTTTGCTGCTAATAAGTGAGATTCCATTGGTGGAGATTGAAATCTTGCACATACTCCTATTGCAAATGCTATATTAGGTTTGCTTGCAGTTAGATAGTGTAATGATCCAATAATCCCATTGTATAGCTTTTGATCATCATCCTTTCCATTTCATCCTTCCCAAATATAGTTCTTGCACACATAGGTGTTTTTGATGTTCCACTGGTGTCCATACCATACTTGTTTATCAAGTCCTTTGTATACTTTGCTTGATTGTTAAAAATGCCATCTTTCATCTGTTTCACTTGTAATCCGAGGAAATAATTGAGTTCTCCAATCATGCTCATTTGGAATTAGCTTTTCATCAGATTTGCAAAATTTTCACACAGCTTCTCAACTTCTGATCCAAATATGATGTCATCCACATATATTTGAACTAGCAAAGTGCTTGATCTATCTTCTAGCTTAAAAAGTGTCGTGTCATTGGTTCCTTTGCTTAATCCATTGTTGATCAGGAACTGTGAAAGTGTCTCATACCAGGCTCTAGGTGTCTGCTTGAGTCCGTATAGTGCCTTCTTGAGCTTGTACACTTTATCCTCTTTTCTTTGATCTGAAAGCCGGGTGGTTGTTCAACATAAACTTCTTCTTCCAAGAGTCTATTAAGGAATGCACTCTTTACATCCATCTGATAAACTTTGAAATCTTTGTGAGCTACAAAAGCTAGGAAAAGTCTGATTGCTTCCAATCTTGCTACTGGTGCAATTGTTTCTGGCAATTGCTCCTTGTTCATCCATCTTGTTCTTGAACACCCATTTGTCCCAATGATATTTTTCATGTCTGGTCTATCAACAAGTTCCCAAACTTCATTTCTTTCAAATTCATTGAGTTCTTCTTGCATAGCTATGATCCAGTTAGCATCTTGGAATGCATCATCTATTGTTTTGGGTTCCAACTATGATAGAAAAAAAAGTTAACATACTTTTAAGTTGTCTTATAGTTCTTACACCTTCTTGTACATCTTCAATGACTTTTTTAGCTGTGTGATCTCTCGAGCCGCCTCAAATCAGTTGAAGTTGTTCTGGGATCGCTGTTTACTTCATCTGCCGGTGCATTAGTTTCTAGAGAGTGATCTGTTGGCTCTATTGGTGCATCTTCACCAGCTAGATTATCCAGTACCATGGCTGGTGCCTTTGTCTCCATATTGACTGGTCTAGGAACTTGCTTCTGTGTCACTTGGTCTTTAGTTGTGTGTAGATCTTCACCACTAGTGTTAAGTTCATCAAAAACCATATTAATTGATTCTTCAATTACCAAGGTTCTTTTATTTAGCACTCTGAAAGCTTTTCTAGTGTCTAAGTATCCTATGAAAATTGATTCCTCGGCCTTTCCATCAAAAGTGTGTAGCTGGTTCCTGTTTAAAACAAAACATTTAGCTCCAAACATTTCTAAGTGTGATATGTTAGGTCTTCTGCCATTCCACACTTCATAGGGTGTTTTTCCATGAAATTTGTTAATAATTGATCTGTTTTGAGTATATCACGCTGTGTTTGCTTCTTAAGCCCAAAATCTATTTGGTAAGCTTGCTTCTACTATCATTGTTCTAACTGCCTCTTTTAGGGTTCTGTTTCTTCTTTCTGCTACTCCATTTTGCTTTGGAGATCCTGCTACTGAAAGTTGATGTAGTACTTTATTTTCTTCACAGTACGTTATGATTAATTAAGATCAAGACTAACGTAAAATTTGTTTCATTTTGTATAAGACGATGTTGTAGCTTGTCTTGATTTTTGGGGCTTCGTATGTTGTAAAAGATCGAATTATTAATTTGTTGGCAGCATTGCAACTTTTTTCTTGTATTGTAACATATATCACAAATCTCTTTAACTTCCGCGTTACTTGGTTTTGATAATAATGATGTTAGTCTTATGTATAAAGTTAGATTATATTCAACATTTGATGGTAATTGTTGGTAAGGATCATTTTAGAACTTAATTGGGCATTTAAAACACACATAAAATATCATTCATTATAAGGACAAACTAACATTTCTTGGACAACATTACCCCCTCTCATTTTATCATTTTTGACGACCCTTCCCATTCCAGGAAATTAAAGATAAAAACTCCAATGGCAGCATGACCTCCCCTTCCGAACAACCTTCTGGCAACCCCACAACCCTCCTTCCACCTCTCAAAACCGCCAGATTCCTCCACCTGCTAATTATATACCTGTTACGGGATTCCCCAATTTAGTTCCCAATCAAGGGATCTACTGAACTGAATTTCGAGACAAGTAGTCTATTTTGAAATCGCTTTCATATGATCACAGTCTGCCAGTGATTAATGCTGAATATCTCTAGCTTCGCTAAATTAGAAGCATATTTTAAATCCTTTTGCCATCAAATAGTGTTTTTTTTGTCAAACAGTGATGAATACTTTGATATTCAAGATGTGTCGAATTGTAGCATCGATTGTGTCTTCGGAAAACAAAAATACGGTAGGATGAAGGAGGTACTGAGTGTGGGTGTGGATTTGATTGAGTTCTTTTAGAGGCCATTAATGGATGGAGATGGATGCTTTGTGAATGTGTCCAAACTGTGTAGAATATATGAAGGAGAATAGTTGAAATAATCCTGAATTAAAATGAAATGATTGTTTCTCAAATGCAAATTGAAGTTGGGGAAGATTTACGGTTCAGTGAAATAAATTTTTTTTTTTCACTTTTGGTGCGGTTTCAATTTTTGTGTAGTGTGACTGATGGTGTAATGTCGATATGTATATAAAATTGTCACTGCATCAAATGACACCATATTATTAATTGTCACTACATCAAATGACACCATATTGACAAGCTATTATTGTCACTGCATCAAATGACACCATATTTTCTCATCGTAATGTTTCATTTATGATGCACATGTTTGGAAGTAAATACTTTAAAAGCATAATTTTTGTAATTGTTTTTATAATTAATAAATGATGATTTATTCTCATCTTATTACTTGTTTCGTGCTTGTAAGTAACACACTCATGAATACCCTAAGTCCTATCATATGTAGCCATATAACTTAGTGTGTGTGCGACGCGTGAGGATTATGTTCATGGTGATACACTTGAAATGTTAGTCCGCGGTGAACTTAATCAAAGTATGGGGTCTATTGATTAAACCACCATTAACGCGCCCATAACACTTTATGGTGTGACCGTCTTATCCGGACCGTCGACATTGGTTGTCTAAGTAGGGCATTTGTATATGATGAGAGTCATATAGATCGGATCGATTTAATATGAGTTTCTCATATAATTCCGTGATTGAGAAATCTTATTAAATCACAAGGTGATCATATATGGATTAACCTTAATCCTGAAGTGATTATAGACTCGATCCTGCTTGTTTCAGGATAGGGTTTGTTGTGTTCGTTAAGGATCTCTAAGTGGCGCGATCTGAATCACTTTCACGTTGGCACTATTTTGGAATGAGTGAGAAGTGTGTGTCTCATGATATGGAATCCATTCCTTCCTCAAGGGGAAGTTGAAAGACAATCCCATTATTTGTTAATCTTAGAAACTGAACGATCCGCGGAGGTTGTATTGGTTATGAACTAATTGATCGCAAGTGGGTTAATGGTAAATAAGAATAAGATGTATTGCATCATAAGTAAAATTTTATTAAGATGAAATCATGTGTTAGTACTGCTAGATATACAAAAACCCGAAATTTTATTCTTATTGCTCTTTCTATAAAATTTTATGAAGATGAAATCATGTGTTACCTGATTTGCTCTTTGTAAAATCAGGTAACACCCGAAATCATGTGAAATCATGTACTAGCTATTGCTCTTTGTAAAATCAGGTAACACCCGAAATCATGTACTAGCTATTGCTCTTTCTATAAAATTTTATTCTTACTGCTATATAGAAAGTGAAAACAAATACCCAAATGAAATTTCATGGAAATATCCTTGAAATTTCTATGCAATATCCAAACCCTATCCCACATTGACTCTCGCCGCTTCTATATATAAAGTGAAAACCAATACCCAAATGTTCCAGATTTCTGGCAACCATTTATTTTTCTGTAGATTTTGCAAGGCAAAATGAAAACAATTCGTTTTATTCTCAAGGTTATGTTCAAAGACTTATCGTTAAATGTTTTTTTGTACCAGATAGATCATTGTTCTTGACATATCATAGCGAAGGCATTCCTTTCAAGTGTTGTTGGTGGAGAGGTAATCGTTGCCCGACATTTACCACAAGATGTATCGTAAATGGCAAGCCGATAACATCCTCGCTATGATATGCCACGAACAATGATCTATCTCCTCAAAATGCTTGTGAATCGCAAAAGAAGCTCAGAATCCTGCTGCAAAAATTGCTTTTCAAAGCTTGTCTTCTTTAATGAATACGGCTGTATTTGCATGCCTCCCCCCGCCCCGCCTGTTCCTGGTTAATTTCTCCTTTTAATTTATAGTAGCAGAAAATTCGCCTAAAGGTGAGTACTTGACCCCTTTTTTTTTTCTTTTCGGTGAAACTAAAAAGGCTGATTACTTATCATGGATTTTTTTAAACCGGCTGCAGCAAGTTAAGAGATGCCGGAAAAGATTTTTCAGACATCTCTCCTGGCCTTCTGAAGGCCAATGTACTCTACCAAATTCACCTCTTCAAGGTGATTTTTTCTTGCCCAATCTTTCAGGATACACTTGAGTTTTTCTTGTTCTTATTATAGTAAATGTATATCATTTGGAATAAAGACAAATTTCACCTTGCACTTCACTTTGAGTTCAAATATTTTGGCACATTTGCAATTTCATAATAGGTAAAATGAAAAGAAGAGCTTAAAAGGCTAAAATATTGGTTTTCTTTTGACTAAATTTCTTTTATAGTTGATGGGGGTGCGCCTGATGCGGAGTTGTCGGATTCCACATTAATCGCAATTGAATACAAGGACAAAAGAGAATGTTGGGGAATGAGGTAGTATTTTGGCCGTAACGTATAGCTCCAATGTTTGTTTCGCGTGCATGAAGGTCCAATCTATTAATCGTATCCTTTATGGCTCACTTAGCGCTACCACACCCGCTTTGACTTGCCACAATTAGTATTAGAATGATCGCCGTAAGAATCTAAGTGGCACACACTGAGAGGCAGTGGGTCCACATCTAGAATCTCTGGTAGGTATGAGTTTGAGAATAGTCCTAGCGAGGATGCCTATTGCTTATAAGGAGGAGAATGTGATATCACACAACGCCATTGCTTATAAGGGGGGAGAATGTGATATCCCACATTAAAAATGTGGGAGAAGCATTACCTCTGGAGAGAATAATCCTTGCGAGGATGCCCTTTGCTTATAAGGGGGAGAAGCATTTAGAATGATGGTAGTATAAATGTTGTGTCTATTGAGTGAATTGGGATCCTGTCTTGTGAAAAATAGTGTGTGCAATCCCTCTAGTGACCTTATTTCAATGTCAAAACACGAGTTTTGTTGCATTAATAGTTATATTTATTCCATTCAATCATAACGGTTGTATACACGACCTTACAGGGCGTTGTAGTATACAGAGCATAACCCGAAGAAAAAGAAGGTGTCCAAAGATAGTCTCAGGCTGGAATTGCCTTCAAAAGAAAAATAGTGAGTTTATAGATAATGTTAAAAAAATATAAATTAATTTTTCCCATGATAATCTTTTCTCAAAATTTTATTTAAAACAACACCCAAATTATAGGTGGGTAAAACCCCCACCAAAACATTCCCAAATTTTTTTCTAAGGCAAAACATTCCTAAATTGGATCTATACACTAAACCTAAAACACTTCAAACCAAACCAAAAACTAGAAATATCAAAACCTCCGTTGTCGACTGCTACCTAATCCACTCCTGCTACCAATTCCGGAACTCTTATACAACCCCGAATCGACCATCTTTTTGGCGATTGTCATCCTCCATAATCTCTGTCTATCGTTCTCCTTCCTCCGATTTCATCAATTGCATACGAAGCGGGTCAAAACCCTTCACTTTGAACGGTGAGTAGAAATTTTTCGTCCTTCTTGAGACTCTTTTTTTTTCATTCCCTTGTGCTAATTGCATGAAGCCGGCCATAATCAACAAAATAGTGTAAATTTGTTATCAGTTGACGTCACCTCCATTACGGGTATACCCTTCTATTCATTGTTTTGTTGTTGATTTTTTGAGGTCGAAAGTTGGTACATCAAAATCGTTGATGGTCACTCATTGAGAAATTTGTATAATCTTCCTTGTTAATGCGAGAATTGAATATGTATTGATGGGTGTAGGGGTTTGATTTTTTTTAGTCATGAGTTCAAGTGTAAAAAAAAATGGCATTCCTTATTTGTTTAAGTTAATGTTTTCACCGACCATGTAATTATAATATGTGATTTGGTGATTTTGATGTTGATTGGAAATTGATGGATGAAATGAATCGAAAGACTTGGAAAGTGTCAGAATCATTGAAGTTATACATAGTTGCAAGGAGTTTTGTAACCATTAAGAAAGGTCTTACTTTAAAAGCATTGTGAATGGAGAAAATAACATTAATTAGAAAGAGATTGGCCCTCTGTTTTTGGGGTTTGACCAGGCTTGAAAATGTATGATCCCTTGATTATACCTTTCCAACAGTACAAGTAGCTAGTGTGCATTAAAGGAGATGGAAGGACACATAAGCAATTAACTAATCAATTTTTGACGTTTAGGTTAGGTTCATATGTCTAAGAGCTATAAATGTGATTCAAACGATAGTAGAAACACATAATCTTGTTCTGGCACCCATCTTAAGTCAATAGGGTATAAACAACTTATTTTATCTTCATTCTTCAAGTAGGTCAGTCGTCTTCACTGATATGCCAATTTGTTTAGGGGATGGGTGGGTGGGTGGGGGCTAGGGGCTGGGGGCTAATGATGTTTTGGAATTCTCAAAATTTTGTTTGTTGGGATCTTTCTCAGTTTTTAGTACATTAGCTTAGTGCTCTAAAGCAGTATGTGGCCTTGCCTAGTTTTTCTTACAAGATTGTTTCCACACGAAACTTCAATAATGAAGTTAGATATCTATATATTAGAAGAACTATATGATAAAGATTAAAGGTGCAACATGGAAAAAAATTAGAAAAGAAATATGATTAAGATTAAACACAATATCTTTATGTTTTGACAAGCGTGCAATGAGTTTGGTGAGTATTCACCACCATAAAATTATGCTGCTTGATTCCCCGTGGGATGCTTTATGTACAGTTTATTCATACAACAAGCCATGTCAGTTATGTAGTGGTTCACTTGTGCAGCCTTTATTTTATGTGGGGTTGTAATGTTGATGTCTTTGACTGATCTTTCTAGGACATTCTTTTTATATTTGAAGTACATAATTCAGATGTAAAAGCAAAGTATTCCAGTACATACAATCATCTATCTATGTACCTTCTTAAAGAAATTGTTGTATCCTGAAGGAATCAGCCATCATGAGCTGGATTGATGACACTGATCCAGTGTTGCTCATGTATGACTTATATTAAACAAATTTGGAAGTTTTGTGTTGAATCTGCAAACCTTAACTCATTTTACCGTAGCTACTATTTTCATTGGTGAAAGATTGGATGTGCGATACAGTTTTAAAGTGTATGTACTTGATATTTGCATTTCATTCTTGAACTATGCTTTTGAATTCATTGATTCAAGATATAAGTGTGATATTGTTTTGTTATTTATTATTGCCGTTTATGTACTGTATGTTTAATATAATTGATAAGACCCTACTTTTATAGTGCATGTATTTTCTTTAAGTGTTCCTTGTATTCTTCTTGTGTCAACAGATGAACCCAAATGGTAAATAAAGGCATGTTTCTTTTATAGCTCCTGGTCAGCTGGCGAAAGATCGTGTGTGTGGAAAAAAATATTGAATGTTGGACATGGAAGTAGAAGGATACAAGTTGTAGCTCAAAAGACTACTAACTTGTGTTATCATGGAAGAACATGTAAATTACTAAATTTATGTACATTTTGTAATGTATTATAATTTGATAAATTTGTAACTAGTTTGTGTTTTTCGTCCTACAGGTGGATATCCAGCCCACAAACTATTTGTTCTTTACGGTGAAGATAAATGGGAAGAACGAAATGTAATGGAAGAAATTTCTTTCTTGGATGTCTTGAGCATATATAAACGGTTTATCGACATTTATTCTTTTGGTATCAAAGTTACAAATGCAGAAGGCAAGCCTTTGACAAACGACAAAGAGTCCCTCAGGTTTCCTGAAAGAACATGAAGATGAGGAGAACCTATCACTATATTTATATAAGGATCCAACTTGCAACCATTGCTCTTCAAATTTCCTGAAGACAATCTGTCATTAGGTAAACTTTAGTTAGAGTTCTTTCATTTTATTTTGTTTATTGAAAAAAAATAATTTATTTTATGGTGTATCGTTGCAGGTTATGTCTCAAGTGCTTCACCAGTGAGAGATGCGATGGAAGATGATGGTAACAATGATGAAAAAAGTTAAATTTGATTTTGTTATTGGGAAAAAAAAATTAATACTACTTTATTTTCTATTGTACCATTGCAGTTTATGTCCCAAGAGATCCACCGATGACATCGAGAGATGTGATGGAAGATGATGGTTACAGTGATGATTCAAGTTATGACACTGCAATAAAAAATGCTAAAAGTAATTATAATATTGTTAACATATAATGCATTATAAATCTTCTGTTGTGTTTTGGCTAAAATATAACATACATTTATTTAATATTCTATTTAATGATCAGTTTCAACCACTGATATGGTGAGAAAAGTTAGAGGAGTCAACACGAACCCAAAAATCGGTGCTCTAAAAAGAGGAGAAAAACTTGCGATTGAATTTTATAATAATCATGGAGTAGGACCGAATCACAGTTATTGGTCTAGACACTTGGTAAAATTGTGTGGAACAGGCATATGTGTCCTATACCAGTGCACTATTGGAGGGAGATGACTAAAGATAACAAGTAACACATGTGGGCTGCGGTGATGGTATGTGAAATAAATTCTCTGTTTTTTGGTAATGTTTCAAGGTGGTAAGTGTGTATGAGTTAAATGACACTTTCTTTAAATAATGGACATCAAAATGCTCTTGGCACATCTAATTCTTATTTTTATGATATTTTATAGGAATCTTTTTCCAATCCACATATGGAATTATACCGTGAACATACTTTGGATCATATGGATACTTTATGGATAGCATGGAGTCATCCTTGAATAAAAATTACGTGAAGACTTGCAAAACAAAAGCTCTTGTGTTGAAAAATGTTCCTCCGGGGATGAATAATTAAGATTGGGAGTGGCTTGCCACAAATAAGTTCCTATGTGATAAGTTTCAGGTAAAAATAAAAAAATATTTATATTCTATTGTTAAGTTTTAAGTGAAGGCTTTTGACTGTAATGTCTCTTTATAGGAAATGTAGAAAGTCAGTGCCTTAAATTCTGATAATCGGGTCAAGGGAGTGATGCCTCATCGAACCGGTAGCCAGCCACATAGACATTTCATAAATGAGATGGTAAAAATACAATTAGTCTTGTTGTTTTAGATTTGTTATGTCTTGAGTTGGAAATATATTTCATGTTTAGTTTCCATTTTTAAATCATCCAGGGAGGTATGGTAGATACCCCACCCGACATTGCAAAAATCTTCCAGGCGACTAGAGAAAAAAAAGGAAATTTTCGGTCCCAAGAGAGCAAGAAAAATACGTAAGTATTAGTACTTAACACTTTTGCATAAATTTTTTATTTATCATTTTTTATTAAACAAATGAAACTTGAGTTTGTAGGATGAGATTGTCAAGACTATTCACGGCAATGAATCACTCTCACCTATTGAGGTGGTTGAAACTTGCTTTGGATCACAGGTGGGATGAAAAGGAAACATTTTGGTGATTCTGAAGTTACTCATGTAAAAGTCCTTAAGGCTACGCTCCATGACAAGGAAGAAGAAAATAATGATCTTAGGAGACGCGTTAATAGGATTGAAAGTTTATTGGCTCTAATGGGTAGGGCAAACATACCAACTCCAGATGCACTGCGAAGGTGTGACAATGGACAATAGCTCTTGATAATGAATGTAGTAGTTACTACCCTTTAACTTACTCATGATGTTCAATTAATGAAAAAGGCCTATAAGAATGTTTTCATGATATGTAGAAAGAGATGGAGACCCTGATCCCGGTCTCCAAAAGGCTGCTTTGTAGAGCATGTTTTTGATATGCAGTTGTAGCAGTAAATTTCTATTAATATCAAGTGAACTGTTGATTTAGTTTGCAATTAGATCCGCCTGAATCATGATTCTTTTCTGCATGTTTTATCTTGCCTCAATTTGGTCCAACGCATGGTTGGTACATCATTTGAATTCCCTGAATTGTATCCTAAAGATTTTTCCTTTAATATGACCTGGAAGTATTGTTCCATGAAATTGTATGATTTAGTTGACGTGGTTGAAATTTGTCTGCCTTATGAATCATGGTAGTAGTAAGTTAATGTGAATTACATTGAAACTGTTTATTTGAATTTTTATCAATTAGTTTATTGTTGTGTGATCACTTGAACTTCACAGACTCTTGTCATTTCTTACTCGTTTCCGAAAAGTGTCGTTGTTTGATCTATTTATCGATATTCTCCAATAACTACACATGTCTGGCTGAATCCCTGTTCTGTTTTGGCGTTCATATTTGTGCAATTCAATTCTGGTAAAACGTTTCGGTTTTTTTTGTCTCTATGGAAGAAGAGGTGTATGATTTTCTAGATGTATATTCTTATGATATTTGGTTAGCGTATGTTCATTGGAACTGTCCTCTATTCTTGTTCATCGACCTTCATAGTTGTAGTGTTTCTTGAAGCTCATATTCTTGTTGTCGTAAACTATTTAACTTGGGTGGACTTGAAAATATATATGTTTTAGTGAGATTATAATGATATCACTTGAGAAAGACTCCTATATGATTTCTCTTCGTACTGATTTCGGTTCATACGACTGTGAAACTGTTCTCTCTACTTTTTGTTGATTGGAAAAGATGAGTCTGTTTTGATAGTCCATTGTTGCACATTTGATTTGCCAGGCCTCATGTGATGTCAAGTTTTACTCTTATCTAGTTATACGTAATGAACAACCATATGTCAGTTTGTATACTTTGAGCATGTTTTTGATATGTAATTTGTGCATGTTTTGGGGTCTTGTATATTTTTATGTTACCTGATGCTAGCAAACCATCTTATCTCCCCTATCTTTTTGAATGATCATGCTGATTTTCTTTTGGGAACCCTCTGAAAATAAAATAAAAGATGTTACAAACAAATACGAAGCATTGATATAGTTGATTTCCGTGAGAAGGATTATCACATCTCCATTACCAGCTTTTCAAAACCATTTTTATCATATGTTATCTGCTGCTTCTCGTTTACTTAATGGCCCTTATTTTTCTTACTGAGACTTGTATTTGTGATCTCATGCTTAGTACAATGGTTGAGAGTTTACTCTTATGTTAATATGTATGCAGGCTTTTGAAAGGTTTTGATGCTTTTGGAAGGTATATGTGTAAGGATTGCTTCTTATCATATCTCAGGATGGTGTAATTTTGCTGGTCAAGTAGCTTGCTGTGTAGAAATGAATCATTGAAGGTGCTTGATGTTTTGGTGATGACATATATGGTTGTTAGATATTTTTATTTTGGGGATGTGATATTAAAAACTCCTATCATTATGCATCTATATGTAACTAACTTATCTTTTTGAATATCTTGAAACAACTCTACCATTATGTGTATTTTGGATATATGAATGCATATTGTTGCAACTATGTATATTTTGTGCAGACTAATCCAAACAGTTTTTACTTACAGCTTGTGATATATTTAAATGTGTTCATTAAGATTTTAATATTTGTTCATAATGACCATATGGTTATTTATAGAAAGAAGGATTTAATGATGGTGAGATTGTAACATAACAATAAATTTTATCATCATTAAAGCAGTTTTTGTGATGGTATACCCGGTCATTACATGTCTTTTGTTGATAATGGCCATTGCTAATTAATGAGCGGGTTTTCAATTATTAGTGACGGTAATCTCCGTCATTAACGGGTAAAAACTAATATTCAATTTTAGTTCTAATGAGAGGCAACTATTAATGACGGTAATCTCTCATCACTGGAAATTTCTTTAATGACAGTCTAATCTCGTCATTAAACCCTCGATGTCATTAATAACGAGGCTGGTTCTTGACATTGAAGGCTTTAACAAGAAGGGCAACTATGATGAGGGCATGAGAGTGATTTCCCATCATTAAAAGTCTTTAATGACGAGAAAAATGGCATATAATGACAGGAATTCCTGTCATTAAAACTCGTTTTTCTTGTAGTGGTTTGGAATGGGTTTTATAAGCTAGTTTTCTATTTAAGTGATATGGTTGGAATTAGCTGAATTAATGATTATAACACATATGGAGCTAATTAATTCTGCAGGATTTCTTTGTTGCCCATAGAGCAAAGAAAGGGACAACGAGGATCTTTGGGTAGAAGAAGTATAACCGTTACTCTCTGGGAGGGATCTTTGCTGCCTATATTGTATGTCTTTCATCCCTAATCAACTGTAATCCAATGATATGTATTGAGGGAGTACAAAGCCAAAGACGATAAAACAAGAGCATGATCTACAAAAGGTTAGACATGGAAGATACATCGAGTTCAAATAACACCGTCGACAAGCAATAATTGGATGCTGTGGAGGAGACTGCAACCTCGTATACTGATGATGGTAAACGTTATAAAAACAAACCCTATGAATATTCATGTTAGTAAATGTGAATTGACCTCTATGTCTGAATCTATCAAAGCTGAAAATCTGGTCAGCTAAGCTGAATTTTTCAAGCTTGGGAGATCAGTCGAATTAGTGTTCAACGGAGATCTGTGTTTAGTCGAGTGGTCTCAGCTGAAATCTGATGAATACATATGTTTAGCTTTGAATATGAGTTTGGTTACATCTTGTGGTAGCCAACTGAGCTGAGCAATCACATCTGGGGTATTTTAGTCAATCTGATAGTGTGTCATTATGACAGCTAGAGTTAGGGTTATGTCTCTATACATACACATATGTTGTAAACTAGATTAATTGAAAAAGTCTGTAAAAACTTCGGTGATATTATATTCTACTAGTTTCCGCCCGTGGATTAGTCAGCACATTCTAGGAAACCGCATTAAAATATGTGTTTAATTTCTGTTATAAGATTCTTGTAATTAGGATTTTACAATCCCCGCGATCCATTATAACAAGTCATATTGTTAATTGCTTCCGGCATATCCTGGGTTTATTATTTTGATGTTGTGATTAATTCTTCCGTACATTCATGCTCTTCCTTCTATCTTTTTCCCCAAATCCAAGTCTCTGATCAATTTTTGTGACACAAGAGATCAGGGCCGGCCCTTGCTTTTTTTGGGCTTAAGACCAAGTCCCTGAATTGGGCTTTTTCGTTGAAGTTATTTTTTTTTTAAACATACTTATTGTTAGATATATTTTCATAAATAAATATTTTGGTTATCGTTTGCATACGAGTTTCCGTATGAATTAATGTTATCGCAACGAAACGGGGTTCGACCTGATTCATTTACGGGGATATGCATGCATCAGTTCATGAAGGGATATGCATTTTCAGGTACATGCATTTTCGAATTGATATGTACTTACCCTTTCGTGTAAGGGTTGCATGCTTTCATCCGTGAATGAGGATGTTCCCACCCTTTCGTGCAAGAGTACCTCCATTCGCTTACCGGTACTTGCAACATATAAAAGGCATAAGTATGCACACGAAAATTCATAAGTTAGACAACATCTTCAGAAAAACTTTGAGTGTCTTCGGGTTTGATTCAAACAAGTCACTATTTGAATCAAACACCCCTATTGTATCCTGAAAGAGATTTTAATTTTATCCCTTAGTGACAAATCGTGTGGACTAAAACATCTCTTAAAAGACAACGTTACTAACGTGCTTTGGAGTTTCTAATTCTCACAAATCCTAAGTACTACATTTTTTCCAACACTTATCGCGTTTTTAATATCCGTAAATGCAAAAAATTAATAAAATGTATGTCTTTTTTTTTTGGGCCAAGTAAATTTTTTTATTGGGACCTTTATTGATTGGAGAAAATTGGGCCTTTATCAAAAGAAAAATTAACATATTATATTAGGTTGGATTGGATTAAATCTACATTAATTTTTTTTTTCTTTTAGCGAAACAAGTACCGTTGGGCCATCCGATACCGTTGGGCTTAAGACCCGGGTCTCGCCGGCCCTGCAAGAGATGATAACCTACTTCCATATTGTAAAACCTAGCCCGTGGACATGCTGGCCTACGGAAGAAATATCAACGGCCCATGATGCTAAGATTTTGCACCGTCTTTATTTTAATTCTAGCTAGACTGAAAATTCTTGCAATGGTCTGTAGTGTTATTAAGTTTTAACTCGTTTAACACGGGCCTGTTCAGGAGTTGGCACATCCGGGCATGGATTCTTGGCCTTGTCTTTTTTTATTCCTTGGTTGATGTTTAACTAGTTGTTTTTTGGTTCCCTGTTGACATTGAACTTGGGATTTCGAATCATGAATCTCGAATTAGTAACAGATCTATATAGCAATGCAAGGCTCGACATACGTACTAAAATTAACATCAAATATAACATTAACGGTCACCATAAAATACATAACACCAAATGCCAAACACCGTAATCAGAATCAGACGGGTTAATTAGGAGCTAGATGCTAAAAAATGGAAAGGTTTGCTAAATTTTCACCCGACCCATTCTACCGTTGGCTGCACCCCACCTACCGATGCACCATACTGTTTTCACAGAATCAATTGAGAATTTTGATTCCAGAGCCAAAAAAACCAGCTTTCCCAAGGTCGATTTAGAATTGACTCTGCAGGAAGTCGGTTTTTAGCTCAAAAATCGACTTGCCCAAGATCGATTATTGTGCACTGGCACTACAACAAATTAGGTTTTTAGAGACCGTACCTTTAGGGACGACATTTGTCGTCCCAAAATAAAGATTATTAGGGACGACATGTCATCCCTAAAGATCGGTCAACGTTCGATTAATTAAATATGAGAATTTAAATCTTTAGGATCGATTCTTTATTTTTTGGGACGACAATGTTGTCCCTAATAATCATTAAATTTCCGCCTTCCACGTGATTCCAGAGTGGCAAATTTTACCTGAAACTCTTTAGAGACGACAAAGTCGTCCCTGCTTTCCCACCCAAAATTTCATGAAATAATTTGAATTTTTATTTATTTAATAGGGACGACATATGTCGTCCCTAAAAATGAAATATTTATTAAAAATGATTTTTTTAATTAAAAATTATATTTAATATTTAAAATTCAAATTTTTAACCTAAAAATTTTATTTAATATTTAATAATTATATTTTTGTATCTAAAAATTATATTTAATATTTTAAATTCACTACTCGTTAATCAATATCGAGTTTGAAATCAACATTTGACTTATAAGTAACGAGATTGAGTTTTAATTTACTACTTATTAATCAATCTCGATGTTGAATTCAACATTTGACTTAAAAGTAACGAGCATCGGGTTTGAAAATCACTACTCGTTAATGAATCTCGAGTTTGAAATCAACATTTGACTTATAAGTAACGAGTCTCGAGTTTGACTTATAAGTAACGAGCCTAAAGGTTTTGAAAATCGCGAATCATTAATCAATCTCGAGTTTGAAATCAACATTTGACATATAATTAACGATCCTCGGGATTGAAGACCGATGATCGTTAATCAATCTCGAGGTTGAAATGAACAATGGACTTATAAGTAACGAGCATTGAGTTTGAATTTACTACTTATTAATCAATATCGAGTTTGAAATCAACATTTGACTTATTATTATCGAGCATAAGGGTTTGAAAATCAATATTGATTAATCAATCTCGAGTTTGCAATCAACATTTGACTTATAAGTATCGAGCCTAAGGGTTTTGAAAATCGCAATCATTAATCAATCTCGAGTTTGAAATCAACATTTGACATATAAGCTAGTAACGATCCTTGGGATTGAAGACCGCACTCGTTAATCAATCTCGAGGTTGAAATGAACAATGGACTTATAAGTAACGAGCCACGATTTGAAAATCACTAATCGTTAATCAATCTCGATGTTGAAATCAACATTTGTCTTAAAAGTAACGAGCTTTGGGTTTGAAAATCATTACTCATTAATCAATCTCGAGTTTGAAATCAACATTTGACTTAAAATTAACGAGCCTAAGGTTTGAAAAGCACTACTTGTTAATTCAATATCGATCAATCAATCTTGAGTTTGAAATCAACAATTGCCTAAGTAACGAGCCTCGGGCTTGAATTCAATAATGATCAATCAATCTCGTGAATGAGTTAGATCGTTATCGATCATTGTGATAGTACTATCTACTATGGCTCGGTCGATCGATATCGAAATAAATAGTTAAGAGTTAGGGTTCGTTATCGAGCGATCGATTTCAATCTCGGGTTCATTATCGATCATTATGATAGTACTATCTCTACTATGGCTCGATCGATCATTATATCGAAATAACGAGTTAGATCGTTATCGGTAATGAGAGATCGATTTGAATCTCGGGTTCGTTATCGGCGAATGAGTTAGATCGTTATCGGCGAATGAGTTAGATCGTTATCGATCATTGTGATAAGATCGCCTCTACTATGTCTTGATGGATCGTTATTGAGCGAAGGAGTTAATAGTCGGGATCGTTATTAAGAGATCGATTTGAATCTCGGGTTTGTTATCGAATGAACGAGTTAGATCATTATCGATCATTGTGATAGTACTATATACTATGTCGCGATGGATCGTTATCGAGCGAAGGAGTTAGATCGTTATAGTTATCGAAGAAAATAGTGTTATATATATATTATGAATGAAAATATTGTTCTATTTATAATATTAAGGTTTTTAATCAAAAAAATGTAATATTAGAGTTTGTAAAATTATTTTTTTTATAAAAGTTTATTTAAAGGGATGTCATTGTCGTCCCTTTAAACAAAAAGTCAAAAAATTTATGAATTTTTGGAGGGGAAAATTTTGCCGCCAAAACTTTTTTGGGTTTAAAGGGACGACATTGTCGTCCCTTAAAAGAAAATGTCGTCCCAAAAAACAAGATCCTGATAATATAATCGGGCAGACTCTTTTTTTCCCTCTTTCTTCTATTCTTTCTTCTTCTCCGTTTTCTTCCAATATTTCCGGCGATTCCACCAAATTTCCGGCGATTGTTTACGATTTTCAATAACCAATCACCTCTAATCTCATTCATAAACTTAGGTAAACCAATTTTCATCTTTTTTTCATCAAATATTTCCAAAATTTTCCTCTCATTCTATCCCTTTCTTCTTCCTTGGCATAGCTCCGGCGATTTGGGCGAATTTGGGGTGATTCCCGGCGATTCTTCACCATTTTCAACGAAAAACATGTCTAACTTCATCCCAATCAAAGGTGAATAATTTTTTCTTATTATTTTCACAATTTCTTCCATTGTTTTTTTTTTCGATTTTTGAAATGCTTGATAGTTTTAGTATGCTTAGTAATGAGTTCCTAATTTTTTAATTCATAAAACCACAATTTTAAGACATACGGGTATTGATATTTTTTGTTACCCTATCAGAATGTTCTATAACTTCTTATTTTTGTTATTTTTTATAAATAGTTGGATTATTTACCGCGTTAAGGGTTTTTTTTACGAGGTAAGATTTTTTGGTTTTCTATTTTAATTTTATTTGTAGGAAATTTTGTTTTATTTTGTTCCAAATTCATACAATCCATATTTAGATGTAAAAACTGCGACATTTGTTGCATGAAACAATAGAACAAGAAATGAAGACTTAAAAAATCTACCCGTTCAAGTAGAGATATTGATATTTTTGTTAAATATGCGATTTTTTCAATGAATAAAATGCATGACACGCTTTGTGTCATATGAGTATTGATAGTTTTGTTATTTTTTGTTAACCTATCAGAATGTTCTATCACCGCTTATTTTTGTTATTATTTTGTAAATAGACGGATTATTTTTCCGTGTTGTTGTTTTTTTGTTTTTTATTTTTAAAGTTGTTGGTTTGTTACTGTGTAAGATTCTTTTATATGGTTGGATATTTTTATTATTTTTTTAAATTGCCGGATTTTTTATTTGTAAATATTCTCACATTAAATACATCCCTGTAAATTAGTCATCCCAGAATAATATCGAATATTCTTAAATTTATGGCACCTAATGCGAAATATCATATTAAGTTATAATATTTAAAAAAGGATAAAAAAAAAGTCAAACATGCACTAATTTCAAAATTTGAATTTCTAAATAACTATCTCCGTTCACACTAATTACAATTCACACTAATTAAAGTATAATATTTAAAAATATGAAATTCTGTTGATTTCATTTTTTTAAGTTTCATTGTTCTATCTACTCTATTATTATCATTGTGGTTCCTTGCTTAATACACCGTTATGATAAAATTTAATTTATTAATAAACAACAATAATCGCTTTCCTAAAATCAACCATCCCTCAGTTAATACAAAACATTTTTAAATTACAATTTTCGCAATGAATGCAGAATATTCTAACATTAAATTACGTTTTCAAGAATATCTAAACTAAACTATGTAAACATTAAAAATATCTCTATTAATTAATGAAAAGTATTCTTACATTAAATATATCTCTTATAAATTATCCATCCCAGAATAATGTCCAATATTTGGAAATTTATGGCATTTGATGGAAGTATTTTTGGCTTAATGTATAATATTTAAAAAAATGAGAAATTCAATTTTACCAATTAATGCAAAATATTCTATGATTAAATTACAATTTTCAAAATATATAAACTCAAATATGTTATTTAATGCAAAATTATGCATTTTTAACACAAATTATGCATTTAATTGTAATATTAAAAAACGATAAATTCTATTTTATCAATTAATGCAAAATATTCTAACATTAAATTACATTTTGATAAATTTATAAACTCAAGTATGCAATTTAATGCGAAATATGCAGACATTAAATACATCCTTACAAATTAGACACCCCGATAAATTCTAAATATTCTTACAACGCTTTTAAAAATAATTATATTCGAATTTGCCAATTAATACGAAATATTCAGATGCGTGAATGTTATTTCTACAAATTAGACACCTATTTAATTCCAAATATTCTTACTTTTAATTATTTTTTATATATTTTTGATTAATTTTATACATTTTATTTTTTATGTTTTATATAATTTAATTAGAGAAATATTTTTACATTAAATTATATTTCTAAAATAACTATATTCAAGATTGCCAATTAATTCAAAATATTCATATATTAAAGTCATTCCGTACAAATATGTTAAGAAAAAACCATTCCGTATAAATTAAAGTCCTCTATTGATACAAAATATTCGTAAATTAAATTTTATTTTGAAAAATAACTAAATTCAAATATGTCAATATATATGAGATATTCTTAAATTAGGTCATTCCCATGAATTAGCCACATCATATAATGTTAAGGTAGGTAAGGTAGGTAGAAGCGTATTGAATAAAGTGGGGTGGTGGGTAACGTAGGTATGATAGGGTGGTGGGTGGGGTAGGGTAGGTGAGGTGGGGTGGTAAGTAGGGTATGTAAGGGTGGTGGTGGGGGTAGGGTTGGGTAATGGGTGGTGGTGGGTAAGGTAGGCTAAAGGGTGGTGGTGGGTAAGGTAGGCTAAAGCAAAGGGATGTCTTTGGGTAAGGTATGGTAGGGTGAAGTGGTGGGTATGGTAGGGTAGGGTATGGATGGGTATAGAGGGTTAGGCAGCGGGTGTCAGGGGTAGTGGGTAAGGTAAGGTGGGGTGGTGCGGTGGATAAGATAGGGTAGAGTGGATTGATAGGTAGGGTAGGGTAGGCAGGGGTGGGAAAGGTAGGTAAGGTGGAGGAGGAAGGTAGGGTTGGTAGGGTAGGGTAGAGTAGGGTAGATAAGTTGGGGTAGTGTGTAAGGGTAAGGTAGAGTGGTGTGGTGGGTAAGATAGAGTAGAGTGGAATGATGGGTAGGGTAGGGTGGCAGTGTAGGCAGTGCACGGTAGGGTAGAGAAGGGTGGGGCGGTGGGTAAGGTAGGGTGGTATGGTGGGTAAGGTAGGGTAGAGTAGGGAAGTGTAGGGGTGGGTGATAGTGGAGTAGAGTAAGTAATAGATAAAGTAGGTAGGATGTCGATGGTATGATATGGTGATATGGGTAGGGTAGGATAGGGTGGCGGGTAAGGTATGGTAACGGTGGGTAAGATATGGTGGGAAGAGAGGTAGGGTGCAATGGGGTATGGCATGAGAGCTACCTCACCCTTCGCTTATATCCTACCTTATGAACCATACCATACCCTACTCCAGTCAACCTTAATTCACTACCCTTCTCTACTCATCACTCAATGTGTCATGTTTTATAAAAAAAAATTCATTACAGTCTTGCATATTCCAAACGCAGTAATAGAATTAATTTATTCTATATCGCTTCTTATTTTATTCCATTCAATTTCATTTCTACATAACAAACATGCCAATAAAATCTTTTTTCATCTTTCAAAAAAAAATTTTATAAAATATACGCTTCTCCCGCAATGTTAAAAGCGAAATATAACCACAATTATTGACATCAATATAACTTTTGGACATGTTGTGTTGTCTGTTTTTGACTCTATCTGATGTCGGAAACGAATACAAATCTTAAATAACACAATTTTAGCTAGCATTACAATAAGTTTGAAGGGTCTTTATTTTGTAGTACATATTGTGCATATTAATTGAATGTAATCATTAAAAGTCCTCGCAATGCACGGGTTTCGATTAGTATACATATATACACTATATTAAAAGAGCCGCTTTTTCCCGTAAGTTTATCCTCTGATGTTTCCCCAAAAAAGTGTTTCTCAGTAATTTAATATTTTTTTAGCATTAACATGTTTAATTCATTTTATTTATTGAATATAAATAAGTATTAGCGTGTTTAGGTTTAAGATAGTAGAATTTAATAATTAATATTTTCTTTTTTAATGAGATAATGCTTTATTTTATTTATTGAATTGAAATAGCATTAACGTGTGCCAAAAAAAAGGTTAAACACGTTCCCTTCGTAATTTTTTTCTTAAATATGTTAAACCCTTCATAAAATCAAATTAGGATAAGTTTTCAACAACATAATCATTCAAAAGCAATTCTCGGAAGAAATAAAACCATATTGAGCACATACTATATCCTTCCGTAAACAAATTCAATCAATCTTGAGTTTGAAATCAACAATTGCCTAAGTAACGAGCCTCGGGCTTGAATTCAATAATGATCAATCAATCTCGTGTGAATGAGTTAGATCGTTATCGATCATTGTGATAGTACTATCTACTATGGCTCACCGATCGATATCGAGCGAAATAGTTAAGAGTTAGGGTTCGTTATCGAGCGATCGATTTCAATCTCGGGTTCATTATCGATCATTGTGATAGTACTATCTACTATGGCTCGATCGATCATTATATCGGCGAATGAGTTAGATCGTTATCGGTAATGAGAGATCGATTTGAATCTCGGGTTCGTTATCGAAATAATGAGTTAGATCGTTATCGGTTTAATGAGTTAGATCGTTATCGATCATTGTGATAAGATCGCCTACTATGTCTTGATGGATCGTTATTGAGCGAAGGAGTTAATAGTCGGGATCGTTATTAAGAGATCGATTTGAATCTCGGGTTTGTTATCGAAATAATGAGTTAGATCATTATCGATCATTGTGATAGTACTATATACTATGTCGCGATGGATCGTTATCGAGCGAAGGAGTTAGATCGTTATAGTTATCGAAGAAAATAGTGTTATATATATATTATGAATGAAAATATTGTTCTATTTATAATATTAAGGTTTTTAATCAAAAAATGTAATATTAGAGTTTGTAAAATTATTTTTTTATAAAGTTTATTTAAAGGGACGACATTGTCGTCGCCCTTTAAAACAAAAGTCAAAAATTTATGAATTTTTGGAGGGGAAAATTTTGCCGCCAAAACTTTTTTGGTTTAAAGGGACGACATTGTCGTCCCCTTAAAAAAAATGTCGTCCCAAAAACAAGATCCTGATAATATAATCGGCGGACTCTTTTTTCCCTCTTTCTTCTATTCTTTCTTCTTCTCCGTTTCTTCCAATATTTCAAGCGATTCCACCAAATTTCCGCGATTGTTTACGATTTTCAATAACCAATCACCTCTAATCTCATTCATAAACTTAGGTAAACCAATTTTCATCTTTTTTCATCAAATATTTCCAAAATTTTCCTCTCATTCTATCCCTTTCTTCTTCCTTGGCATAGCTCCGCGATTTGGGCGAATTTGGGGTGATTCAGCGATTCTTCACCATTTTCAACGAAAACATGTCTAACTTCATCCCAATCAAAGGTGAATAATTTTTTCTTATTATTTTCACAATTTCTTCCATTGTTTTTTTTTTTTTTTGAAATGCTTGATAGTTTTAGTATGCTTAGTAATGAGTTCCTAATTTTTTTAATTCATAAAACCACAATTTTGCGGCATACGGGTATTGATATTTTTTGTTACCCTATCAGAATGTTCTATAACTTCTTATTTTTGTTATTTTTTATAAATAGTTGGATTATTTACCGCGTTAAGGGTTTTTTTTACGAGGTAAGATTTTTTGGTTTTCTATTTTAATTTTATTTGTAGGAAATTTTGTTTTATTTTGTTCCAAATTCATACAATCCATATTTAGATGTAAAAACTGCGACATTTGTTGCATGAAACAATAGAACAAGAAATGAAGACTTAAAAAATCTACCCATTCAAGTAGAGATATTGATATTTTTGTTAAATATGCGATTTTTTCAATGAATAAAATGCATGACACGCTTTGTGTCATATGAGTATTGATAGTTTTGTTATTTTTTGTTAACCTATCAGAATGTTCTATCACCGCTTATTTTTGTTATTATTTTGTAAATAGACGGATTATTTTTCCGTGTTGTTGTTTTTTTTAAAGTTGTTGGTTTGTTACTGTGTAAGATTCTTTTATATGGTTGGATATTTTTCTTATTTTTTTTAAATAGCCAGATTTTTTATTTGTAAATATTCTCACATTAAATACATTCATGTAAATTAGTCATCCCAGAATAATATCGAATATTCACAAATTTATGGAACTTAATGCGAAATATCACATTAAGATATAATTTTTAAAAAAGGATAAAAAAAAAGGCAATCATGCACTAATTTCAAAATTTGAATTTTTAAATAACTCACTACAATCACACTAATTACAATTCACACTAATTAAAGTATAATATTTAAAAATATGAAATTGCTGATTTCATTTTTTAAGTTTCATTGTTCTATCTACTCTATTATTATCATTGTGGTTCCTTGCTTAATACACCGTTATGATAAAATTTAATTTATTAATAAACAACAATAATCGCTTTCCTAGAAATCAACCATCCCAGCTTAATACAAAACATTTTTAAATTACAATTTTCGCAATGAATGCGAATATTCTAACATTAAATTACGTTTTCAAGAATATCTAAACTAAACTATGTAAACATTAAAAATATCTCTATTAATTAATGAAAAGTATTCTTACATTAAATATATCTCTTATAAATTATCCATCCCGCAATAATGTCCAATATTTGGAAATTTATGGCATTTGATGGAAGTATTTTTGGCTTAATGTATAATATTTAAAAATGAGAAATTCAATTTTACCAATTAATGCAAAATATTCTATGATTAAATTACAATTTTCAAAATATATAAACTCAAATATGTTATTTAATGCAAAATTATGCATTTTTAACACAAATTATGCATTTAATTGTAATATTAAAAAACGA
Organism: Gentiana macrophylla; assembly: GCA_026214975.1. Taxonomy (NCBI): domain Eukaryota; kingdom Viridiplantae; phylum Streptophyta; class Magnoliopsida; order Gentianales; family Gentianaceae; genus Gentiana; species Gentiana macrophylla. The sequence continues at coordinate 59,312,515 of CM047806.1, read as the reverse complement.
TAAATTCTATTTTACCAATTAATGCAAAATATTCTAACATTAAATTACATTTTGATAAATTTATAAACTCAAGTATGCAATTTAATGCGAAATATGCAGACATTAAATACATCCTTACAAATTAGACACCCCGATAAATTCTAAATATTCTTACAACGCTTTTAAAAATAATTATATTCGAATTTGCCAATTAATACGAAATATTCAATGTGAATGTTATTTCTACAAATTAGACACCTCTATTTAATTCCAAATATTCTTACTTTTAATTATTTTTTATATATTTTTGATTAATTTTATACATTTTATTTTTGCGGTTTTATATAATTTAATTAGAGAAATATTTTTACATTAAATTATATTTCTAAAATAACTATATTCAAGATTGCCAATTAATTCAAAATATTCATATATTAAAGTCATTCCGTACAAATATGTTAAGAAAAAACCATTCCGTATAAATTAAAGTCCTCTATTGATACAAAATATTCAGAAATTAAATTTTATTTTGAAAAATAACTAAATTCAAATATGTCAATATATATGAGATATTCTTAAATTAGGTCATTCCCTATGAATTAGCCACATCATATAATGTTAAGGTAGGTAAGGTAGGTAGGAAGCGTATTGAATAAAGTGGGGTGGTGGGTAACGTAGGGTATGATAGGGTGGTGGGTGGGGTAGGGTAGGGTGAGGTGGGGTGGTAAGTAGGGTATGTAAGGGTGGTGGTGGGTAGGGTTGGGTAATGGGTGGTGGTGGGTAAGGTAGGCTAAAGGGTGGTGGTGGGTAAGGTAGGCTAAAGGGATGTGCTGGGTAAGGTATGGTAGGGTGAAGTGGTGGGTACGGTAGGGTAGGGTATGGATGGGTATAGTAGGTTAGGGCAGGTTGGGGTAGTGGGTAAGGTAAGGTGGGGTGGTGCGGTGGATAAGATAGGGTAGAGTGGATTGATAGGTAGGGTAGGGTAGGGTAAGGGTGGGAAAGGTAGGGTAAGGTGGAGGGAAAGGTAGGGTTGGTAGGGTAGGGTAGAGTAGGGTAGGATAAGTTGGGGTAGTGTGTAAGGTAAGGTAGAGTGGTGTGTGTTAGGTTTTATGCCCGAAAGACAATTTGTAATTGTTTTATTTAAATAAATGACAGAATTTATTTCATCTTATTTATTCGCATTTATTGCCAATATATATACACTACAGAAAACCCTAAGTATATTGATTATGTAATCACAACTCAGTGTATGGCTATACACACGAGGATTGAGTTTGTGGAATATACTTAAAATTAACTTAGTCCGTAGCGTTTATTAATCGGAGTACGGGTCTCTAGATTAATTTGCTATTAATGCGCCTGAACACACTTTACGGTGTGACATCTTTATCCGGACTGCCGGTAATAGGTACCTAGTGGGGCATTTATATATGATGATAATCATATAGGGTTGGACCGATTTGATTTGAGTTCTCGATATAATTCCGTGATCGAAAGTCTTATCGAATCACAAGATGATCATATATGGATTAATCAATCTCGAGGTGATCACGCATAACCGCTTAGACCAGGTGGAGTTTGATGTGTTAGTAAGGATCACTTCAGCAGAATGTGGTCCAACACTTCTCGTTGGCTCTATTCTCGAATGAGTGAGTGGTCCGTGTTATCACGAATATGGAATCCATTCCTTCCTCGAAGTAGATTGACAGCTTCTTATTTGTTAACCCTAAAATCGATCGATGGGCCCAGCTCATATTATATTGGTTATGAACTAATTGATCACTGGGGGTTAATGATAAATAAGGATAATATGTTTTAGAGAGGGTTTGCGGAAATATCCCGAATCGAAGTGAACAGTCTATGGAGGATTTATCCGTATGTAATGATTATATCAGTGGACGATTTCGACTCATAAATTGAGTGTAAGTTATCTATATTCGATAGAGTTCAATTTCGGGTTTATGGTGGTGTAATCCCGAATTAATAGGTTGGATATAATTATTCTCATCTGATTTAATAATTTTATCTAATTTATTGTAGCTACTTGATATGGGTCCATGGTCCCCGACGTGGCTCTAATATAGCATATAGGTTTCTCGTCGTTGCACTCAATTATAATTAAATAGTGGATTGGACTATTTAATTTGATATGTGGATTAATTGTTTAGTTGGACTAAATAATTAAATACACGAAAAAGACATTTTTCGTGGACTCGACCCGAATTGGTGTGTTGACCAATTTTGACCCAATTGGTCAAAAAGAATAAAAGGTGCGTGACCTTGATTTGATTAAAAGGGCGCATGGTTTTATTGTTTAATTATTAAGGAATTTGTTTTCTTGGATAATTATTTGACATGTGATTAAATTATTTATGTGTTAAATAATTTAAGGAAAAGAATATCTTTTATATATCCTTATTTATTTTGGAATATCTTAGATATATCTTTTTAATAAAAGGATTATTATAATTGATTTTGTATTAATTATTAATCCTTGAGGCTAAGTTTCACTCTCCTATATAAAGAGAGTTCTCCCAAGCCTTTGAATATGATCACATACACGCCATTATCATAAGGAAAGGCTTAGAATTTTCGCCGCTTTTCTTTGGGTTTAGAGTTGGAATAATCTTCGGATTATTCCGGTAGCATATCAAGGAGGTCCGGCGCGGGAAACACCATCCACTTGGTGTTGCTTTGGGAGACACACGTTGGAAGACGGTGGTCGCTCAATCACGTGTTCAAGGAGCCTTTTGATCTTGGAGTTAAGCACCATAAAAAGGTAGGCTCCTAAACCCCTTGTAGAATTAGATCTTTAACTATGTTCTTTGTTTCGCTTTAGATCTAGATCTTATGCCTTCCACTACAGAATCGGGTCAATCCATGATTGATCCGACGATATTACATCTAACAAGTGGTAGCAGAGCCTTTGATCTAACGATCAAAGAATATGAGTTTTAGATCTGGGGAGTGGAAAAACATGTTTTAGGTGTTTTATTTCGCTTTTTTTTTTTAAATTCAAATTTATTCATGTTGTATGCTTGTGAATGTTGTGGTTGAAGAGATGGATTGGGGTTGGTATTGTTTACCCAGTAGATCTATTTTGTAGCTCCTTTGTTTAGTAACAATTGAAAGCATAGGAATTGTATTTTTTTATGTCAATTTCAAATTCAATATAAAAGTAGCATCTTTTATTGTAATTTTGTTATTCCGGCTCGAAAAGATGAAGATCTTGCTGAAAAGATGAAGATCGAGGCGAAACCCAAGGTATGAACGAGGAGAAACGGTTTAAATTTTTTTTTTTAAAAAACTGCTACAGGACTTTCTGCGACGCTGAAAAGCGTCGCTATAAGTCCTGTTTATAAAATTGCATGCGGCTAGGGTATAAAGCTTGCGGCTGTGTCACAAAAAAAAAAAAAATTTTTTTGTAACCTAATTTTTTTTTATAAAAGGCTGCTGTATGGCAAAATAAAAAATAAATAAAAAAAAAAAAATTCATTTTTCTGGGATTTTTTTTGTAACAGCCGAAAGAAAAATAAAAAATAAAAAATAAAATTTTTTTTTTGATTAATTATAATAAATTGGTTTTATTTAATTAAAAAAAGGCCTTTCTCCTCTCGGGTGTTCGTGGTTCGTGATCCGGCGGTTCGAGTTCAAGATTTGAAGATCAAGACTCGAAGACATAGATTAAGTTTTATTTTTCCTTAAAAAAAAAAAAAAAAAAAAAAGTCGGGGTACCAACGTCCATCTCGGTGTTTACTTTTCGGTATAATTTTGTGTTTGATCAAGATTACGTGCTTAAAACCGAAAATTGCCATGACTTGCATCTTCATGATTCCACTCCAATGCATACATGTAGCTAGTTTATTTCGAATAAATTAGGCATGTGTAACTCGAATAATTAGTATGAATGCTTATTAATTTAATATGTGGTAGTTAAATAATAAGTAGCTAATTATAAAAACCGAGGACCGGGTTTATGTCAATCGCTTACGATTTTAGTGATGGATTCTCGGTGAATCCCACTTGGATAAATCGTTGAGCTTTTCGGTGATGGCTTCTCGGTGAACCCACCTTAAAACTAAAACGAGATTACGCTTTGGGTGACAATTTAGAAATCGGAGAATCTTAGTACATGGGTTCGAAATGGTCTAACCATGGTTGGGCGAGTTCAACCGAAGCTTCGGCTCAATCGACTCCTCCACGTGTGATGTACGCTACTGTGATTCGATAGGACTTAGCATAGCCGATAAGCCTTCGGGCTAACGGGCTTCTCTCCGGATTGGCCTGAACTGTCACATATGTTCCAACGAATAAGACGGCGTAGGCTTGCCTACATAACCGACCCTATTCGGAGTACTTTGATTTATTATTTCTTATTGTCAAGGCCAAAACCGTAATTAGTAAACCCACCACTTTTTCAAAATATTGAGTGGGAGCGGGGAAGGCGACAGCCAACCCCACGGCCTCTACTATAAATGCAAGCACGTGAGAGAAGGGTGACACCTCGAGCCGCTTTGATTCCGGCCCCCTGCGGGTGGTGTTCACCCCTATCAAAATTCAAGGCTTGGTTTCCGAAAGGATAGGATTTCGGTACTCGTTGAGTCATCGACCGACCTGCGCGGCACACTCGGGCATACTTTGAGATCTCGATATAGTAGGTCACACTCTTTATGGATATTTTCAAATATCTAGGCTAGAAAAAGGAAGGTAATCGCGTGATTAAGGTCCGGGATGTCTGATTCCCGTGAGATGTTTGATTCTCGAAGATTAATCAATGAGAGACATTGTCTCGCTTTAAATCGTCACCTCTTTGACCGACCTGTGGCGCACTTTGAGGTGTGAGATTAAATCCTTGGAATGGTAGGATAGACTTTATATAGTTTATTATTCCTAAAATAAAAATATAGTAGTGTATATTTGATTAAGTTTCATCATTTTATTTACAAAGAACATGTCTTCGCAAATTCAAACTTTACCGAATGATAAGCAATGGCGACAATTTTACTAAGTGGAAAAGTAACGTAAACGTGGTGCTCGTATTTGAGAATGCACAGTTTGTTTTGACTGAGGAGTGCCCTGTTCTACCCCCTCAAAATCCGCCTAAACGCATTTGCGATCAACATCAAAAATGGCAAGAGGCGAATAATAAGGCAAGAGGCATCTTCTTAGCCTCCGTGTCGGATGTCATTCGAGCAAGATTGAGGGTTTTAATATCGCACGAGAAATCTTGCGAAGATTTAACCACCATGTTTGGCAAACCGTCTGATCAAGCAAGACACGAGGCCGTGAGGAAGGTCACAATGCCAAGATGAGGCGGGGTCGGGCGGTTCTCGGTCATGTGATGAACATGATTAGTTACTTTACCGATGCAGCAACTCATGGTGCGATTATAGACGATGCTACCCAAGTGTCAGTGATTCTCGAATCTCTGACATCTGATTTCCTGACGTTCAGGACCAGCTATGTCATGTCTAAGGCTCACCTTTCCATGACGGAGTTGATCAATGAACTCCAAGTCTATGAGGGTCTTTCTTCGAAAGATAAAACCCAAGAGCAGGAAAAGAAGGCTGAGGCCAATGTGGTCTCAGCCAAGGCGTCTAAGTCAAACCAGCAGGGTAAACAAAAGAATAAGAAACAAACTGCGCCGGCGCCTAAACCTATGAAGAAGAAGGCTAAGCCAAGTAAACCATCCAAGCCCAAGGGCAAGTGTCATTACTGCAATGAGATAGGGCACTGGCGTCGTCACTGCCCCGTATATCTCAAAGATGTAAAGGATGGGAAGGTTAAGGCTAGCAATGGGAAAGATAAGAAAGGTAATCCTGAATTACTTGTCTTGGAATCTTTCAATGTAGCTAAAGATGTATCAATTTGGATCTTTGGATACTGGAGCTACTAACCATGTATGTTCTTCTTTGCGCATCCTTAGTTCGTATGAGGAGCTAGAGGAAGGAGCTCAAGTTATGAGAGTCGGCACCGGGCGTTAGTTTCAAAGAAAGCGATGGGAGTCTGTGGTTTTACATTTTGGAAATAAAGTTTTACATTTAGACAATGTTTATTTCATTCAATTTTCGTAGAAATTTAATTTCAGATTCGCTTTGAAAGACCAGGTTGTACTCTGTTTCTTTTATGAATAATGAGTTTACTATTTCAAAGAATGGTTTTACTTTGTGTACTCAGTATTAGAAAACGGATTGTATTTCATTAAACCCACGCAAGCTCCTCATTAAATATTGAAATGTTTAAAGTAGCACATAAAAATCTACTAAAAGGCGAAAATTTCTCATAAAGAAGATAGTACATATCTTTGGCACCTTAGGCTAGTCACATTTCCTTGGAAAGACTCAAACGAATGGCTAAGGGTGATACCTTAAAAGAGTTATCTGTTGACTCATTGCCCGTCTGCGAATCTTGCCTGGAAGGAAAAATGACTAAGCGTCCCTTTCGCCAAAAGGGAATAGGGCCAAAGAACCTCTAGAGTTAGTACATTCGCACCTTTGTGGTCCGATGAATGTACAAGCTAGAAAGCGGATTCGAGTATTTTGTTACTTTCATCGACGACTACTCGAGGTTCGGATATGTTTATCTCGCCGCATCGAAAATCCGAGACTTTTGGTAAGTTTAAGGAATTTCAAGCGAAGCGCGAAAGCGATTGGGCAAGTCTTTGAAATGCCTTCGCTCGATCGCGGAGGAGAGTACTTAGATCTCGAGTTCATCGACTACCTACTTGAACATGGGATCTGCTCCCAACGTTCTGCGCTTAGACACCTCGGCAAAAAATGGAGTTCTTTGAAAGGAGAAATAGAACATTGATTGACATGGTCGGATCAATGATGAGCTACGCCGCTACCGATATCCTTTTGGGGATATGCTCAAAGCGGTACACATATTGAATGTGGTTCCGCCTAAGTCTCACGATGACACCCTTGGAACTTTGGAAGGGGCGTGGCGAAAGCATACGTCACTTTCGAATTTGGGGTTGTCTGCGCACATTTACTAGTGGACAAGACTACAAAACTACAAAAGCGTCTTAAAGTATGTCTGCTTGTGGGGTTACCCCAAGGAACACGTGGAGGTCTGCATTTTACGATCCGAAGATAACAAGGTAATAGTTTCCACTAACGCCACATTTTTGGAGGATCGGTATATGACAGACTTCAAGCCTCAAGTAAAGTCGTGCTTGGAGTTACTTTACGACGAGTCGGACCACAAGTGCCACCTAATGTCACTTTGTAGGCAACACTACGAATGCAACAATCACCCCTAATCCTAATCCACCCAGACGTCTCGAGAGAGTGGTTCGCCACCAAATCGGTATGGGCGATCGAGGCGAACGTGGCCGTCTCGATGGTGTGGAAGATGATCCAGTGTCCTTTCGCAAGGCCATGGAGGATCGTGACAAGGATCTATGGGTTGACGCGATGAATCAAGAGATAGAGTCTATGTACTCTAACTCATGCCTGAAACTTGTAGATTGCCCGAAGGGTAAAACCCATAGGGAGCAAGTGGCTCTACAAGAGGAAGCGAGGAGTTGATGGTAAGGTGCAAACCTTTAAAGCACGGCTTGTAGCTAAGGGCTACACACAGAGAGAGGTATAGACTACGAAGAGACCTTCTCCTCGTGGCCATGCTTAAATCCATCCGGATCCTCCTTTCTATTGCTTTGCATGCCTAGATTATGAAATCGGCAAATGGATGTCAAGACAAATGCGTTTAACGGCTTTCTCGACGAGGAAATCTATATCACGACAACCGAAGGATACATCGAGGAAGGCCAAGAGCACAAAGTGTGCAAGTTCTTTGAGATCCATTTATGGGTTGAAACAAGCATCTCGGTCTTGGAATCATAGATTTGATGACACCATTAAGTCATATGATTTCGAACAAAATCTGATGAACCTTGTGTATACAAGAAAGTCATCAAGGATAAGGTTGCGTTCTAGTGTTATGCGTAGATGACATTCTCCTGATTGGAAACGATAAGGGGATGTTGTCGGACGTTAAAATTTGGTTGCCACCAATTCCAAATGAAAGATTTGGGAGAGGCGAATTATGTTCTCGGGATCCAATTAATACGGGATCGTAAGAACAAGATGTTAGCTCTTTCACAAGCCACTTACATTGATAAGGTGATGGCTAGATATAGCATGACGGACGCAAAGAAGGGTTACCTACCAACTCGTCACGGCGTCCATCTCTAAAGACTCGAGTCCTCGGACTCAGAGAAACAGAGAGGCTATGCAAAGAGTGCCTTATGCTTCGGCTGTAGGTAGTCTAATGTACGCTATGTTGTGCACTAGACCTGACATCTGTTATGGCGTTGGACTCGTCAGTCGTTATCAGTCTAATCCAGGCAATGAGCATTGGATTGCAATAAGAACCTCTTAAAGTACTTGAAGAGGACTAGAATTATATCTTTGGTATATTCGGGTGCAAACCTGGATGTGCAGAAGTACACTGACTCGACTTCCAAATCGATAGAGATGATTTCAAATCTACCTCAGGCTCGGTGTTTACCATTGGTGGTGGTGCGATCATTTGGAGAAGCGTCAAGCAATCCAAAGACGGGTGATTCTACTATGGAAGGCTGAATACATAGCGGCCTCTCGAGGCGACTAAGGCGCGATTTGGCTCGAAAAGTTCCCGAGTGGTTTAGGGTCTCTCCAAATCACAACGATCCGATCACTCTCTATTGTGACAACAATGGGCAAGATCAAATTCGAAGGAACCCGTAGTCACCGCAAGTCGAAGCATATCGAGCGAAAGTACCATTTAATCGGAGAGATAGTCCAAAGAGGTGACATTTCCGTCAAGAAAATCGCCTCTGCTTGACAACCTCTTGATCCTTTCACTGAAGACATTGCCGTTAGAAGTCTTCAACCGCATTTGGAAACTATTGGTATTAGGGACATGACTTATTTGCTTTAGAGCAAGTGGGAGTTGTATTCTTTGTAATATAGATATAGGGTGTGCTCTAAAACAATTAATCCACTTGCCTTTCGTGCAAGTGGGAGATTGTTAGGTTTTATGCCCGAAAGACAATTTGTAATTGTTTTATTTAAATAAATGATGTAATTTATTTCATCTTATTTATTCGCATTTATTGCCAATATATATACACTACGTAAAACCCTAAGTATATTGATTATGTAATCACAACTCGGTGTATGGCTATACACACGAGGATTGAGTTTGTGGAATATACTTAAAATTAACTTAGTCCGTAGCGTTTATTAATCGGAGTACGGGTCTCTAGATTAATTTGCTATTAATGCGCCTGAACACTTTACGGTGTGACGGTCTTATCCGGATCAAGCCGGTAATAGTGGTACCTAGTGGGGCATTTATATATGATGATAATCATATAGAAATGGACCGATTTGATTTGAGTTCTCGATATAATTCCGTGATCGAAGTCTTATCGAATCACAAGATGATCATATATGGATTAATCAATCTGAGGTGATCACGAGATAACCGCTTAGACCAGGGTGGAGTTTGATGTGTTAGTAAGGATCACTTCGCGAGAATGTGGTCCAACACTTCTCGTTGGCTCTATTCTCGGAATGAGTGAGTGGTCTGTGTTATCACGAATATGGAATCCATTCCTTCCTCGAAGTAGACGAGGCAGCCTCCTTTATTTGTTAACCCTAGAAGCGATCGATGGGCCGAGCTTCATATTATATTGGTTATGAACTAATTGATCACTAGGGGTTAATGATAAATAAGGATAATATGTTTCGAGAAGGGTTTGCGGAAATATCCCGAATCGAAGTGAGCGATCTATGGAGGATTTATCCGTATGTAATGATTATATCGATGACGATTTCGACTCATAAATTGAGTGTAAGTTATCTATATTCGATAGAGTTCAATTTCGGGTTTATGGTGGTGTAATCCCGAATTAATAGGTTGGATATAATTATTCTCATGCGACGAATAATTTTATCTAATTTATTGTAGCTATCGAATATGGGTCCATGGTCCCCGACGTGGCTCTAATATAGCATATAGGTTTCTCGTCGTTGCACCTCAATTATAATTAAATAGTGGATTGGACTATTTAATTTGATATGTGGATTAATTGTTTAGTTGGACTAAATAATTAAATACACGAAAAGACATTTTTCGTGGACTCGAATTCGAATTGGTGTGTTGACCAATTTTGACCCAATTGGTCAAAAAGAATAAAAAGGTGCGTGACCTTGATTTGATTAAAAAGGGGCGCATGGTTTTATTGTTTAATTATTAAGGAATTTGTTTTCTTGGATAATTATTTGACATGTGATTAAATTATTTATGTGTTAAATAATTTAAGGAAAAGAATATCTTTTATATATCCTTATTTATTTTGGAATATCTTAGATATATCTTTTTAATAAAAGGATTATTATAATTGATTTTGTATTAATTATTAATCCTTGGAGGCTAAGTTTCACTCTCCTATATAAAGAGAGTTCTCCCAAGCCTTTGAATATGATCACATACACGCCATTATCATAAGGAAAAGGCTTAGAATTTTCGGCCAGTTTTCTTTGGGTTTAGAGTTGGAATAATCTTCGGGATTATTCCGGTAGCATATCAAGGAGGTCCGGCGGCGGGAAACACCATCCACTTGGTGTTGCTGGGAGACACACGTTGGAAGACGGTGGCTGCTCAATCACGTGTTCAAGGAGCCTTTTGATCTTGGAGTTAAGCACCATAAAAAGGTAGGCTCCTAAACCCCCTTGTAGAATTAGATCTTTAACTATGTTCTTTGTTTCGTTTAGATCTAGATCTTATGCCTTCCGCTGCGTAATCGGGTCAATCCATGATTGATCCGACGATATTACATCTAACAGTGTGGTGGGTAAGATAGAGTAGAGTGGAATGATGGGTAGGGTAGGGTAGTGTAGGGTACGGTAGGGTAGAGAAGGGTGGGGCGGTGGGTAAGGTAGGGTGGTATGGTGGGTAAGGTAGGGTAGAGTAGGGAAGTGTAGGGGTGGGTGATAGTGGAGTAGAGTAAGTAATAGATAAAGTAGGTAGGATGTCGATGGTATGATATGGTGATATGGGTAGGGTAGGATAGGGTGGCGGGTAAGGTATGGTAACGGTGGGTAAGATATGGTGGGAAGAGAGGTAGGGTGCAATGGGGTATGGCATAGAGCTACCTCACCCCTTCGCTTATATCCTACCTTATGAACCATACCATACCCTACTCCAGTCAACCTTAATTCACTACCCTTCTCTACTCATCACTCAATGTGTCATGTTTTATAAAAAAAAATTCATTACAGTCTTGCATATTCCAAACGCAGTAATAGAATTAATTTATTCTATATCGCTCTATTATTTTATTCCATTCAATTTCATTTCTACATAACAAACATGCCAATAAAATCTTTTTTCATCTTTCAAAAAAAAATTCTTATAAAATATACGTTCTCCCGTGCAATGTTAAAAGCAGAAATATAACCACAATTATTGACATCAATATAACTTTTGGACATGTTGTGTTGTCTGTTTTTGACTCTATCTGATGTCGGAAACGAATACAAATCTTAAATAACACAATTTTAGCTAGCATTACAATAAGTTTGAAGGGTCTTTATTTTGTAGTACATATTGTGCATATTAATTGAATGTAATCACAAAAGTCCCCGTGCAATGCACGGGTTTCAGACTAGTATACATATATACACTATATTAAAAGAGCCAGTTTTTTCCCGCGTAAGTTTATCCCTCGGATGTTTCCCCAAAAAAGTGTTTCTCAGTAATTTAATATTTTTTTAGCATTAACATGTTTAATTCATTTTATTTATTGAATATAAATAAGTATTAGCGTGTTTAGGTTTAAGATAGTAGAATTTAATAATTAATATTTTCTTTTTTAATGAGATAATGCTTTATTTTATTTATTGAATTGAAATAGCATTAACGTGTGCCAAAAAAAAGGTTAAACACGTTCCCTTCGTAATTTTTTTCTTAAATATGTTAAACCCTTCATAAAATCAAATTAGGATAAGTTTTCAACAACATAATCATTCAAAAAAGCAATTCTCAGAAGAAATAAAAACCATATTGAGCACATACTATATCCTTCCAGAAACAAATTCAATCAATCTTGAGTTTGAAATCAACAATTGCCTAAGTAACGAGCCTCGGGCTAGAATTCAATAATGATCAATCAATCTCGTGTGAATGAGTTAGATCGTTATCGATCATTGTGATAGTACTATCTACTATGGCTCGGTCGATCGATATCGAGCGAAATAGTTAAGAGTTAGGGTTCGTTATCGAGCGATCGATTTCAATCTCGGGGTTCATTATCGATCATTGTGATAGTACTATCTCTCTTGTATGGCTCGATCGATCATTATATCGGCGAATGAGTTAGATCGTTATCGGTAATGAGAGATCGATTTGAATCTCGGGGTTCGTTATCGGCGAATGAGTTAGATCGTTATCGAAATTAATGAGTTAGATCGTTATCGATCATTGTGATAGTACTGTCTACTATGTCTTGATGGATCGTTATTGAGCGAAGGAGTTAATAGTCGGGGATCGTTATTAAGAGATCGATTTGAATCTCGGGGTTTGTTATCGAGCGAATGAGTTAGATCATTATCGATCATTGTGATAGTACTATATACTATGTCGCGATGGATCGTTATCGAGCGAAGGAGTTAGATCGTTATAGTTATCGAAGAAAATAGTGTTATATATATATTATGAATGAAAATATTGTTCTATTTATAATATTAAGGTTTTTAATCAAAAAAATGTAATATTAGAGTTTGTAAAATTATTTTTTTTATAAAAGTTTATTTAAAGGGACGACATTGTCGTCCCTTTAAACAAAAAGTCAAAAAATTTATGAATTTTTGGAGGGGAAAATTTTGCCGCCAAAACTTTTTTGGGTTTAAAGGGACGACATTGTCGTCCCTTAAAAGAAAATGTCGTCCCAAAAAACAAGATCCTGATAATATAATCGGGCAGACTCTTTTTTTCCCTCTTTCTTCTATTCTTTCTTCTTCTCCGTTTTCTTCCAATATTTCCGCGATTCCACCAAATTTCCGCGATTGTTTACGATTTTCAATAACCAATCACCTCTAATCTCATTCATAAACTTAGGTAAACCAATTTTCATCTTTTTTCATCAAATATTTCCAAAATTTTCCTCTCATTCTATCCCTTTCTTCTTCCTTGGCATAGCTCCGGCGATTTGGGCGAATTTGGGGTGATTCCCGGCGATTCTTCACCATTTTCAACGAAAAACATGTCTAACTTCATCCCAATCAAAGGTGAATAATTTTTTCTTATTATTTTCGTCAATTTCTTCCATTGTTTTTTTTTCGATTTTTGAAATGCTTGATAGTTTTAGTATGCTTAGTAATGAGTTCCTAATTTTTTTAATTCATAAAACCACAATTTTGCGACATACGGGTATTGATATTTTTTGTTACCCTATCAGAATGTTCTATAACTTCTTATTTTTGTTATTTTTTATAAATAGTTGGATTATTTACCGTGTTAAGGGTTTTTTTTACGAGGTAAGATTTTTTGGTTTTCTATTTTAATTTTATTTGTAGGAAATTTTGTTTTATTTTGTTCCAAATTCATACAATCCATATTTAGATGTAAAAACTGCGACATTTGTTGCATGAAACAATAGAACAAGAAATGAAGACTTAAAAAATCTACCCGTTCAAGTAGAGATATTGATATTTTTGTTAAATATGCGATTTTTCAATGAATAAAATGCATGACACGCTTTAATGTCATATGAGTATTGATAGTTTTGTTATTTTTGTTAACCTATCGAATGTTCTATCACCGCTTATTTTTGTTATTATTTTGTAAATAGACGGATTATTTTTCCGTGTTGTTGTTTTTTTTTGTTTTTATTTTTAAAGTTGTTGGTTTGTTACTGTGTAAGATTCTTTTATATGGTTGGATATTTTTATTATTTTTTTAAATTGCCGGATTTTTTATTTGTAAATATTCTCACATTAAATACATCCCTGTAAATTAGTCATCCCAGAATAATATCGAATATTCTTAAATTTATGGCACCTAATGCGAAATATCATATTAAGTTATAATATTTAAAAAAGGATAAAAAAAAAGTCAAACATGCACTAATTTCAAAATTTGAATTTCTAAATAACTATCTCCGTTCACACTAATTACAATTCACACTAATTAAAGTATAATATTTAAAAATATGAAATTCTGTTGATTTCATTTTTTTAAGTTTCATTGTTCTATCTACTCTATTATTATCATTGTGGTTCCTTGCTTAATACACCGTTATGATAAAATTTAATTTATTAATAAACAACAATAATCGTTTCCTAGAAATCAACCATCCCCAGTTAATACAAAACATTTTTAAATTACAATTTTCGCAATGAATGCAGAATATTCTAACATTAAATTACGTTTTCAAGAATATCTAAACTAAACTATGTAAACATTAAAAATATCTCTATTAATTAATGAAAAGTATTCTTACATTAAATATATCTCTTATAAATTATCCATCCCAGAATAATGTCCAATATTTGGAAATTTATGGCATTTGATGGAAGTATTTTTGGCTTAATGTATAATATTTAAAAAAATGAGAAATTCAATTTTACCAATTAATGCAAAATATTCTATGATTAAATTACAATTTTCAAAATATATAAACTCAAATATGTTATTTAATGCAAAATTATGCATTTTTAACACAAATTATGCATTTAATTGTAATATTAAAAAACGATAAATTCTATTTTACCAATTAATGCAAAATATTCTAACATTAAATTACATTTTGATAAATTTATAAACTCAAGTATGCAATTTAATGCGAAATATGCAGACATTAAATACATCCTTACAAATTAGACACCCCGATAAATTCTAAATATTCTTACAACGCTTTTAAAAATAATTATATTCGAATTTGCCAATTAATACGAAATATTCGTACGTGAATGTTATTTCTACAAATTAGACACCCTATTTAATTCCAAATATTCTTACTTTTAATTATTTTTTTATATATTTTTTGATTAATTTTATACATTTTATTTTTGCGGTTTTATATAATTTAATTAGAGAAATATTTTTACATTAAATTATATTTCTAAAATAACTATATTCAAGATTGCCAATTAATTCAAAATATTCATATATTAAAGTCATTCCGTACAAATATGTTAAGAAAAAACCATTCCGTATAAATTAAAGTCCTCTATTGATACAAAATATTCAGAAATTAAATTTTATTTTGAAAAATAACTAAATTCAAATATGTCAATATATATGAGATATTCTTAAATTAGGTCATTCCACATGAATTAGCCACATCATATAATGTTAAGGTAGGTAAGGTAGGTAGGAGCGTATTGAATAAAGTGGGGTGGTGGGTAACGTAGGGTATGATAGGGTGGTGGGTGGGGTAGGGTAGGGTGAGGTGGGGTGGTAAGTAGGGTATGTAAGGGTGGTGGTGGGTAGGGTTGGGTAATGGGTGGTGGTGGGTAAGGTAGGCTAAAGGGTGGTGGTGGGTAAGGTAGGCTAAAGGGATGTGCTGGGTAAGGTATGGTAGGGTGAAGTGGTGGGTACGGTAGGGTAGGGTATGGATGGGTATAGTAGGTTAGGGCAGGTTGGGGTAGTGGGTAAGGTAAGGTGGGGTGGTGCGGTGGATAAGATAGGGTAGAGTGGATTGATAGGTAGGGTAGGGTAGGGTAAGGGTGGGAAAGGTAGGGTAAGGTGGAGGGAAAGGTAGGGTTGGTAGGGTAGGGTAGAGTAGGGTAGGATAAGTTGGGGTAGTGTGTAAGGTAAGGTAGAGTGGTGTGGTGGGTAAGATAGAGTAGAGTGGAATGATGGGTAGGGTAGGGTAGTGTAGGGTACGGTAGGGTAGAGAAGGGTGGGGCGGTGGGTAAGGTAGGGTGGTATGGTGGGTAAGGTAGGGTAGAGTAGGGAAGTGTAGGGGTGGGTGATAGTGGAGTAGAGTAAGTAATAGATAAAGTAGGTAGGATGTCGATGGTATGATATGGTGATATGGGTAGGGTAGGATAGGGTGGCGGGTAAGGTATGGTAACGGTGGGTAAGATATGGTGGGAAGAGAGGTAGGGTGCAATGGGGTATGGCATAGAGCTACCTCACCCCTTCGCTTATATCCTACCTTATGAACCATACCATACCCTACTCCAGTCAACCTTAATTCACTACCCTTCTCTACTCATCACTCAATGTGTCATGTTTTATAAAAAAAAATTCATTACAGTCTTGCATATTCCAAACGCAGTAATAGAATTAATTTATTCTATATCGCTCTATTATTTTATTCCATTCAATTTCATTTCTACATAACAAACATGCCAATAAAATCTTTTTTCATCTTTCAAAAAAAAATTCTTATAAAATATACGTTCTCCCGTGCAATGTTAAAAGCAGAAATATAACCACAATTATTGACATCAATATAACTTTTGGACATGTTGTGTTGTCTGTTTTTGACTCTATCTGATGTCGGAAACGAATACAAATCTTAAATAACACAATTTTAGCTAGCATTACAATAAGTTTGAAGGGTCTTTATTTTGTAGTACATATTGTGCATATTAATTGAATGTAATCACAAAAGTCCCCGTGCAATGCACGGGTTTCAGACTAGTATACATATATACACTATATTAAAAGAGCCAGTTTTTTCCCGCGTAAGTTTATCCCTCGGATGTTTCCCCAAAAAAGTGTTTCTCAGTAATTTAATATTTTTTTAGCATTAACATGTTTAATTCATTTTATTTATTGAATATAAATAAGTATTAGCGTGTTTAGGTTTAAGATAGTAGAATTTAATAATTAATATTTTCTTTTTTAATGAGATAATGCTTTATTTTATTTATTGAATTGAAATAGCATTAACGTGTGCCAAAAAAGGTTAAACACGCTTCCCTTTTTTTTTTTCTTAAATATGTTAAACCCTTCATAAAATCAAATTAGGATAAGTTTTCAACAACATAATCATTCAAAAAGCAATTCTCGGAAGAAATAAAACCATATTGAGCACATACTATATCCTTCCAGAAACAAATTCAATCAATATAATAACATTATTATCAAATCAATCAAATTAGAATAAATATTCAATTCAAACCGAGCTTGTAATACAATTAATTAATCATCAAATCAAAATTAAAATAAGTATTCTACAAAATAAATATACATTATTACTCATCAAATCAAATTAGAATAGGGTTTCAACAAAATAAATACACCTTGAAATCCGATCCTATTCGTAAAAAATCAATCAATCAAGTAAAACTCATCAAATCAAATTACAAGACGTATTGAACCGAAAAAACCCATTAAAATTCTACTAAAAAATCAATCAATCAACCGAACGGATAAATCAATAAAAAACTTAAAAGGATAAACACGTTAAAGTGTTAGCCATGGAAGTTAAATCTCCGGTTCTTTGGAGAAGAATTTCGAATACTAACTCTTTTGCTATAGTAGTAAAAGGTTGGATACCACTATCGACTTAGGTAAGTTGACACTATATTAGGAGCAAACCGCGCGTCAAAATTTCAAGGAACAAATGTTGTTGATTGCCAATCTGTTTCAAAACACTTTATTATCAAGGTTCCCAGATTATAGACCGACACTTGATGATTTGCATAAAAAAATTATTCGTTTAGGGCTTAAAGGTTCATGTCCTATTGTACTACTTGATAACAAACATGTGTTAATTTGTCCATCTCAACATGATTATAACCGGCTTTTCTTTCGACGTCTTTGGTCAATTGGTAAAAATCCTATGATTCTATCGAATTGGACAATTGATTTTCTCCCCAACTAAGAGGCCTCTTTAGCCCCAGTTTTGATTGAGGTTGCTGAATTATCCTTACCTATGTATAATAAAGAACACCTATATCGTATCGCCTCTTTGTTTGGTCGTACGCTTCAAATCAATTCAACCACAATCGATTTAAGAAGGCCACCGCCTACTAGAGTGATGGTCGAAGTTGACCTGTTAAACGAAAAGGAGAAACATATATGGAATGAAGATGATAAAACAAACGATTATCTATCGGGGCATTCATATTGTCCATGTTGTAGACGTATTCGCCACATGGAGCATGAGTGCTCTTAAAAACGTCCCAATTAGATGGAAAATACAATGGACAATCGGATAAAAACCCGATATGAATACACTAGGAAATAGAATCATGGGCTCAACCTGTAGAAGGACCGGAACCTATTGCGAAAGGGGTGAAAGATGACATAGAAGAGCAAGTGATTATGGCTCCAACTTCAGCATTAGATGAGGACCCAATTCAATATGACTGTTTGATGGATCTCAGTATTGGAGTAATGACTTCTTTGATGATGACTTTGCACTTGATAGAGAGTTACGTTATTATCAACGTTTGACATAAGAAATTGAGAGGAAAGAGAATGTCCTAGAATATGTCCTGGCATTGCACAAAAATCTGAGGCCGATGGAGGTATGAGGAAATAATGTCCATGAAAATTAGCGAAGTAATACACAAATGAAGTCAGACTGATGAAATTAAATTTGTGAAAAAGGCTTATTTGAAATCTTTGAACAGACCCTATATGCCACGCACATTGTCTTTTGATGGAAATTGTTTTAGCATGGATGTAATTATTTTTTTTACAAAAGGCAAGACAAGAGGATAATGATGATGAATAAAAGAGCAGTGCTAATTTATGATGATGATGAATAAAAGAGCAATGATAATTTATCTACGTATGGGGGCTTAGATGATGACTGTTGGAAATAAAATTTATGTTTTGATGATAATTCATCATACTCATTCAAAATGTCATGTTAACCTCATTGATGTAGTGCTGAAGCCAGCTGTTATAGTGAAAAGCTAAAAGATGTCTAGAACTGAATGTTTAGGTTTTACCAGAGTTTGATATTTGTATAGGTTATATCAGACAAGCACTGTAATAGCTAGTGTGTCATAAAACTGAAAAATGGAAGTCATTCAGAAAACTGGAAATTGTCAAGATAAACAAACTGACTCAGATACACCAATGTGGCGAAGAAGATAAGTTCGCCGAGGTCACAGACTCGGTTGGCTTATACTGGAGGAACCGAGGGTCACAGAGACTCGGTTATAGAATATTGAAGAACCGAGGGTTCAAACTCGAGTTATGAAGATTACAAGTCAAGATCAGAAAGTTAGACTTGAGCAAGATTGTGGTGACTGAATCGACTTTATGGATCTTGTATGAAGACCTAAGAATCATAAAGACAATGAATTCTTGGAAGATAATTTGTTATGGTGTACGCTGATTAAGTCAATTATAATCAGATGAAAAACTGGAGTACTGATGTTTGAAGAAGAGTAAAATCTCGCCAATGCTCCAACACGCTTAAGAAATCGACACTTGATAAACTCAAGATAAAAGCCGACAAGGAAACTCGCCATATATCAGTAATCCAATAAACTGATAGTACACTCGAACGTTATAAAGGAAGCAATTCTATTGGATGAAATACTGACGTAGCAGAACGGACAGAAAATATATCCGTTACAAGATAGACGTTGATACAATTCAAATTCAAGCAAGATGGACATTGAACCTCACATTATAAATAGAAGACCTTGCACAAAGAAAACAGAACATAATTATTTAAGAAAAACAAGAATTATTGTGCACCAATCTTATTCATTCGAATTGTTATCATCTCTGCGCCACAACAAGATCATATCAAGTATTTCTTCAAGTGTTCAAGCTACAAAGAATTTATCAAGAATCATACACTTTGAAGAACCACAAACAAGAATCAATTCATTGATTCTCAACCCAACTTTGATTCTTTATCAAAGGTTTAGACTGTGAAGCAAACCAGGAAGGTTTTGTCAAGGACAGTTGTTGCAAGCAGTCAGGCAGCTGGTGAAGAGGCATACGTTGCCCTTCAAGGACCAGTGTTCAAACAATTGAAGAGCAGCAATTCTACCTGTTCTACAACTGTTTAGATAGTGAAGCTAGGGATTAGCCAATGACTATTGTTTAGGATCTTTTGTAACAGTTCACCTCAAGAAGTTCTAGTGAAATTTTCCTCCGCACCACAGGGGAAGAGAGGACGTACAGGATTACACCACATGGAACCTCTATAATTCTTGCTCATTTACTTTACACACTTATTTATTCATTTAGCATTCTCTTACAACATTTGGTAGTTGATTTCTACACACTTCACAGGTCACAAACTGATATTCATCAGAATTCAGTTCACCTCACTCAGCTTTCATAAAAGAATAACAAGATCAAGAAAAAGAAAAAGGCTAATTATATCCGCTGCCGGTTGACTCAGTTTTTGCTTAAATCAGTTTGACTTAATCTCGGCTCAGTCAGCTTAACTCCACACAAGTTTTAACTAAACCACAATTTGTTTTAAATCCAGTTTAGGAAAGTTTTTGGTGACAAGTTTATTCAACCCCCCCCCCTCTAAACTTGTGTTAGCCTTTCATGCTTTTGGAAGCAAATCTTTTATACACAACAATGGAAAAGATCAACTACATGTTTTTCAGCCCAAAGCTGATGAAGGAATCTTTCTAGGATATTCAAGTGTCAGCAAAGGTTTAAGAGTACTAAATAAAAAGACACTCAAGCATGAAGAATCAATTCACGTAGTATTTGATGAACCAAACTTTCCTGGTGAAACAACCGAAGACAGACAAGAACCGCCGTTTCTCGGTCTCGATTACCTCGCCGCGAACCGGCTTTTGTTGATATTGGGAGACTACAAAATTGGAATGTTCAGATCCGAGATCGGTCTCGGTTCTAAATACTCAAGAAACCTCACTTTGAACTACATGGTTCGGATCCAGTTGAAGAAATTCAAGAACCACTTTCTTGTAGAACCAAATGAACAAACTTTAAATCCTTTGGTGCAAGCACCGATTCATCAATGGATGAGAGATCACCTCAAGAACAAGTAATTGGTGACACTCAAGCTGGAGTTCGAACTAGACATCAACTGGATGCAATGATTGCATGTTTCCTATCTCAATCTGGACCTAAGGAAATAGAAGAAGCTTTGAAAGATCCAGATTGGATACTAGCTATGCAAGAAGAATTGAACGAATTCGAAAGGAATCAAGTATGGGAATTGGTAGATAGACCAGCTCATGTGAATATCATTGGAACCAAATGGGTTTTTAGAAACAAACTTGATGTAGATGGAAATATTTTCAGAAACAAGGCTAGACTTCTAGCCAAAGGATACTCACAAGAAGAAGGCATAGACTTTGATGAAACCTATGCACCAGTTGCAAGACTAGAGGCAATCAGACTATTTCTTGCCTTTGTAGCTCATAAGAAATTCAAAGTTTACCAGATGGATGTTAAAAGCGCATTCTTGAATGGAATTCTTGAAGAAGAAGTATATGTTCAACAACCACCTGGATTCTAAATCAAAGATCAAGCTGATAAAGTTTTCAGACTAAGGAAAGCTCTTTATGGATTAAAACAAGCACCAAGAGCTTGGTATGAAACTCTATCTCAGTTTCTAGTAGAGAATGGATTCATTAAATGGACTATAGACAAAACCCTATTCAGGATGAAAAATGGAGAAAATACTCTACTTGTTCACATTTATGTTGATGACATAATTTTTGGATCAGAAGATGAACAATTATGTGAGAAATTTGCAAGTTTAATGAAAAGCAAATTCCAAATGAGTATGATGGGAGAATTAAATTACTTCCTTGGATTACAAGTTAGATGATGGAATTTTCATTCACCAAACCAAGTAAACAAGAGAACTTATCAAAAAGTTTGGTATGGAAAAATCAACCAGAATCTCTACACCAATGGGGACCAACATCAGATAAGATGAAGACAAAGAAGGCAAAGATGTTGATCAAACACTTTACAGAAGAATGATTGGAAGCTTACTCTATCTTACAAAGAAGTAGGCCGGATATATCATTTCTTTATTGGTGTATGTGCAAGATTTCAATTTAAACCAAAGGAAAGTCATCTCACTGTTGTTAAAAGAACTTTGAAATATCTCAAAAGATACGATGGAGTTGGAATTTGGTATTCAAGAAGGAGAATTCAAGCTAATATCTTATTCGCACTCAGATTATGCTGGATGCAAAGTGGATGAAAAAGCACATCGAGCACATGTCGGTTTACTAGAAATAGACTTGTGTCATGGTTTAGCAAAAAGCAAAACTCAATCTCAACTTCAATGAGATGAAGTTTGAATACATAGCAATTGGAAGTTGGTGTGCTCAAGTTTTATGGATTAGACAACAATTAAGGGATTATGGGATAGAAGAAGGAATGATTCCCATAATGTGTGATAACACAAGTGCTATTGCAATCACTGATAATCCAGTTTTACACTCAAGGACAAAACAGATTGATGTACGTCACCGCTTCATAAGAGATCATGCAGAGAAAAAGGATATCACAGTTCTTTATCTACCTACTGAAGTTGGTAGATATCTTTATAAAGCCATTGGACAAAGACAGATTTGTCAAACTAAGAACTGAATTGGGGATAATCAAAGTCAGTTGAAATCAGTTAAGCTAGAAATTCGTCGAGGGGATTAATCATTGTTATGCTAGGTGCGCTCATTTAACAGATTAGTCATTGACATCAACAATTTCAAACTGATTAACTAGAACTGACAAGCTTTACTAAAACTGAATGATTTGACGAAACTGGAAGTTATTTCTAAAACTGACTTCATCATCAGTTTCTATCCCAGTCAACTCAAGTCAAAGGTTGACAAGATAAAAGCAACAGCGGTTATATCGCATTTAATTACTGCAGTTCTTTTTGTCAGAATATTGCGTATACACCCCACGACTGTCAGAACAGTGCATACATTGGTTACCCAAACCATCATGGAATTTGAAAAGTTGTACTCACCAACCGTCAGTACACTACCCATATATATTCAATCCCCATTCACACTTCATAAAAATCAAAATCAGATTTCTCAAACCCAAAATCGTCTCAAATTTAACCTCTGTGTTCACACCCAGACATGGCCACTTCAAAGAAATCACAAGAAGAAAGATTGATAACAGAGCTAGATGAACTTTCATTCGAAATGTATAAAGCTATGTGTCAAAGCACTCTGTTAGCCAGTTACATCTGCGAGAAGATTCAAAAACAACAAGGATTAAGAAATATTATGTAGGTTACTTTCAAAGAACCACGTGATGTGGAAGGAATTCTGCAATTTTGGGAGAATATGCGATTGGTAAGAGACTCCCTAATGACAACAGTTCGTGGAGATCGCATTTCTATCAATGAAGGAGTAATGAGGTCACTCTTTGGACTTACAATTTCATCTGTGACTCCAACATATTTGACCACTCTACCATTGAATAGGGCTGTATTTCTTAAACAACTATATTTTTCTACGGAACCTATAGAAATTGGTACTCATGTTGACAAAATCAAGCCAGAATTTGGACATCTCAGCAGGTGGCTGAGCAAGCACGTCATTGGAAAATCCAAAGGAATCAGTATACTATCTGAAGAGAATATTTATCTGATGAACATAATTTGGGACGAAATAGAATTCAATTGGGCAGGTTACGTAGTCAATCAAATAAAGAAGCAACATTTAGCCAAATTGGACAGTGTACAAAGAGCTCAAGCTGAAGGCCAAGCAACTATTGGTAGATTTCGACTGAAGAAAACACTCAGTGGAATCATTCAATTCTATCTAGAAAGACTCAAGAAAGGGAAGCAAGCAAGACAAGATGCAGCTACAAAGGAAATCGTGGGAAAAACAGGAACAACTTCCCAACCTGAAGCCGGTCAGAAAACTGTGTCTCAACAGGAAGCTGAACATAGCGGAATCAAGCGAAAGGCAGACTCAGCACAAGAAAGATCAGTTGTAAGATGTCTATACCCAACAACCTTAAGTAAGACAGCACAAACTGAGGGGGAACAACAACAACAACTGACAACTGAAGATACAAGGAAAACGCTCTTGCTGATAATACTTAAATCGGTTCAAAGAATCATTGATTTTGAAGTCGATAAAATTATCAGACTCATGAAAATGAAGCTTAAACCAGAAAATTCTCGTGATGTTAGTTTACAGACTGAAGAGAAGTTACTCTTGGAGAAATTGGAAATCGGAGATCTATATACTTGAAAATTGCTTTAAGAGATTTACTGAGCTAGCTCAAAGAAGAGAATCAGCCACATCATCTGTTCCCAAAGACAGTTCAAGAGAAAAAAATGACGATGAAGATGATCTTACAAGAAAAGAAGCTGATGTGCCTACAGTTTTGCATTCAGAATCTCAACCCCAACCTCAAGCTACGCAAACTGTAAGTCAGCAAGAAGAGCTGCCAGTTGGAAATCAGACAACTGACACTCAGCAAGCAGCTGATGGAACTAATAATCAACAACTGATGATTATTGAAGATATCACTCAGCCCAAGGATCAACCTGAAACGACATATGATCCTTCTGACATCGTAACAAAGGATGAGTATGCCAAAGTTCATGAAAACTTGAAGATTGTGCTCAGTCAAAAGGATGCACAAAATGGCCTTCTATCAAATATTTCTGGATATCTCGATTATAGAACTAGAATAGATGTCTCAGTTCATGCAAGACTAGAGATGATCCACAAATCTAGTTCAAGTTCTGCTTCAGAAATTCTGTTACATAAACAGAAACTAGAAGACTCAACCGCAGTAAATAGGGAAACACATGCTCAGACTCAATGGCATATGAATCAGCACATCTACGGGTTAGAAACTCAACTTAAGGAAGTAATTGCGTCTCAGCAACGTATATCAGCAGACCACCAGGCAACCCATGCTTTGGTAGATCAGCTGTATGATGCCAAAAAGGGGGAAGCTAAAGAAGAAAAGCTGAAGTTACTTAAAGAGATAAAGCGACTTGAAGACGAATTGCAAAGATACAAATCAAATCCTAAGTTCTTAAGGAAAGAACTAACTTATGAGCAACTCATTGAAAAATACAGTCAACCTGGAGATAGAAGAGTTACTCTTACAAAGGATCTGTGGATGAAGTTTATTAAAGATCACAATCCTATCAAAGCCAAGTATAAGGATAAGACTATTGAAGAATCCTTGAACTACTTCTTATCTGACAGATATCATGATCAGAAGATGGCACAACATAAAGAAGAATCAGAGGATTAAAGACAAACTGAAGATTAAAGACAAGACCGAACAAATGAAAGCTGATATAGTAGAATTTGAAAAATATTACTTAAAAGAATCAGACTTACCAAAGTTATTTCTATGGAGAAAATGGAAAGAAGGAAGTCAAGTTGACTACAACAAGACATTTTTAAAGGAAGACTCCAAGCTAGAAGGTGAATATCGTCTGTATGACAAAGTGATGAAGTTTATTTCAGTTAAGAAAAAGCTTAGTCTTTAATCACAAGTATTTGGACAAAATGTAACTATTCCAGTTTTTGCTCATTCTAATGAAATCCAGTTTTCCAGTTTTACATTTTTGTATTGTTTGATCTTTAAGCATTTCTTTTAGGGAGAGTTTTGGCATCATCAAAAAGGGGGAAATTGTTGGAAATAAAATTTCTGTTTTGATGATAATTCATCATACTCAATCAAAATGTCATGTTAACCTCATTGATGAAGTGCTGAAGCCAGCTGTTATAGTGAAAAGCAAAAAGATGTCTAGAACAGAATATTTGGGTTTTACTAGAGTCTGATATTTGTAAAGGTTATATCAGACAAGCACAGTAATAGCTAGTGTGTCGTAAAACTGAAAACTGGAAGTCATTCAAAAAACTGGAATTTGTCAAGATAAACAAACTGACTCAGGATACACCAATATGAAAACTGAAGAAGATAAGTTCGCTGAGGGTCATAGACTCAGTTGGCTTATACTGAAGAACTCAGGGTCACAGACTCAGTTATTGAAGATTGAAGAACTGAGGGTTCAAACTCAGTTATGAAGATCACAAGTCAAGACTGTAAAGTTAGACTTCAGGCAAGATTGTGGTGACGTGAACTGACTTTATGGATCTTGTATGAAGACCTAAGAATCATAAAGACAATGAATTTTTGGAAGATGATTTGTTATGGTGTACTCTGATTAAGTCAATTATAATCAGATGAAAAACTGGATTACTGATGTTTGAAGAAGAGTAAAATCTTAGTTAATGCTCCAATACAGTTAAGAAACTGACACTTGATAAACTCAGTATAAAACTGACAAGGAAACTCAGTTTCATATATCAGTCACCCAATAAACTGATAGTACAGTCGAACGTTATAAAGGAAGCAATTCTATTGGATGAAATATCGACGCAGCGTGACGGATGAAAAAATATATCCGTTACAAGATGACGCGATACAATTCAAATTCAAGCAAGATGGACATTAAACCTCACACTATAAATAGAAGACATTGCACAAAGAAAACAGTAATGTAATTATTTAAGAAAAACAAGAATTATTGTGCACCAATCTTATTCATTCGAATTGTTATCATCTCTGCGCCACAATAAGATCATATCAAGTATTTCTTCAAGTGTTCAATCTACAAAGAATTTATCAAGAATCAGACACTTTGAAGAACAACAAACAAGAATCAATTCATTGATTCTCAACCCAACTTTGATTCTTTATCAAAGGTTTAGACTGTGAAGCAAACCGGGAAGGTATTGTCAAGGACAGTTGTTGCAAGCAGTCAGGCAGACTGTGTTTGTGGTGGTAGCTGGTGAAGAGGCATACGTTACCCTTCAAGGACCAGTATTCAAACAATTGAAGAGCAGCAATTCTACCTGTTCTACAACTGTTTAGATAGTGAAGCTAGGGATTAGCCAAGGACTATTGTTTAGGACATTTTGTAACAGTTCACCTCAAGAAGTTCTAGTGGAATTTTCCTCCGCACCACAGGGGAAGAGAGGACGTGCATGATTACACCACCTGGAACCTTTATAATTCTTGCTCATTTACTTTACGCACTTATTTATTCATTTAGCATTCTCTTACAACATTTGATAGTTGATTGCTACACACTTCACAGTTCACAAACTGACATTCATCAGAATTCAGTTCACCTCACTCAGCTTTCATAAAAGAATAACAAGATCAAGAAAAAGGCTAATTATATCCGCTGCCGGTTGACTCAGTTTTTGCTTAAATCAGTTGGACTTAATCTCGGCTCAGTCAGCTTAACTCCACACAAGTTTTAACTAAACCACAATTTGTTTTAAATCCAGTTTAGGAAAGTTTTTGGTGACAAGTTTATTCACCCCCCCCCCCCCCCTCTAAACTTGTGTTAGCCTTTCCAAGGGACCAACAATGACTTTGGCGATTTTCCACCCGTGATTAGAGCTAAGTTGAATGTAATGGATGCACATACACCAACAAACCTATAAAGGAAGTGGAAATTCAACAAGTGTCTTCAAGCGCGGACAAGAGATGATCCATGATATAACGAAAAAGAAAGGGATCGTTATTGAGAAAAAAACACAATAAATTCCGATTTGTTTGTTTTTTTATGAGGCGTTTATTTTTTGGACTCAACACTGCACAACCGTTCCATTTCCTTTTAGTGGATTTGTCACAGAGGTTTAATGATGAGGGATTATGCGCTGAGGCTTTACATAATTTTATAAGGCGGGTTGATTCTCAGATAGTATTTTATTTTCAGCCGTTTATAATACAAATTTTCTGCTTCAAAAGAAAACTTATTCAAAATAATGATAATATGACATGGATAAACATAAGACCCATTAAACTAAAAATAGCCAAGCATAGGATTCAAAACATACATTAAATTACCAATTCAACTCAATAAAAGAGATAAACTTTGGAAAATGAATACAAGGATAACATGCAATTCATACCAAAAATTGGTTTTATTGTGAAAAATGACAATCTGAAAACAAAAATGAGCAAACAAAACAATGGTATATTTTAAGGAAAAATGATAAGTCCCTATTCCGCTATAATTTTACTGTGGAAATATTACATAATATTAATATCATGAATATTTTGTTTTACCTTTATATTTCGTGTAACACTTTACTTGTACACATTATTTGTAACATGACATATTAATTGTGTGATATAAATAATTAATATGTCATAAAGTAACTCTAGTTTGTCTTATTATGTCCTAGCCTTTATGTCCAAATTACATATGGACCGTCCTATCACATACTAGCCGCCCATAGCACTCATGACAATCGCTAGGACCTTTCTCTCATACTTGTATCTATTTATACTCTTCTTTTATCATGAATAAAGATAAGTTGAAGTTTACTCAAGTATTATTACTTTCTCAAACTCTCTTCATGGTATCAGAGATAAACTCCTTAATCCGCTGAAAGATCTCATCTCATATCAAGAATGTCTTCAATATCCGGCTTCTTCACCCTCAAGAGAGTCCCAAAGACCTCGGGAGATCGGGGTCACCAAAAATCTTCATTTATGAATGATAGACTTGTTGGCAACAACTACATGCTATGGTCAAGGTCTATGAAGATGTATATCTCCGGCCAGAGCAAGATGGGATACCTATCTGGCTCCAAACCTGCCCCTGCTGAAACTGACCCCATGTTTGAAGCATGTGATACAGAAAATAACCAAGTCATGACCATCCTCACGAGGTCAATGACAAAAGAGATCAGTGAGAACTTCATGATGTATGATACTGCAAAGGAAATCTGAGATAATGCCAGAGACCTTTACTCAAAAAAGGACAATACATCTGAGGTCTATGATCTTGAAGCTCAAATCCAAAATTGCAGGCAAGGGGATCTGTCTGTAACTCAGTACTTCAACCAACTATCTAAAGCGTGGCAACACCTAAATATGTTGGAAACTCACCAATAGAATGATGTACATGATGCTACCTTGTATAGGGACATCATTGAGAAAAAGAGGGTATTCAAGTTCCTCACTGGACTGATCACATCTCTTGATGATGTTAAAGGAAGAGTCCTTGCTACTAAACCACTCCCCAATCTCAAGTCTGTGTTTGCTGAAGTCAAACATGAGGAAAGCATGAGAAAAGTGATGCTGCAAAGCAACCCTGCTGATCACCCTACTGAGAGCTCAGCATTGATGGTTGTCAGGAAGCCTGCTGAGGTTACGGAGGCCTACAGAAGGCCTACTGAGAAGACATGAAAGTTGTTCTGTGACCACTGCAAATGCACAAATCACACAAAGGACAATTGCTGGAAACTACATGGTAAGCCTAACTCCTCAAAATCCTCCAAGCCAACCAGGGAAATCCATGGCAGACATGTCCATGAAGAAGAGAACAAGGACACTGCTTTGAATGCTCAGTTTGCTGCCATCAAAGCCTTCCTTGCTCAACAAAAGGAAAGTAGTTCCATCACTGACACAGCTACTCATGCTAAAACAGGTACATTCCACTCACCTCTGGATTGTTGATTTTGGGGCATCCTCACATATGACTGGTAACAAAAGGCTTATTTCTCACCTTAAACCCTGTCATCAGATCCACAATATTAAGATTGCTGATGGATCTATTTCCTGTGCACAAGGTTTTGGAAATGTTAAACTTACTGATAAGATCTGCTTACAGGATGTCCTGTTTGTTCCAAAATTAGACTGTAACTTTATATCTATCAATAGACTTACTAAGGACCTAAATTGGACAGTCTTGTTTAATGACAATCAGTGTATATTCCAGGATCTTTCTTCACAGGAAGTGATTGGGAGAGCTAAAGCCTACTCAGGATTGTTTGTGGTCAACCCTCGCTAAAGAAAGACAGAAGACCAAAGATCAAAATGTGACCTCAAGACTGTAACCAAACCTTAGACAATATCATGCTCTGGCATTATAGACTAGGTCATCCAAGTTTTGGTTATTTAAAGTCTGTAATTCCTGAATTGTTTAAAGGATGTAACCTCAGTGATCTTCAATGGGATATCTGTCAGTTTGCCAAACTTACTAAATCTGTGTATACTAAAATACCTTATTTACGTTCCACACCTTTCACTTTGATTCATAGTGATGTATGGGGACTCTCAAGAGTTAAAAGTATAACAGGGAAGAGGTGGTTTGTCACCTTCATAGATGACCACACAAGAATCACATGGCTGTTTATGATGAAAGATAAATCCGAAGTTGGAACCATCTTCCAAGAATTCTATAACATGGTATCCACTCAGGTTGACAGTAAGATTAAAATCTTAAAAATAGAGAATGCCCCGAATACTATGAATCCAACCTCAAAGACCTTCTGAATGATAAGGGAATTGTTCACATCAAGAGTTTGTGTAGAGACACCTCAAAGCAGAATGGGGTTCTGAGAGGAAAAATAAGCACTTACTGGAGATGGCTAGATCAATCATGTTCACCACACATGTGCCAAAATACATGTGGGGTGAAGCTTTATTAACAACCACATATCTGATCAACAGGTTACCCAGTAGAGTGTTAGGTTTCAAGACTCCCATCCAAACCCTGCTGACAACTCATTCCTGCCCTCATCTTATTGCCGACTTGCCTCCAAAGATCTTTGTATGTACTGTGTTTGTCTATATTCATGCCCAACGCAGAAGAAAACTTGATCCCAAAGCTCATAAGGGCATCTTCCTAGGCTATGCGAAAGACAGAAAGGGTTACAAGTGTTATTCTCCCACTGAAAAAAGATTTTACAATTCTATGGATGTAAGATTCTTTGAAAAAACCCCATACTACAGGAAACCTACTGAGACAGTCAAAGATGGCAACCTAATTGAAATTGAGCTCACTCCAATCCCTCAACCAACTCCTCAGCAGACTCCTGATGCTCATCACCATCTGCACCTCGCCAGATTCCCGAACCTCGTGACCCATTTGAGCCTCATCCTCATCGAACCTCAAGACCCCTCATCGAGCCTATTGAACCTCGAAGAAGCCTCATCGAACCCATCGAACCACAAAGAGCCTCCCGAGCCTCATCGACCTGCTCATTCCACTGATATTGATGACATACCCATTGCTGTCCGAAAGGGAAAGAGATCATGCACTAATCACTCTATTCATACTTATGTGTCTTATGATCACTTGTCACCTTCTTTTGCTATGTTTACACAGGACTTGGATTCTCACTCCATTCCTAAGAATATACAGGAAGCTCTTCAACATGATAGGTGGAAGGCAGCTGTCAAAACTGAAATGACTGCTCTTCTTGACAACCATACTTGGGACCTCACCACTCTCCCACATGGAAAGAAGACAGTCAGCTGTAAATGGCTGTTCACTATCAAGTACAATGCTGATGGTACTATTGACAAATACAAAGCTAGACTGGTTGCAAGGGGATTCACTCAAACATATGGACTTGACTACAAAGAGACCTTTGCACCTGTGGCAAAGCTAAACACTGTCAGGGTACTGATCTCACTTGCTGTCCAACTTGACTGGCCTCTCCACCAATTGGATATCAAGAATGCTTTCCTAAATGGTGACCTTACTGAGGAAGTCTATATGAATGTACCTCCCGGTTTTGCCAACACTCACACTCGAGGAAAGTTTGCAACCGAGGAAATCTCTATATGGCCTGGCGATCCCTCGAGCCTGGTTTGGCAAACTTACTATCGTGGTTAAAGCTCTGGATATCATCAATGCAACTCGGATCACACCATGTTTATCAAAACAACCAACCGTAAAAGATCCATTCTTATTGTCTATGTGGATGATATCATCCTTACCGGTGATGACCGTCTTTGAGATCCAACAATTGAAGACCCTTCGGAAAAAGTGTTTCAAGTTAAAGATCCGATATCTCAAGTACTTCCTTAGCATGGAAATAGCCGTAAATGACCATGGTATCTCGGTTTCACAGAGAGAAATATGTGCTGGACTCTCAAGAAAATCGGCATGTTAGGGTGCAAACTCGCTATCTCTCAGAGAGACCCAAGTAATTCTCCTGCATGGTAATCTTGTCACAAGCAAGGATCAATATAAGAGACTTGTAGGAAACTCATTTACCTCTCTCATACAAGACTGATATTGCATATGGAGTTAGCCTTGTCACCAATTCATGCATTGCCCTACTAAACAACATTGGGATGTCATCTGAGATATTGAGATACTTAATGTCAACTCCTGGCCAAGGCTTACATTTCACTAAGTCTCTTGAGAGATCCATTAAGGTCTACACTGATGCCGATCGGGCCAAGTTGCAACATAGACAGTAAGATCTACCACAAAGCTCTGCTCATATGTATGGGGTAATCTTGTCACTTGGAGAAGCAAGAAACAACCCATCAGATCTAGAAGTAGTCTTGAATCAACTCAGGGGCACTTGTTTTGGGCATTTGTGAAGCAATTGTGGGTCGCAAAGAGTCCTTATCAACTCCAAAGAACCTCCTCAAAGAACCCATCATACTCTGCTTGTGACAATAATTCAAAGATTATGCATGGCGAGAGGATCCTGCTCATCATGATAAAACAAAACATGTGGACATTGACACACATTTTCTTAAAGAGAAGATTGATGCACATATCATTCAACTTCATGATGTTCCTCAATCGACTGAATCGCGATATTCTCACAAAGGCCATTCCACCTCTTATGTTCAAAGTGAGATCGAGTAGCAAACTTGGTCAGATAAACATATACAACCCAGTTGAGGGGGGTGGAAATATTACATAATTTTAATATTATGAATATTTCGTTTTACCTTTGTATTTCGTGTAACACTTTACTTGTACACATTATTTGTAACATGACATATTAATTGTGTGATATAAACAATTAATATGTCATAAAGTAACTCTAGTTTGTCTTATTATGTCCTAGCTTTTATGTCCAGCCGCATATGGACACTACTAGGACCTTTCTCTCCATACTTGTATCTATTTATACTCTTATTTTATCATGAATAAAGATAAGTTGAAGTTTACTCAAGTATTATTACTTTCTCAAACTCTCTTCATTTACATCCTCTCATATTCTATTACAAATAAAGAATATGTTTTTTGATCTATGCGTCAAAAGATCATAATTCTTTCACAATTTTTTTTGTCCTCTTTATTCTACATCTCATTTGATATTTTAAATGACATTTTCGAGGTCATTTTCATAAAAAAACAACCAAATACTGGGAATAGTGGATTTGGGGTCTATTCTATTGCAATGAACCGTGGATTTGGGGTAGCTGAATGTAAGATTTCTCCTTCTCACCCAATTTTTTTCCCACCATCCTAATTCGTATTTTTTCTTTCTTTCATTGTCCTTTATTCTCACTCCTTAAAAAGGAGATGAGTCTAAAAGGAGGGTGGAAAAGTTTAAACCTTTGTATTTAGGACATGCGTTAATTTTCCTTAATGAAAAACAATCCGGCATAATTTGTATCTAAATACCCTTTTTTTTCTATGCGGGGAAAAAAAACTAAATTTTACTATCCCTTACCCAATTTTAATAACTCTAACTTTTGATATTGTTAAGATCAAACGCTTACCGTTATACTAAAACCGATTGGTGGTAGTAACTATATTTCTTTAGGCATTCAAGAGTGTGGAATCTCTCCTAATGACCCTCTAAAGTGTGGGCAATATGTCCAAATACTTGCACAATTTTTCATTCAAGAGTGTGGGCAATCTGTCCCAACACCCCCCCAAATGTGGGCAATCTGTCCAAGCACTTACACAATTTTTCATTCAAGAGTGTGGGCAATCTGTCCCAACACCCCCCTCAAGTGTGAGCAATCTGTCCCAATACTTGTACAATTTCATTTTTAAAATAATGTTCCAACCAGCGTTCGATCTCGTGACCTCTGGCTTTGATACCATGTTAGGATCAAACGCTTACCATTGTACTAAAGCTAATTGATGGTAGTAAAGGTGCAACTAAATTTCATTAGACATTCAAGAGGGTGGGAATCTCTCCCAACAGATATAGACATCCAATCATCACTATTCATCTTTTTTTGTTCAGTTTATTTTGTTATCCCACTTGATAGCCTTTAATCGTAATTTGTAAACTTCAAAAAATCATTTCCATTAAAAGAAATTGCCACTGCTGCTGGGGTGACTAACATCAACCTTTACATATGCACTGGTACCTTAACAACAATTGTCACTTCTTTTGCAATGGCTTTGCACTGTGACATTAACATTTACATGTGCAGTAACACCTTATGACTCTGTGCAGTAACCATGGACTTGACTAATGCATTATCATTTTGTAGAGACAATGGTAGGGTTCAATGACAATGACAAAAACATTAACAACGAGTGTCATTGTGCATAGTCATTACTCACGGTGACTATCCAATGACCATGCAGGGGCGGCTCTAGGAATTTAAAGATAACGGATCGGAAATTTGTCATATTTTATAATTACTAAGGTTAGTTTAATATATTATAGTTCAAAACGGGTGAGTAAGAATCAGTATATAAATAAGGGGGTCAGTACACATACGAAATGTGTATCAAAAAAAAATTCCACTGTAATATTTTTTTTTGCATCAGGTCGGGTGACCAAAATGTGACCAGGTAAAAGGTGTTTTGAACAGAAAAATGTATGTGGCTACTATGAAATCTCATTGTGTACGCATACAAACATGTTGCAGTGACAAAATGCAAAATACATCGATTTAAAAAGTGATAACGTATAACAAAAAAGGTTTTTTATTTTCTATTTATTTTTTATTTTTTTATTTTACGTAGAATAAAAAAATAACTATAAAATGGCTTTACGTATGTGGTAACATGACACAGTGAAAACTCTGTATCAATAAACTTCCTTTATATTATTCACAATGTAAATTATAACAACAAGATCATGTGTCAATGCCCTATAAATTGTCATTACAAGTCATGTGTCATTGCCCAACAATTTTGCATTCGACATCACAATTAACAAAATAACATAAATTAACAACTATAAGACATTAAGCTTTGCATCTTTTTCTTACTCATATATTAATACACGTGATTGGTTCAAGTGTTTTCACAACAGTAAACATGATCTTTCAATCTCTCCCTTTCAATTGTTTTCAAATAATCATAATCATTCATTTACATGTCATAGTTATTCATGTAAACACATTAATATGCTCCTCTTAACCATTAGTATATAAGAAGGCATATATGGCATATCTAAGCTACATTGATGCGTAAGATCAAGAATGCATGTAAAATGTCATATATATCCATTTCTCCTGTTTAATCATAACACGTGCGGAGCGCGTGTATTTTGCTAGAATATTATAAATATATTTATGTAATCTGAATTAAATCTAATGGCGCGCTTTAATACCCATTTTTGTATTTCATGCATTCTTGTTGTGAAGAACATGGTTGGGTGACAATAGAGGAGCATAAATAGCAGGTTTATTCTCATTATTCTTGATCTTCTTTACTACTGGGCGCAATAGCGGTGGGGAAATAGTGTTTTAGGGGCGGTTTTATATAGCCAAAACAAGATGCCCGGACCATGCGAATATAAATTTAAATATTGCAAAAGGTTAGAATAAGAAAATTGCACTAAATATCGTACTAGTTTTTGTAAAACGACGGATGACATGAGAAGAAAACTAAAATGATAAAGTGAGCGATAACCGGTGTAGTAGAATATTTCAAAATCAAGATTTAATGACCATTTTAAACTATAAAATGATAGAGAGTGCGATAACATGCGACATATGTACGTAGTAGTATAGGTCAAAATCAAGATTTGTTTTTTTTTTCTTTTGAAACACAAAATCAGGATTTAATGATATTTTCATTAACTTATTTTATGTCTTTTAGTTAACTTATTTTCATTTGGAGAAGGAAATCTAGGGAAAAAACTGGTTTTTTCCCATTTTTGGTGGATGTGTATGAAAGTTTTCCTTCTCCTTTTTTGACAAACGAAGGTTCAATTTGCTGGTTTTCGTTTCTTTTCAGTTGTCTTATGTTGTTTTATAGTGGATCTGGCGGTTTTTGGTCCCCTTCCATGAAATTTCCGGGTGGATCTGGAAGATTCATCATGGTGGGTTGTGGTGTTGGTGGTTATTGGGTTGCATGCATCTTCTTCGTCTCCCTTTGCTAATTTGGATGCCTTCGATGCCGGATTTCGGTCTCGTCACTCTTTTGGCTGCCGATATGGTGGGGCTATGGCGGTGATGGGACAAATTGCTTTTCCGGTCAGAGGCGCAAAGAAGCCGGCGGAGTTGTGCTTCTAGCAGTCTTTTTTTCTCTTTTATCTTTTATTTTGTTTCTGTCGGTTTGTGTCGGCTTTCGGGATCAAGTCGGTAATAGTCCGTTTCTCTAGATTTTTAGTTTTTCTTTTTAGCTTTGTTTAAGTATAAGAACAAGTTTGAGTATCGTATTATCTTACCAAATCAAGTCCTCCGTGTTGAGACGGAATTTGGTCGGTATGGATTCTTCCATGTTTTTTTTTATGTTTCCGTGTGGTCCAGCTCTAGGCTGGTGGTGATCCGAAGTTATTTCGGCTATTTTCCAACGTTGGTCCGGTGTATTTTATTTGTTTGTTTAATGAAATCGTTCATTTCGGATTAAAAAAAAAAGATTTAATGATACTCCCTCCGTCCCATTTTATTTGTCCATGTTTCCTTTTTGATTTGTCCCAAAATAAGTGTCTACTTTGTACATTAATTGCTAAATTTCTTCAAATACCATTTTCTCTTTACAATATTTACAATAAAAAATGTGTAGCATTAAATGCTCCAACAACAACTTAAAGGGCATACGTGTAAAAATATTAGATCATTTGATATGATTCAAAGCATTAACTACACTTTTCTTAATCTGTGTGAAAAGTCAAACATGATAAATTAAATGAGACGGAGGGAGTATTTTTAAGCTTGACCCATATTTACTAGTAGGGAATTGATAAAAAAATTAAACAGCATAAGTATGGCAGATGATATATTTTTGGTTTTGTCCAAAAGGACCAATCAACACTTTAATTAGACATTTAAGACACATTCAAAAGTTCGGTGACCATAAAGACAAAATAAAATTTGTTGGACAAAATTAACCCTCCTTTCATACATTTTTCATTTTTCCAATTTCAAAGGAAAAAAATGTCTTACATTCCTGTTCCTCCCATCTTTTCATACCTCTGTTTCCCTTCCCCCAATCTTTACAGCCACGGACGCCGGCAACCAACCTCTTCCAACCCTGAATGGAAGGAAACTTCCACCCAGCCTCCTCAGATCGATAACCCCCTCCTTCTCCAAAATATCAATCAACCCCCACCTCCTCCCCCCGAAAATGGTGAACGCGCCCCGCCTCCTAACAAACTTGCATGTTCTACATCTCTCATGGTCGAACTCGCTTATTTCATTACATTAATTCAAATGGTAAATAACCTTATTATTTTCGAGTCTCAGAAGCTAGAGGGCGGTAAACCAGTGGAATATTCACACACTATGTTAACAACTAGTATAGGATCCTCACGACGTTCCTCAAATTGTGAACGCCCTTGCCGTTCAACTCGGCCACTGTCACATGAATTTCCTTTTGTTCCTCCACCACATCAACTATTTCGTCTTGCGGGTTCCTTGAATGTAATATTTCAATTTTCGGGAAAAAGCAGACGTGTCATTTTGCTAAAACGAAATATTATTATTTATTTTCTTTTATTGGAGTTAAGTATTTCATTAATTACTTATATGTGATTTTCGAATTATGTATGTTTAATTAAAGAGGAAAATCTGATTATTTAGTAATTAAGGGCAATTAAGGAAAAATGGGATTAATTGGGAATTGGTATTTAAGGAAAATTAACTCAGATTAATCTCATAACCTAAGAACTAATTAGAAAATCAGTTTCACGTCTTTTCTCTACGCAATTGAGAGGAAGAAATAGGGCTTGGACAATTTTCACAATTTCTAAGGGAAAGCTTAACCGTTTTAAAATCAGACGAGAGATTTGGAATCGTCGTGAGAAGGGCGTCGTTTGGATATCAGTTTGGTGGGAAGTGCATCAGACTTTTCGAAGCTTTGAATCTTGTTTTTTGGCTGCAATCAAGTAAGAGGCTCTTCCTATGATCTCAATTAACGTTTATAGGGTTTAGATCATGTTTTAAGACGTTTTAATGCTAGAAAGATGCGTTTCTCGTTGATCAAAGGATCATAGACGTTATGGTATGCTTAGATATGTTTTTCTATGATTTATTGTGTTAATTTTTTTTGTGGTTTGGGTTAGAAACGGATTAGAAACCGTTAAGGATCGAATTCAGGATTTAGGGCAGCAGGCAGGATGCGTACGCATTGCCTAACAATGCGCACGTATTCCTGTTACAGGTTTGCAGGTTTGCTTTCTGGACGCTGAATGCGTATGCAATCAATAGAATGCGCACGGATTCCTTGGACAGAGAGTTCTGGTTTGGTTTCTGGTTGCTGAATGCATACGCTTTCATTGGAATGCGCATGCATTGATCAAACAGGGAGTTTTAGGAGGAGTTCTGGTCAGGTAATGCGTACGCATTGCAAGCAATGCGCAAACATTGTTTGGATAGAAAGTTTCAGCAGGGTTCAGCAGCAGGGAATGCATACGCATTCCAGCTAATGCGCACGCATTGCCCCCCTGTTTTTACATAAGTGATGTTTAAGCTATATGGTTGAGTTTTAAACCCTTATTTGTGATATGTTAACATTGTTGAAACCTAAACAAGCTTGAATTGAACTTCTGATTCATTCAGTTAAAACACTGAATGTACTCTTAAAGGGAGTTGAAGTTCAGATCCGTCGGAAGAGCATGATAGGCTTGTGCTTTGATGAATTAGTATTCATCAATGTCTGTGTAATTGCTAGGCCTTGTTTATATCTAGTGGTCTAGGAAGAGAGTAGTATTTGTGTGGGAGTTTAATTGAAAACACTTAGGTGGTTAGTTAATCCTTTTAATAAATACGTACCTGACTAGTAAAAGATTAAACAACATGTCTCTCCTGGATAGGCACCAGTCTATATCGTGATGTGTGTGCTACCTCTGAAGGTGGAAGAACTCCGTAGGTCAAAAAAACCCTATGTACGGAGGGACTCCGCTGAGATGCACGTACTATCGGAGTCTACCTTTTCTAGACTTCGTGGATATTGGTGTGATGCACTAATATGTTGCCATGAATATCCCCAGTTTGGATATGCATAGTGCCCTTGAGTGCGGTTGTAACATAGATAAGTTAAGTAAAAACGTTTAGTCAATTCATGTTGATGGACATGGAATGAACCCCAGATTGAGTCGGTCAAACATAAACTAATAAACTTTTAAATATCTTTTCTTTTAAAATAGTAATTGTTGCCATAGATTCTTTTTCTTATTAAGTACGGTGTACTTACCTCAAATGCATGTTTTCTATGTGTTTGGGGGTGAGAAGACGAACAGGTGGATCATAGTTACGAGGATGAGTTCGATGATGACGTTTGACGACGCCTCGTTGAAGACTTTATATTTATTTATTTTGCCTTTCAATTATTAGACTGTGTTAGACTTTTGGTCTTTCGAGACTTGTAGTTCTTTACATTTCTTTTGGGAATATCGTACGTTTCTTTTGTATTTCGTACTTTTCCTTGAATGTAATAAGTTACATTTCCATCTTTAGATTTCATGTTTCTATTCATGGATATTTGAAATTTTCGTACCCGAGTCTTTTGCTTACGTTTGCTTATTTTTGATACAATGTAGTAGATGCTTACGTATAAAGTGAATTTATTTTTATTTTATACGTGCCGAACGTTCCTTTTCCGGATAAAGACTCGGTGTCCAGGAACGGGGCGTTACAATTGGTATTAGAGAGAAGCGTCTTTTAGGCTTCCTTCCTCTTAAGATAATCTTTCTTTAGACTTTTTAGTAACGTTCTGGTTTTCTTTGATCATCAGGATGGTGTTCACGAGAACTGGAGCGGGTGCAAAGACTTCTGGAGTCCATCGGGAAAGTCCAACGCCGGTAGTATGAGGCGGTGTTGTGAGGCAGATTCCTCCACCTCAGCAGAGTTTGTCACCACCACCTCATACTGCGACACCCACACCAAGATCTCAACAGGGTTTGTCACTGCGACCTCATCAGGAGTAACCTCCATAATGGCACGTGGGGAGTTCGGTTCAGTTTTCTTTGGTGAGCGATGTTCCAGCAGGATTTGTACCGCCACCGGTAAGCTACCCGCCACCAGTCAGCGTTTACCCTCCACCAGTGAGGCACCCCTCACCACTAGTGTTTCATCAACAACAATAGACCTTTTACCCACCTCCTGCAGGTCATACCCCTCGACCTACCATACCACTCTCACCGCTTTTGGATCATCAGCAAGGTTTCTGCTATCCACCCTTTGGTTTCCAACAAGCTCAGCAAACCCCACAGCACCACCAGAATTACCATGAGGGATACCACCCTTTTCAGCCTGAGCCTCAAGTGAATCCAATCTACCCTCAACAACAACAGTATCAGCAGCAAGTACCTTTTGGCTACCCTCCGGCTTACCCACCAGTTAGACCAGCTTTTGAGCAAGCACCAATAGTGGATTGGTATACAAGGTTGAGAAGGAATCGGGTTGAAAACTTCTATAGGAATGTAGAGCATTCAAAGGCTGAGGAATGGCTGAGAGGTTTTAAGAAGGCTTGCAGGAATATACATGTTTCGGAAATAGAGATGGCACAGCTGGCGGTTAGTTTTCTTCTGGGTGCAGCTGAAGCATGGATAAATGCTATACAGAGTAGTAATGGCAAGGTAACAGACTGGGAAGCTTTTAAAGCTATGTTCTATAATGAGTATTTTCCGGCAACGGTGCAAGCAGATAAGGCAAGTCAGTTTTTGAAACTCAAGCAAGGTAATCACTTGACGGTATCTCAGTATACCAATAAGTTTAATGGGTTGGGACGGTTCTATCTCGAGCTTATGAAAGTGGAAGAGAGGAAAATGGCCCTTTACAAGGAAGGATTGGCCTATGAGATTCAGTCTGGCATGTTGGGATTTACAGCAAGGACTATGGCAGAACTATTGAATAAAGCCTTGGAGGTTGAGACCTTCAGGAAGAAGGCTACGGTTGTCATTGGAAACAAGAGAAACTTTGGGACGAGTCAGGGTAATTATCGAGGAGCACCGCAACAGAATACTAAGAAGACAACAGCTCCCACGGTAGATAAGGCCCCAAACAGTGCACCTTTGTGTTCCAAGTGCAACAGGAATCATTCAGGGAAGTGCAAGAAAAATACTAATGGTTGCTACGTTTGTGGAGAGCCAGGACAATTTTCTAGAGCGAGTCCAAACAGAGGAAACAAGGGCAGTTCGAGCCAAGGAAACGGTAGAAGCGGCCCAAGTCGACCAGTCCGAGTTTTTGCCGTTGACGCTAGAGATGCAGAAGCAGAGGATGATGTTATCTCAGGTACCTTATTGTTGTTGTTTATTTTATTAAGATATTTTTATAGCACGTTTATTCATGCTGTAATTTTATTTAAATGAATGAATATGCATCCTAGGTACGATAATGTTAGATAATCTAGTGGTCAGAGCTTTGTTTGATACGGGAGCGTCTAACACCTTTGTGTCAACCAAGATAGCTAAGAAGCTGAGTTTACCTTCGGAACCTTTAATTAACACTTTGGAGATAACTACACCATTAGAAAAGGTAACAAAGGTAACTAGGATGATACCTCAAGTTGAAGTTCGAATTGGATCTTATCGATGCAAGAGCGACTTCACAGTTTTAGACTTTTCAGACTTTGATGTGATTCTTGGAATAGATTGGCTATCCGAGAATTTTGTCCACTTGGATTGTAGAGAGAAGAAAGTGACCTTCAAAGTACCCGGGAAATCAGATAAGACGTATCAGGGTAATGCGTACAAGCCGAGTAAGAAGCGACATCCGATAATTTCAGCGGTTAAGGCAATTAGAGCTTGCCAGAAGGGTTGTGAAGGCTACTTGTTGTACGCAGTGGATGTGGAACAAGTGAAGCCTAAGTTGGAAGAAACTCCGGTAGTAAGAGAGTACCCTGAGGTATTTCTAGAAGAGTTACCGGGAAATATGCCGGATAGGGAAATCGAGTTTGAGATCAAGTTGATACCGGGAGCGGCACCAGTTGCTAAGGCACCCTATAGAATGGCACCGGCTGAATTAAAAGAGTTGAAGGCTCAACTTAAGGATATGCTTGAGAGGAATATAATTCAGCCCAGTACTTCGCCTTGGGGAGCCCCTGTTTTGTTCGTGAAGAAGAAGGATGGTAGCATGAGGATGTGTATCGATTACAGAGCACTGAATAACCTTACCATCAAGAATAAGTATCCTTTGCCGAGGATTGATGATCTGTTTAACCAGTTGCAAGGCAAGAAAGTGTTCTCTAAGATTGACCTTAGGTCCGGTTATCACCAGTTGAAGATTAAAGTAGCTGATATACCGAAGACGGCTTTTAGTACGAGGTATGGACATTATGAGTTTTTAGTCATGCTTTTTGGACTCACTAATGCTCCATCTGCATTTATAGATTTGATGCAGCGAGTTTTCATGCCATACTTGGATAAGTTTGTGATAGTGTTCATAGACGACATCCTAGTATACTCTAAGGATGAGAAGGAACATGTGGAACACATAAGGATAGTGTTGGATACGTTGAAGAAGAACCAGTTGTTTGCTAAGTTCTCTAAGTGCGACTTTTGGTTGAAGCAAGTTAGTTTCTTGGGTCATGTCTTTTCTGGAGATGGCATACAAGTTGATCCGGCAAAGATTGAGGTAGTTGAGAATTGGCCTAGACATACCACCGTTTCAGAAGTAAGAAGTTTTCTTGGATTGGCTGGCTACTATAGGAAGTTTGTGCAAGACTTTTCAAAGATAGCTACCCCTCTCACTAAACTTACACAGAAGAATGTGAAGTTTGAATGGACTAGAGAGTGTGAAATAGCTTTTCAGACGTTGAAAAGAAGTTTACTACACCCAGCTTTTGGCGGATTCCGAGATCTTTGATAACTACGATGTCTACACGGATGCTTCAAGCGTGGTTTAGGTTGTGTATTGATGCAAGGAGGGAAAGTGATTGCTTATGCATCTAGGCAGTTGAAGGTACATGAGAAGAACTACCCGACACACGACGTAGAGTTGGCAGCGGTAGTGTTCGCCTTAAAGACTTGGAGGCACTACTTGTATGGAGTAAAAGCAAGGATCTTCACCGACCACAAAAGTTTAAAGTATTTCTTCACTCAAGATAATCTGAACATGAGATAGAGGAGATGGTTAGAGTTCATGAAGGACTATGATTTGGATATTCAGTACCATCCAGGCAAAGCCAATGTAGTGGCAGATGCTTTAAGCAGGAAACCGGTGTATGCAGTTTCAAGCGTCGAAAATGTGGTAGAAAGGTTTGATGGGCTGGAAATCAGTAGGTTTGATCAGATTGAGGATCGACAGGTTGTGGCACCGTTGTTAGCAAGATCTGAGTTGATGGATGATATTCGGAAGAAGCAAG
Organism: Gentiana macrophylla; assembly: GCA_026214975.1. Lineage (NCBI taxonomy): Eukaryota > Viridiplantae > Streptophyta > Magnoliopsida > Gentianales > Gentianaceae > Gentiana > Gentiana macrophylla. Next base: position 59,269,155 of record CM047806.1, on the reverse strand, counting down.
ATGAAGACCCAGCTTTGGTTGATTTGAAGCGAGTTGCTAGACATAAGCCTACAGTGGGTTACGTCTTGGACAAGAATGGAAACCTTTGGTACCAGGATCGTCTGTGTGTACCTAATGTTGGCGACTTAAAACAAAGAGTTATGGAAGAGGCACATATGATTGCCTTTGCGGTTCATCCAGGTGCTACTAAAATGTACAAAGACTTGAAGGAAAGGTTTTGGTGGCCCTCGATGAAACTGGAGATAGCCATGTTCGTTGCAGAGTGTGATACCTGCCAGAAGGTTAAAGCAGAACATAGAAGACCGGGAGGAATGCTTAAACCATTGGATATCCCGGAATGGAAGTGGGATAAGATCACTATGGATTTCATCACTGGTTTACCTAAGACAAGAGGCGGTCATGATGCGATTTGGGTAATCGTGGATAGATTGACCAAATCTGCCCATTTCTTACCGTATAAGGTTGACATGCCTTTGAAGAAGATGACAACACTATATCTGGATAATATAGTGAAGCTACACGGAGTTCCTATCTCGATAGTTTTGGATCGTGACTCGAGATTCGTCAGTCGGTTTTGGAAAAGTTTGCAAGCAGCTTTTGGAACCAAGTTGGATTTGAGTACGGCCTTTCATCCTCAGGCAGATGGGCAATCTGAGAGGACCATCCAAACACTCGAGGACATGCTAAGGGCTTGTGTTTTTTAAGTAGGCGGATCATGGGATGATTACATACCCGTAGCGGAGTTTGCCTACAACAACAGTTATCATGCAAGTATAGGCATGCCGCCGTTTGAAGCTTTGTATGGGAGAAGATGTCGAACGCCGCTGTTTTGGGATGAAGTCGGGGAAAGACAGATCACAGGGCCAGAATTGGTTGAACAAGCTAAGGAAAGGGTTCAGTTGGTTAAAAAGAATCTGAAGGTAGGTCAAGACCGGCAGAAAAGTTGGGCAGACGTTAGAAGAAGACCTCTTGAGTTTGAAGTCGGTGATAGAGTGTATCTGCGAGCTTCACCGATGAAGGGAGTGAAACGCTTTGGACAAAAGGGAAAGCTAAGACCAAGGTATGTTGGACCATTTGAAATTTTGGAAAGGATTGGACCGTTGTCTTACAAGCTTAGGTTACCGGAATCGATGTCAAGGGTCCATAGTGTGTTTCACGTTTCGATGTTGAAGAAGTGTCTGACGAGGAATGATGTTGGAACTACAATTGATCCGGAAATTCTACAAGACAATCTTGCTTATGATGAGAGACTAATCAAGATTTTTGACCGGAAGGAAAAGACGATTAAGAGACGAATGATCCCATTGGTTTTGGTTCAGTGGAGCAATCATTCACCCGATGAGGCAACTTGGGAAATGGAAGATGATATGATCAGTGAATTCCAAGAATTTGTGGATCTACAAGGTATGTTCTAGTTTCGAGGACAAAACTCCTTTTAAGGGGGGAGGAATGCAATATTCCGATTTTCGGGAAAGGACAGACGTGTCATTTTGTGAAAACGAAATATTATTATTTCTTTTATTTTATTGGAGTTAAATATTTCATTAATTACTTATATGTGATTTTCGAATTATGTATGTTTAATAAAGGAGGAAAATCTGATTATTTGGTTATTAAGGGCAATTAAGGAAAAATAGGATTAATTGGGAATTGGTATTTAAGGAAAATTAACTCAGATTAATCCCATAACCTAAGCACTAATCGAAAAATCGCCACGCCCTTTCACAAAGCAAGAATTGAGAGGAAGAAATAGGGCTTGGACAATTTTCACAATTTCTAAGGGAAAGCTTAACTGTTTTCAGATCAGACGAGAGATTTGGAATCGTCATGAGAAGGGTGTCGTTTGGATATCAGTTTGGTGGGAAGTGCAGCAGACTTTTCAAAGCTTTGAATCTGGTTTTTTGGCTCCAATCAAGTAAGAGGCTCTTCCTATGATCTCAATTAACGTTTATAGGGTTTAGATCATGTTTTAAGACGTTTTAATGCTAGAAAGATGCGTTTCTCGTTGATGAAAGGATCATAGACGTTATGGTATACTTAGATATGTTTTTCTATGATTTACTGTGTTAAATTTGATGTGGTTTGGGTTAGAAACGGATTAGAAACTGTTAAGTATCGAATTCAGGATTTAGGCGGCGAGAGTGGGATGCGTCGCGCATTGCCTAACAATGCGCATGCATTCCTGTTACAGGTTTGCAGGTTTGCTTTCTGGACACTGAATGCGTACGCAATCAATAGAATGCGCACGCATTCCTTGGACAGAGAGTTCTGGTTTGGTTTATGGTTGCTGAATGCGTACGCATTCATTGGAATGCGCACGCATTGATCAAACAGAGAGTTTTAGTAGGAGTTCTGGTTAGGTAATGCGCAAACATTGCAAGCAATGCGCACGCATTGTTTGGACATAAATTTTCAGTAGGGTTCAACAGCAGGGAATGCGTACGCATTCCAGCTAATGCGCACGCATTGCCCCATGGTTTTACATAAGTGATGTTTAAGCTATATGGTTGAGTTTTAAACCCTTATTTGTGATATGTTAACATTGTTTGAACCTAAACAAGCCTGAATTGAACTTCTGATTCGTTCAGTTAAAACACCAAATGTACTCTTAAAGGGAGTTGAAGTTCGGATCCCTCGGAAGAGCATGATAGGCTTGTGCTTTGATGAATTAGTATTCATCAAATTCTCTGTAATTGCTAGGCCTTGTTTATGTCTAGTGGTCTAGGAAGAGGGTAGTATTTGTGAGGGAGTTTAATTGAAAACACTTAGGTGGATAGTTAATCCTTTTAATAAATACGTACCTGACTAGTAAAAGATTAAACAACATGTCTCTCTTGGATAGGCACCAGTCTATATCGTGATGTGTGTGCTACCTCTAAAGGTGGAAGAACTCCGTAGGTCAAAAAAACCCCAAGTACGGAGGACTCACGAGATGCACGTACTTCATCGAGTCTACCTTTTCAGACTTCATGGATATTGGTGTGATCCACTAATATGTTGCCAAGAATATCCCCGCTTGGATATGCGTAGTGCCTTGAGTGCGGTTGTAACATAGATAAGTTAAGTAGAAACGATTAGTCAATTCATGTTGATGGACATGGAATGAACCCCAGATTGAGTCGGTCATTCATAAACTAATAAACTTTTAAATATCTTTTCTTTATAAATAGTAATTGTTGTCATAGCTTATCTTTCTTATTAAGTACGTTGTACTTACCTCAAATGCATGTTTTCTATGTGTTTGGGGGTGAGAAGATGAATAGGTGGATCATAGTTACGAGGATGATTTCGATGATGATGTTTGACGTCGCCTCGTTGAAGACTTTATATTTATTTATTTTGTCTTTCAATTATTAGACTGTGTTAGACTTTTGGTCTTTCGAGACTTGTAGTTCTTTTACATTTCTTTTGGGAATATCGTACGTTTCTTTTGGATATCGTATTTTTCCTTGAATGTAATAAGTTACATTTCCATCTTTAGATTTCATGTTTCTATTCTTGGATATTTGAAATTTTCATACCCGAGTCTTTTGCTTCCGTTTGCTTATTTTTGATACGACGTAGTAGAGGCTTACGTATAAAGTGAATTTATTATTATTTTATACGTGCCGAACGTTCCTTTTCCGGATTAGGACTCGGTGTCTGGGAATGGGGCGTTACAGTTGGTATCAGAGAGAAGCGTCTTTTAGGCTTCCTTCCTCTTAAGATAATCTTTCTTTAGACCTTTTAGTAACGTTCTGGTTTTCTTTGATCATCAGGATGGTGTTCACGCGAACTGGAGCTGGTGCAGAGACTTCTGGAGTCCGTCGGGAAAGTCCAACGCCGGTAGTAAGAGGGGCGTTACATTGAACTTCCAATTCCATCATTGCATGTTCTATTACCTCTTTTGTTACCTACCATTCTGATAGGTCAAGAAAGATTATAATGGTTACTAAGAAGCCCAAATATGTCTTATCCGAAAGAGAAGATCCTAGGACAACAATAAAACTTTGCTCTGATACTAATTGTGACGACCCGTTCTCGGATACCGAGTACTTATCAGGAAAATAACGCCTGACACATATATCGTTAAATGCATCTAACATTATACGTAAGCCATTACGTGATCTTATCAAATGTAAAGTGTTACGAAGGATAAAAAGACTCGGGTAAACATGTCAATACCTAAAGCAAGTAGCAATGATGTCCAACTAAGGTAGATAAGATAACTTACACAACGAAATCCAAAATTTCACAAAATATGACGTCTTACAATCCAAAGGGAAATTTAACTTTTGGCATGTGTCTTAAAATTCAATCAAACTGAAATAAAACTTGTATTGACATAAAGGGAAGTTCAAAGTCTCATGACATAAAAAAATATGAAAAGATCTCCAAGCATTTTGCAAGCTCACTCATCATCCTCAAATTCAAGGTATGTAAAGAGGGTAAGTACATAGCGTCCTTAACTAGAGGTAGAATCTTTTGAACAACATGTTTTATAATGAAAGAAAAACAAAAACATTATTATTAAATGTTATCTTTATGTAGCGACACAACTTCTAAGGATCACTTCATGCTCATAACACGTTGTGAGTTTTCTAGTTTTTTTCTAACATAGCTTATCTTTGTTAAATAACGCCTTCAAGGGCACCACACTTGGTCTAAGAGCACCAAGCACTCATCGGAGGTGCAACCTACTAGAGAATCACTCTATTATCCAAAGTCTACTCCCATTAGTGTGTGTGTGTGTGTTCGGCAGATATAGCCCACTTTTCCTTACCATACAACCCAATCCGATATTTCCAAATATGAAAATGAACACCAAGGCATAGTTGAAACTTTGTCTCTTAATAGATGTTTCATATCCCACGCAGATGTCCCAACAGTGAATAATCAAATATCTCTATCAGGATAAAACAGATAGTGTTTGATCCAAAAAGCAACTCATTTGATAAAACCCAAATTACATAAAGTATTTGGAAGATGGTGCACTACATATTTCGGGACGAAATTCTTTGTTTTCAATCTGTGCAATTTATAGGTGAAATATGCCTGATCTGAAATTATCCAAGCCTTCGCAAAACATCACAATGACAACAAACACCACTTTTTGAAAGACTATGTTTCATCGGCTGGTTTTTTATATCTTTTGGAGGCAGCGCTCCCTAGCCCCCACGATTGTCTGTTTATCCCTCAACCCCCGTGAATCGATGCTACCCCTTGAGGCCTTGACCCACTGTGAGCAGGCCGGAGAAGTCGATCTGTATGCATTTTCTTGCGCCAATAATATCTAGACGAAAACTCGATCGCAACAATCACTAAACAATATGCAAAAAAAAATAAAAAAAACATTCTATCAACAGTTTATGCATGTGATAATCAGAAATTACGGATGTAGTAAACACACAATGAAACATACCAAAGAGGAAAGTTACATAAGTGTGTGTGTGTGTGTAAGTGTGTAAGACATTGAGTTTATTGTTTATTACCCTAAACCATTCATGCTTTTTCCACATGTTGTTCTGATAATGTGTATTTCAAAATTGGATGTACCAACATTTGTTGAAGAGAAAGTGTTGGTCCCAGAGAAGGGTAAAACTATAGTCAGAGGGTGGGGGGGGGGGGGTGAATGACTATAGTGGAGTTTCAAAAACTTTTCTTTTATTTAAAAGCTTTTGGGCAGCGGATAAGTCCCTTCTTACTATGTTGTTTTCAAATAAGTTTAGACAATCACAGGAATAAGTTATGATGTAGGCAAATTAAATAAATGCAGTAAAGTAAATGGCAGAAATTAAATTGACACAAGGCTTATAGTGGTTCAGGGTGGTGTAATCCCTTAATCCACTCTTCTCCTGTGATGATTGGAGGAATTCACTATTGTTTTCACTGATACAATAGTATGATTGTCCTTGGCTTCCTAAGCTTCACAATCTACAAGACTATCACTCCTTGACTGCAATGTGCCTTCATGATTCATCTTCTTTTGTTGCTCGCTCGAGATCAAAATCTTTCAACAAATATCACAGATTCAACTCCTTCTCGATTGCTTCGATTCGGCCTCCTTCGCTTGATGTGAATGTGATTCACACACACTTGGTTGATCAATCTCGATCTTTGAGTATGACTTTGTAGCTCGATATCCGAGTTGATAACTAGATGCGTCTTTTAAGTTCGAGAGAAGGCTTTTCAAATTGACAGAGTTTTCACTTGATTTTTATGTTCAGTTCCACACATTTCTCTCGTCTCACAATGCCTTCTATTTATAGCCTTGAATAACCTTGATTTTGAAATTCCGTCCGTTGGCTATGTTAATGAGGGAGTAATCCTTGATTTTATTCTTGATTCTCCCTTAATTGCATTCTCCTTGATTTCAGTGATCGGATTCTTTCTTCAATCGTACAGCAGAAAATCCGTCCTTGATTGATCCTCTAATGATTGTGTATTTAATGCATGATCTTCTGAATCTTTGAACGTATATTAAATCTGATCTGGTAAGTGTTCCTTCGCCGTTTTTAGAACGGTCGAGTGATCCTTCTGTCTTAGCCGTTTTAGCTTTTCCTTTACCGTTTCGTCTTTACTCTGCCGAAAGTAAGTTTACTTTGCCGGTTCACAGTTTTCTTCTTTGCTTGAGTTGAAGGAGAATCTTTGTACTTCACCGATCTTAGATTGGGTGAGATCGATTGTACAACATATTCAAATATTAATGTACATCACTTGTAGTATGACTTAGACTTGTCCAAGGTCATCACAGACTTCCTTGGTTACAAGTCGACCTTTAATGTCTGCATTGCTTCTCCGGTGTGCTTGGTCGGCTTCACTCGCCGAATATCTGCTTTTTCTTTGCCGTCCTACCAACTAGTACAATACTTGTCCGACTCAACTTATACAACATGTCGACTCTAAGTAAGGACTTATACAGAGAATTCTAACTTATTTCGGGCTTGCTATAATAAATTTATATGGCCATCATCAAAACATTATAAAATGTTCCTAACAATTTCCTTTTGATGATGCCAAAACCCTTATAAGCTTTGAATATAAGTAATCAAAATTTTCATAATAAGCAACAGAGCACAAATTCAACAGTTTTATTCATCTATCATAGGGCAATAAGATATTGCATTTCTTTGTTTAAAGAACAAAGGCAAATAGGCAAATGATAAAATCAAATTGAATTAAGCAATAGGTAACAGGTTTACTTCTTCAATTCTTCAATCCTGATGCCTTTGCCTTTGCTTTGCCTTTCCTTTCCACTAGAGCTCTCGTGCTTTGAGTCTCCTTCCCCTTTGTGGCAACATCAAAACGTGCTTCAAGGTCCGCAATTGTCGCTTTAGATTCGTGGAGAGGACCATACTTTTCTCCAAGATTTTGTTGTGGGCCTCACCAACTTTGATTAGAAAGTCCAGCTTGCTTGCCGAATGCTCCATTATCTCCTCCGTGATGCTTTGAATTTGTTGAGTGTGTGTATTGAGAGTGTCCACCAATGGCTTGAGATTGTTGTCATTTGTCTCGGCAAGGAACTCAAGATTGGTTTGGACATGATGAGGAATGAGGTCTTTGTAAGTTGCAAAGTAGATTTCCTTGTCTCTCCATGACTTCATCCTGGATCTTGATGTGGACTGATGAGGGCCTCAATCTTGTGGTTGAAGGAGGTAGCTTCACTCCTTAAGGCATGCTTCAAGTTTTGCTCTTTGTAGTATTGCCTTTCCATGTCCACAATAAGGGGTTGAATGTCCAGATTGAAGACTCTTTCTGGATCAACTTCTTCCTGTCTTTGCATTGGAATCCCTTCATCCTCATCATCTTCTCCTCAAAGATCTTGACCTTGCTTCTCCTCATTTTCCACTTCAACTTCTTGTTTTTGCTTTTCCTCTTTTCCCTTTTCATTTTGTGCTTCTTCTTTTTCTTTCATCTGTTCTTGGTTTGCCTCATTAGACACAGGGTCATTTAGAGGTTGTTGTTGAGTGTGAACTTCTTCTTCTGCCACGGTTCCCCCTTGTGCAATTGTGGGGGAGTTGACAATTTCGGCTAAGTGAGCTTTATCACCGGTGGCTCATGGAAATGCTTGTCAATCTGCATTCAATGCTTTTGAAAAGCACTTCTTGGAGAGTCAGTTCATCGTCGAAATCCCCAAATCTTCTTGATTGGCTTCAAGATTTCTACCTTCCGAATGTTCATCTTCCTCGACTCATCTTCTTCCTCGCCTATCTCTTCTTCTTCAGATGTAGTGAGTCTATATCCTTCCTCACCTTCTTCAAGGTAGGTGATTTCCTCTTGCTGCTTCTCTTCTTCTGTTGCTTCTACTGCTGTGTCATCACTTATTATCAGAGGCTCATACAAGTTCTTTGGTGTCGTGCATAGTTGTATCCTCTTGTGCTTTCGAGATCTGTTTCTTCGTCCCACTCTGATCCGCTTTGGATTCGAGTTGTTTCCTCTTTTTCCCAAAGAACGGGTTTGGGCTTCAGGAAGCCTTGATGTAGTGAACATTGTCTTGGACATGTGTGGGGACTGCAGGTTTGTGGGTTGTACCTTCATGGCGTTGAACAAGTGTTGAAGAGGGAACCCATATGATTTCCTTTCCTAGAAATTGCCCTTTTCTCGCACTTTGCTTGGTGCGGTGAATGATATGTCAATTTCCTTTTGAATCGATCCTTCAATCGATTGAAAACAAAGGTTGCCCAATCAAATTTGATACGTTCATAGATTATGGCCATCAGTTTGATCCGTACCTCGATTAGGTTTTCCATCGACCCTTTTCGCCTTCAATATTTTTGGTGATGACCGGTGCAAATTCAACAAGCGGAGGTTTGCGCTTTGATCTAGGTAGATTGTACGCTTTCTTTGTTTTGCTTGGGGCTTTTGGCTATCTCACCCGAAATTTTGTGATGTCTATCGTCACTAGCTTGACATTTACAGGACCAATTAAGGGAAGGTTCATGTATCTATTTAGTGTACCAGGCGTGATGACTATGTTTTTTTTCCAAAGATTGAGCTTGTGATGCGATCAACTTCAGTCTTCTTTGTGCTGGGCACAAACTTGGCATTTATCCAGAATGCTATCAGGTTTTCATAGAAGATACCAGTTATTGGGGGGTTTAGAAACGTCATTAGCCCTAAATTTGTACAGCAATCGACCAAGCATTATGAGAGGTAGTGTTCTGGTTTGAAAAACGAACCACTGATGATTGATTTTTCAAAGTATTTTTCGGTAGGAGAGATTGTGGAAGATGAGGCCATTGTTGAAGAGGAGAGGGGGGTTTTGAAAATGAACTTGAAAGAAGAGTAGGGTTTGTAATTTGCAAGAGAGCGTAAAGATTTCTGAAAATCTTTAAGTCTGGTTTATATAGTGTGATTTGGGTAGTGTGAACGTGGTTTGAATATGGAAGGATTTTGTGACATCATGGCGTGATTTTGTGTATGTGAATTGCGATACTCAAGCTTAATGGGGGAGTGGTTTGAGGTAAGTAATGATAGAGCCCGGGAATCGAGGAGTTTTTAATTCGAAAAATAATACAATTACCTCCATGATCATAAATTGATCTCCACGTGTGTAATCTTTAACAGAATAATCCTCCATAATTGCCTTATTCTCCACGTGTAGTCAGAATTGATTTTGTTCACACTTTTAATTTATCCAAGACTTTATTTCGGTGAAGTGCCTTGGCTGGTCACCTAGTCGATCAAATGAGTTCTTCATCGAAATGCTCCATTTAATCGTTCTCCTAACAATCGCTTAAGTTACCTTCATCGATACTAGTGCCTTACCCGCTACACCTGTAACGGCAAAGGTTGTACCAGTTGATGAAGTCACTTAGCCGATTACCCCAGTTGGCCGCTCCTTGATACTTAGTCAATTTCAATCATTCCTAACTCAGTTCTCAACATACTAAATCATCCATAACTGAGTGGTTTAGTGAAGATGTCAGCCAATTGATCTTCAGTAGGTATGTATTTTAGGATGACATCTCCCTTTTCAACATGGTCTCTGATAAAATGGTGTCTCACATCAATGTGCTTTGTTCTTGAATGCAATACAGGATTTTCAGTAATAGATATTGCACTTGTGTTATCACACATTATTGGAATTGTTTTCTCTTCCATTCCATAGTCCCTTAGCTATTGTCTTATCCAAAGTACTTGAGCCACCTGCTGCTATATATTCTGCTTCAGCTGTTGATGTAGATATGGAGTTTTGCTTTTTGCTGAACCAAGAGACTAGTCTGGTTCCGAGCATTTGACATGTTCCAGAGGTGCTTTTTCTATCTATTTTGCATCCAAAGATAGTCGAGTCCGAATATGATATCAATTTAAATCCTCCATCTTTTGGATACCAAATTCCAACATTTATAGTGTTTTTCAAGTATTTGATTATCCTTTTGGCTGCTAGAAGATGTGATTCTTTTGGTTGAGCTTGAAATCTTGCACACACTCCTACTGCAAATGCTATATCAGTCCGCTTGCGCTTAAGTATAATAAGGATCCAATGATTCCTCTATACATTTTCTCGATCAACATCCTTTCCTCGCTTCATCTTTCCCAAGTATGACTCGCACACATTGGTGTGTCTCATTGTGCCACTTGTATCCATCCCATACTTGTGTATCAAATCTCTTGTGTACTTGGCTTGACTAATGAAAATGCCATCCTTCATTTGCTTTACTTGAAGGCCAAGGAAATAGTTTAATTCTCCCATCATGCTCATCTGAAATTTGCTTTTCACCAGGTTTGCAAATTTCTCACAAAGCTTTTCATCCTCTCGATCCAAAGATTATGTCATCAACATAGATTTGTACCAAAGAATGTGCTTGCTCCTTCCTCTAGTTTGAATAGAGTCTTGTCAATAGTTCCTTTGTTGAATCCATTCTTGATCGTAAATTGTGATAGTGTTTCATACCAGGATCTTGGTGCTGCTTGAGGCCATAGAGGGCCTTCTTGAGTTTGTATACTTTGTCTTCTTTTCCTTTGATTTGAAATCCTGGAGGTTGTTCTACATAAACTTCTTCTTCCAAAAGTCCATTTAGGAATGCACTTTTGACATCCATTTGATAGACTTTGAAGTCTTTGTATGCAAACAAAAGCTAGAAAGAGTCTCGATTGCTTCCAATCTTGCTACAGTGCAAATGTTTCATCATAATCTATTCATTCGCTTGAGAATAGCCTTTTCAACTAGCCTTGCTTTGTTTCTCGACAACAGCCTTTCTCATCCATCTTGTTCTGAATACCCATTTTGCACCAATGATGTTGGCCATATCTTGTCTGCATCAACAAGTTCCCAGGACTTCATTTCTTTCAAATTCATTTAGTTCTTCTTGCATTGTCTTTGTGATCCAATCTGCATTTTGGATTGCATCATCTATGGTCTTAGGTTCCACTTGTGATAGAAAGCAAGTTAGCATGTGCTCCAGCTTGTCTTCCAGGTTCTAACTCCTGTGTGAATATCTCCAATCACTTGTTCTTCGGATGGTCTCTTAGCCAATATAGATCCGGTTGAAGTTGTTCTTCACTTGGTGCTTCCATACCTTCATCTTTGAGCATGAACTTCAACTTCAGTACTTCTTCCATTGTATTAATATGTGGCTCCTCTTGATTTTCAAAGTGATGATTCGTGGATAGTAGATGGTATGATTGCATTTGTATAGATTTCCTTCATCTTTGTTTTCTCTTCTTGGTCTTGAAGATCTTCACCATTTGTATTTGGTTCATCAAAAACCACATGTACTGATTCTTCAATCACCAATGTTCTTTTATTGAGTACTCTAAATGCTTTGCTGGTGTCTGAGTATCCCATGAAGATTGCTTCATCAGCCTTCTCATCAAAGGTATGCAGCTGGTTCCTGTTTAAGACAAAACATTTTGATCCAAACATATGAAAATATGAGATATTGGGTTTTCTACCATTCCATATTTCATATGGAGTCTTTCCATGATGTTTGTTGATGATTGATCTGTTTTGTGTATGACATGCTGTGTTTGCTGCTTCAGCCCAAAATCTCTTTGGCAAGCATGCTTCAGCAATCATTGTTCTAACTGCTTCTTTGAGAGTTCTGTTTCTTCTCTCTGCTACACCATTTTGTTGTGGAGTGCCTGCTGCAGATAGTTGATGTAGAACTCCGTTTTCTTCACAGTAGGTTCTGATGATTTCATTTAGAAATTCAGTGCCTCTGTCTGATCTGATCTTTATGATCTTTAGTTCTTTCTCATTTTGGAGTCTTCTCAGCAAATCTGGCAGTTTTTTGAGTGTCTCTTTCTTCTTGTTCATGAAAATGGTCCAGGTGTACTTTGAGAAGTCATCCACCACTACAAGGGTGTATTTCTTACCACTCACACTTACTGGTGTGACTGGTCCAAACAGATCCATGTGTAACAGATGTAGAATTCTTGTTGTAGATTGATAAGGCTTCGACTTGAATGAACTTTTGATCTGTTTTCCTTTCTGACATGCATCACATAGAATTTCCTTTTTGAATGTGATCTCTGGCAACCCTTCAACTAACTTGTTCTTTGATAGTTTGTTGATGGTCTTGAAATTCAGATGACTTAATCTTCTGTGCCAAATCCAGCTTGTAGATTGTTTGTTTTTTACCAGCAGATATGTTTCTGCCTTGGCTGTTCTCCAGTCCACAACATACATGTTGTCTTGTCTTCTACCTGCAAGAACGACTGTGTTGGTTTGGCTGTGAATCACTTTGCATCCTTCTTTGTTGAAGTGCACATTGTAGCCTTTGTCACAAAACTGACTGATGCTCATCAGATTGAAATTTAGTCCCTTGACATATGCCACATTTTGAATCTTCAAATTGTTCTTGAGTATTATGCCTTCGCCCTTAATCTTTCCAGGGTTTTCTTTGCCTCCAAATGTGACTTTGTGTCCATCAAAAGTCTTAAAGTCAGTGAGCCATTTCTTGTTTCCTATCATGTGTCTGGAACATCCACTGTCTATGTACCAGACATCCTACAAAACAGATTAGTTAAGTTTAGGTACCCAACACTGTTTGGGTCCATACCTGTTAACACTCATGCCTCCCATACCAAGTGTGTATCCAAAAGGTCTTCTTTTTGGATAATTTAAGTCATCAACTTCATATGTATAAGGCATGGCAGAATAGCTTCTAATATTTTTGTTGAAGGTATTCTGATACTTTTCTCCACCTTTTGGTGCATTTACATCCTTCTTCACTTTCCAATATGAAGTAGGAAACCTTTCTTGCTTCATGCGTCTAGGAACATATTGGTTTTTCTTAAACACATGATGCATTTTGTGGAATGGTTTCCTCTTGTATTTTGGAGGTGCAAAATTCCAATCATCCTCTGAACGGTAAAGTCTGCCTTTACCTTTCAGATGGCTGTTGTTCTTGATTGACTGGAATGAGGATTTAGTCTGTTGTTTCAATCGCATTGGGTTTTGACTTCACCGAACAGATGATTTGTTGGAACTTTGGTCCGTCCTTTCTAAATTTTGGTCCATTAATGGTCCTGAATTTAGAATTGTGTTGACCATTATTCCTACTTTCATCCTCGATCATGTATAGCCAAGACCAGATCTGATCCAAACCTTTTGAGGGTTTGTAAGTGGTGTCTTTAGTGGTGCGGTGGTTACCTTTACTTGGTGAGGAGATTTTCTTAATCGATCATCAATAATAGATGTATGATCATCTCGCTTTTGTTGATCATTTAAGTAGGTCTCCTTACTAGTTAGTTCGACTTTTGCTTTATTCGAGATCTTTCTTTAATCTCTTATTTTCTTTTCTTAGATCCTTGCATTCCTTTTCCATAATTTCATGATTCTTTTCAATTTCATCAAATTTAGTCATGAGATTTTGGACTAGGTCTGCTGTATCTAATGGGAGAGTAGAAGATTGTGCAGTGTCAGATGTGGATGTATTAGATGAAGAGTAAGAGCTAGATGATACCTCAGATTCATCTGATTCTTTAGCCATTAGACATAGGCTTGTTTCTTCAGTGTCTGAACTATCATCTTCATCCAATTCTTTGATCATGAGGCATATGCATGCTTTCTCCTTTCGAAATGTCTTCTTCTTCATCATCATCATCTGAATCATTGTCAGATGATTCTTCATTCTTTTCACTGCTGGATTCTGCCTTGAGTGCCTTCTTGCTTTTTCTCATTTCAAATGCTTTGTATTTCTTCTTTTCATCATCTTTGTCATTTTCTTCAGGACATTCTCGCTTGAAGTGACCTTTCTTGTTGCAATTTGAAGCATCTGTATTCATCATTTTTCTTCTTCATGTCTTTGTTTGAGCTTGACCTCTTGTTTGATGATGAATTTCCTTTGAAGGGCTTCTTTTGCAAAACTCATCAAAGCGTTTAACCAATAAAGCTACACGTTTTTATGTTCATGTGTTTCTTTGTCGATATAATCGGCAAAGTTACTTTGAGGTGCAACGGTCACGGTGAGAGTTTTGTGTCTCTGCCGAGCACCATCTTCACCGTTCAATTCGAATTCATGAGCTTTTAATTGGGACATCGATGTCGAGTGTCGGTGCTTGCAAGATTTGTTGTTCCTCTCGATTACAGATGTTATGATCTTCCATCTTTCGTAGTCCTCTCAAGATCTTCAAGCATACTTCTTTTTGGGGATATGTGTGTCCAAGCTGTTGCAGTTCACTGATGATGCTTGAGAATCTATTGTCCATTTGATCTATGGATTCACCAGTCTTCATTTTGAAGTTTTCAAACTTCTTTTTGCAAATGAGATAATTTGTTTTCTTTAATCGCTTGAGATCCTTCATTTATCAATGATAGCTTGTCCCACATCTCCTTTGGCTGCTTTGCGCCTTTGATTCTCATGAACATGTTGCTATCTAGGGTCTTCAAGATCATGTCTTTTGCAACAAAGTCTAGGTTTGCTCTTCTCCTATCATCCTTGGTCCAATCCTTTTTAGGTTTGTCAATTTCATTTCCTTGATCTGCTCCTGTGCCTACCAAAGTAGTGATTGTGATTGGTCCATCATTAATTACATCAAGCATCTCTTCATGAGTTGCTGCAAGATGAGATAGCATTCTTATTTTATATTCATCAAAATTATTAACATTAAAAACAGGTACTTTTGACAAGAATTTTGAGGAATCCATCAGTGCAAATGAAGATATAAATGTAAATGTATAAAAGACTCAGATTTGAAAACTACTTTGAAAATTTGTGATCTCATTGTTACCAAAAATTAGATCTGAACAGGTTCTGATACTAGAACACCGCTCTGCTACCAATTGTTGGTCCCAGAGAAGGGTAAAACTATAGTTAGAGGGGGGGTGAATGACTATAGTGGAGTTTCAAAACTTTTCTTTTATTTAAAAGCTTTTGGGCGGTGGATAAGTCCCTTCTTACTATGTTGTTTTCAAATCGGTTTAGACAATCACAGAATAAGTTATGATGTAGGCAAATTAAATAAATGCAAGAAAGTAAATTGCGTAAAATTAAATTGACACAAGGCTTATAGTGGTTCAGGGTGGTGTAATCCACTTAATCCACTCATCTCCTCGAGATGATTGGAGGAATTCACTATTGTTTTCATTTGATACAATAGTATGATTGTCCTTGGCTTCCCAAGCTTCACAATCTACAAGACTATCACTCCTGGACCGCAATGACTTTCAGTGATTCGATCTTCCTTTGTCGCTCATTGAGATCAAAATCATTCAACAAATTATCGAGAGATTCAACTCCTTCTCGATTGCTTCGATTTAGTTGCTTCAGATTTGATGTGAATGTGATTCACAAACACTTGGTTGATCAATCTTAGTGCTGAGTATGACTTTGTAGCTCTGATGTCTGAGTTGATAACTAGATGCGTCTTTTTAAGTTCAGAGAGAAGGCTTTTCAAATTGACAGAGTTTTCACTTGATTTTTATGTTCAGTTCCACACATTTCTTTGTCTGTCAATGCCTTCTATTTATAGCCTTGAATAACCTTGATTTTGAAATTCCGTCCATTGGCTATATTAATGAGGGAATAATCCTTGATTTTATTCTTGATTCCCCCTTAATTGCATTCTCCTTGATTTCAGTGATCGGATTCTTTCTTCAATCGTACAGCAGAAAATCCGTCCTTGATTGATCCTCAAATGATTGTGCATTTAATGCATGATCTTCTGAATCTTCAACGTATATTAAATCTGATCTGGTAAGTGTTCCTTCGCCATTTTTAGAACGGTCGAGTGATCCTTCTGTCTTAGACGTTTTAGGTTTTCCTTTACCGTTTCGTCTTTACTCAGCCGAACGTAAGTTTACTTTGCCGCTTCACAGTTTTCTTCTTTGCTTCAGTTGAAGGAGAATCTTTGTACTTCACTGATCTTAGATTGGGTTGAGATCAGTGTACACCATATTCAAATATTAATGTACATCACTTGTAGTATGACTTAGACTTGTCCAAGGTCATCACAGACTTCCTTGGTTACAAGTCAGACCTTTAATGTCTGCATTGCTTCTCTGCTGGTGCTTGGCTGGCTTCACTCTGCCGAATATCTATTTTTGCTTTGCCGTCCTACGAACTAGTACAATACTTGTCTGACTCAACTTATACAACATGTCAGACTCTAAGTAAGGACTTATACATAGAATTCTAACTTATTTCAGGCTTGCTATAACAGCTGGTATGGCCATCATCAAAGCATAATAAAATGTTCCTAACTGAAAGAATTTCCATGATATTTCCGAACCCTAGCTATCCCACAATTACTCTCGCCGCTCATATATGTAAAGTGAAAACCAATACCCACATGAAATTTCATGGAAATTTCCGAATCCTATCCCAGAATGACTCTCGCCGCACCTATATATTAAGCGAAAACCAATACAAAAATGTTCAAGATTTCTGGCAACCATCTATTTTTCTGTAGATTTTGCAAGGCAAAATTAAAACTATTCTTTTTATTTTAAAGATATTGTTTGAAGACTTGTTGTTAAAAAAAATTGTTCCAAATAGATCATTGATCATAGCATATCATGGCACTTATCTTATCGGCTCGCATTCCTTTCAAGTGTTGTTGGTGGAGAGGAAATCTGTTTATCGAATCTCCCCAAAATGCTTGTAAATCATCAAAAGAAGCTGAGAATCTGACAGCTGCGAAAATCGCTTGTCAAAGCTTGTCTTCTTTGATGAGTATGGCTGCGCTGCTCACCACGCCCCCCTGTTCCGGGATAGATTTTCCTTTTAGTTTATAACCATGCCTCAAGATTTTGTAATTGGAAAACCACTTTTTTTAATTGATATGCCGTAATGTCTACATGATTTGTACTTTCTAGCATTAATACTGAAGAATATTTGCCTAAAGGTGAGACTACTTGACCTTTTTTTTATGAAACTGAAAATGGTGATTTTTACTTATCATGGATTTACTTCTATTATAAACCGACAGCAAGTTTAGAGACGCCGGAGAAGATTTCTCAGACATCTCTTCCGGCCGCCTGAAGGCCAATGTGCTCAACCAAATTTGCCTCTGCAAGGCGAGTTTTTCTTAATCGCAAGTGATGCGGGCGCGTCTGATGCGGAGCTGTCGGATTTTACATTAATCGCAATTGAATACATGGACAAAGGGGAATGTTTGGGCATGTGGTAGTATTCTGGCAATAACTTTCGGCACTGATGTCTGCTTCACGTGAACGAAGGTCTAATCAGTTAACCGGATCATTTATGACTCACTTAGCGTTACCAGACCTGGGTTTGATGGTGTTACAATTGGTATCAGAGCCGACTACTAGACGAAACTAAGTCTCACACTGTGAGAGACGGTGGAGCCACCTCTAGAAAGCTCTGGTAGACTACCATTGGACATACTCGGCTAAGAAATAAACTAGGCATTGAATTTCTCAGACTTTGATGTATGCCTAGACAATTATACCTACACAATCGACTCACTACCATTATCAAGTTCTCATCGTTGTCTTCATTTTTTCTTTGGAACAGTCTTAGTTTCATAAAATTCTCACAGAAGCAGGCCCACTTCACACTTACATAGTTGACCTCCTATAAAGAGTACTCCACCCAGATAGTCCCTAATTATGTGACAGCCAATATAGGGTTCACCATCTTGTGCCGATGCATCAATGTAAAGTTCTCGGTAAAACTGTTCTGAACTTTCTACCGGTGTAACCAGGTGAGGGTAGGCCCGGGTGGAATTTCTTTTGACGACAGGCTGATTCTCAAAGTGGTATCCCGATCCTTCCCAAAGAGGAGTCTATGGACAATGAGTGGATGCTCTGGTTCTTCTTTATTCGTCCTGAGGTAGAGTCCGATCTGGGTAGGTGGAACACAGCTGAGCTTCCTAAGGACATCTACCCCAATAATGTTAGCCCGACGCTATTGCAAGGTATCTAGGAGTCAGGTATCTCCTTGGACTTGAAGAAGTATTCCTCTGAACTAATCAATGCTGCTAAGTTTTCTCTTGCTGTAACGTCCCGCTCCCGAATACCGAGTCCTTATCTGGAAACGAAATGCTCGGCATGTATAATATTAAATAAATCCAATATTACACTTAAGCCTCTACTGTGTTGTATCGAATTTAGCATAACGGAAGCTAAAAAGACTTGGCAAACACCATAAATGCTACTATGAATAGAACTCAACATACTAAAGATAGGAATGTGTCCTCAAACAATGAACGTCTTACAAGTATGATGTCCAAAGAAACATAAACTTGTATTAAAAGAAGTACCAACTCTATTACAAATGTGTAGAAATAAAAGAACAACATTTGTCTAAAGAAGGGAAAGAAGCAAAGTCTAGTGCAACCTGAAATAAAGGAGAACTGTATGCATCATCAAGAATCATCTTCATCACACATCCTCGTCATCGAACTCATGGGCAACCTATTCATTTTCTCACCCCACAACACATACAAAACAAAATGCAAAAGAGGTAAGTACATAGGTACTTATCAAGAGTGAGAAGCTAATGAATAACTAAGTTCAACCACGGAAAGGTTTACGTTTTATTATTAAGTTATCTTTGTGAGACCGACATATCTCTAGGGTTCACTTCATTCTCATCAACATGTTGTGACTATTGGTTTCTACTTAGCTTATCTCTGTTACTGTTGGACATATTCTAGTTTTAATGATGAGTGCCAGACTAGCTATTATAGAGCCAAGGCAAAAACATGTCTAGAATTGATGTATAGGTTTATTAGAGTTGGATTTTTGTATAGGTTTGATCCAACAAGCACTATAAAGAGGTCAACTGACTTGATTAGCAGACCTGTCTAGTTTAGGTGTTTTGTAGAGTGTCTAGGACCTGCTGAAGACTAAAGGCTGGGGGTTCAAACTCAGTAATGAAGGCTAAGGGATCAAACTTGTTATTGATGTTTATAAGCCAAGGATATGGGATCAGAATTTCGGTAAGTCTGTAATGGCCTAAACTGATCACATATACCTTGTATTGAATGTCTATGTTCAACAAACTAAAGTGATGATTGGAACTTGGTTATGCTTTGTTTGAAATAAAATTTATGTTTTGATGATAATTCATCATATTTATTCAAAGTATTATCTTAACCCCATCGATGAAGTCTTTCAAGCCAATTTGTTATAGTGAAAAGCTAAAAGATGTCAAGAATCAATGTATAGGTTTTACTGTAGTCGATATTTGTATAAGTTACATCAGACAAGCACTGTAATAGTTAGTGTGTCGTAAAACTTAAAAACTGGAAATCATTCAGAAAACTGGAAATCATCAAGATAAACAAACTGACTCAGAATACACCTACAAGAAACTGAAGAAGGTAAGTTCGTTGAGGGACACAGACTCAGTTGGCTTAACTAGAAGTTGAAGAACTAAGGGTCACAGACTCAGTTATTGAAGATTGAAGAACTGAGGGTTCAAACTCAGTTATGAAGACTACGTCGAGACTGTAAAGTTAGACATCAGGCAATATTGTGGTGACCTGAACTGACTTTATGGATCTTGTATGAAGACCTAAGAATCATAAGGACAATGAGTTCTTAGATGATAATGAGTCATGGTGTACTCTGATTAAGTCAACTATAATCAGATGAAAACTGGAGTACTGATATTTGAAGAAAAATAAAATCTCAGTTAATGCTCCAAGTCAGTCAAGAAACTGACAAGTAACATTCTCAGTATAAAACTGATAAGGAAACTCAGTTTTACATGTCAGCCATCCAACAACTGATCGTACAGTCGAACGTTATAAAGGAAGCGATTTTAATGGATGAAATACTGACACAGCAGAATGGTCAGAAAATATAGCCGTTACAAGAGAGACGTTGATACAATTCGAATTGAAGCCATATGAACGTTGGACCTTACACTATAAATAGAGGACCTTGCACAAAGGATTACATACAGAAGAATACAGAGATTTAACAAGAATTAACTTGTGCATTAATCATTCGAATTGCTATCATCTTTGCACTATAACAAGATCATATCTAGAAATCTTCAAGTGCTCAAGCTACACAGATTTTATCAAGAATCAGACACTTTGAAGAACCACAAACAAGAATCAATCTATTGATTCTCAGCCCAACTTTGATTTTACATCAAAGGTTTTAGACTGTGAAGAAAACCGGGAAGGTTTCGCCAAGGACATTGTGACAAGCGATCGGGTAGATCGTGTTTGTGGTGGTAGTGGTGAAGAGGCAATTCAACCATCTAAGGACCGGTGTTCAAGCAATTGAAGAGCGATAATTCTACCGTTCTACAATCTGTTTAGATAGTGATGCTGGGATTAGCCAAGGACTATTGTTTAGGACTTTTTGTAACAGATTCACCTCAAGAAGTTCTAGTGGAATTTTCCTCCGCACCACAGGGGAAGAGAGGACGTACATGATTACACCACCTAGAACCTCTATAATATTTGCCTTATTTACTTTACGCACTTACTTATTTATTCAGCATTTATTTACAGCATTTTGATAATTGATTGTTATACACATCACATTCAAACCGAAATTCATCGAAATTGACTTACTACACTCAGTTTTCACAGAGAATAACAAGATTAAGAAAAAGGCTAAAACTTAATCCGCTGCTGGTTGACTCAGTTTTAAGCTTAAATCAGTTTGACTTAAACTCGGCTTAGTCAGCTTAACTCCACACAAGTTTAACTGAACCTTAATCTGTTTTAAATCCAGTTTTAGGGACAAGTTTATTCACCCCCCTAAACTTGTGTTAGCCTTTCTAAGGGACCAACAATTGGTATCGGAGTAGTGTTTCTAAGTTGAAGAGATCCAGAACTGAATTCAAGTATCAGTTCCTCTGCTCTAAGTAACTGATCATCAGTTATTTCCGATAACTACAATTAGTATCGAAACAGTATCACTTTGACGAGTTATCATTTGCTCTATATCTCCTCTATTTGTTCTCATTTGAAAGCTCAGTTTCCAGTTGTTAAACAATCAATTTTCACTCACTCACTATGGATAACAATCAATATGCAAGACAGATGCTTATGTGCAACATGGACACATTTGACGAATCTAAACGTCGTATGCAGGCCTTTCTAGCAGCTACTCATGATGAAATGATGGATGTACTCACCGATGGACCAATTCAAATTACTCATATGCAAACTGCTGATGGACAGCAAGTTCGAGTTGCAAAGCCCAAATCCGAATGGACTAGTGATGATCGCAAGCGAAACAATCTCAACAATGTTGCTATGGACTTTATCCTTAAGACTCTTGACAGCAACATGTACTTAAAGGTGAGAGAATGCACAACTGCCAAGGAAATGTGGGACAAACTACAACTTGTTTGTGAAGGAACAGATTCAATCAAGGAAAACAAAATTTCTGTTGCAAAACAAAAGTTTGAAAAGTTCAAGATGAAATCTGTAGAAACTATTGACCAGATGGAAACAAGATTCATTGCTATCATGGATGAATTAGATCTACTCAAGATTGAATACTCCAAGAAAGTTATCAACACAAGAATCTTGAAGGCATTACCAATGTGCTGGAAAATGAAGGTCACTGCTATGGAAGAATCTAGAAGACTTGACATAGAGAATTCTTTCAAAATCTTCTCAGAACTGAAAGCTTGTGAATTCAGTGAAGATTTTACAAGTACAACTGCAATAATCAAAGCTCTGGAGGAACCAAAGACCACAGCACTCGCAGCAGCATCAAATGACATTCAAGAAAACTCATCAAGCAATGTTCATGAATTGGATGAGATGGAAGAACAAATGGCTCTAATGATGAATAGAATTTGAAGAATGAAGAGTGGACACCCAGTCACTCATAAGTTCATCAAGAGGACTCCTGAGAAAAGAAAAGACGATGAGTATCTCTGTTTCAACTGCAAAAAGCCAGGACATTATAAGGCTAAATGTCCAGAACTGATCAAGTAGACTCCACCAAGAAGAGTTGGTAGAAGAGCACTCCTGCTTTGAGATGAATCGATTATGGTAGCCTTTCGAAAGATTATCAGATGACACAACTTTAATGGCACACATGGAAGATTCAAATGAGGTATGTGAATCTAACTCTAAATATTCCTCAGCTCAAATCCATGCAAAATGCATGTTTTTCGACTGCTAACTCCAATCCAAAAAATCCAGAATTAGAAGAAACTCTTGACGAATTGATGAATCAGCTAGTAACTATTCAAGCTGGTTATGAATCAATTAAAGCTGAGAAAGAAAATCTAACTCTTGAAGTTGAAAGATTGAAGTCTGAATTAAAAATGTTGAAACTAACTAGAACTGATAAAGAAAAGATTCAGCATCAGCCTACTGTATCAGCAGCAGAAAATGAATCACGAGCTCAATCAAGTTCGATTCCGGATTCAAATCAGGAAAACCGTATGGAGACAAAACGGGTTTAGGATTTGATACACAGCAATCTTCTAAAGAATGGAACTAGCAAAGCTACTAAACCTAGTACCAAAACTGGCATTAAGTTTGTAGCTGAGCAACTTCCACAAACTGAGAAAATTGTTGAACCAGTAAAGACAGTATCACATAGGATAAATCATTTTTTCAAGAAAACAACCAGATTTACCAACAAAGGGAAACCAAATGGTAAATCAGCTGTATCTCAAGAAAACCGAACTGGGAAATCAACTACCAGATCCACAAAAACCAATCAAGTCAAGAACCAGAAAAATTGCAATCAAAGTAAATCCAAGAATGTCAATCATTAAGAGATTCACACATTCAGGGGAAAGGAAGACTATACCCCACTGATGATGATTGTAATGTTTCTGCATCTATTAGTAAAACTAACAATAACAATCATTCCAGACATAAAACCTATCAAAGGTTTCAGTCCAAGACTCAAAGAGGGCTAATCTCACCTCGGTAAAGTCCCAGATGCAAGGTCGATTCGGACCTCGATGCGAAGGAATGACGGTTATCATTCTAGCTTTAATAATAGAAAGCAACATGGAGATAAGTTTCGAGTCAAAGGATTCGAGAAATCATATAAATAAGACACAGTCCAAACATAGATACTATGGGAATGTGGCTTACATATATGAAAACAAGTGCAACAATATCCAAAGAATCCCAAAAGGATATATTCCCAGAGTTGTACTGACAACTGACCCCTATGGACCCAAACTGAGTTGGGTACCTAAAAATGTTTAATTTTTATTGCAGGATATATGGTACTTTGACAGTGGTTGCTCTAGGCACATGACAAAGAGTAAAGACTGTCTCAGTAATTTTATTGCAAAAGAGGGACCAAAGGTTAATTTTGGAAGTAAAGACAAACCTGGATACACCAAAGGTTATGGCACCTTAATCAGGAATGGACTTAAAATCAAGAATGTATCTTATGTAGAAGGATTACACTACAATATACTCAGCACCAGTCAATTCTGTGATATGGGTTACAAAGTTACTTTTGACAAATATTTATGCGTTGTCGTCAGCGAATCAACTTATCCAGTTGTCCTAGCCGGAAGAAGAAAATAAAATATGTATGTAGTAGATTGGACAACAGCCGTTGCAGAAACTTGTTTGCTTGTGCATACAAAATCAGAAATCAGTTGGCTATGGCACAAGAAATCGAGTCATCTTAATTTTGATGACATCAACACACTTGTTAAGCGCGATTAGTCATTGGACTACTAGATATATCTTATAAGAAGGACAGCTTATGTGATGCATGTCAACAAGGAAAGCAAACAAAAGCAAGTTTCAAGACAAAATCTCAACACTCAACAACCAAACATCTGGAGTTGCTACACATGGATTTATTTGGACCTATTACACCAATTAGTATCAGTGGAAAGAAGTACATATTGGTGGTAATAGATGATTTTTCAAGATACACTTGGGTAATTTTCTTAACCAAGAAAAGTGAAATCAAGCAAAGACTTACTGAATTACTCAAGAGACTTCAGAATCAGGAAGGAGTATCAGTTGTGAAAATAAGATCGATAAGGGAACCGAATTCCTTAACAAAGATAATTATTGAATCTTGTGAAGAGAATGGTGTCTTACACCAACCCCAGTCGCCACAGAACACCTCAAATGAAATGGTGTAGTGAAGAAGAAGCGAGAACAATCAAAGAAGCTTTGGGAGGACAATGATCCGTGAAGCTAAACTACCCGAAAGATATTGGGCGAAAGCGATTAACACGACTTCTATACACGAGCAGTAGCTCTCATGAACAAGAGACATGAGAAGACTCCTTATGAAATCTGGAATGGAAGAAAACCAAATGTTTCCTACTTTCATGCTTTTGGAAGAAATGTTTCATACACAACAATGGGAAAGATCAACTTCATGTTTTTCAACCTAAAGCTGATGAAGGAATTTTTCTAGGATATTCAAGTGTCAGCAAAGCATTTAGAGTACTAAACAAAAGGACAATCAAGCATGAAGAATCAATACATGTAGTATTTGATGAACCAAACTTCCCAGGTGAAACAACTGAAGACCGACAAGAACCAGTTTCTCAGTCTCAGTTACCAATCATACCAGAACCAGTTTCGGTTGACATTGGAAGACTACAAATTTCAAAATGCTCAGATCCAGATCAGTCTCAGTTTCCAACTACTCAATAAACCACTCCTGAACTACATGTTCCTGATCCAAATGGAGAAATTCAAGAACCAGTCGAACAAGATATAGATTCCGTAATGCAAACACACACCTATCAATGGATGAGAGATCACCCTGAAGATCAAGTAATTGGTGATACTCAAGCTGGCGTTTGAACAAGACATCAACTAGATGCAATGATTGCATGTTTTCTATCATATTCTGAACCTAAAGAAATTGAAGAAGCCTTGAAAGATCCAGACTGGATATTAGCTATGCAAGAAGAACTCAATGAATTCGAGAGAAATCAAGTATGGGAATTGGTAGATAGACCAGTTCATGTCAATATCATTGGAACCAAATGGGTTTTCAGAAACAAACTTGATGAAGATGGGAATATCATCATAAACAAAGCTAGACTTGTAGCTAAGGGATACTCTCAATCAGAAGGCATAGACTTTGATGAAACCTATGCACCAGTTGCAAGATTAGAAGCAATTAGACTATTTATTGCATTTGCAGCTCACAAGAAGTTCAAAGTTTATCAGATGGATGTTAAAAGCGTATTTCTGAATGGAATTCTTGAAGAAGAATTTTATGTTCAACAACCACCTGGATTTGAAATCAAAGATCAAGCTGACAAAGTTTTCAGACTAAGGAAAGCTCTATATGGACTAAAACAAGCACCAAGAGCTTGGTATGAAACTCTATCTCAGTTTCTGGTGGATAATGGATTTATCCAAGGAACAATCGACAAAACATTATTCAGAATGAAGAATGGTGAAAATACTCTACTTGTTCAAATTTATGTTGATGACATCATATTTGGATCAAAAGATGAACAATTATGTGAAAAATTTGCAAGTTTGATGAAAAGCAAATTCCAAATGTGTATGATGGGAGAATTAAATTACTTTCTCAGTTTACAAGTTAAACAGTTAGATGATGGAATTTTCATTCACCAAACAAAGTATACAAGAGATCTTATCAAGAAGTTTCATATGGAAAAATCTACTGGAATTTCTACACCAATGGGGACCAACATCAGACTAGATGAAGACAAAGAAGGCAAAGGTGTTGATCAAACACTCTACAGAAGGATGATTGGAAGCTTACTCTATCTCATAGCAATTAGGCCAGATATATCATTTACTCATGGTGTATGTGCAAGATTTCAGTCAAAACCAAAGGAAAGTCATCTCACAGTTGTAAAAAGAACTTTGAAATATCTGAAAGACACATATGGAGTTGGAATTTGGTATTCAAAAGAAGGAGAATTCAAGCCGATTTCTTATTCGGACTCAGTTATCTTTGGATGCAAAGTGGACAGAAAAGCACATCGAGCACATGTCGGTTACTAGAAATAGACTTGTGTCATGGTTTAGCAAGCAAGCAACTCAATCTCAACTTCTACAAATGGTTTGAATACATAGCAATTTGGAAGTTGTTGTGCTCAAGTTTTATGGATTAGATCGCAATTAAGGGATTATGGGATAGAAGAAGGAATGATTCCCATAATGTGTGATAACACAAATGTAATTGCTATCACTGATAATCCAGTTTTACACTCAAGGATAAAGCACATAGATGTACGTCACCACTTCATAAGAGATCATGCGGAGAAGAAGGATATAACAGTTCTTTATGTACCTACTGAAGATCAGTTGGCAGATATCCTAACAAAGCCATTGGACAAAGACAGATTTGCCAAACTGAGAACTTAATTAGTGATAATCAAAGTCAGTTGAAATCAGTTAAGCCAGAAATTAGTCAAGGGGATTAATCTTTGTTATGATGGGTGCGCTCACTTAACAGACTAATCATTGACATCAACAATTTCAAATCGATCAATCAATCAGAATAATAATAATTTTACAAGCAGAAGTTACATCTTCGATCTCGCTTTTATTCCAGTCAACTCAAGTCAAAGGTTGACAAGATAAAAGCGACAGTGGTTATATCACATTAAATTACCGCAGTTCTTTTATTCAGAATTTCGCGTGTACACCCCACGATTGTCAGAACAGTACATGTATCGGTTACCCAAAACCATCATGGAATTTGAAAAGTTATACTACTCAACCGCCAGAATTTCCTACCAATTTATTCAACTTCCGTTCACATTGTTTTTCAAAATCTTCATCCCTTTCCAGAAAACAAAACAGGCTCTGCAAAATCTCTCCCTTCTCAAAAATCAACTTTTGTGTTCACACTCAAACATGGCCACTTCAGAAAAATCAAAACAAGAAAGATTAATAACAGAGTTGGATGAACTGACATTCGAAATGTATGAAGCTATGTGTCAAAACACTCTGTTAACAAGCTGGATATGTGATAAAATTGAGAAACAACCAAGCTTGAGAAACATCCTGGAAGTTAAGTTCAAAGAAGAACGTGATGTAGAAGGAATTTTGCAATATGGGCAAAATATACATTTGGTACGAGACTCTCTGATGACCAAAGTTCGTGGAGATTGCATTGTTCTCAATGAAAGCGTCATAAGTACACTCTTTGGCTTCACAAATTCAACTGTGACAACAACAGATTGTACTACTTTACCATTGAAAAGAGAAGCTTTTCTTGAGCAACTTACTTTTCTACGGAACCAATCGAACTCTGGTTCATGTAGACAAAATCAAGCTAGAATTTGGACACCTCTCAAGATGGCTCAAAGCAAACATGTCATTGGAAAATCAAAAGGCACCAGTATACTGTTAGAAGAAAATATTTATCTCATGAATATAATCTGGGATGGAATAGAATTCAATTGGGCAGGTTATGTTGTCACTCAATTCAAGAGACAACATTTAGCTGAATTAGACAGTGTAAAAAGGGCTCAAACCGAAGGTCAAGTAACAGTTGACAGATTCCGACTAAAGAAGACACTTAGTGGAATCATTCGGTTTTACTTAGAAAGAATCAAGGAAGGGAAGCAAACAAGGCAAACTGCAGTTACAAAGGAAATCGCAGGAACAACTTCCCAACCTGAAGCAGGTCAAGAAATTGTGTCTCAGCAAGAAACTGAACACAGAGGAATCAAGCGGGTGTCAAACAAAGAGGCGAGATTAGTTGTAAGATGCTTGTACCCAGAAATCTCAAGAGAGAAAGCACCAACTGAGGGGGAACAACAACACAAAACCGACAACCGAAATTATACAAGAAAATGTCACTACACCACACTTCTCGATTCATAAAGATCAATCGCCAAAGATTCAAAGACTCAGCTTTTGAAGTCGATAGAATCATCAGTTAATGAAGATGAAGCTTAAACCGTAAGATTCTCGAGATGTCGGTCCTACAGATCAAGAGAAACACTCTTGGAGAAATTGGAAGTTAGAGATCTATATGCTCTGTTTCCTATTTCAGAATTTCTTGAAAATTGCTTCAAAAGATTCACTGAACTAGCAAAAAGAAGAGAATCAGCCACATCATCCAAAGATACTTCAAAGGATTAAGATGATGAATCAAGAAAAGAAGCTGATAACACTACAGTTTTGCAAACAGAAACTCAACCCCAACTTCTAGCAATGGAAACTGTTCCTCAGCAAGAAGGATTGCCAGTTGGAGATCAGACAACTAACAATCAGGAAGCAGCTGATGGAACTGCTAATCAACAACTGATGATTACTGAAGATAATACTTATTTTAAGGATCCAGTAGAAGATACTTATGATCCTTCTGACATCCTCACAAAGGATGAATTAGCAAAAGTTCATGAAAATTTGAAGATTGTGCTCAGCAACAAGGATGCACTAAATGGTCTTCTATCAAATATCTCTGGATATCTCGACTACAGAACTAGAACATATGTTTCAGTTCATGCAAGACTAGAGATGATCCACAAGTCAAGTTCAAGTTCTGCTTCAAAAATTGTGTTACTCAAACAAAAACTTGAAGACTCAGCCGCAGTAGATAGGGAAACACATGCACAGGCTCACTGGCATATGAATCAGCATATCGATGTGTTAGAAACTCAGCTTAAGGAAGTACTTGCTTCTCAACGACATATCTCAGAAGATCAAAAAGCAACCCATGCCCTGGTAGATCAGTTATATGATGCCAAAAAGGGGGAAGCTGAAGAAGAAAAGCTGAAGTTACTTGGAGAAATGAAGCGACTTGAAGATGAATTGCAAAGATACAAATCAGATCCTAAGTTCTTAAGGAAAGAACTAACTGACGAACAGCTCATTGAAAAGTATAGTCAACCTGCAAACAGAAGAGTTGCTCTAACAAAGTATCTATGGATGAAATTTACCAACGATCACAATCCTATCAAAGCTAAGTACAAGGACAAGACAACTGAAGAATCCTTGAACTACTTTTTATCTGATTTATTCTCAAAGCAAAAAATGGCACAGTATAAGAAGAATCCGAGGATTGATGATAAACTGAAGATTAAAGACAAGACTGAACAAATGAAAGCAGATGTAGTAGAATTTCAAAATTACTACTTGAAAGAATCAGACTTGCCAATGCTATTTCAAGGGAGAAGATGGAAAAAAGGTAGTCAAATTGACTACAACAAGACCTTTTCAAAGATAGACTCCAAGCTAGAAGATGATTTTCGTATGTACGACAAAGCAAGAAAATTTGATTTAGTCATGCAAAAAGCACAGAAGAGAACTTAGTATCTAGTTACACTATTTTGAACAAAAATGTAACTATCCTAGTTTTTGCTCATTCTAATGAAATCCAGTTTCCATTTTTACATTGTTTTGATCTTTAAGCTTTTCTTTTAGGGAGAGTCTTGACATCATCAAAAAGGGGGAAATTGTAGGAAATAAAATTTATGTTTTGATGATAATTCATCATATTTATTCAAAGTATTATCTTAACCCCACTGATGAAGTGCTGAAGCCAGCTGTTATAGTGAAAAGCTAAAAGATGTCTAGAATCGAATGTATAGGTTTTACTAGTAGTCGATATTTGTATAAGTTACATCGCACAAGCAATCATAATGATTAGTGTGTCGTAAAACCGAAAAATCGAAAATCATTCGTAAAATCGAAATCATCAAGATAAACAAACTGACTCAGAATACACCTATAAGAAACTAAAGAAGGTAAGTTCACTGAGGGACACAGACTTAGTTGGCTTATCTAGAAGTTGAAGAACTGAGGTCACAGACTTCGATTATTGAAGATTGAAGAACCGAGGGTTCAAACTTAGTTATGAAGACTACGTCGAGGCTCAGAAAGTTAGACTTCGAGCAAGATTGTGGTGACTCAATCGACTTTATGGATCTTGTATGAAGACCTATGAATCATAAGGACAATGAGTTCTTAGATGATAATGAGTCATGGTGTACTCTGATTAAGTCAACTATAATCAGATGAAAACTGGAGTACTGATATTTGAAGAAGATTAAAATCTCAGTTAATGCTCCAAGTCAGTCAAGAAACTGACAAGTAACATTCTTAGTATAAAACTGATAAGGAAACTTAGTTTTATATGTCAGCCATCCAACAACTGATCGTACAGTCGAACGTTATAAAGGAAGCGATTTTATTGGATGAAATACTGACACAATAGAACGGTCAGAAAATATAGCCGTTACAAGAGAGACGTTGATACAATTCGAATTGAAGCCAGATGAACGGTGGACCTTATACTATAAATAGAGGACCTTGCACAAAGGATTACATACACAAGAATACAGAGATTTAACAAGAATTAACGTGTGCATTAATCATTCGAATTGCTATCATCTTTGCGCTATAACAAGATCATATCTAGAATTCTTCAAGTGTTCAAGCTACACAGATTTTATCAAGAATCAGACACTTTGAAGAACCACAAACAAGAATCAATATATTGATTCTCACCAACTTTGATTTTACATCAAAGGTTTTAGATCGTGAAGCAAACCGGAAGGTTTCGCCAAGGACAGTTGTGACAAGCAGTCGGGTAGACTGTGTTTGTGGTGGTAGCTGGTGAAGAGGCAATTCAACCTTCTAAGGACCAGTGTTCAAGCAATTGAAGAGCAGCAATTCTACCTGTTCTACAACTGCTTAGATAGTGACGCTAGTGGATTAGCCAATGACTATTGTTTAGGACTTTTTGTAACAGTTCACCTCAAGAAGTTCTAGTGGAATTTTCCTCCGCACCACACAGGGAAGAGAGAGGACGTGCATGATTACACCACCACCTGAACCTTTATAATATTTGCCTTATTTACTTTACGCACTTACTTATTTATTCAAAGATTTATTTACAAACATTTTGATAATTGATTGTTATACACCTCACAGCTTCACAAACCGACATTCATCGTAATTGACTACTACACTCATTTTTCACAGAGAATAACAAGATCAAGAAAAAGGCTAAAACATAATCCGCTGCCGGTTGACTCAGTTTTAAGCTTTAGTCAGTTTGACGTAAACTCAGCTTAGTTAGCTTAACTCCACACAAGTTTAACTGAACCTTAATTTGTTATAAATCCAGTTTTTGGGACAAGTTTATTCACCCCTCTAAAAACTTGTGTTAGCCTTTCTAAGGGACCAACATGCTTAAAATGGTGTACTCTAACATCATAATAAAAAGTTAGATGAGATGCTGTCAGCTGAGGTGTTTATAAAACACAGCAGACTAAAAGTCGATGACCATATATGGACCTCAAAGCAGAACTATACGTCATTGAATGTAAAATTCGAATTAATCCAAGTTTTTCTTGAAGATTAAATGGATAAGGATGAATTACAAGCATTGGATTAATCACCAACTCAAATTAGTTAGCTTAACTCCACACAAGTTTAACTGAACCTTAATTTGTTATAAATCCAGTTTTTGGGACAAGTTTATTCACCCCCCCCCCCCCCTCTAAACTTGTGTTAGCCTTTCTAAGGGACCAACATGCTTAAAATGGTGTACTCTAACATCATAATAAAAAGTTATATGAGATGCTGTCAGCTGAGGTGTTTATAAAACACAGCAGACTAAAAGTCAGATGACCATATATGGACCTCAGCAGAACTATACGTCTGTTGAATGTAAAATTCGAATTAATCCAAGTTTTTCTTGAAGATTAAATGGATAAGGATGAATTACAAGCATTGGATTAATCAGTCAATCAATGGCTTAGATGAAAGGGACGTTGTAAGGATTTTAGAGCCAAACCAAGTGGATGTATTTCATTGGTTGATAGACTGACTGTTAGAATGACACTAACACACTTAGTATAGTACAGTAGATGGAATTTCAGGGAATAATCAGACAATCCTGTAACGGTTGATTTTGAAATTCAAATTCAAATCATAGGATTTGTACATATAAATAAAGGACCCCTGATTCAGATTCACACACAAGATCAAAGAAAAACAACGAAGTATTTTGAGCAGGAACAAACAATATCGATCAAGTGAATTCTCACCCTGCTGCTACAATCTAAGCTTTTTAAGTTTACTGATCAAGAATTTTCTTCGAGTGTTTCTGCAAACAAGTTCTATCTAGTATACACACTTGAAGATTAGAAGCTACTGATCTTTTCATCCTGATGAAAACTTGCTGAAAGCTGAATCATTTTCTTGATTCAACCTCTTCTTTTTCAAGAAGAACCTGAAGACAGAAAAGCACTACTGAGTGTCAAGGACTGTTGTGTTTTGTGGTGAAGCTGGTGAAGAGGTAATCCTACCCTTCAAGGACCAGTGGATTACTTAGGAGCAACAATCCTACCTATTTCTACTGTTCAGTTTGTAAAGCCATAGTCATTGGTCAAGGATAAACAGTTTAGGGATTTTTGTTTGAGCTATTTCAAAGGTCACTAGTGAATTTCTCCAACATCATAGGAGAAGAGTGGACTGACAAGATTACACCACGTGGAACCACTATAAAACTGCCTACTTTACTTTACTGAGTTCACATTCTGCACTTTACTTTATTTGCATTCCTAATCATATTAACCTGCTGAACTAGTTACTGGAATCATACACTTACACTACTGAATATTCAATACTTAGTATCATCTTTAAAACAACAAGTAATAAGGCTAAATTTAATATATTCCGTTGCACCAGATTCAATAGTTTCAATAGTCAGCAGACTGCTGAAGGTTAGTAGACTATTGACCCTGTTGAGTTTGTAAACTCCAAAAAGGTTTAAGTATTAAGTTTATTCACCCCTATAAACTTAACCAAATCCTTTTCAAGGGACCAACAATTGGTATCGGAGCAGAGCTTGTGTTTTATGAAGTAATCCTATTTCACTACAAGAAATTCGGTCTTTAATGAGGAGAATACTCCTCATTAATTGTCCATTTCTCCTCATTAAAAACCTTTAATGAGGAGAACTCAATCCTCGTTGTTGCTTCCGCCACTAAAGCCATATAATGAGGAGAATTGAAACTCCTCGTTAATTATATCGTACATTTTATGAGGATATATTCTACTCATTAAAATTATTTTCGTTACGGCTAATCTCCTCATTATTAGGTCATTTACTCCTCATAAAAAAAAGATTCAACTACAACATAAATCCTCATTAAAAGACGATTTTCTCCTCATTAAATCATGAAACATTAATAATGCATCTACTCATTAAAAGACCATTTGCTCCTTATTAAATCATGAAATATTAAAAATAATTTTGAAGCCCAGAACTACATTAAATAAAGCAGGCCAATATAAGCTTTATACTAATGAAATACATCAATATATACAACGATAGATTATTCCCCAAAAGATAAGTTACATATAAATGTAAATTTGAATAATTTTCTAATATATATATATATATATATATATATATATATATATATATATATATATATATATATAACATCCCAAAAGAAACACGTTGCTTTGGTCATTACTGCAAAAATACTTTCCCAAATATGCTTACGTACTACAGTAATTGGCAGATGAAAAGTGCATGTTTATACATCTTTGATTGCTGGAATACTGTCTCAGAACACTCCTTTTCAAATGATGCGGTATTACCCCATTCAATTGATACCGATCCATCATAGCCAACTTAACTGGACAACAAAATCTTGTCAGCATATGATCTAAAATACTTGAATTTCTTGAGAAAAAAAAGGCTTAAGGTAAAATAAAAGAGTGTTCTGAGACAGTATTCCCATTTGTTTGTTATACAACGTATTTTAACGGCCCTTTACCGAATCAAATGTGTATTAACTGAAGTAATAGAGTGCAGCTTATAGGGTGTGGCATTTGAGAACACTCAAATTTTGAAAGAAAAGAGGTTCCAAAAGATGTGCGACAACTGAGTGGCATATCAGCTTGAACAACGACATTGTGACCTGGAACACTCCTTTCATCAGGTCCATTCTACTCAAATCAAATTTCTCGTATGTGAGTACATAGATATCATCAAGAAGCACAAAAATATTTATAGAAGGAATTGAAGCCTTAACGAAGAAATGAGATTGCATTTGAAAGGAAATAAGGACACCTATTATCCATACTGTTATATATCGCAAAACAGAAGCATGAATGACTGAACAATAAACTGCAGACTTACCATAACAACAACAAATCTGTCAGTTGTTGGTTCTGGTCCAATATGCGCTCATGTATAATCGATTGTTAGACTATAAAATGTCGTAAGAAAAAAAAATAGGAATAGATGAGCAGACATACGATAAAATATTGACCTCGATAACCAGCTTTCAGTAGATATTTGATGAATGTAGTTTTCCTAGTGGAGTATTGGCCCAAAAGCATCTTCATGGGCTTAGCATCAAAATCACTGTTTGTCTAACCAAAGTACACAAAAAACTTAACTTAAAGACACCAATTTATAATTAAAAGGATATTAGGCAATGACATAAACAACTAGTAAAAGCATTGACGACTCACCAACAAAGGGGAACAAAATCATTGAATTTGTAAGTAATCTCCAATGGCTTTAAGTTCTGGATGTACAACTTTTTCAAGCCATCAATGATTGAGGTAACTGAACTTAAGGGTATCTGAAAAGATATACATGAAATTAGCTAATTCCATAATATAAACTTAACATCAGATTTTAGAGAAGCCATTGTTGCTAATGGCATAAGATCTTATTAAATTTACAAAAGTTGCAGATAACAAGGGTACTTGATCACCAAGTATGGAAAACGAAGAACAAAACCACCGAAATGCATGATTTTTTTTAGTAAGCAGCAAATATTAACTCCTGAAAATGTCTAAGATTGTTGTGTAGAAGGCCTTAGACTAAAGAAACAGGAGCTATGTTTAATAAGATTAGTAGATAGATCAACTAGTAGAATCACATGAGATATCTATATCAGCATCTACACAACAATCACATGCTATATAACAAACAAATGGGAGTACAAAATCAGTTTAAAACCCCCCACACACTTCCACCTATAATTCTCCGTTGCCAAATATGCAAACTTCAAACGAATTCTACCATGACCGAAAAACTAAATACATCAAAAGAGAAGAACAAATGCAGTAAAGTAAACATTTGAAGGGGCAGAGATTAAAAGGTAAAAATGAAGAGAAAGATGCGTATAATGGAAGCTTACAAGCAACGATCACAGAGGTCAACAAAATCGCCGGTCGCGGTGACGCCAACCTTTTAGAGCTTAAAATTACAAACGTTACGTATTGGAGCACCGCTTGATAAATACAAGAATCAGAGACATATGCTTTTTCTATCTCGCAAAACATAACCGCCATTCAAAGATATTTCTTGTGAGCAAGGAGATGACAAATGATAAGTGCTCCAGTGAGAGAATGAGTTAAGAATCAAGCTTTCCTATATACGCTTCGTTCTAAAATACTTGTAAGACAAGCGTAATGAATCGGAAGACGATACCGAAACATGTAATATATAGACAGATAATGGATACATACGCGCTACCTGCTTCGATAAATCGCTCAGCCATTATAGCATTTTGGCAAGTAAACTCGCCTAAGAATGGAATCTTGGGTATATAAGAGGGACATTAAATCCAGCTTAACAAGAAATATACTAAGCAGTGTTAGATTATAAGAAGTGTAAAGAAAGAATCATAAGAAATTATACAAGCAAAGCTTTTTTTGTACAACATATCTTCCACTAAAAAGATATCAGGAAAGGTCATTTTGATCACATTCCATTCAATGTTTGACTGTTGAACCTGAGTTTCTGAAAGAGGCCAGGAATAGGAGATGAAACTATCAACGGGGTGTTCAATATTGTGATCTTTGATACTTTGTTGTGGTTCTTCAAAGCCCAAGTTAATCCATAAGAACCTACTAGAAAACCCTATAAGGAAAATGGAATTCAAAGTATGCGATTTTCACAACAAAAGTTGTTACGCAACATGATGTTCATAGAATTTGCAAAAACCTCTAGCAGTTGAAGTAGTTGTGCACAAAATAGATTATTTATGGAGATATTGATACTTAAAGATCAAATACCCGGAAATCTGCACCTGAACAACCAAGTAAAATGGAGAGGTGATACCGAGGACATCTAGTAACTTAAAAATTCATCATGAAACTCTTTTTCTACAACAATGAAACATCCAGAATGTCAGAAATTTTAATAATAGATACAGAGGACGCAATCTAAAATAATAACACATTTTGGCTTCATAGAGAGTGTCCAGACCAGTATAATCAAAACCATATCCAGGTTGTGGTTTGCCACTAAACCCAAATCCTATCCAGTCCAGTGCAAAGCAGTGAAATCCAGCATCTGCTAGCTATTGAATAATAATAATAATAATAATAAAATGCGTGTCGTGCCCACAAAATTTGCAGCAGGATTGAAATTACAAACGTTCTGTATTCCTGTCACCGTTACGGCTGTAGACGGAGCTGCTGCCATTATTTTAAAAGGAAAACACATTTACAAAGCTTAGAACTTATAAAAAAATATATAGCATCTAGCCTCAGAAATATGAACAGAATCGTCTTGTTCTTTTGCAGGCAAAACTTCTACGAGCTCAGAAGGAGACAAATCTACATGTTCAACATCCTTCAATGACAAAAAATTACCAGCAGTTGCAGTCAACCCATCATTCCCCGAAAGAGTACTGTCTTTCTCCATGAGAGCATGTTCCTCAGATGTAGGAAGATGTTTGTTCACCCCATTTTCACATACAAAATGATGCTAACATTTAAGAATGGTTGCAGAGAATTACTCATTATTTAACTGAATAAACTGCTGTAAGTGTTTTTTTTTTACCTCTTCGGGAAACAATACCCCGGGTTTCGTGCAACCTTCAAGCATGGCAAGTATAAATGCAGCTGTTGCATTACCCACTGATCTGCAAAGATTATTCAAACTCAGTTTCTGATATATAGTTCGAAAGCTTCATTTTCTTAACATTCGAAATGTATGCGTTCATGCAAAAAAAGGTATGAAGAAGGCACAAATAGGTAGGAAAATGGCAAGAAATGGCATGAAAAACTCACATGCTGTATGAAAAAAGAGGTACATTACATCAATACGAAAATGGTGCATAATGTAACAAAAACACACAGTGCCAATGTTATCAAATCAGAGCGTATTTTTACGGATTCTCAACATTTCAAACTTACATATATATTTTCAAGTTTTCTCAGTAAACTTACTTAGATAGACAAGCTTGACTGAATATGCCGATTCTACTATAGCCACCGGAGCATTCCAAATCTACCTGGTAACAAAAATGAACAAAAAGCAGACTGTCATTCATTTTTGGATTGAGTTGCCAATCCAGCATAATACCGTTTTTAGATTTGGGTCTCTAATATTCAAACAACTACATAAAAATATAAATATAAAGGAAATCGTTTCCTACCCGCATAGAGACTCTTTCTCCAGCAATGCCGTCTATTACTCGAACGCTTGGATCAAATAAATCTACCAACCTTTGAACCTTACTTCTGTCTCTCGAACTCCTATGATTTCAAGTACTAATAAAATTGTTAGCATCCATGTACTTTGCCCTCACAAAAAAGCTTTCTTATAATCTAGTTTCCAGCCATCATTCTGCAACTCATGCTGCAACAATTGTATAGCCTAAAGAACAAGAAAATAGCTCATTCTAACAGCAACAAATGATGAGAAAACATCCAAACACAGGTTCAATTTAATCTAGCTGTACATTCCTTACAAAAAATATATGGTTAAAAGCTAATCTTGAGCACCCCATTTAACACTAATGACGATACAAACAAAGGAAAAAAGTTCAAAAAGTGCCAAGTAAAAGCAGAGCCAACATCAATAGTCGGACTATTTCTTGTTCAAGGAATTGTGGGAAGGAAAAAAAAACAACATTTTTATGTCTATACTGCCTCAATCTTTAAAGTCCCAAAATCAGATTGCTCCCCACATAATCCAGACATCATCTAAGCAACCATACGGCATGCTAAATCAAATTATCAACAAAAAAACTCAAAGAAAACATGATTTGAGATTCATCAAAGAGCAACTTCACTTTTTGCTGTGAATAAGTAAAATGACAATTCAGTCACCACAAAAAACACTAAATAATTTAAATCAGGAGAATCTAAGACAAGAAAAGCATCAACAACAACAAATTATGTATTTTTAGCAGCAGATCCTATAGCATAAAAAACATTAGCAGCAGGAATTTCAATTGCATCAGCCATATCCAAATCAGAAACTAAAGTGTTCTTCTTCTTCTTCAAAGATTGAATTGCAGGGAGCATCGTACCAGATTTAAGCCTCATGAAAGGAGTAATCTGGGCAACGAAGCATCATCCATTGATTGTTTCTGCAACACCGTTGTAGAGTCAGCCTCCATTTTCGGTGAATTCGCAATCTGTGCTGCGGGGGCCAACTTCTTAGTTGCAGGAACATCAATTTGTGCAAGGAGAGCCAAACCACATGTGTTTTCATTCGCCGAAGCATTAATAACATGAATTTCAGCAGAATCCGGCAGATGAACAAAGCCATCTTAATCCATTTTCTTATTTCTTAAACCCATGGTACAAAAACAGAGTTGTAAGTTTAATGGGTAAAGAAACACAAAAGTAAGAAATGGAACAAGGAAAACAATAAAAGATAACACAAAAGCAAGTAGATTACCGGCTGGATAGTTGAGGCAA
Source organism: Gentiana macrophylla (assembly GCA_026214975.1). Classification (NCBI taxonomy): domain Eukaryota; kingdom Viridiplantae; phylum Streptophyta; class Magnoliopsida; order Gentianales; family Gentianaceae; genus Gentiana; species Gentiana macrophylla. Next base: position 59,230,179 of record CM047806.1, on the reverse strand, counting down.
GCATGGGAACCGACCAATCTGGCTGCGTATGCTCGTGTAGAGTATGAGAGGTGAAGACGTGAAATTGGATTGAACGATTGAGTTAGGTCAGGATTACGTGAGGGTGGAATGTTTTTGGGTAGATTTTTTGTTTAATTTTTCTTGATAACATTATTAGGATTAAAATATTTTATGAAAAAAAACCCTCAAAATGTTTATAAAACCCCCTAAAAAATGTTTTTTAAAAAAAATCTAAAATAATGAGGAGCTTTTTTGTTGTAAAGCTTTAATTAGGAGATTTCTTTTATCAATAATAAGGAGAAATGCAAATTGGTCATCAAATTCCTTCACTCCTCATTAAAGGATACATTTATTGACGAAATTACTCCTCCTCATTAAATTCTCCTCATTAGAGGTCCTTTTTCTAGTAGTGTTTGTTGTGCTTGTGAAAAATCTTTAAAAACTTTTCAAGTTTCTACTTTCCAAAGCTTTTGCATCGTGGATAACAACCAGTATGATAGGACAATGTTGATGTGCTGTCTACATCGTTTTGATGAGTATAAACATCAGATGCAGGCTTATCTAGCTGCAACTCATGATGAAATAATGGATGTGTTGATTGATGGACCACTTGAGATCACTAAAGTCATAACTGTGGATGGCCAGAATCAAACTATTCCAAAACCAAAGAGTGAATGGTGTTATAAAGATAGAAAAGGGCAAATCTGAACAATATTGCTATTGATATCATCTACAGAACTTTAGATAGCAATATGTACATGAAAGTGAAAGATTGTAAAACTGCCAAAAAGTTATGGGAAAGCTGCAACTCATCTGTGAAGGCACTGATGCTATCAAGAAAAACAAGATTGCTGTGGCCAAACAAAAGTTTCAAGAGTTCAAAATGAAGTCCAATGAGGCCATTGAACAAATGGAATCAAGATTCAATGCAATTTGGGATGAACTCACCCTGCTGAATGTTGTATACACTAATGAAGAGATCAACACAAGGATTCTTAAAGCCTTGCCACCAAAGTTTGGGAGATGAAAGTTACTGCAATGGAAGAATTCAGGAGACTTCATGATGAGAATACTTTCAAGTTGTCTTCCGATCTTAAGGCTTATGAATTCATGGGACATCATTGCAAGTCTTTGAAAAGAAAGTAACAAAAACCACAACACTGGCTGCTGTACATAAAGAAGAATCATCTACTGCTCATGATGATGAACTGGATGAGATGGAAAAACAAATAGAATTGATGACCAAAAGAATAAGGATGATGAAATCTGGAAGAGCATCACCAAAAAGCTATGGAAAGAAAGCAAGTGAGAAAAAGGAAGAATCAATGAAGTATCATGACTTTCTATGCTTCAATTGCAAGAAACCAGGACACTTCAAACCTGATTGTCCTGAGTTAAAACAAAAGAAGGATCATGATTACTTGTGCTTTAATTGCAAAAAGCCTGGACATTTCAGGCCTGACTGTCCAGACCTACTGAAACAAAAAGGTCAGTAGAGAAGACCTTCTAGAAAAGCTCTAGTTGCTGATGTTGAATCTGGCTATGAAGTAGAGCCTGAAAAAAGAAATGAATCAGATGACATTGCTCTTATGGCTCATATGGATGACAATGCACTCATGGTACCCATGGAATCTGAGGAGGTATACAAGACAGTATCTATTAACACCCCTACTAAAAGCGAATGTGAATCTACTGGTGGTTTCAATCCAAAAGTTTCTGACATGGAAGAACCTCTAGATGCCCTCCTTAATCAATTGAGGATAATACAATCTGGTTAAGAGATTTTGAAGGCATAAAGAGAAACACTTCAAGCTGAAATCCAATGATTGACTGCTGAATTAAGAATTCTCAAGGCAAGGAAAAGGATTATGAGCAGAATCAGTATAAGTCTGCTGCACTGATGAGCTAAAATTTACCCCTCAAAAATATATTTATAAAGACTCAAAAACCGTGGGTAAACTAACTCTCTAACCAAAGAAGGACCGGGTCGATTGTTAGAATAGCTACAGGAGAACGAGGTCGATCCCAAGGGACAAGTGTTTGTAAGTACCAAAGTAAACGTGTGTCTTAGTCTAGGCGATCAAGTTTTTGGAAGGTTTGTTACTACACGACACTAAAATAATTTTTTTTTATATAAAGTCTAAAGAGAGAAAGAAAGTTAAACTACTAGATTTTAAAGATAGGTTAAAAGACATAGCCGAACCATGATCAAAGTAGCTAATTTCAACCCCAAGGATAGACAAAACCGGGAGTGTGCATTATAACAACCGAACTCTCACATTCAATCTCCCGGGTGCGTGCTCCTAATTCTGATGTTAAGATCTGAACAACTCTCCTTTAACATCCTATGTGAGGTTAATTAATTCTCTTTTTAGAAAACCGATTATCCTAACATGATTAAGTGCTGTGAGACGCTTGATATAACCCTCATTACGGAAACAAGTCCGAAATCATCGGTCGAAGTTACTACCGATTCATACTCATCAACGTCTTACACCAAACATCTTAACGAATGTGTCAAAGCGAAGAAACCGAAGCTTTACCTAATCCATGGTCTATCCGAAAGACTCCGTGAAACAACTTGTCATCGTTGGCTCAAGAACCACCCGGCACTTCATAGTTCAACCCCGGGGTCTAACACTAAACTACACTAATCTAGACTACCACATTCAAGTTACTATGTTGATAATAAAACACCAATGAGCGGGCCTGAATTCACGACCTAAAACCCGGTATGTTTTACCTCCCGATCTTAGAACCATTTTTCCCACACCACTCTCTCTCGAACAACTCTCAAGAATGATGTGTGTGATTTTTGACCTAGGTAGCTAATCTATCCCAAATCCGTTATAACAAGTTCTAAGACGTGAAATATGTAAGATTCAACAATAAAAAACACTACACACTCCCTATTTCATTTTCCAAGGGTTGATTTCACCAAATTTTACATGATTCGACTATAATAAGTTTAGCTACTCACATATATATGTAGATATATAGATATTACAATTAATCGACTCATCAAATGTCATGGATTAAGCGTATGGGAGGTTTTACATAACAAATTTTCACAATGCCAATAATTATTAAAACCAAATTAAAACCTTAATCCAATCATTTGCCGATTCTCGATACTTATATATATATATATATATATATATATATATATATATATATATATATATATATATATATATATATACACACACATATATATATATATATATATATATATATATCTATATAACAAAATGAAAGAAAACAAGAAAGAATGAACGAAAAACGGAAACTATATTATAACGATAATTAGTCGAGTTATTACATCGACATTATAACGACATATATATATATACATATAGGCCCCCCAAAACATAATTAAAAGATGGGAAAAGAAGAAGAAGGCTGGGGAAGAAGAGGGGCCAATGATCTGCTCTCTGTATGCTCCTTTATATAGAAAAAACTCCTTGGGCCGGACCGGTCCGGGTAGGGGCCGGACCAGGCCGGCCTAATCATTGCATTCAGCCCCCTTGATCATCTAATTTGCGGATATAAATTTATATATTTGAATAAAACTTCTAAAATTCATATCTTGAGTTCTAGACCTCCAAATGACATGATTCAAAAGGCATTGGAAAGCTCGTTGAAAAATATACAACTTTGATGCAGGACACTTATTCATAAAATGCCGTTTTGATGGGCCATTTGTTCGTCGAAGATATTTCTCGATTTCCACCAAATCGAATCGATTAGCCACTTGACCACTTGACTTAGTGACACTCTCGTATAGCCTCCATAAGATATGATTATACTTCAAAATGTCGTTTCTCGGGTCTTGGTCAACCTATAATTCTACAATAAAGCACAAAATACCAAGCGTAAATCCGACATTTACACTCCGGTTACTAAACCGGTACAAAAACTAGTAAAAACTTATAAAAACACGATATTTTATAAAATAGTCACGACATATATATTTTTATGAAACTTAGGAATTAATGACTTTAATTGATATAAAAGTGCTCGAAATGATATCAGAAATGGGGTCAAAAGTTATAAAAATAACAGTGAATTTTTCCCTTATCATGCACCGGCAGTGGAAAATGAATCTGCTGCACAATCAAGTTCCACAAATGCGTTCAAATCCAGGAAGCCTTATGGTGATAGAACATTCATTGGATTTGACACTCAACAACCTTCTAAGGATGGATCAAGTAAGGCTGTTGAACCAAATGCCAAAATTGGTCCTAAGTTTGTGGCTGCATAAGATCCAACACCCCAAAAGGTTGTTGAGGCAGTAAAGCCTGCTGAGAATGCTTCAAAGAAGCAAAATCAAAAGTCCAAAGGGATAGCACCACTTAACCAAAAGGTACATCTAAAGGTAGGTCTGCTGGACCCTCTAGACCTACTGATAACAGATCTGCTACAAGATCTGCTGGACCATAGAAAGCTATTCCTAGATCAGAGAAGAACCAGAAATAATCCAAAGACAATAATGTCAAACACAAGAATGTTAATCATTCAAGGCAGATTGTTCCCTATTGATGAAGATTGGAATATTCTTGCCCCTGCTGCTAGAAACAATAGATCTAGCCATAATGCTAAGGCTAGACCTCAGCATTGGAATTAGCAGAGGATTGAACAGGGACCTCACCACAGAACTCAACAGAGACCTCAGCAGAGACAACAATATAGGGTTGTTCCTAACAGACAACAAACTTATGGTTATGCTAATGCTTCTAAAAATTGAAATCACTTCAAACAACATTGTGTACCAAAAGGCCAGAAACCATAGGTGAATGCTACACAACAAAACACTAGATTCTATGGAAATGTAGCATACATATATGAAAGAAAGTGCAACACTTTTCAGAGAAGACCTTATGGAAGTTTGCCAAGGGTTGTACTTACCGCTGAGCACCATGGACCCAAACAGATTTGGGTACCTAAAACACATTAATTTGTTTTGTAGGGAGTTTGGTACTTTGATAGTGGATGTTTCAGACATATGACAAAGAGCAAACACTGTCTTGTGGATTTTGCTGCAAGAGATGGACCAAAAGTCAATTTTGGAAACAAAGACACACCTGGATATACAAGAGGACATGGCATTCTGTGAATAATGGTCTTACAATCAAGAATGTTACATATGTGGAAGGACTGGATTATAACCTGCTGAGTACAAGTCCGTTTTGTGATATGGGATATCAAGTCACTTTTGACAAAGATCATTGCATTGTCATAAGTGAGATGGGACATCAATTTGTACTTGCTGGAAGAAGACAACAAAACATGTATGTTGTAGATTGGACCACAGCTGTATCATTGTGCACACAAAGTCCGAACTAAACTGATTATGGCATAAGAAATTGAATCATCTAAACTTTGATGATATCAATAAGTTGGTGAAGAAGAAGCTGGTAGTAGGTCTACCTGAAGTCACATATAAGAAAGATGGAATATGTGATGCATGTCAGCAATGTAAACAAACAAAAGAAAGTTTCAAGTCAAAGACTCAACAAGAAAGTGAAACACTTTAAAAGATGCCTGAACTTTTGAAGAGATTGCAAAATAAGAAGAGTGTGACAGTAGTGAAAAGCAGATCAGACAAGGGTACTGTGTTCCTTAACAAAGTCATAAGAGAATACTGTGAACAAAATGGTGTGCTGCATCAATTAGCAACTGCTGAAATCCCTCAGCAGAATGGGGTTGCTGAGAGAATGAGCAGGGCTTTGAGGGAAGCAGGGAGGACTATATTTAGAAATCAAATTTGAGTTTTGATGATGATTCATCTTATTTATCTATTTGTTTGTTTACACCCTATTGATAAAGTGTTGAAGCTAGCTGTTATAGTGAAAAGCTAAAAGATGTCTAGAACTAAATGTATAGGATTTATTAGAGTCTGATAATTGTATACGTTATATCAGACAAGCATTGTAATAATTAGAGAGTCGTAAAACTGAGAAGTGGAAATCATCTAAAAAACTGGATAATGACTTAAAACTTAAAATGTCACTCAGAACCTAGAACTGAAGTTCACTCAAAACAGAAGAAGCTAAGTTCGCTGAGGGACACAAACTCGGTTGACTTAGCTTGAAGCTGAAGGCTGAGGGAAGAAACTCAGTAGATGAAGAACTGAGGGACACTGACTCAGTTATTGAAGTATGAAGAACTGAGCATTCAAACTCAGGTATGAAGATTAAATCTGAGACTATAAAGTTAGAATTCAGGTAAGTCTGTGATGGCCTGAACTGACTTTATGTATCTTGTATGAAGACCTAAGAATCATAAGGACAATGATATCTTAGATGATTTATTTATAGATATGGTGTACTCTGATTAAGTCAAATGAAATCAGATGAATAGAGTACTATGTTTTGAAGAAGTGTAAAAACTCAGTTAATGCTCTACGTCAGTTGACAAATTGATAACTGACATACTCAGACTAAAACCGATCAAGATACTCGGTATAGAGTTAGTCATCCAAAGAACTGAATTTACATATGAACATTGCAAATCAAGCAATATTTTGGATGATGCACTGACCTGTCAAAACGGTCTCTAACATCTGACATCAGAAAATATAGACGTTGATAGAGTTCAAAATTCAAGCAAGATGAACGTTGGACCTCACACAATAATTAGAGGATTTGGCATCAAGGATCAAACACACAATATAGACCTCACAAGAATACAAGTTTTATTGTGCCTAAGTCTTGTTCATCTAAATTGCTATCAATATTTGCACTCAACAAGATCATATCTAGAAATATTTAAGTGTTCAAGCTTCAAAGACTCAATCAAGAATCCAACACTCAGAAGAACCACAAGCAAGAATCATTTATTTGATTATCAGCCCAACTTTGATTTTTATCAAATGTTTAGACTATGAAGCAATCCGGTTCAGATTTGCCATGGACGATTGTTGTCACAAAGAAATGTAGACTATGTTTGTGGTGGAGCCGGAGAAGGGGCAATCTGACCCTCTAAGGACCAGTGTTTCAAGCAGTTGCAGAGCAGCAATCACATATGTTCTACTGTTGTTTAGATTGTGAAGCTATAGATTAGTCAAGGACAGTCAATTAGGACTTTTTGTAACCGGCTTCCTCAAAGAGTTCTAGTGGAATTTTTCTCCTACATCACAGGGGAATAGTGGACTGACAGGATTACACGACCTGGAATCACTATAATTCTTGCCTTACTTACTTTATGCATTTTACATAATGTCAATTTTATTTTAGTTTGTATGATTGTTTTTCATATAAGTTTATAACTGAACAAATTGATTTCTATTCACTCATAGTTCACTAACTCACATTCACCAGAATTCTGTTTTGCATACTCACCAACTTTTTCTTAGAAACAACAAGATCCGTATAAATGCTAAATAATTTCCACTGCCGGTTGACTCAGTTTCAGCATAAGTTAGTTTGACTTATACACAGCTCAGTCAGCTCAACTCCACACAAGTTTAAAACTGAACTAAATCTGACTTAAATCTAGTTTTTGGTGACAAGTTTATTCACCCCCCTTCTAAACTTGTGTTAGCCTTTCCAAGGGACCAACAATTGGTATCGGAGCAGTGTTCTTTAATAAGCCCTTGTTAAAAGCTCACCTATTCTGATTATATCCTCTAGTTGTTCTCCTGAAAAAAGCTTAGTTTTCAATTTCTAGTTCTTGCATTAACTAACTTACACAATGGATAGCATTCAGTATGCCAGATAGATGCTCATGTTTAATGTGGACCGCTTTGATAAATAGAGACATCGTTTGCAGGCTTATCTTGCTGCCACTCATGATAAGATGATGGATGTACTTACAGATGGACCTATTCAAATCACTCATATGCAAACTATTGATGGTGCACAAGTCAGAGTCCCCAAGCCCAAAAACGAGTGGAATAATTATGATCGATAAGGAAACAATCTCAACAATATTGCCATGTATATCATCCTCAGAACTCTCGACAGCAACATGTATCTAAAAGTAGAAGATTGCACAACTGTAGAAGAAATGTGGGAGAAACTACAGCTGGTGTGTGAAGGAAGTGATTCCATCAAAGAAAATAAGATCTTAGCTGTTTCAGGATTTCAAGATGAAATCAGGAGAAAATTTCAACCAGATTGAAACAAGATTCAGTGCAATAATGGATGAGCTAGCACTTCTCAAGATTGAATATACAAAGAAAGAAATCAACACTAGAATCTTGAAAGCTTTACCTATGTGCTGGAAAATGAAAGCCACAACAATGGAAGAGGCAAGAAGACTTGATATAGAAGATTCATTCAAAATCTTCTCTGATCTGAAAGCCTATGAATTCAGTGAAGATTTCACAATCACAGCAGCAGTGATCATAGCTCTGGATGAACCCAAAACAACAGCTCTTGTAGCAGCAACCAATGACAATAAATAAAATCCTTTATCAATTTTCAACAATTAGATGAAATGGAAGAACATATGGCTCTCATGATGAATATAATTAGAATAATGAAAAGTGGACAACCAGTCGTTCATAAGTACATCAAAAAGACTCCTTAGAAAAGAAAAGATGATGAATATATTTGCTTCAACTGCAAAAAGTCAGGACATTACAAAGCTGAATGTCCAGAACTGGCTATCAAAAGAACTAGCCTAGAAGAACCGGGAGAAGGGCTCTCCTAGCTGGTGATGAGTCAGATTATGAAGCTGGAACTAAAAGGCTCTCAGATGACACAGCTTTGATGGCACATATGAATCCAATTCTAAATACGCCTCAGCTCACAATTCAATTCAGAATGCTCGTTCTTCAACAACATGCTCTAATCCTAGAAATCCACAGTTAGAAGAAACTCTTGATGAATTGATGAATCAGCTGGTAGCTATACAAGCTAGTTATGAATCAATTAATGCAGAAAAACAAGCTCTAATTCTAGAAGTCGAAAGATTGAAAGCTGAATTGAACATGTTGAAACCCGGCTGAAATCGACAAAGGAAAGAATCGAGACGACCACTTTGGATCATGAACAACTGAATCTTTTTCTTAGTCAAGTTCAGCTACTGGATTCAACTGTAGAAAACCATATGGATATATAACTGGCCTAGGATTTGATACATAGCCAACTTTAAAGGAAGGAACGAGCAAAGCTACTGAACCTAATGTCAAAACTAGCATTAAGTCTGTTGCAGAGCAATTTCCTCAAACTAAGAAGCATGTTGAACCTTTAAAACCAGTTCCACATGAATCAACTCAGTCTCAGCATTAATTTTCCAAGAATTCAGCTATGTTCAGTAACAAAGCAAAATCTAAATGTAGATCAGCTGCACATCAAGGAAATACAGCTGGTAGATCAAATGCCAGATCTACAAGAGCCAACCATGCCATGAACCAGAAAAACTTCAGTCAGAGTAAATCCGAGAATGTTAATCATTCAAAGATTCACACAGTCAGGGGGAAAGGCAGATTATTTCCCACTAATGATGATTTGAATTTCTCTGAACCTATTATTAAAACTAATAGAAACAATCATTCACAATAGAGAACTTATCATAAGTCTCAGTCGAGGACTCAGTTGAGGACTTACCCTAGTCCTCTACAGAAGCCACAGTACCTAAGTCAGTACAGACAGAAAAATGGTTATTACTCAGTTTTCAATAATAGAAAGCATCATGGAAATCAATTTCAGCCAAAAGATTTGAGAGATCACATAAATAATGCACAATCCAGAAACAGATACTATGGGAATGTGTCTTATATATATGAAAACCAGTGCAACAATTTCCAAAGAAGACCTTATGGAAATATCCTCCGAGTTGTACTTACAACTTACCCCTATGGACCCAAACAGAGTTGGGTACCAAAAACCTTTTAAATTGTCTTGCAGGAAATATGGTACTTTGACAGTGGATACTCAAGACACATGACTAGGAGAAAAGACCGTCTAGTTGATTTTCTTGCCAATGATGGACCAACAGTCAACTTTGGAGTAAGGACAGACCTGGATATACAAAAGTATATGGAACCTTGATCTAAAATGGACTTACAATCAAGAATGTACCATATGTTGAAGGACTCCACTACAATCTTCTCAACACAAGTCAATTTTCTAACATGGGATATATAGTCACATTTGATAAAGAATTTTGCATTGTTGTCAGTGAATCATCATATCATGTAGTTCTTGCTGGAAGAAGAAAACAGAATATGTATGTTGTGGATTGGTCAACAGCAGTCTCAGAGACCTATTTACTTGTGCAAACCAAATAATAAATCAGATGGCTACCTCAGCTTTAATGACATAAACACACTAGTCAAAACGGAATTAGTAATTGGTTTACCTAAGATTTCATACAAGAAGGATAGCTTATGTGATGCTTGCCAAAAAGGAAAACAAGTGAAAGCCAGTTTCAAGACAAAATCTCAACATTCAACTTCAATACTTCTAGAACGTCTACACATGGACTTATTTGGACTAGTCACACCTATCAGTGTCAGTGGAAAGAAGTACACATTGGTAGTGGTGGATGATTACTCAAGATGTACATGGGTAATTTTCATGTCAAAGAAAAGTGAAACCAAGCAACAACTCACCGAACTTGTCAAGAGACTCCAAAATCCGAAAGGAGTAGCATTTGTCAATATAAGATATGATAAAGGAACTGAATTTATCAACATTATAAACATTGAATATTGTGGAGAAAATGGTGTGTTACATCAGCTTGCAGCCGGTTGGTCCCGGGAAAAGGCTGACAAAAGTTTAGGGGGGGGGGGGGGGGCTGAATAAACTTGTTCCAAAAAACTGAATCTTAAAGCAGATTGAGTTCAAATCCAATTGAAGACTACATTATGCTTGAACTGAGTTAACCGGCAACGGATTATTAAAGCCTTTGTGAAATTTCAGTTATCAGTTTGTAAGTTGAGATGCAATGTTGTGCTGACTCAGTTTCTTATGTTTGCTGAGAGCGTGATCTGATGTAATACAATCTATAAAGCAGTAACTAAATGCATAAAGTAAGTAAATAAATAAGACATAATTTATAGAGGTTCCAGGTGGTGTAATTCTTTCAGTCCTCTCTTTCCCTGTGATGCGGATGAAAATTCCACAAGAACTCTTTAAGGTAGGTCAATTGCAAAAAGTCCTAAACTGATAGTCCTTTACTAATCCCTAGTTTCACTAACTAAGCAACTATAGAACATGTAGAATTGCAGATCTGCAACTGCTTGCACCACTGGTCCTTGAAGGGTTGTATTGCCTTTTCACCAGCTCATCACAAACATAGTCTTCCTGACTGCACTCAACTATCCTTCACACCTTGGTGTTTCACAGTCTAAAACCTTGGATAAAATCAAAGTTGAGACTTGAATCAATAACTATGATTCAACTTGTGATTTTGAGCTTCTTCTTCTTGATGTGTATGATTTGCTCAAGCTCTATTTTCTTCAAGTGTTTGTTCTTGATGCTTCCTTGAATATTTAAGAACACTTTGAAGATTTCTTGATCTTGCAATATAACATAAAGCATGAGTTCTTTTGATTGACTTTCCCCTTTCTAAAATCGTCCTACATATCCTTTTTCTTAGAACTCCGCACTTCTTCTTGAGGTAGATGAGACCTATTTATAGGGGTATTCCCAACGTCCATCCTATTTGAATTTGAATTCTTGTAGCCGTTTGTGGTCCTGCTTATTCTGTTGAATGTCAGTGTCCTTTCTGACAATTCTGTGTATCCAATAAAATTGTTTCTTCATAACGGTCTGATTCTTCTTCATTTTTATAACTTCACCTTGAAACTGTTTTTCTATGATCTAGTCAGTTTTCAGCTTTAAGAGCATTAAGTGAGTTTTTACTCTTCTTAAAAAATGCAATACTCTATTCTTCATCTGATTATAATTGACATAATCAGAGTACCCCATATCATAAAAATTATCCAAGATAACATTGTCCTTATGTATCTTAGGTCTTCATACAAGGTCTATATAGTCAGTTCAGGTCATCACAATCTCGCCTGAATTCTTACTTTACAGTCTCGGCTTTTGTCTTCATAAGCTGAGTTTGAATCCTCAGTTCTTCATTTACAGAGTTTGTTCCCTCAGCCTCTAGCTTCTAAATTAGCCAACTGAGTCTGTGTCCCTCAATGAACTTACCTTCTTCTGTGTGCTCTGAGACAGTTTCTCAATCTCTAATTGTGAACTCGCCATGAACTCTTCAAATCGCTTACTGCTTTCTCGATTCGATCCTAGAACTATTACAGAACTTGTCTGATTTACTTATACAAATATCAGACTTTATTAAATCCTATACATTAATATCATGAAATCTTTTTGCTTTGCACTATAATAGCTAGTTATGACACTTCATCAATGGGGCTAAAAACAATAATTGAATAACTGATGAATCATCATCAAAACATAAATTTTATTTCCAACAATCTCCCCTTTTTTCATGATATCAATACCTTCCTTAAAAGCAATGCAAAAAGATAAGGACAAAACAATAACAAACACAAAGAACTGAGAAACTGAGTTTATATTGATGATATTGAGTTACATAGTACATAGTATTAATATACAACAATATATGAAAAGAAACTAAGTTTCAGCTTCTTTTCCCTTTCCTTCAAGCTTCTTGTCATACAGTTCAGCAATTTCCTTCATGGCATGATTTGTTGAACTGCTCTCAATCCCATTTATATTTGCCCAGACATTCCATGAGTTGCTCATATCATGCTTTCCGTAAAACGTACTCTTGAACAAGATTGCAAATACAAACACAATTTTCCATAACTTTTCACTGGTAGCTATCTTCAATAGATCTTTCACAAACTCAGAGTCAGTTTGTTCAACATTCTTCTCAGCTTTCTCTGGCATACCATTTCTTTCCCATTTGTTTAGTTTATTCCAATAATGAACAAGAAATTTCTGCATGATTAGAAAATTTCTAAAGCTTGTTCTCTTGATTCACCTTTTCTTACTAGGTAGTTCTCTGAATATGCTGTAAAGTTGTGAATCCAGGCCAAGACTTTTCTCAGTTGGTTCAGAAAATTTTGCAATCAGCTCCATTTATTTATCATTCATGTCTCCTCTGGATTTTATGAGTTCAACCAGTTTCTCATCTATACTTTGAAGTACTTCAGGAATTTCAGCTGCATTGACTTTTAAAATGTCCGAACCTTCCCCCTTATTGACATCATCTTTATGGATCAAGCTTCTCATATAAGAGTTCAAATGTTGTTGATTTGATGCCAGTATGGTTTGTGCAACCACCGAGTCTCTCATGGCATTTTCCAGTAGAAGCATCCTGTCATGTTCATTAGTAACAATGCCTTACAATCACTCTTGAGTCTTAGTTTTCCTAGCATCTGTCTCAATGGAGGTTTTTCTGATTTCAATCAAAGTGTCATGGAAATCCTTTTTGACACTTTCCAATCTCTTTTCCATATTAGATCTTTCATTTTTGTTTTCCTCCATAGATTGTACCACTTTTCCAAAGATGCTCAGGTCTTCATTTTGTATCCTCACAAGCTCATTGAAGTTGTACTTGATAAACTCAGCTTGTGTTGGCACATCTTTTTCAATTTTATCTTTAAACTTTGTTTTGGCTCTCTCAGACTCAGATGCTTTATCAGCTTCTCTCTTTTCTTTGGATAGGGGAGAGATGATGTCTTTCAGTTTTTCCTTGTAATCTTCACACTTCCTTCTCTCTTCAGATTGTCTCCTTATTTCATCTAGAGTAGAAGGATCAGTCTCTCTTACTGGTGACAGTTTTACATTAAACTCGTCATTAGTTTCTTCTTCTGATTGGTCAACTTTAGCTTTTGCTATTTCAACCACTTCTCTGTCAGTTGTGACTGATAACCTTCTTCATCTTCTACTTTTTTGGATTTAGACTTGGTTTCAGAGTCTGAATCAACATTTTCTTCAGAAATGTCTTGTTCTAATTTCTCTTCAACAACACCTTTGCCTGCTTCTTTTTCTTGGAAAGAGGCAAGAATTCCTTTTTGTAGATCGGGATCTCCCTGTGAATCATCATCATCATCATCATTATCTTCCTTTTTTGACTTAGATGTTTCCCCTTTAGTAAACTTTTTCCAGTAACTTTTTCTTATCAAGGAGTATCCATTGCTCAAAAATTCTTCAGAACTGAATAGCTGAGATAGATGAGTAATGTTAAACAAATCAAAGACCAATTGCTATGTGCTTTTCCATGGCTTCTAGTTGAATTCTTTGATTTTCAATTGAGCTGAATTTCCAGTGATGATAAGCATCAAGTCTTCTACAATCAGCTTCAATCAGTTTCCAAATGTCGACAGAAGGGTCAAGCTGGGTTAAGATGTCTTCAGTTTCTCTAAGAGCCTTCAAATTCGATTCAACTAGAGTCCCAACTTGTTCTTCAGTTTTCTCTGCTTCAATTTTGCTGGATTCCCCCTCCGCCAAAACTGGGATGATAAACGATTAGGTTTCAATTTTGGGAACTATAGTAACTTGCTCAGTTCCGGCCACATATTCAATAACTTGTTCAGGATTCTCTTTTGATTCAGCAACCTGAAGGTCACTTGGTTCTTCTGTTGGTTCAGTTTCCCGTTCAAGAACTTGTTTCTTTTTTTCCTCAATTTCATCAACTTTCTTTTGATTTTCTTCTTCAACAAGTTCATCCAAGGTGATGACTTATTGTGGTGCAAATTCAATCTCAACAGCTTCTTGGCCTTCAGACTGAGAGGCTTCCAATTCTCTAATTGATTCTTTATACTCGAGTCTAGAGGCTAACTTTTATGGTGTAGTTCTTGATTTAAGTATCAAGTTGAGCATTGCAATTACCCCTGGTCCAATTAGCTCTTCATCACTATCAGTTTTTTCATCATCAACCTCTGTTCTAAGGGTTTGTTCCCCATTAGTGTTAGCTTTGGGTAGTGATGGAACGGGTACATGAATTTTTTCAACTGATTCTTTCTCAATGACATGTACTTTCTCAGCAACATCTAGTTTTGTTGGGGTTTCTTCAGTTCTGGATTTTTTGGCTGTCTGACTTGCTGTATCAAAAACTAGGGATCTTTCAGGTGAGGGTTCCTTTGGTTTCTCAGTTTCTTCAACATTCTTTGCTTTCTCCAAGGTTTCTAGTTTCCTCTATTTCGCTTTCAATCTTTCAAGATCTTCCAATGCTTCATGTGTGGTGACTTTCTTGGATGACCACTTCCTTTTCTTCTTAGGTTCAGCTTCAGAACCTTTAGCTTTCCTTTTTCCAAATTTGTTATTCTCATCATTTACTGTGATTTTTCCATCAACAACTGTAGTTGATCCTCTTCTTGCAATTCAAAAATGATCAATAATCCTTTGTGCCATCAACACAAGCATCTTCTTGTCATAGAATCTTCCTATTCTTAAGTCAGTTTTCTTCATTGTTACAACAGATGCTTGTGCTTCAATTTGGTCCAGAATATATCTCTTCCAATTGAAGTTTTCTTCAAACCATATAGCATACAACAAATCTATCTTGTTACCTGATAGATTGCTAAAAGCCAGCTTTTCCAATTACACAATTTGCTAGCATCTTAGTTGGATAATTAAATTCAGGTTTGAGGAGTCATGTTGACCCTGACAACAATTGATGACGGTTAAAATAGTCTATCCTACGGCATCAACATTCTATCCATTATAAGCTAAAAATAGTAGTTTTTCGACAATAAATATGAACCATTTGAGTTGAATAGCATATGTTAGGTTCGTGAGTCACGAAATCGGCACTTAGCATTTATTTTACCTGTTTCGATATTATTTCATGCATTATTTGATGATTTTCAGGATACGAAATATTGGGCAGAGCAACATGGACGAGTCTGGTGTGGATTGAACGAAAAGAATGGGCCTAGGGTATTCCAGAACCTTCCAAGTTAAGACGGCTAAAAAAAGGACAAAAATATCCCTGCTTTACCGAGGAAGGCCACCGACTTACCGAGGCCCGAGATCCTTCCGAAATGCATTTTCTTGGACGAGGGGTAGAACTAGGTGTTTCTAAGTCGGTTTTGTTAGCTATAAATAAGAGGCTTCACCTCAGAACACAATGTACCCAAATTATTCAAGGAAAATTATGCAATAAAAGTTCTTTGTTCTTTATTTTATTATTTTATGAGTTCTTGTCGGAGAGACGATGGAGTCGCCGCCTGGGGAGAGATCCGAGGGAGATCTATGCTCATCTTCGAGGGAATGATTTTCTCTCTTTTCCAAGATGTAGATCAATCATTGTTCTATTTGACTAGTATGTTTTAATTACTTTTTTAGTTTAATTATGTAGTAGTTAGTTTATTTTACCCCACGTGTTATAGGTTTGATTCGTTGGTGGAGAAGTCATGAAATTGTAGTTGCGTTCTTCAGATCTGTGATGGTCTATTTTGCTAGATCTAAATACCTAGTAAATTACTAATTCATGATAACCAGCGCCAGCTATGTTGATCGATAGATTTAATTTACATGTTAGTAGCCTGATCAACTATTTGCATGTCATCATAAACTAGCATGAAATACGAATAATGAAGTGCTATGTTTGGACATTATCTTGAATGGACCCTAGGAACGTGCGGATCAATGTCGACAGCTGTCTAGGTGTGTTTGCGGTATGAGTTAGCGCTCAATATCGATAGCTCTAGTTCTTTATAGGTATGGGTTATTACGGACCAATTAAGAAGGGTAGCTTGCATATAGATTCTCTACTACCATTGTCAAAGTAGATAGGGTTAGGAGTTGTACCCGTAGCTGAACAATGAATAAATTCACCAATGGGAAGGACTGTTGCATGTGTGGGGGGAATAACTAAATGCTCATAATTGAACAAATACATTAGAAACTCGTTTTTGCTTTGTGTGAACTAGCATAACCTTGATAGTTTGAGGCATCAAATTTACTATTGTCTATATTATAGTTGGTCGTAGACCATAATCCTGACAACCTCAATCTTGATAATTAGACGTTCTTATGAGTCTCTGTGGGATCGACCTTGACTCGCCAGTACTCTACTACGATAGACCTAGTCCTATTTCTAGTAAGTGATTTGCACGCGATCAAGATTTTCTGGCACCGCTACCGGGGACTCGTGTCAAGAATACTTTTTATTTAAGATTGAGTTTTCTGTATATATTTGAGTCTATTTTATTGTCTGTTTATACTAGAGTTGTACAGAGTCGGTTCTGTTGAAATCTAGAAAAAATAGCTTCCGGTTTACCGAGAGTCTACCACGGTAAACCGAGGGTCACAGTTTTTGCAGAATCGTTTTTGTTAGTTTAGCGTCGAGTCCGTAGTCAGAGTCTATATTTTTTAGTCTGCCTGGCATTTGTAACAGCCATTGAGGCAAGTAACTAACCTTTTTATTTTCTTTTTGTGTCTTGTAGTTTGCTACACGAAGTTTAGAAGCCAAACTCGAGAGATTCATACCTGAGATTGAAAACTTTGCCAAGAAAAAGAGAAAGGAAGCTCGAGAGAGATCTGTTAGGCTGGCGGATGATATGATTTCACACGAAGGAGATCACAGCGAGAGGGAAGAAGTGATTCCACCTTTGGAGGATACATAAATCGACATGGCACAGAACGGACATAATGGACAAAATGGAGCAAGAGTTGTGGTACAAGCAGATAGGATAACTCTATAGAGTTATGCAATGCCGACAATCGATCAATTCATGCCTGCAATTGTTCAGCCTGAGGATGCAGCTGAAGTATTTCACCCGAAACCAAATGTGATTCAGATGGTGACTAATTGCACTACCTTTCACGGAGTACCAAATAAAGATCCTAGTGTACACGTCACCAATTTTCTGGAGATTGTCAGCACGGTCAAGCTAGTAGGTGTGCCTGAAGACAACATTAAGTTGAAATTGTTTCTATTCACTCTGAAGGACAAAGCGAAGATATGGTTATTGTTTCTAGCACCAGGATCGATCCAATCTTGGACCGATCTATTGCAGAAGTTTATGAACAAGTACTACCCACCTGGGAAGTCACTACAGATGAGACAACACATTATGAATTTCAAGTAGAAACCTACTGAAACCTTTGAAGAAACTTGGGAAAGATTTAAGGAAGCATAGAGGAGATGCCCTCATCATGATATCACTTTGCCCGTACGAATGCATAGTTTCCATCACATATTACGGCCAAGTGAGCAAATGAGAGTTGATGCATCAAGCAATGGATGGTTTGCGTTGCTATCACCTGAAGAAGCCGAAGAGAATAGCACTGACAAGTCAATGGGGAATGCATCAAATTGAAACGGCCAATGTAGCTGAAGGCATATTTGGAGAAGGTACTTCTCAAAAGATCTTATACCGGCTAATGGCAAGGAATGATAAGATAGACGGCATGCAAGATCGCATAGCCAAGTTGTTCAAGAGATTGAAGCAACCAACACTGAGGACGTGAACTATATAGGGAAGCAAGGAAATCCTTATGGGGCAGATATCTCTCATGTTCTCATGACCACCCTGGTTTAAGACTGAGCGACCCTACTGGGGGTTTTCAACAAAGTGATTCTAACAGTGGAGAGAGAACGAGACAAGCTGGTGGATTCATGTGTCAATTCAACAAGTCCGGTGGTTGGGAAGCAGCCATGGATAAAACGAGCTCCACTGTGACCGAAACGGTCAATCAACTTACGAAATCCATACTGAACTGAATACAAACTTCACCACATATTGTAAGAAGAATGATACAATACTGACCAATTAGGACGCACTGGTGCATAATCTCTCACACCATGTGGGGCAGATTACAGAAGAAGTGTCAGCCCGTCCTCCGGGAGGATTGCCAAGTAATACTAAGAAGAATCCGAAGGACTTGAATGCAATCATGACTACAAGCGGAAATGAACTGCCTGGACCAGTTATACCAACTGTCCAGGTGGAATCAAAAAGCGTCAACCGTAGAACGCAACCGAATCTAGAGAAAAAGAGGGGCCGGTAACCCAGGACACTACTCCGGTAAACCGGGAGTCTGAAAATTCAGTATACAAGCAGGCAGAGTAGCAGCACTGAGCAGGTAAGTCTTCATGAACCGTAACTATTAATCCTGCTACTTTGCTCTATCCCTCTAAGAAATATAAGCCGAATAATAATGATGCGTGTTATAAAGGTTTATAGAGATGGTTAAGATGTTGCAAGTGAATATACCATTGGTAGAAGCTCTGGCCGGAAGGCCAGAGTATGCAAAGTTCTTGAAAGAAGCAATCTCTACCAAAAGGAAATTATTAGACCTGGAGACTATATGCCTTAACGAGGAATTCTCGGCAGTTTTGCAATGCAAACTGCCTCCCAAGTGTAAAGATCCTGGGACCTTCCTTATACCTTGCACAATTGGAGGGGTATGCCTAAATAAAGCATTATGTGATCTTGGAGCCAGTGTCAATCTGATACCACTCTCCATTTTTCATAATTTAGGCATGATAGAGTTGAATGAAACAACTATAACCCTTCAATTACCAGAAAGGTCAATGAAGCAACCTTGTGGGAATGTGGAGGATGTTCTGGTAAAAGTTGATAAGTTTGTATTCTCTGTGGACTTTGTGGTGCTAGACATGGAAGCTAATCATGATTTTCTATTAATCCTAGGAAGACCTTTCCTAGCTACGAGTAAGAACTTGATAGATGTTCATAAGGGTCAGCTAATTCTGAGAGTGAATGAGGACAAAGTAGTGGTCATTGTGATGATTTCGATGAGATATGTACAAGATGAAGGAGAAACCTGCTACATGCTAGATTCCATAGATGAGCTTGTTTTAGAATTATATCAGCAAGTGGCACTAGACCCTAAAGTAGCAAAGACTTTTCTCCTGAAGGATGAGGAAAGTTATGAGGAAACCTGGCATGGGTGTAGTGATGGGAGTCAACTTTATTGTACATTGGTGTGCAGTTTAACCCCCGTTTATCACTTTATTGACATGTTTTGGGTAGTTCTAGGCCAAATTAAGAGTAATATCAAGAGTTATATGCACGGGGAGTTAAACTATCACATCGATAGTAAACTCTACCTTTTTAGATATATTTATCTCTTTTCCGAGCACTTTTGTCTTGCGGAATTACGCGTTAGGTTTGTTAGTATATGTTATTGCAGGACTTAGGTGACTCGAGGACCCGGAAGGTGATGTTTTGAGATGAGGAACATGTTCATGGTGCGGAAGTAGCATGAAAGTGGAGAAAGGTCAAGTTTGGAGTGAAATCAAGGTAAACGGGCGTTTGCTATTCACAAACTGGCGTTTGCGGCAAAGCTCAGGCAAACTGGCATTTGGCCAGTTCAAATGAGCATCTGTCAAGCTAGCAGTTGATACCGAAAGTTGGGTTAGAAGACGGATGAGCATCCAAATGACCCCAAACGAAGTTTGGATGGGCTCAGCCCGAATCAAGAAAGCTCATATAATCTAAACGGGCATTCAGACAATCCAGACTGGCGTTCTGATAATCTAGACGGGCGTCTGCCCTCAAGGCATGATCCATGAACTAGCGTTTAGGAGGAGCCAAATGCTGGTTCACTGAAGAATAAACCCTAATCATCATCGATTTCTGGCATTTGGCGTCACCTTGGAGCAAACGCTCGTTCGGCACCCACAGTAGCAGAAATCAACCCTACACTATAAATACGCAGCTCATTCAGCACTTTTATAGATTCTACCAAATTTAAACAGTTCTAGGGCAATTTTGTTGCGGTTTTAGTGTAATTTTATCATCCTTTGATCCTTTCATTCCATGGATAACGTCTTTCGATTCTATATACTATCCATAGCTTAGATTTACGTTTCAAGATCAAAGATTTGGCTTTTTGGTGCAATTATTTCTTCTATTTTTTTGTGGATCAGATTTTCAGCAATTTATATGGTAATAACTTCTCTTTTATTTACTGCCCTTAGTTTAATTTTTGCTTTTAATTCCGTTTTTAGCATAATCATGTGTAGCTATTTGCATGCGTAGTCGAACTTATAGATGTATTTTATGGAGAGATGTGGGAAAAGGGGTTTTGGGATCGTTGCGTAGATTTGATGATGGTCAATTTACACCATTATTTATCTAGTTATTAGCCCCGATTCTAGTTTAAATGGGCTTTAAGTGGTTAATAATCAGTCGTCTCATGCATAAATTGCACCCGAACCGAGTTACGACTCGTTATTATGTAATTAGCCATTTTATTCTATTATTTGATATTACAAGCCTTGTTTTATGTCTTATTTATATTGGGCTTGATTCGGAAGCAATTTAGCAGGACTTCGGAGTGGATAAAAGCACCAAAACGGACCTGGCGAAGCAGAAGAAAGCCCAGGCAAATCCTCAGGCTTGCTGGCAGCGAGCCCTGCTCTGGCTGCCAGAGAGTTGGCTAAAATGCCCCCGCTTTTCCAGAAGCGTTTTAGACTGCATTAGGGTTTAGGAAACATGATTTAAGTCGGCTGACGGCTACTCTAAGTCGGTTTACAGCCTATATAAACTCCCTTTCATTAGTCAATTTATACATCGACTCATAACACAAATTATAAGTTTTTCAGAGCAGTTTTAGTACAGATTTCCAGCAGCAATAATGTGAGTTATTTGCATTCACTTGTTCTTTCTTCTATGTTGTAATTAATTCCCCCCCAATTATTATTTATCGTTTGAGATTGTTTGTTTTTAGTTAAACCATGTATATCTAAGATTACGACGTGAGGCAGTGGGGATTCCTCGTCTATAAGGATCCACACGCGCCACGCCTTAATCGTGTGACCTACATATGACTTTGCTTGGATAGATAATCGTGTTTTTAGTAGATCTATATAATTGCTTTATGAATCTCTATGTTATCCGTTACGTATATTGAAACGCTAAGATTTAGGTTTTCGCCGCGTCAATCTAGCCACGTCTTTATGGTGTGATTGTCCACCAAGAATTTCTTGTGTTAGTAGGTATGGCTACGGCTACGTTGCTCGTCTGTTTTAATTAAAACATGTAGTTAGGAAATACCAATATAGTGCTCCTAGGTCGGCTCATGAATTGATCTTCTGGGACTTTCAACGAGATCCGGATCTGCATTAGACATTAGGAATTGCGCGCTTTGATTATCGTAAATCGTAGATTAACATGATACCTACGAAGATCTCGTTAATGGGACCGAGACCGATGCGATCACTTAGAAAGTACGCCTAACCACAGGAATGTTGCCTAGGTGAGAAATACGGTTAATATCGGCATCCCTAGTTTTGTAAGTGTGCGAGTTATGTGAGATGGAGGCCTGCGAAACGAAGTCACGTAATGTAGCACAGTGATTTAGATGGCCTAACCGGAGCTAGATCTAGTTTAGGGGATGACTCCTGTAGCCAATATAAGAGAAATATGAATCGGGTTAATAGTTGTGAAGTATTGTTTAATTATATAGTTCACTAATTCCAAACGATGACTTAATAATTGAGGAGGTTAATTACATGTATGTTTATGTGTCGAGCCGTGTCCTTTATCTTTTCTTGTCAATTGTTGGTCATAGACCGTTTCTGTGTGCTTGGCATGATTAATTAGTTATTTATAGATAAAATGATTCACAAAATTGGTTCCCTGTGGGATCGACCTTGATTCGCTATAGCTATACTACGATGGACCTAGTCCTCTTGCTAGTATTGGTTTATGGTGATCGAGTATTTTATTATCACTTGACTGAGCACGTCAATCACGATTTTGGCGCCGTTTCCGGGGAGCCAAAAATCATTTTTATATATAAATAATTTTTTATTCATGTCGAGTTTTCTGTTTTAGAGTGTGTTTTTTTTTACATTTTTAGAGTCCCTCTGGCTGTCCGTCTGTCTGAAAATTACCAGAACCTGAAAATCTGGGCTGGCTCCCAGCGAGCACTATGCTCGCTGCCAGTGAGGTCACTTTTTCAGCATTCTGGGTTTTCGTTGTGTCTGTTTTACCCCTTTTGGTAGTCTGTAGGTCTAACGGCAGCATGAGTAATCATGCTGACTGTTAGTTTCCTGACGTTTGCATGTTTTTCGTATGTTCACAGAGAGCCAGAGAAATCATTTATTCTCTCGAATATTGTTCAAAGCCAAGTTGAAAATGTCGACTAATCAATTTTCTGAAGCAAGCAAGGAAGAGGTTAATGTTTACGCACTAAAACCACACCCTTGAGGCCGGATACGCAAAAGTGATTGGAAGAACAGAAAAGACGGAGGCATGAGCGAAGGGAAGTAAGAAATTCCACTCTTTTCCAAGGTATTGATGATTCTGATTATAGTTCTAGCTTTAGTTTTGAGTCTGAATCTGACCCCGAGTATCTACCATCTTTTTCCCTACCTCCTGAATATCCGAGTTCTAATTCTAACCCTGAGTCTGACTTCAATACTAAACCTATAGTGCTCTGCCAACCTGAGGCAGATGACCTAGAGGATCGTGCTCGTTTACTACCTAAGTTAGGAGATCCCGGAGCGTTTATTGTTGATGTTGTCTTAGATAAGAAGAAGGCTGGCTTAGTACTGATTGATTCTGGATCGAGCCTAAACATTTTTCCTTTTAGCATTTATGAGAGAATCGGTGTCTATGTTCTTATGAATACGCCAATGACCATCCGTTTTGCGGATGGCTCTCGTACTGTGAATACTGGATCCCTGAAAAACATGATTATAGGGATTGGGAAGCTGCGCTTCCTAGTCGACATAATTGTGATGGACATGGAAGAGGATCCTAACTGCTCGCTTTTACTGGGCAGAGTATTTATTGCAACCTCGAGGGCTAAAGTAGACATGGCCCACTTCGAGCTTACACTGTCTGATGCTAAAGGCTCGGAAGTGCATAAGATTCTTAGACCTCGATATCCGCTTCCGCCTTTTATTTCTGTAATCAAGGTTCCGAAGGACACTGCCTTGACTCCTAGTCAAGGAAATGTTGACAAAGTTGACGCTGTCTCAAGAAATAGTGAGTTAGAGTTCCTGTCTGTCTTAAGAAAGGAAATAGACGCTCAATCCCAGCATTCAGTACCAGTGGATACCTCAATGCTTCTGGCTGACGAGGCAGAAACTGTGTACGGAGGTGGGTTCGCCCCATCCAAAGGAGCTGCTGAGGGACGAGAGAGCTTAAGTTCAAAAGATAGACAGAGGCGTGTTAAAAAGAGAACTCGTAGAGTTCGATCTTCGAAGAGCTCACTAGTATCTGAGGCAGAGGCTGAGGTTGGTGCCTGTTTGGATGGTAAGGATAACTGTGGTTTCCTAGGCCTCACGACTCGAAGAAAAGAACGCATTCTCAGAAAAGGTAAACAAACCTCAGTAAAGGCTGACCGGGTGCAAATCTGGAAGGCAAAGGACGGTAGTTCAATGGAATGATGATGTTTGGAAAGTCGAGCTGAGGACTCAAAACTCAGAACTACTTCTATCCCTTAGGTTTTTCTTAGTTTTCATTAGGTTTTTAGTTTTCCTTATATTTTTTCTTTTTCTTTTCTTTGAGTCAAAATTAAAAGTAACGTTAAAACATTTGAGGTTTTTTATTTTTTCCATGTTCCGATGACCGTTGGGTTAAGGATGTGCAAAAGCTTTTTTACTCAAATTGTTGAAACGTGAAATAGAGTTCCATAGGTGTGTCTAGGATAGTATCCTAATTTAGGAATAAAAAGAATACAATCGAACCGAGAGGAAGACGGAAAAAGCATGAGCTTTAAAGTGAAACTGAATGGAGACATGATGGATTTAATCGGAGACAGTTTGGTCAGACTGCCCCGGTGAAATGTTGTTTCGCCTATGCGGAACTACCCTTTCACTAGGCAGTATCCGGATTATTTTTAGAGCAATATTTTTGGGTAAAGTGTGTAAGTTAGGAAAATTTGGTTTACCCTCATTTTTTTTTAAATTCAAATTTTTGAGGGTTAAAAAGTAAAAAGTGGTCAACACTTCTTCTACATATCCCAATCTTCCACCTTCACCTTTATCACTTTCCACCTCATCAATCCTCTACTTTCTAAGCCCACCAATCACCATCTTTCTCATTTTCACTCCCCTCTCTATTTAAACCCTTCTTTTATTCACATTTTTCTCACTCCCACTCCACTCTTCTCATCCTTTCTCTATCATTTTGCTAAACCCATCACATTCTAAACCTCCATTTTCCCCCAAACACCCAATTTATGTAGAAAAATTATTGTGGTGCTATCTTTGGCAATTTATACCAATTTTTACCCAAATTTAATCACTTTCTATCCTTTTCCAAATTTTATGAATTGCAATGAGGTAATTTCTCATTCAATTTGGCTCTTAAATTTCTTGAAAATACACATTTCAAATCGATCTAGGTGACAGTTAGAAAAACGATCCGAGTCGAGCCAGACTGGGTACCTCGCCCCCAGCAAGACCCTGGCTCGCGCCCATTTAGTCCATTTCTGAGGCAAAAGCTGAGTTGGGGTGCCTTTCTAGCATAGTAGGATGAATCGGAACAATCAGAATAGAAGGAATCAACCACAGATTCATCGGGCTGGAGCGCAATTTGTTCTCGATGGTGATGCAATACCGGTGATTGACGGGGTACCACAATTTGTTAGCCCCGCGGTCTATGAGGTATTTCGTACCCATTGGAGCAATGCCACGGTGCATCGAGGAAGGGACATAGATCTTGAGGATTGCGGGGAGCTCGTTAACGATCTAATAATTTATCATAATTGGGAGTACGTGGTCGTACCGCCTACTCACTGTAACGGGTCCCTGGTAAGAGAGTTCTATGCGTATTTAGCTGTGCATCCCAATTCCCACACTGCCATAGTTAGAGGGTGCATGTTTGCTATATCGCCCACCACTATCAATGATTATTTCAATTTGGACAACTTAGTGGATCACCCAGAGGTGTTTGCTAATGTGTATGACCATTCTGCTGAATTGTTAGCAGAAATCAGTAATTACTTTGACATCGAGTGGTATGTTGGTCGATATGCTCGAAATTTTCAGGAGGCCACATTATCCACTTGGGAGGACAAGTTTTTACATCGGTTCATTTGTTCCTATTTACTCCCATCCGGCCATACATCCACAGTTTATGACTTTCATGCTGCCTTGATGTATTGGTTAGGGTTATAGCGGCCGGTAGACATGGGCACACTCATATGGGGAAACATGACCCATGTAGACAGGAAGAAGATGACCGTTCTACCCTACGGTTCTATGATTTCAAATCTTGCAATAGCGGCTGGCTGTTCAGAGTTAGGGGCCGATATCTATGTTGACCAGGAGACCCCTTTTGTCAAGAACATCCGTTCCGGCCCTCACCAATGCCAACCCACATCAAAGACCACCGCCTCGACCCCGACAAGCGAGGAATTGTGGTGCAGGCAATGCCGCCGGACGAGGGCGAGACTTGGAGCAACTTTTTGCTCGTATCAATGGAATGGAGCGGACGGTGGCTGAGACGCATCACAAGGTCGGGAGGATTGTGAGTAATATGGATGGATATGACATTTCTCAGATCCGACGTGAACGTCGGCCTACACCACCACCTGGTTTTGAGGGATTTGAGCCTTCTACCTCTCGTTATCCTCCGGGTTTTGGAAGATCTTTTGATGGAGGAGATTGACTGTATCATTGTGTTTCGAAATTAGTGTGTTTTCCTTGGTCTTGAGTGTACGTAGTATTGAGTCGAGTTTGTATAGAGTCTATTCCCTGAATAATAATGAGGTGCTGAATCATGTCTGGTTAGTAGTTGTAATTTTTCCATGTAATCGTTTTAAGGGCTTAAAAATGTTTGAGGTTTATTTTGTTCCTTTAACGGTCCCCCTTTTTCGATTATTACTTTTTCTGAGCTAACGCTGTAACGAGTTTCGAGCTTTGTTGAAGATTTTTTTTGTAGCTATATCGTATTTCTTGTTAGGTCCATGGTTTGTGAAGTGCACCAAAGTTTACTGACTTGCTGTACTTCCGCACTTGACCGAAGCTAAGTTCCTATTTTTATTTTATTTTATACATTGAGGACAATGCATCGTTTAAGTGGGGGGTACGAGTCACTTAGCTTCCATATATCAAATGATTAATGAATGAATAAATGAATAAATTTTAAAATTTTAAGCTTGAATCACATTTATCTTTTGTGAAAACTGAGCATGTATAGATGATGAAAGAAGCTCTTAAGCATAGTTATAACTTATTTTTGCCATGCTTACTTCAGAATTGCTTAGTAAATATCATATCACGCAATGTACGTAGTTTTGTATTAAACATATACTTTATCGTTGAATCTGCCTTTTTAAGCACGTATAACTTAAATGCTAAGTCTGAAAGGTTAGATAAGAAATTATTTTTTCCGGAAGGTTGAAACATGAACTACTTGACTTTGTGATTACTTCTTCTTGTCATACTTTCGATAAGGCTAATATCAATGATAGTGAAGCAAAACCGGGCAAGAAAAAACAGGATTTGGTTTATAAAATAAAAAAAATATAAAAAAAAGAGAAAAAAGAAATTATGAGTATTTAGGTTAGAGACTGCTAAACCGATGGAGCATAAGATGCACGCTTGTAAAACAAGGCAGTAGGGTAGCAAGTTCATGGAGATTTGAAGGTAGTTGCTTGCTAGGCACCCACCATTGCAAGTTATTGTCCCTAGAATCTACGCGGCCTAGGCAAATAAATAAACTTGAACTGAGAAAAGTTTCTTGGTTTCCAAATCCGCCCCGTTTCACTAGAATCTGGTATTACACCAGTATTATTTGTTAACGATAAGGAGGCGTCACAAAGTTTTGAGTGGTGAAAGTGCATCTAGAGGACATTATAATTCGAATCTCTCTATTTTGAATACTGGTTAATGCCTAACTGACACACGTTGACTCAATGATGAAATAGTGGTTAATGCCTAACTGACAAACGTGTTTGCTATTTTATTTACTTTCGAATTTTGAATGAGCCTGCTATCAATTAGTAAATTATGTTTCGGTGGTTCTTTTGCCTTCTGTGTTTGCTAGGGACGATCAAAGGCTAAGTGGGGGGTAGTTGATGACGGTCAATTTACACCGTTAATTATCTAGTTATTAGCCCCGATTCTAGTTTAAATGGGCTTTAAGTGGTTAATAATCAGTTGTCTCATGCATAAATTACATCCGAACCAAGTTACGACTCGTTATTATGTAATTAGACATTTTATTATATTATTTGATATTACAAGCCTTGTTTTATGTCTTATTTATAGTGGCCTTGATTCGGAAGCAATTTAGTTGGACTTCGGAGGGGATAAAAGCACCAAAACAGACCAGGAACGGACCAGGCAAAGCAGAAGAAAGCCCAGGCAAATCCTCAGGCTCACGGCGGCGAAGCCGCCTCGCCGCCGCCAATGAGCCACTGCCTGCGTCTGCCAATGAGTTAGCTAAAATGCCCCCACTTTTCCAGACGCATTTTAGACTCCATTAGGGTTTAGGAAACGTGATTTAGGTCGGCTGACGGCTACTCTAAGTCGGTTTACAGCCTATATAAACTCCCTTTCATTAGTCAATTTATACATCGACTCATAACACAAATTATAAGTTTTTTAGAGCAGTTTTAGTACATATTTCCAGTAGCAATAATGTGAGTTATTTGCATTCACTTGTTCTTTCTTCTATGTTGTAATTAATTCCCCCCAATTATTATTTATCGTTTGATATTGTTTGTTTTTAGTTAAACGCTGTAGATCTAAGATTACGACATGAGGCAATGAGGATTCCTCGTCTATAAGGATCCACACACGCCACGCCTAAATCGTGTGACCTACATATGACTTTGTTTGGATAGATAATCGTGTTTTTAGTAGATCTATATAATTTCTTTTTGAATCTCTATGTTATCCGTTACGTATATTGAAACGCTAAGATTTTGGTTTTCGCCGCGTCAATCTAGCCACGTCTTTATGGTGTGATTGTCCACCTGGAATTTCTTGTCTTAGTAGGTATGGCTAAGGCTACGTTGCTCGTCTGTTTTAATTAAAATGTGTAGCTCGGAAATACCAATATAGTGCTCCTAGGTCGGCTCATGAATTGATCTTCCAGGACTTTCAGCGAGATTTAGATCTATTCATTATTAGGGAATTGCGCGCACCTGATTATACGTAAATCGTAGATTATCATGATACCTACGAAGTTAGTGTTAATGGGTCGGAGACTGATGCGATCACTTAGGAAGTACGCCTAACCACATGAATGTTTCCTAGGTGAGGAATACGGTTAATATCGGCATCCCTAGTTTTGTAAGCGTGCGAGTTATATGACATAGAGGCCTGCAAAGCGAAGTCACGTAATGTAGCACAGTGATTTATATGGCCTAACCGGAGCTAGATCTAGTTTAGGGGATGACTCCCATAGCCAATAAAAGAGAAATACGAATTGGGTTAATAGTTGTGAAGTATTGTTTAATTATATAGTTCGATAATTCCAAACTATGACTAAATAAATGGGGGGGTTAATTACTTGTATGTTTATGTGTCGAGTCATGTCCTTTATCTTTTCTTGTCAATTGTTGGTCATAGACCATTTCTGTGTGCTTGGCATGATTAATTAGTTATTTATAGATAAAATGATTCACAAATTTGGTTCCCTGTGGGATCGACCTTGATTCGCTATAGCTATACTACGATGGACCTAGTCCGCTTGCTAGTATTGGTTTATGGTGATCGAGTATTTTATTATCACTTGACTGACCACCGCAATCAAGATTCGGCCTAGTTGTTAGGACCGTTTTCTATACAGAAGTTTGTCATCGTTGTTCGAGCAACTCTAGACCTTAATCATGTTAGGATGATCGGTTTTCTAAAGGGAGAGCCGGTTAGCTTCACATAGAGTGGTTAGATCGAGTTGTTCTGTCTAATCACTAGAATTAAGAGTTGGCACCCATGGATGTCGTTAAACTACATTGGATAGGTAGGTCAGTTAAGACATACTCCATGTTAAGTCGTTCCTAAGGGGTATAAGCAGCTCGTGGGATCATAGTTCGGCTATACCCTTTAATATTTAGAAGTAAAACCGGTAGTTTAATCTTTATTTTTGCATTAGTATAATATCTTCCACCGTTATTTTGGCTTGAACTGAGTTCTACGTTAGCTTTGGTACTTAGACATTACTCCCTGTGGATTTGACCTTGTGACCACTATAGTCCCGTTGACCCGATACTCTGTTGGTGAAAGTTAGCGGTTAAGTGTTTTGTTATCAAGAATTTTGGTGCCGTTGCCGGGGAGTAACGTCTAATATCTTTTAAGTTGACCGAAATCTTGGGCTTAGGTCGTTTTTATTTCGTTTTCTTGTGTTTCTTGTTTTACAGTGAATGACCCGAAGTTCAAAAAAACCTCTTATCGATCCGATTGAAGATATTGAAGTGTTTGCATGCGATTGCTAGTCCGAACCCTCTATTTGAAGAAGAAGGGGCAGTAGAAAGCTCTGTCTCAGATTCCTCTGAAGAAATGGATGATATAACAACTCATAGAGATGGCAAAGATCCCATCGATGAACATAATGCACACGGGCAAACCTCGAACACTACTGGTGGTAATACAACACTGTATTTGCAAACTCCACCGAGAGACACTCGTGTAGATCAGCTAGGGGGAGACAATACAGTGTTACAACAATTGATCACCCCACAATTTAATCAGAGAACATGGATTGGACAGAACAAAGGAGGACTGAATGCCCAAAACCTCGATCCAGAACTCGACCAAGCTACTATAAACCGAGTACTACAAATGCTTAGGAATCAGGGGAACCAACAGGTGTTCTAGAACCAAAATATTCAGCAACCACCTATGCAGCAGTTTAATCAACAACAACCACAGTAGAATTATCAGCCACAGAGGGATCAGCAGTTACAGGGACCAAGAGTCTATCGAGATTAAATGACTACCCCACAGGAAGTTACAGGTCACAATCCAATTAGAGTGCCCCCTATCAATGCTAGGGAACACGCCTTGTTCCACGGGAAGTCAACTAAGAACCCAAATAGCTTTTTGGTCCACTTCCTTCAGATTTATGGGACGATGAAATATAATGGGGTAAGTGACGAGGCGATAAAGCTGATAGTTTTCCCGTTTGCACTTAGAGGAGCTGCTAAGGATTGGTACGATTCATTGCCTAATGATTCGTTACATACGTGGACGGATGTGGTTACAGTGTTTCTGAGGAAGTACTTTCCTCCGGCTAAGATTTTGGATTTAAAAGAAGAAATCTCTTCGTTTGATGGTCTCGAGAGAGAGACACTGAAGGAGACGTATGAGAGATTTAGGGTCTATTGAAGAGATGCCCTCCACACGGTTGTTCAACTGTTGAGCTAGTGATTATATTATTCAGAGCCTTAGAGCCAGTGGATCAAAACAAGCTGAACGCCACAAGTGGCGGAGATATTATGAATCTTCCACTTGATCAAGCTATGAGATAGATTGAGAATATGGCTGATGGAGAAGGGCAATGGGGGTCATCTAGGAAAAAGAAGAAGGCTCAAATGGAAAGTGTGAAATCTCTGAAAGAAGAGTTGGATAGAGAGACAACCATGCATGATAAGATGCAAGAAATGGTACGGAAGATGGACAAAATAGAGTTGGCTAGAAAGAAGGCATTACAATGCCAATTTTGTGGGGGTGGACACTCAGCATTAGAGTGTACATCATAGAAAATGTTCAGTTACCCACAACAGTTGACACCTACTTCAGCACAACAACAGTTTGGAAATCAGAATAATCAGCATAAGATGAATGTATATGTGATGGTGCAGATGAATACGAATCATCAAGAGTTTGGTCAGCAACAACAGTATCAGAATTTCAACAATCAGCAAGGACCGCCAATGGAATATGGTATGGGTGATGATTCACAGCAATATGATGTGAATTATGTTGGACAAGGTTGTGAGGGACAATGGAATCAGAATCAGCAAGGTCAAGGTTGGAATCAGGGGCAAAATGAAAACTGGAATCATAACATTAATCAAAGACAAGGTTTTCAATAAAACCAAAGCTCATATAACCGACCTTGGAACCTAAACCCTTAGTGTCAGAATTCCTACCAGAATTAGAACCAAGGCAACTATCAGAATAACCAGAATCAACAATCTCAAGTCCAAGGCCAACAACAATAGCAAGAATTGGGGCCAAAATTAAGGATGGAATCAGAATCAGGGCCAGCAGTACAATAATATCAGTAAGCAGGCC
The DNA here is from genome assembly GCA_026214975.1 of Gentiana macrophylla. Classification (NCBI taxonomy): domain Eukaryota; kingdom Viridiplantae; phylum Streptophyta; class Magnoliopsida; order Gentianales; family Gentianaceae; genus Gentiana; species Gentiana macrophylla. The sequence continues at coordinate 59,198,100 of CM047806.1, read as the reverse complement.
AGCCGCCCAGGAATAACAATTCTGGCACCTATCAACACCCGAATGCTCATCTCCACCAGAACAACCAGAACAATCAGAACAATCAACAATCGAACAATTCTGGTGCTCAGAAAATGCCCACTGAGATGCATTTGGAAAGATTGGATAAAAGTGTTTCTGAGTTGAACAAATATGATGTGGAGCAAGTAGTGGCCACCTATTCTGCTATTCAGAACATGGAGACACAAGTAGGGCAAATCACTGACACTCTAAAGACAAATCTGAGTGGTGGCCCCCCGAGCAATACTGAGAGAAACCCGAGGGGTGTGAATGCTGTGTTCACATGAGTAGTAAAGAGGTTGGGCCAAGTGATAAGAAGAAAGAACTATAGGCAGAGAGAGAGGAAACTGAGAAAGCCGAGAAAGATAAGATAGTTGACCGTGAAGGGGCCATGTATGGTGAAGTCAAGATTGAAGATTTGGAAATTGGCAGTGTTGAGAAGGAAATCGCTAAAATGAGGAAAGAGTTGGAAGCCACAAAGAAAGCATTGGCGGAGGCAAACAAGAAAGAGGCAGAAGAGGCAAAATCGAAGAAAGACTATGTGTTCTTGGACATCAAAGAAGAAGAGCCCTCGCCGTCTAAAGCAAAAGGTAACAAAATAGAATTCCTCCTCCTCCCCCTGATTTTGATGTTAATACCTTACCCTACCCTACTAAGGGGCCCAGAAAGGACATAATGACCCAAGGTCAGGCAAAATTTCTGAATCTCCTAAGGAAGGTAGAGGTAAACTTTCCCCTGTTAGAGGCTATTTCAAGCATTCCCCCATATTTTAAATTTTTGAAAGGAATGTTATCGAATAAGGAAGATGCAACAGATGGTGCATCTAAGTGATGAGTGTTCTGTGATTTTTGAGAATAGGATAGCCCCTAAGTTGCAGGATAGATGTAACTTTACCATCCTAATTACTATTAGAGAGACAGTGTTTAAGAATGTGTTGTGTGATCTAGGGGCTTCTGTGAGCTTAATGCCTAGAGGAATTTAGGAGAAGTTGGGATTGGGTAAGTTAGAACCGACAGGGATGACCCTACAGATGGCGGATAAGTATGTTAGGACACCTATGGGGGTAGTTAAAGATGTGTTAGTGCAGGTTGACAAGTTTGTTTTTCCCGTTGATTTCATAGTTTTAGATATCGGCATGGATGCAAAAACTCCACTTTTGTTAGGTCGGCCTTTCTTGAATACATGAAAGACCTTGATAGAACTAACAAAAGGTCTTGATAGAACTAACAAAAGTGATAGACCTTTTGTTAGTTCTATTAAGGGGATTAGTGTTGACATCTGCGAGAACAAAATAATCCTTGAAGAGGGTGCCAAACCGGTCCGGTAGTTTTAGAGATGGCTGAACCCGCATTTGCAAGAAATGGTGAGGAAAGACGTGGTAATGATGCTGGAACTAGGGATAATCTATGCTATATCTGATAGTGAGTGGGTGAGTCCCACGCAAGTTGTGCCCAAGAAAAGAGGCATCACTGTTGAGCTAAATGATAAAGGTGAGCCCCTTTCCTACTCGTATAGTTATTGGTCATTGGGTATGTATTGATTTATGCATGCTTAATGATAAAACTAGAAAGGATCATTTTCCACTCCCGTTTATTGATCAAATGCTAGAGCGTCTAAGTGGTCATGCGTTTTACTGCTTTTTAGATGGTTTTAGTGGATACTATCAGATCCACATTGATATACATGACCAGGATAAGACAACTTTCGCGTGTCCTTATGGCACCTTCACATTCAAAAGAATGCCGTTCGGGTTGTGTAATGCACCCGCGACATACCAGCGATGCATGGTCGCCATTTTTGCTGATATGATAGAACGATTTATGGAGTCTTTATGGATGACTTTAGCATTTTTTGTGACACTTTTAATGAGTGTTTGTCTAACATTGATAAGGTGCTTGGGCCTTGTGAAGAGACAAACCTAGTTCTAAATTGGGAGAAGTGTCATTTCATGGTCACTGAGGGAATTGTGCTAGGACATAAAGTGTCGGGGAAGGGAATAGAGGTTGATAGAGCTATGACAGGGGCAATATCTAAGCTTCCTATGCCCATAAATCTAAAAACCCTAAGATCATTCTTGGGTCATGCAGGTTTCTATCGTAGGTTCATTCCGGGTTTTTCCCAAATTGCTAGACCTCTTACCCTTCAGTTGATGAAGGGAGCCCCCGGTGTTTTTGATGCGGCATGTCTAAACGCCTTCAGGACACTCAATAAACTTCTTACTTCAGCTCCTATCTTAGTGGCACCTGATTGGTCCAAGAAGTTTGATGTCATGTGCGATGCGAGTGACTATGCTGTAGGAGCTGTCCTAGGTCAGAAGGTCGATAAGTTGTTTCAACCTATCTACTATGAAAGTCATACCCTGAATCCCACTCAACAGAAGTACGGTACCACTGAGAAGGAACTTCTAGCCTTCGTTTTTGCTTTCGATAAGTTCTAGTCGTACTGACTTGGGTCGAAAGTTATTGTTCATACAGACCATGCTGCGTTGCAACATCTGTTTGCCAAGAAAGATGCAAAACCACGGTTCTTGAGGTGGATCTTGCTCCTTCAAGAATTCAATGTAGAGATTAAGAATAGGAAGGGATGTGAGAATGTGGTAGCTGACCACCTGAGTAGGATGGAACCGGGTGAGGATATTCCTTACCAAGGTTGAGATAGATGACCACTTTTAGGATGAGCAGTTGTTCGTAGTGGATACGATGCTCCTGGTTAAGTGCAAAAATTTTATGTAGAGAGGAAAGAAAGGGAACCCATGGTTTGCACCATTCATCAATTATCATGAGTGTGGGTTCGTAGATCCCGAGTTTGATGAGAACCTGAAAAAGAAATTCTATAGTGAGGTGAACCGTTATGTGTGGGAGGACCCCTTACTTTTTAGGTTATGTGCGGATGGGATTTAGAGGAGATGTGTTGATGACAGTGAGATAGTGAGTTTTTTCTCGTTTTTCCACGATAAAGTGGCCGGTGGCCACTTCTCGGACGAGAGAACAGCGTTGAAGGTGTTACTAAGTGGGTTCTACTGGCCCACTATCTTCAAGGATGCACATGCGTATGTAAAGACGTGTGATGCCTGTCAGTGCTCAGGACGGATCTCAAAGAGAAATGAGATGCCCCAAAAACCGATAATAGTGTGTGAAGTTTTTGATATATGGGGAATAGACTTCATGGGACCATATCCGTCTTCTTTCGGGAATAAGTACATTCTTGTTGCCTGTGATTACGTTTCGAAGTGGGTTGAGGCAATCTCTTCGCCTACTAATGACAAACATGTAGTCATAAGGTTTCTTAAGAAACATATCCTGTCCCGGTTTGTAATACCTCGAGCGATAATCAGTGACAATGGTAGTCACTTTGTAAATAGAGAGTTTGATAAGCTGCTAATGAAGTTTGGAGTGACTCACAAGTTAGGCACCGCCTACCATCCCCAGACTAGTGGACAAGTTGAGGTAACCAATTGAGGGATTAAGAGAATCCTTGAGAAGACTATCAATTTGAATCTGAAGGATTGGACTAAGAAGTTAGATGATGCACTTTGGGCACACCGAACTACGTTTAAGACACCCATAGGTATGTCTCCCTACATGATTGTTTTTGGCAACGCTTGCCATCTTCCGGTAGAGGTAGAACATAAGGCCTACTGGGCGATTAAGAATCTGAATATGGATGACGCGTTAATCGGTGAGAGGAGGATGGCCCAGTTAAACGAATTAGATGAGTTTCACCTGCAAGCTTATGAATTGTTCGGTGAAGTATAAGGAGAAGGCCAAGATGCTTCACAACAAGTTGATTAAACTTCATGTTTTCAATATAGGTGATGAGGTTCTCTATATAACACTCGCCTTCACCTATTTCAAGGCAAGCTTAAAACAAGGAGGTTAGGACCTTATAAGGTTTTGAGAGTTTTTGATTTGGGGGCCATCGAGGTGACTCATCCGAAGCACGGGACGTTCATCATGAACGGTCTTCGTTTGAAGAAGTATGAGAAGTTACCTTTCGATGAGTCTCTCAAAATTGTGCATTTAACTGAACCCGAACCTTAATTGATCTTTTATGAGTCTCTTCATGGACTTAAAATCTTGACATTTTTTGATCTTATCAATCCACCATCCTATCTTTCTATCCTCGCCTCCTCGTTCGTGCCGGTAGTATAACTTTTAGAAAACCGGTACAGTATAAGTCATCTGTCGAGCCAACGACATAAAACAAAGGCGCTTGGTGGGAGGCAACCCACCATTCTCTGAGTTTTCTGAGTCTTTTTGATAATAAAAGTGTAAGAACGGAGGTTAGAATTGAATCGGGATAAAAAATCTGAGTATTGAGCCCTTGGCCCTGCAAACGAGCGTTTGGACACTCTGAAAACGCACGTTCATTACCCTGCTGACCTAAACGGGCGTTTGACATCTGCCAACGCTCGTTCGTAAAAAACCTCTCCGCTCTGTATGTCTTTTATAACACTCCCAACGAGCGTTTGGGATAATGAAACCACTCGTTCAGTTCATCAAAGCCCAGGTAAACGAGCGTTCACCATAAGCCAAACGCTCGTTTTCCCGACTTCTATAAATACCCCCCATGCTTTAATTATTCAAACTCGGCCATTTGATGACGGTCGATTTGTACCCATTATTCTGCAATCTTTACCCTTGATTTTGATGTGAAATAACCTTAAGAGAGTGATAATAAGTCATTAAGTGCCTAATTTAGATATACCCCGTGTTACGATTTATTATTATGCATTTCGGTAATTTATCAAGTATTTGGTATTACAAACTATGTTTTTGTATGATAAATCTTGTGAGCATTATGGACGGACTACGGAGAAGGAATTAAAGATCCAGGACAATGCAGAGCCCAAAGAAGATAGAAGACGGAGCCCGAAGCGGTGAAGGCTCGGTCGACCGAGCCCAAATATTCGGTCGACCGAGTGGACTTAAAGCCCATGAGTCCAAATATTACTTAAGTCGGTTAGGGTTTAGGGAATCCGATCCTTAGTCGGTTTCTAAGTCGGTTTTGAGCTCTATATAAACACATTGTCATTAGTATTATGTATTCATTCATACATTGATTCAATCATTCATAAAAGAGCACAACAAATTGAGAGTTTTTCACAAGTTAGAAATTTGCAACAATGTAAGCCCTTAATCTTCATGTTTTATTTTCAAGTAATTAATTCTTCCAATTACGTTCTTATCGTTTGAATTAATTAAACATAGCTAGATGATGTGATTCTCGGCTATGACGTTAGGTGGTGGTGACACCTTGTCAATGAGATCCCATGACCTTCGTCATAATCTAGATTTATTCATGACTCTACTGATTTAATTAATGTGTATCTATGATAGTTTATATAAGTGATGTATGAATTGTTGTTTAATGCTACGTATAAGGAAACGCCGAGAGGTTATTTTTAGGATGTAATTAGGGTTGAATTCGTCCGGGTGACCGAGCAAAGTCGTTCGGTCGACCGAGCCCCTTTACTCGGTCGACCGAGCCCCTAATTTTGTCGATTAAGTCCGCCACGTCTTTATGGTGGGTTTAACTGGTTTGAATTTACTTGCTCGATAGGTATGGCTATGGCTACGTCGCTCAAATCGATTTTTCATTAGCGTATTATTAGGAAATACCAATATAAGGCGTCTAGTTCGGCTCATGAACGATCTTTCGGACTTTCAAAGAAGATCTAGATTAGTTTTGTATTAGGGAATTGTCGACACCTAGTCATACGTAAATCGTAGATTAACAAGAAACTATACCAAGTAATTGTTAATAGGACGAGGGCTTGAGCGATCGTTTAGGAAGTACGCCTAACCATAGGAATGTTGCCTAAACGAGGTGTACGGTTAATATCGGCATCCTTAGAGGAATGAGCGTGTGAGTTATATGAGATGGAAACCCGAAAGGTGAAGTCACGTAACAATACCACAGTGATATAGTAATCTAACCGGTGCTAAGTCAAGTTAAGAGGATTACTCCCGTAGCCAATTATGTATGAATACAGCCAGATTGACAGTTAATGAGTTAAGTTATTTTATATAAGTTGTCTTGGTCCGATCGATAACGTTGGTAATTGGAAGGTTAATTACGTTTGTTTTTTTTAAGTTTGAGTTTGTTTATCTTATTTTGTCTTTTATGTTGGTCTTAGAGTGTTGTCCAATAACGAATTAGGTGAGTTAATTATTTAAACCTAGGGTCCACATTTTGATTCCCTGAGGGACCGACCTTGATTCACCATCGCTATGCTATGATGTACCTAGTGCTATTGCTAGTATTTGGTGGTCAAGTAAAATAAATTTATAACCTGATCAGACCGCAATCACCATTATTTTGAAAAACCGAAAACCAATGCCCCTTTTCACCTAGATTCTTCATTTTTAACCCGATCGGAGCGATTTCAAGTCCCACAAACACTTATTGATCTCTTCTATTCATTTCACTAACCGAAATCCATCAACAACCCTATTTTGGCTGGATTCGAGACCCTATCTAGGGCAGTTTTGAAAGTGACAAAGCTTCAATTTTTGGCCAATTTGTGCGTCATCTGGATGTTTCGTCAACTCCATCGTCCACCTAGCATCCTTATTGGTAAGAATCACTAAGCTTTTCGTGCTTTAATTCAAATTTTTCTGAGGTTCGATTTCTGACTCGAACCTTAAGTGAACTATCACACATTAGGCTTATTTTTTCTTTGTTTTGTTTTGTTTATGCTTTGGTGATGCTCTGTGGATGTTTTTCACTGGTGTTGGACGTCTGCCTTACGGTTTTGGGTTGGTTTGTGTTGGTTTTTGTTGGGAAATCCCGATTGGATGATAATCAGGTTGTTGTTTGCTTGTTGTTGCTTTGGGTTTGGTTTGGCTGACAGTGTGAGATACTATGGTGCTTGCTGGTGTTAAAGAGGGGGCCTCGGGGAAGAAAAGGTATGGTAAAGAGATAGCTAGTGATGTTGGGAAGAAGAAGAAAGTAGTGGACCCTAGGCCGGTAAATCCTAACCGGGGGATGGAGATTAGAGAATGCCATAACCCTTCTAGGGCAACCCAAACTCAGGCTAGGGCTTCTTTGAGAGATGAATCAGAGCCTGATACGGTGATGAGCCTTTGGTACGTAAGAAGACAGTTGCTCCAGGGGCTAGGGTTGAACAAGTGGTGCAGGAAGCTAGAGGTGAACTTAAGGTTAGAGCTGAGGGATTGAGCAGGCATAGGTGAATGTTAGGCCCCCGAGGAGGGAGACTCCAGCCCCCTCCCCCCCCCGATCCCATTTGATAGGCGATTTATCAATGCTAAAGATCGGGATATGTTTATTCGTCATTATTCACACTGCTCGATGTTGATAGAGAGAGCTTTCCACGACTACGATATCGATAAGAATTTTAGAAAGAATTTGACTGATCGGAAGTGGAAGGCGTTGAGGACAATCCCAGAGTGGAAGGTTAATACTACTGTAGTGCATGAGTTTTACGCATACTTTTCTGAGTCGAGCAAAGAGTCGGGGATGGTGAAGGTTCAGGGAGTGAAAGTGACTTTTACGGCTAAGGCGATTAACATGAAATAAGGGTTGGCACCATTTGAGGGGTTGGATTACAAGGAAGAGATCAAAGCGAGGCTGGATGCTTGTGGGGACCCATTGGAGGACCTCTGGGTGTTGGTTTTCCCGGATGTTCAATGGACACTGGGAGATGGCGGTGTGAGGAAGTAGTTGGTCACCTATTCTTGGGGTGAAGATTGGAAGGTACAATACGGGTTCATCTGATCGGGGTCAATCAGGTTATAATATACTCGACCACCATAAACCAGTACTAGCAAGAGGACTAGGCCCATCATAGTATAGCTATAGTGAATCAAGGTCGATCCCACAGGGAACCAATTGTGGATCATCTTATATACAAACAATTAATTAAACATGTCAAGGACATAGAGGCGGTCTACGACCAACATAAGACAAGAAAAGATAAATTGACACGACCACGACACAACGTAATTAACCTCCCCAATTATAGTCTTTATCGTTTGGACCTAGATAACTTATATAATAAATCGAACTTATTAATCATCAATCCGTTTGTATCTATATTAGATTGGCTACGGAGTCATCCTCTTTAACTTGACTTAGCACCGGTAAGTCACTAAATCAACGTGGTATTGTTACGTGACTTCGCCTTTTGGTGCCTCCATCTCATATAACTCACACGCTATTACGACTCAAGGATGCCGATATTAACCGTACACCTCGTCCGAGCAACATTCCTATGGTTAGCGTACTTCTTAAACGATTACTCAAGCTCTCGTCCAACTAGCAATTACCAAGTTATAGTCTCATGCTAATCTACGACGTATGTATAATCAGGTGCTAGCAATCCCCAAAAATAAACCTACCTAGATAACGCTGAACGTCCGAAGATCAATTCATAAGCCTACCTAAGAGTTTTATATTGGTATTTCCTTTTTACACATTTTAATTAAACTAAGCGAGTAACGTAGCCATAGCCATACCTCTTTGAGATAATAAATTCTATTAAGTTAACCTAACCATAAAGACATGGCTATCTAACGGATGAACAGAGGGCTCGGTCGACCGAATAGTTTGGGCTTGTCGACCGAATGGTCTTTTTCCCCAGTTACATCCTGAGCGTATCTCTCGGCGTTTCATCATACACAATGGATTAAACAGTAATTCATAAAGCATTCATATAAACTAACATAGATACGCATTAATTAAACAATGCAGATTCATGGATAGAAACTAAGTGTATGACGTAGGTTATGGGATCCTCATAGACAAGGTGTCGCCAAGATCCACTAACGTCATAGCCTAGATCTACATCATCTAGCTATGAATTAACTAACTCAAACAATAAAGCATAATTGGGGGGAATTAATTACTTAAAAGAAAAGAAATGAAAAATAAAGGCTTACATAATGCAGCCCTTAAATTGCTTGAAACACCCTAAATAAACTACATTGAATCAAGATATGAATAGAGTGATTTTATTGAATGATATTCTCCGGTATAGATTACAATTCTCATAGCTGCTTGCTTATATAGAGGTTTCTGCCGACTTATGAAGGATCTAGAAGGTAAATACGAAAAAATCCGAAAAGTGACCGAGATGACACACTCGGTCAACCGAAGCTCCCCACTCGGTCGACCGAAGCTATAGGCTCGGTCGACCGAACCTAACTTTTCACACGTTAATCGTTTTTCTCGTCTATCTTGCTCCCCACTGCACGCTTGCGTGTTGATCTGATTAATCTTTCATTTAATGCTCCGATTTTATTCCTCTATTATCTTGAGATTTACTGATTGAATGACATTTATCCTCTCGATTTGTCGTGATCTGCAAAATCAGCATTTAACGCACAATAAATCGGTCTTTTAATAATAAAAACAGCTAAATACCAAATATCATATTAATAATCACTTAACATTAAATAATAAATATAAACGAGTGATTTAATATGAAATATACATTATTAATCTCGATTTAAGGTCAATGTTTATGACTTTTACGGGTATAATTTGACCGTCATCAACTACCCCCCACTTAGACTTTGATCGTCCCGAACAAAGCTTCAATAAGTCATTCCCCAAGACAACATTTTCTATGGTCAAATCATACTTACACAAGAAACTCAAGTCAACTCATACTAGTCATGCTCATAAGATTTCCATTATTCACTACTTATTATGAATCGAAGTGATGTGTGCATGTGCATTTAGTTTTACATATTCGTGGCAAGATTAGAGTTTATGCCAACTTCGTAATCTCAACCTACCAACCTCAGCATTCATACTTCTCAAGCCTTGCAATGGTTAGAGCACTAGAGCAATAAGCAAGAGCGTATCTATAGGGATTTTGGACTTGGAGACCGAGTACTACTCAAAGCCTCTTAAAGAGTTGAATATTTTTTCATATCTTCATATTTTTCAAATACTATTAATCTCAAGGAAGAAAAATTTTTAGAGTATCCCCCCTTATCTTAGATCATGCATAGCATTGAATGTTACCACAAGCATGGGGCTACTTTGGTAATGTTACTACAAGCCCAGTGTTTTAACGCAATGTCAAACACAGGTACGTCTCAAGCTTATTACTCCACTTTAATGGCTAAAATATAAGAATGCACCAGCATATAGATATTGACACTAGGTAGGCATAACCAATCATCTATGCAATGTACACAATATTTTCAATTTTTTTATAAATTGCGCGGTATAACTCGATTCATTTATTGAGTAATTGAATAATAAATAACTACTCGCAACAACCAGCATGAATATCCTTAAATTTACTTAGCATAAGTATAAAATGATCACGTACTTATGCAGCTTGGTTCATTTCCTATCAATTCTTGGCTAGGAACTCACAATTCTAAGGGTACGAGATAAATAATATGGTATTTATTCAAATTTTCAATTTTTCAATTTTTCTACCGTTTCATTCAAATTTCAATCATAACATAGCTAAGTCTCCTACCCCCCACTTAAATATGGCATTGTCCTCAATGACAAAAATAAATGAGAATTTAAGAAAAAGACTTAGCTCTGGAAACGGCTCTCAAGTAATGGAACAATATCGGAGTAAATGTCAGCACGTCGTGGAGAGATAGACACATCCTGTATAAGCAAACAAACTCCACGAAACTGTTAATAACACCATGTCTATGGAAGGTATAGAATAATGTGGCAGTAATGAGGTATAAATACCTTAAAACAGTTTAAACCACTTTATTTTATACAACCAATGACAAGGGAAACCAAAAAGAAAAATACTAAATAGAAAGAAAAATAAAGAAGCAACTAAAGATGGTGGTCTTCATCTACAACCTCCACCACCTAAATATTCTTAAAACCGAGTGGAGAAGACAAAGATCGAAAGGCATAACCCCATGTGGGAAAACACGAGGTGGACTAGATCAACCTTGTATGCAATGTAGTAAAAGAGACACTTCGTAAGGTATAACAGATTCAATGTGACCTAGTGGCTAAAGATAAAATCAAATACTTAGCGCAGAAACTTCTCGCTTGCATTGGATATCAACAACTTAGGGAGATGTAGCTACTCCTCGAAATTACTAATAACCCAATGTATCACGTAAAAGTCATAACCGTCATCAACAAGGTCGGATCGGTGTGATAGTTCAGAACAAAACTTATCATCTAGAAATGCCGGAATAGTCGGAAAATTGTGAAATTTAAAACTTCCGATAGAAAGATAAGTTGTACTTTGATTGAACCAAAAACCTTTAAAATCTAGCTAGGGTCAGAGCTACACTTCCCCCAACTAGGATCAAAATGATAAAAAATAATCATTAAAGCTGAGCAATATTTCAAATTCCGCAACACAAAGGTATTTTGTAAACAAAATGGAGGTTGAGAGTATGATAGGTTTAGAAAAAGATACACATAAGGTTGGGAAGAAAAGATAAAGGGTGGGTAAGAAATTGTGTTTATGGGTGGGTTGAAAATGGTTAAGGCATTGAGATTGGGTGGGAGAGCGAAACGGATGGAAAGAAAGAGAGGCAATGAAAGAATGGTTAGAAATGTGAACTTCCGGGGCAGATTGGTGAGAGGATCGAAAAGTTTGAAGGTGAAAAAGTGTAAAGGGAAAGATAAGGATAGTTGCAGAATGAATTGCGCACCAATTTGAATTTTCACTTGGATCACCATTCTAAAAGATTTTGGAAGTTGACCAAAATTGTTCTTGTTCGCACCAATCATTCTCTGTTACATTTTCAATAATCCTCAAGCTCTCTTAATGCTTCCATCTTAAGGTGGATTGCTAAATTTCTTTTTCTTTAGCAATTTCTCGACTCTCCTACGGAACTCTAATTCACGTGGCCTATATTGAGTAAAAAAAGTTTTGCACATCCTTAGCCCAATGGCCATCGGAACACGGCAAAATAAAAAACCTCAACATATTTCACGTTACTCTTATTTGACTCAAATCCTAAAATCCTAAAAAGAAATCCTAAGGGTTTTAAAGAAGTAGTTCTGAGTTTAAAGTCCTCAGCTCGACTTTCCAAACAGTATCCTTGTCAGTCATTATTCTTGGATCACGAGATATTGACCCCTCTGAACACTATAAGAGGTGGGCCCATCGCTGTTGCGGATTAATACCCTTCCCTTGGTTGTGAGACCTAGGAAACGACATTTATCCATACCATTTATCCAAAGCTCTTACCTCGGCTCTCGTTTTAGGAATTAGTGAATTCTAAGAAACTCGGCTAAAATTACGGTTTTGGCCTTGACAATAAGAAACAATGAATCAAAGTACTCCGAATAAGGTCGTCGGTTATGTGAAGCCAAGCCTCGCCGTCTTATTCGTTGGAACATATGTGACGATTCAGGCCAATCCGTCAAGATTAAGCTCCGTTTAGCCCGAAGGCTTATCGGCTATGCTAAGTCTTGTTGAGCTATTTAGAACGTACATCACACGTGGAGAAGTCGATTGAGCGAAGCTCGGTTAAACTTCGCCCGACCATGGTTAGACCATTTCGAACCAATGTACTAAGAGTCTCCGATTTCTAAATTGTCACCCAAAGCGTAATCTCGTTTCGCTTAAGGTGGGTTCACCGAGAAGCCATCACCATAAAACTCAACGAAAGCGTAAGATTGTGTTCTCTCAAATCTCAACGTCTTCTTTAGATTTTGAATGCTTAAACTACACAATTTGTTGCTCCCATGGCGATGTAAAGCAATCTCATGCATAGGACAAAGAGATTTTAACGAAACTACGAGGAACTCTTTATTCACTTGCTTCCTTTCAACGACTACATGTTTCCTTACACCCTCTAAATGAGACAGATTTGAGGCAGAACCTTCCACACTAATAAAATTAATCTTACAAACCACTCCGGGCAAAGATTCTTACTAAGATTCATGTATAGGCTAACTTATGCTCAAAAAACCACAAGGTGGTAAAACATAAGCAAAAAAAAAGGTACTACCTTGCCTTCAACATTGTACCACGAAGAATTTAAGCCTTTAAAATTTTTTCGGAGCCATCTTGGTGCTTTAAAGGTATTGCTTCCATCGCTTTCCCATCTTAGATTCGTAGCTCCACATGTTTGTTTGGGTTATTTTCTCGGCGCCGCGAAAAGTGCGACTCAGATTATTGCTACCCTGGTTTCTACGCAAGCGGAAGAAAAACAAAACAGACCGTGGGCGATTTTAACATGGTTTCCCGTCTTTACTATCGACCTACAAATTAAACATACGGGGATAAACAGACACGCGAAATTCCAGACTCGAAAAACACAAATCAGAAACCATGTTAACAGAACAGAACAAGAACAAAACAAAAATAAATTCTCGGTCGACCGAATAAATTTTTTTTTTTTTATATTTTTTTATTTTATTTTTTATTTTAAGAATCTGGAATTTTCAGACGAAAGCGAGATAACCAGAGGACTCAAAACGTAAAACGACTCTAAAAATGAAAACTTGACATGAATAAGAAAATTATTTATATATAAAATTGACCGTTGGTTCCCGGCAACGGCGCCAAAAACTTGATCGGGGTCAATCAGGTTATAATATACTCGACCACCATAAACCAAAAGACTAGCAAGAGGACTAGGCCCATCGTAGTATAGCTATAGTGAATCAAGGTCGATCCCACGAGGAACCAATTGTGGATCATCTTATATACAAACAATTAATTAAACATGTCAAGGACATAGAGGCGGTCTACGACCAACATAAGACAAGAAAAGATAAATTGACACGACACGACACAACGTAATTAACCTCCCCAATTATAGTCTTTATCGTTTGGACCTAGATAACTTATATAATAAACTGAACTTATTAACTGTCAATCCGTTTGTATCTATATTAGATTGGCTACGGGAGTCATCCTCTTTAACTTGACTTAGCACCGGTAAGTCACTAAATCACTGTGGTATTGTTACGTGACTTCGCCTTTTGGTGCCTCCATCTCATATAACTCACACGCTTATGACTCTAAGGATGCCGATATTAACCGTACACCTCGTCCAGGCACATTCCTATGGTTAGGCGTACTTCCTAAACGATTACTCAAGCTCTCGTCCAACTAGCAATTACCAAGTTATAGTCTCATGCTAATCTCTGACGTATGTATAATCAGTGCTAGCAATCCCCAAAAATAAACCTACCTAGATAACGGTGAGCGTCCGAAGATCAATTCATAAGCCTACCAAGAGTTTTATATTGGTATTTCCTTTTTACACATTTTAATTAAACTAAGCGAGTAACGTAGCCATAGCCATACCTCTTGAGATAATAAATTCTATTAAGTTAACCTAACCATAAAGACATGGCTATCTAACGGATGAGCAGAGGGCTCGATCGACCGAATAGTGGGCTCGGTCGACCGAATGGTCTTTTCCCCGGTTACATCATCGAGCGTATCTCTCGGCGTTTCATCATACACAACGGATTAAACAAGAATTCATAAAGCATTCATATAAACTAACATAGATACGCATTAATTAAACAATGCAGATTCATGGATAGAAACTAAGTGTATGACGTTGGTTATGGGATCCTCATAGACAAGGTGTCGCCAAGATCCCTAACGTCATAGCCTAGATCTACATCATCTAGCTATGAATTAACTAACTCAAACAATAAAGCATAATTGTGGGGAATTAATTACTTAAAAGAAAAGAAACAGAAAATAAAGGCTTACATAATGCAGCCCTTAAATTGCTGGAAACACCCTCAATAAACTACATTGAATCAAGATATGAATAGAGTGATTTTATTGAATGATATTCTCCGGTATATATTACAATTCTCGTAGCTTCTTGCTTATATAGAGGTTTCTGCCGACTTATGAAGGATCTAGAAGGTAAATATGAAAAAATCCGAAAAGTGACCGAGATGACACACTCGGTCAACGAAACTCCCACTGTCGACCCGAAGCTATAGGCTCGGTCGACCGAACCTCTTTTCACCGTTAATCGTTTTCTCGTCTATCTTGCTCCCCACTGCACGCTTGCGTGTTGATCTGATTAATCTTTCATTTAATGCTCCGATTTTCTTCCTCTATTATCTTGAGATTTACTGATTGAATGACATTTATCCTCTCGATTTGTCGTGATCTGCAAAAATCGACATTTAACGATAATAAATCGGTCTTTTAATAATAAAAACATCTAAATACCAAATATCATATTAATAATCACTTAACATTAAATAATAAATATAAACGAGTGATTTAATATGAAATATACATTATTAATCTCGATTTAAGGTCAATGTTGATGACTTTTACGGGTATAATTTGACCGTCATCATCATCCAAAACCGTATTCTACCCAAGAACAACTTGACTCATTTCCACATTGCCAATCTTGGGATGTTGTATGCCCTTAATTTTAAGCTAAATATGGACGTGGGTCCGGCGATTTATGACTAGTGTGCTGCCAATCTGAAGGTCTATTCCCGCAGTTTGATTTGTCCCCACCTCATCTACAGCTTGTGTCGGGATGCCAAGGTTCCGGAGTACACCGAGGACCACAAGACCAAGAACCCTCCAGTTTTGATGAGAGAAAAGACGAAGAACCCCGCTCAGTTGGCTCGTATGGCATCGGTGCAGGCTAGTTCCTCGTGTACCCCTGCTCAGGCACCACCAGTTCTCACTTTTTCTCTCTCAGTTCGCATGAGGTTGAGTATGGCCAACTGTTTCAGGACTGGATGGAGGAACAAAAGCAGACACAGGATAATATCCTGACTATCCTTCTACTGATGAGTGAGGGTAGACCGCCGACGGATCCTAAAGCATTCGCCCCGAGTACCACGGATTACTATTTCTTAGATTATATTGAGCAGGCTATCATGCATATTGTGGCTGAGGATGCGTCTTCGTCTAAGGAGGAGACTGCGGAGCCGGAGACCGGAGCTAAAAACTAATGCTCCTCCCACTGCTGCTGATGATGCTCCACCCGGACAGACGTGATTTTATATTTCTTTTATGCTGTTCTTTTTGTCGGCTGTGCCCGGTGTTATTGTTGGTTAGGAGTTGGCTAGCATGTTTGCTAAATTTGTACCACTTTTGATGATACATTCAGGTTTGAGATGCTACTTTTTCACTTTGATGGTTCTGTAAGCCTTAAGGCATGCTACTTTCATTTGTGTCTTGGATTTTATTTGTACGCACTATGGGATGATTTTTATATTATGTGCCTCTGTGGCCTTTCTATTACGCTTAAATGTTCTGTGTTTTACTCGTAGTGGTTCGTTATCAATCTATAGCGATCCATTTTGTGCGTTCCATAGTGCGTATCGAGTTTTCTGACGTGACAGGGCCTTATTACTGTTATCACCCCTTCTCCCTATTACATATTTTGGCATGAGGACCATGTCCCGTGCATGCTTTGCGTTGTTTCTGTTTACTTTGATATAGGGATTCGGGTCATGCTTACATGAGGCTGTTACGGGATTCGATAGTGCCTTTTTCCGGGTCTAAAGCTAAGTCTTTCTTTTCTATCTCATTCACGCGCTGAGGACATTGCTCCATTCGAAGTGGGGGATGGATACAACTTAGATTTATAATGTTTCGTTGGATAAATGTGCCAGTAATTGTGATATGCTTTGTTAATGTCCGTTTTTGAGTCAATTCGTGGCTTAAAATTTAAGAACTTTTCAAGGTTTGACACCGCGTTATATGCATGTTTCTCACGATGGAGTTGGTAAATGTCCTAGTAGTCGAGTAATGTGTGCAGGGCGATTCTATTTTGTTACGATACGAACCCTTTTAGTGCACGTAGATGTTGGTTATACTTAGTTTGGTTTTTATACACACTTATACAACTAGTTTCGAGGCGAAATAGAGAGGTTTACCTAGGACGGATACGGGATGAGAGTCCTGGCTCTTCTTTGAACCGACCAGAGCCAAATAGCCAAAATCCCAACATTTTAATCCTCGTACCCCCTCTAAACCTTGATAGGACGGTCTGCTCACCGTCTGAAAATGAGCCGTTTTGGTTACTTAGCCTGTATTACCCTAACCCAGAGCTATATTATTGGTCACATTTCTTTTGATCACCCTACGAGTGGACTTAATTGTTACTTTAGGCCCACTTTCTGAATCAAGTGTGGGGTCGGAGATGGTGCGTATTTCTAGAGGAGTTGGTTAGTACGAGCTAATATAATGAAGGGGAGGAGTTTGAGAAATCTATGGTGAGGCATGTTGGTTCGAGAAAATTTGAAGAATTATGCAAAGAAATTTGAAAAAAAAAGGAGAAGAAAAAAGAAAAAAATTGAAAATAAAATAAAAGAAAGGTTTGAAAAATGTTTGAAAAAAGAAGAAGTTAAAGAAGGATGTTTGAGTGAATAAAAGTCTGATGTTAAGGTTGGAGTTGTTTATCAATGAGTATAGAAAGATCGAAGGAGTTTGCTGTGGCTTGGTACGTTTTTAAGGAGGAGATCCACATAAGATGATTAGGTTCACTCGTATTTTCTTTTCTCTAGTCCTAAATTTCCTTTCGGTTAACCCCGTCCCGAGCTTAAAATTATAACCCTTCAAGTCCTACTTGACCGTATTTAGCCTTGGTTGCCTCGATTAGTTGAGATTCTAGCCCGGTATGAGATGTGTGTAGTCATTTGGCCGGTATTCGAAGCCGGTAATCATTTTGAGTGTAGCCCTCGGTTTTTATCACACACACTTCGTCTTTGTGGTAAGATAGAGTCAAGTGGTTTACATCCAGTGTCTACTTTATGTTCACCTTGATGTCGTGAGTACTATGCATGTTTTGTAAAGTTGATCCCTTGGTCTATTTTAAAGCGCCTAATTTACTCGAGAACGAGCAAAGGCTAAGTGTGGGGTGGTTGATGGGAGTCAGCTTTACTGTACTTTGCTGTGCAGTTTAACCCATGTTTATCACTTAATTGACATGTTTGGGTGGTTCTAGGCCTAATTAAGAGTAATATCGAGAGTTATACGCACGGGGAGTTAAACTGCCACATCGATAGTAAACTCAGCCTTTTTAGCGATATTTATCTCTTTTCCGAGCACTTTTGTCTTGCAGAATTACGCGTGGTGTTTGTTCGTATATGTTATTGCAAGACATAGGTGACTTGAGGACCCGGAAGGCAATGTTTTGAGATGAGGAACATGTTCATGGCACGGAAGTACCATGAAAGTGGAGAAAATTTAAGTTTGGAGTGAAATCAGGGCAAACGGGCATTTTCCATTCACAAACTGGCGTTTGCGGAAAACCTCAGGAAAACTGGTGTTTGTTCAGTTCAAAAGAGCATCTGTCAAGCTAGCAGTTGATACTGAAAGTTGGGTTAGAAGACGGACGAGCATCCAAATGACCCCAAACGCATGTTTGGATGGGCTCAGCCCGAATCAAGAAAGCTCATATAATCTAAACGTTCGTTCAAACAATCCAGATAGGCATCTGCCCTCAAAGCATGATCCATGAACTAGCATTCAGGAGGAGCCAAAAGCTGGTTCACTGAAGAATAAACCCTAATAATCATCAGATTTCCAGGCAGACGAGCGTCCACCTTGGAGCAAACGCTCGTTCGGCACCAACAGTAGCAGAAATCAACCCTGCACTATAAATACGCAGCTCATTCAGCATTTTTTAGATTCTGCCAACATTAGACACTTCTAGGGCGATTTTGGTGCGGTTTTAGTGCAGGTTGATCATTCTTTGATCCTTTGATTCCATAGATAACGTCCTTCGATTCTATATACTTTCCATATCTTAGATTTACGTTTCAGGATCAAAGATTTTGCTTTTTGGTGCAATTATTTCTTCCAAATTTTGTGGATTAGATTTTCAGCAATTTTTATGGTAATGACTTCTCTTTTGTTTATTGTCTTTAGTTTAATTTCTACTTTTAATTCCATTTTTAGCATAATCATGAGTAGCTAATTGCATGTGTAGTCGAATTATGTGAAAGCGAGTGAAAACCCTAAGGAGGATGAGATTGGGAGTTGTGTAGTGCGTAATTGAATATTTTAATGATTAATCCACGTCCTAAAACTTATTATAACATTGTTGAATTAGATTGATCACCTAGGTCACTGTCACACACATTGAACTTACAGATGTATTTTGCTGTGAGATGTGGGAAAAAGGGGTTTTGGGATCGTTACGTAGATTCGGCCTAGTTGTTAGGATCATTTCCAATAAAGAGGTTTGTCATCTTTGTTCGAGCAACTCTAGACCTTAATCATGTTAGGATAATCGGTTTTCTAAAAGGAGAGTCGGTTAGTTTTACATAGAGTGATTAGATCGAGTTGTTCAGTCTAATCACTAGAATTAGGAGTTGGCACCCATGGATGTCGTTAAACTACATTGGATAGGTAGGTCGGTTAATACATGCTCCCTGTTAAGTCCTTCCTAAGGGGTAAAAGTAGCTCGTGGGATCATAGTTCGGCTCTACCCTTTAATATTTAGAAGTAAAACCGGTAGTTTAATCTTTATTTTTGGATTATTATAATATCTTCCACAGTTATTTTGGCCTGAACTGAGTTCTACGTCAGCTTTGGTACTTAGACATTACTCCCTGTGGATTCGACCTTGTAACCACTATACTCCTGTTGACCCGATACTCTGTCGGTGAAAGTTAGCGGTTAAGTATTTTGCTATCATGTACCGAAGGTCAAGTGCGAGAAATAGAGCCTATATCTTCTGTGGATGTAGGAGGAACCATTCATAGACCTTCGTGGCACATGTTCTTTGACTTACAATTGACGGGTAAGCTGTTAAGATCATCATTAGAGGAGCCACCAAGGAACTTAACGTTGAAACATTTGCCTTCTCACATGAAGTACATGTACTTACAAGATGATACTCTCCCCCTTATAATTTCATCGTCATTATCAACTTTAGAGGAGGATAAACTTTTAAGAGTACTGAGAGAGCACAAGGGAGCGTTTGGATGGATGATTGCAGATATTAGAGGAATAACCCCATCGGTGTGCATGCATAAGATCTCTGTGGACCCTGAAAAGAAAGCGGTAGCTCAACCTCAAAGGAGGTTGATGCCACAACTAAAGGATGTTGTAAAGAAAGAGATCATAAAGATGTTCGAGATGGGAATCATTTTCCCAACTGCAGACAGTGAATGGGTAAGCCCGATTCATGTGGTACCCAGGAAAGAAGGATTCACTGTACAACCTAATGAGTTTGATGAGTTAATCCCTGTGAGGCTAATTACTGGACATCAAGTTTGCATAGACTTTAGGAAACTGAATGATGCAACTCATAAAGATCATTTTCCCCTACCATTCATTGATCAGATGTTTGAAAGATTAAGCGGTCATGCATTTTATTGTTTCTTAGATGGACATTCTGGTTATTATCAGATCCATATTGCACCCGAGGACCGAGAAAAGACCACCTTCACATGTCCTTATGGAACTTTTGCGTACAATCGCATGCCTTTTGGGTTACGTAATGCACCTGCAACATTCCAAAGGTGCATCATGTCATTCTTTGCGGACATGGTGGAGGATTTTCTAGAGATTTTCATGGATGATTTCTCTGTATTTGGAGATACCTTTGATAAGTGCTTGGACAATTTGAGTAAAGTGCTAAAGAAATGTGAAGAGACCAACCTTGTACTTAACTGGGAAAAATGCCATTTTATGGTTACAGAAGGAATAGTGTTAGGTCATAAGATTTCGAAGAAAGGAATGGAAGTTGATAGGGCAATGATAAAGGTAATAAAAAAGTTACCCCCTCCAACGAACTTAAAGACGATGCAAGCCTTTCTTGGCCACGCATGATTTTATAGGAGGTTTATCAAAGACTTCTCTAAAATCGCTAGACCTTTGACAGAATTACTTACGAAGGATGTACCTTTCGTATTTGAAGAAGAGTGAAAGAAAGCATTCAACACATTAAAGCAAATGCTTATAACTCCCCCAATTCTGGTAGCCCCAAATTGGAACAAACCTTTTGAGCTTATGTGTGATGCAAGCGACACGGAAGTTGGAGCAGCCCTGGGACAAAGAGAGGATAAAATCTTTAAGCCTATCTATTATGCTAGTCATACCTTTAACAGTGCCCAGAGGAATTATGCGACTACAGAGAAGGAACTCTTAGCTTTCATCTTTGCATTTGACAAGTTTCAACCTTATCTGATAGGATCGAAAGTCATTGTGTTCACATATCTGAAGCATTATCATTAGGACGATCCCTACCTATACAAGTTATGCCCTGATGCCTTTATTAGGAGATGTGTCCATGATGATGAGATTCTAAGTATTTTGCACATCTGTCATTCTAAAGAAGTTGGAGGTCACTATGGGCCAAACAAGACAGCAGCAAATGTAATGCGGTGTGGATTCTATTGGCTAACAATTTCTAAATCTGCTTACGAGTTTACATGAGCCTGTCATTCTTGTCAAATGACCGGTAATATTTCTAAGCGGAATGAGATGTCACTGCAGAGTATCTTAGAAGTAGATTTATTCGATGTATGGGGAATTGATTTTGTTGGGCCTTTCACATCGTTGGAATCAAATCGTTACATCTTGGTAGCACTTGATTATGTTTCCAAATGGATGGAAGCAGTAGCTTCACCTACTAACGATGCCAGGGTTGTCCTGAGGTTTCTTAAGAAAAACATTTTGATGAGGTTTGGAGTGCCCAGAGCCATAATTAGTAACTGAGGGAGTCATTTCTGTAATAAGTTGTTTGAAAAATTAATGTTGAGATATAGGGTTAGACAAAAGATTGCAGCAACATATCACCCCCAGACGAGTGGACAAGTAGAAGTCACGAACAGAGAGATTAAGAGGATCTTCGAGAAGACTGTGAATCCCATGAGGAAGGATTGGTCTTTGATATTAGATGACACACTTTGGGCGTATAGAACAGCTTATAGGACCACGATTGGGATGTCACCGTATATGATTGTGTTTGGAAAAGTGTGTCATTTACCGGTAGAACACTAGCACCGAGCGCTCTAGGCTACGAGGTTTCTAAACATTGATGAGAATTTAGCCCGTGAAAAGAGAATGCTAGAGATGAATAGATTGGAGCAGATTAGACATCAAGCATATGAAAATGCAAAGATTTACAAGGAAAGAACGAAACACTTGCACGATAAGAAAATTCTGAACCGCTCATTTCAAGTAGGAGATAAAGTGATGGTGGACAACTCACGTCTTCGTCTTTTTCTTGGGAAGTTGAAGTCTAGATGTTATGGACCACATGTAGTCACGAAAGTCTTCAATTCTGGAGCGTGTGAAGTTAGACATGAATACTCTAGGCAGACTTTCACAGTTAACGGCCACAGGCTGAAGTATTACCTAGAGCACAAGTATAACCATGAGTTGGAAGGCTTTACGTTGACAGAGACAGAATATGAATAAAGGAGCTCTATTAGTACAGTCGTGCTGATGCCTATATACTCATAACTATTTCTAAACCCTTATTTATTGCTTTTGTTTATTTTAGTTATTTTGAGTCAATAAAGTAGCATGGCAATCGCAAGGTTTTTTTCCTCACGTATATCTTCGGTCATTTGACTAGAGATATATGTGGTTTTTTCCTTCACGATTATCATGTGATACCCTTGTAAAAGTGTTTGCGTCTTGCATAGGCCGATAAAAGAATAAATTGGCTTAAATTGTTTTTGCACGTTCCTCCGGTATGCACAATTACCGCCACCTTATTTTCTTATTGCCCTTCGCATGTTACTCACAGTTTTTGGAAGTATTTTGGATCGCAGGTAACGACTTGGAAGAGGAATGACCTAGGAGCCAATGATTCTACTCCGGTATTCGCTTTGACTCAGCTGATCAATTCCAGAGCTAAGTAACTTCTTCTTTCATTATTTTTAGTCATTGGGAACAATGTCTATATATAATAAGTGGTGGGTAGGCGTCTTAGCTGGATAGTCGAAAAAGGGAATAATTTTGAAATTTTTAAAAACACTGTTTTTAACTTGCTTGTTGCACATTTTCAAGTAATGAATCGTTAGAAAATGAGCCCAAGTTCAATTTGAAGTGAGCTATAGCATATTCAATTTAGTATGGAAGAATGAGAATATGTTATGTTGCATGAAGTAGTAACTTATTAATTGTTATTCTATCATTGCAATCTATATTTGAGCACATAATCTGAGTGACAAGTGTTTAAGATTAGATGATGAGTTGTTTTAACCGGGAATCATTATTTGTTTGTCTATATTCTTCAAAAAATTGTCATAAGACAAGGGAACCAACTTGGATGATGAGAGGTAACCGGGACAAAGGACTTGTCATAGAAAGAGAAAAAAGTGAGGAAATCTGCCAGAAAAAAAAATTGAAAAAAAGAAGAAAAAGAAAATTGTATGCAATAAAGGTAGTGAGGGAAGCGAACTCGTGTAAAAAGGGCACAACCCTCGCATAAAAAAAACAAATGAGGACTTAAGAGCGATGCTCAGTCACCGAGTCCGCCCGAACCCGATTAAGGTACCATGTTGTGTAACCAAGTTTGAAGGCAAGATGAGCGAGTGTATGCGTAGGTAAGTTAAGATTGTGTGGTTAGTACAACTTGATTCTCTTCACGAACACATTATCACGACTGATTCATCACATGACAAATTGATGCGTGATAGGTCATGATTAATGAGAAGCTTATGGATTGTGGTTTAATGTATGTTTCTGCCGTAAATCTTGATTGAATATGTGGTAGTTGATGGAGATTGCTCTTGGAGGTACATTCTACCTTGATACTCTACTTGCGGACGAGCAAAAGGCTAGTAGGGGGTAGTTGATGATGGTTAAAATAGTCTATCATGCGGCATCAACATTCTATCCATTATGAGCTAAAAATAGTAGTTTCCACCTATAATTTTGAACCATTTGAGTTGAATAGCATATGTCGGGTTCGTGAGTCAAGAAATCTGCACTTAGCATTTAGTTTCCCTGTTTCGATATTATTTCATGCATTATTTGATGATTTTTATGATACGAAATATTGGGCTCAGCATCATGGATGAATCTGGAGTGGACTGAACAAAAAGAATAGGCATAGGATATTCAAGAACCTTCCTAGTTAAGTCGGCTGAAGAAAAAGGACAAAAATACCCCCGGTTTACCGAGGAATGCCGCCGACTTACCGAGGCTCGAGACCCTTCCGAAACACGTTTTCTTGGACGAGGGGTTGAACTAGGTGTTTCTAAGTCGGTTTAGCTAGCTATAAATAAGAGGCTTCGCCTCAGAACACAATGTACCCAATTTTTTCAAGGCAAATTATGCAATAAAAGTTCTTTGTTCTTTATTTCATTATTTTATGAGTTTTGGTCCAAGAGACGACGGAGTCGCCGCCAAGGGAGAGATTTGAGGGAAATCTACGCTCATCTTCGAGGGTATGATTTTCTATCTTTTCCAAGATGTAGATCTGTTGGACTTTTTTTATGTTTTGATGATGAGTGCCAGACTAGCTGTTATAGTGCAAAGGCAAAAAGATGTCTAGATCAAATGTATAGGTTTATTAGAGTTTGATCCTTGTATAGGTTTGATCAAACAAGCCTTTGTAAAGGTCACCGACTTATGTCGTGACCGATCTATATCGATGGGGTAGATAAGTCAGTTAGACTAGTCAGAAACTCTTTGAAGACGAAGGTGAGGCTCAAACTCAGTTATAGAAGGCTAATGGATCAAACTTAGTAATTTAAGTCAAGGATATGGAATCAGAATTTAGGCAAGTCTGTGATGACCTAAACTGATTACATATACCTTGTGTATAAGGTCTAAGTTCCATAAGTTGGATGTTGTTTGGAACTTGGTTATAATTAAAAAGGTGTAATCTAACTTCACAAATAAAAGTTAGATAAAAGGAATCATCTGCATTAAATTTTATACACAGCAAATTGTTTGTTCGTGATCGATAGGTATTACAAACAGATGATGAACTCTGCGATAATATACCTCGGTGAATTCAAGATTACATTGGAAGATTACATGGATAAGGATCGCCAACTACCTCCGATTTATCAAACAAATCAAGAAATGAGATTAAAAGAACGTTGGATGATTGAGGATTTTATCCAATGGTTATAAGTCAAAGGTGATGATCAGATTGCTTGTCAAAAGGAATTACGGCGATTAATGTCGATCCTATGAATAGTGACAGAAAGCAAGTCAAATGGGACAAAAACCAGGAATGATTACATTTGAATTTCAAATACAAGTCACATGCATTCCTACCTATAAATAGAGGACTTTCAACTCAGAAAAAGAGATGATGATTGATGAACATTAAGAGAAAAATATAAGAGACTATTCTGAGCTGAAAAACACCCTTCTGAACTTACTGAACTTAAAGCTACTGATCCAGAAAGATTCTTCAAGTGTATTATGTATTCAAGCTACATAAAGTATACACACTTGAATACTGCAAGCTGCTGATTATATCATCCTAATCAAGCTGATGCAACTGAATCATTTATTTGATTCAATCTTTATTTTATAAAGAACCTGCTGAAGACAGTGAAGCACAGTTGTGTGAAAGACTGTTGTTTGTGGTGGAGCTGGTGAAGAGGTAATCCTACCCTTCAAGGACCAGTGGAAGACTCAGGAGCAGCAATCCTACCTGTTCCCAGTTTTCAGTTTGTGAAGCCATAGTCATTGGTGAAGGACAAGCAACCTTAGGAATCTTTGTAACTGCAACATCAAAGATCTCTAGTGAATTACCTCCAACATCACAGGAGAAGAGTGGACTGACAGGATTACACCACCTGGAACCACTATAAAATTTGCCTACTTACTTTCAGCATTTACATTCTGCACTTAGTTTATTATATACATCAATCAATTGAATCTAGCAACTGAAATCACACACATACACTACTGAGTATCTAATACTTAGTATCATATTTAACAACAAGTATTAAGGCTTAATTTTGATATAATTCCGCTGCACAAATTCAATGAAATCGAATCGTCAGTAGACTTCTATTTATCAAAGCCAGGCTCTTGAGGTATCACAGACATCGAACTTCAAAGAGATCTTTGAAGTTCTTGAATTTGTTAACTCCAAAGTTTTAAGTGTTAAGTTTATTCACCCCCCCCCTCTAAACTTAAGCAAAGCCTTTTCGAGGGACCAACAATTGGTATCGGAGCAGTGCTTCTGTTCTGAAGAAATCCTAATTGTTGTGCTTGTGAAAATACTTTGAAACTTTTTCAAGTTATTGATTTTCAAAAACTTGCATCTTGGATAACACCCAGTATGCTAGAACTATGCTGATGTGCTCTCTAGATAGATTTGATGAATATAAACATCGAATGCAGGCTTACCTTGCTGCAACTCATGATGAGATGATGGATGTACTAACTGATGGACCACTGGAGATTACCAAGGCAGTAACAGTGGGTGATACTACAGAGTACATTCCTAAACCAAAATAGAATGGAATGCAGAAGACAGAAAAAGAGCAAACCTCAACAATATTGCTATTGATATCATTTATAGAACCTTGGATAGCAATACGTTACATGAAGGTTAAAGATTTCAAAGCGCAAAGGAACTTTGGGACAAGATACTGATTGATATGTGAAGGCAATCGATGCAATAAAAAGAACAAAATCGGTGTGGTCAAAAAGAGGTTTCAAAAGTTCAAGATGCTACCAAATGAAACCATTGAGCAAATGGAATCAAGATTTAATGCTATCCTGGATGAACTTACCCTGCTAAGTGTAAGTTATTCAAAAGAGGAAATAAACACAAAAATCTTGGAAGCATTACCTGCAAAAGATGTTTGGAAAATAAAGGTGACTGCAATAGAAGAAATGAGAAAGCTGCATGAAGAAGATACATTCAAGTTATTTTCAGATCTTAAGGCTTATGAATTTAGCAAAAAGCTTGTACCCGAGACTAAAAAAGAAGAGCCAAAGACCACTGCATTGGCTGCTTCACATCAGGAAGAAACATCTGGAGGACAACATGATCTGCTGAATGAGATGAAGGAACAGATTGCTCTACTGAGCAAGAAAATCAAGATGATGAAGACTGGAAAGGCCCCTTCAAGAAACTTCATAAAAAGGCCTACTGAAAGGAAGAAAGAAGAATCAAAGAAAGACAATGACTATCTATGCTTTCATTGCAAGAAACCAGGACACTTCAAACCTGACTGTCCTGAGTTAAAACAAAGTAAGGAACCTGACTATCTTTGCTTCAACTGCAAGAAGCCTGGACACTTTAGACCTGATTGTCGGACCTCACGAAGACCAAGAGTCAACAGAGAAGACATGGCAAGAAGGCTATGGTTGCTGAAGATGAATCAGGGTATGAAGTAGAATCTGAAAAGGGAAATGAATCAGATGACACAACATTGGTTGCTGATATGGAAGATTATCCTTTGATGGCCAATATGGATGAAATTGAGGAGGTATACAACACTGTATCAATAAACACTCCTGCTGGAAGTGATTGTGAATCAACTTGTGGTTCAAATCCTAGAAATTCTAACAATGAGGAGACTTTGGATTCCATCCTTAATCAACTGAGGATAATACAATCTGGTTATGAGATTGTGAAGGCTGAAAAAGAAGCTCTCCAGTTGGAAGTTGAAAGATTAAATACTGAATTAAGAATTCTTGAAGGCAAAGAAAAAGAGTCTAGGCAGAATCAGCATAAGCTCTTTGTACAATCGATGAGTCTGCTGAGTCTCTTTGAACCATCTTGTTCATCTACTGCATACAAATCTGGAAAGCCTTATGGTGATAGAACAGGGCTTGGATTTGGAACTCAACAATCCAAAAAGAGTGGATCCAGTAAGATTACTGAACCTAGTACCAGAATTGGTCTTAAGTTTGTACCTGCACAAAATCCAACTCCAAGTAAGGTTGCTGAGGTAGTAAAACCTACTGAGAATACTTCAAGAAAGGAAAATCAGAAGTCAACAGCTCCTAACAAAAAGAACAAATCCAAAAATAGGACTACTGGACCTTCTAGACCTACTGATAGCAGACCTGCTACCAAGTCTGCTGGACCACAAAAAGGTAAAGGTCAGAAATATTCCAATGATAAGAACCCAAAATCTAAAAATGTTAATCATTCAAGGGATACTTATCTCAGGGGGAAAGGTAGACTGTTCCCTACTCATGATGATTGGAATATTCCTATACCTGCTGATAGAAACAACCAGTATAACCATGCTGATAGGGTAAAACCTAAGCAATGGAATCAGCAAAGGACTCAGCAGAGGACTTATAAAAGGCCTCAGCAGGGACCTCAGCAGACTCCATACTACAGGGATGTTCCTAACAGACAGCAAACAAACGGTTATACTAATGCTTCTAACAACAAGAGTCACTTCAAACAGCATTATAAACCAAAAGGCCAGAAAACATATGTGGAATACATGTATGAACCAAAGTATGACACTTTTAGGAGAAGACCTTATGGAAACTTACCAAGGGTCATGCTTACTACTGACCACTATGGACCCAAACAGGTTTGGGTACCTAAAATGTATTAACTTTGTTTTGTAGGGTGTCTGGTACTTTGACAGTGGATGTTCCAGACATATGACAAAGAACAAGCACTGTTTGTCAAACTTTGTGGCAAAGGATGGTCCAAGGGTGAATTTTGGCAACAATAATACACCTGGATATACAAGAGGATATGGCACACTTGTGAGAAATGGACTTACAATCAAGAATGTTGCATATGTGGAAGGACTGGACTACAACTTGCTGAGCACTGGACAATTTTGTGACATGGGATACAAGGTCACTTTTGACAAAAACAACTATATTGTCATTAGTGAAAGAGGTGATCAAGTTGTACTGGCTGGTAGAAGACAACAAAACATGTATGTTGTGCATTGGTCTCCTGCAGTTCCAGAAACCTGACTGATTGTGCATACCAAATCAGAACTCAATTGGTTATGGCGCAAGAAGTTGAATCATTTGAATTTTGATGATATCAATCAGTTGGTGAAGAAGAAGCTGGTGACTGGTTTACATGAGATCACATTCAAAAAGGATGTTGTATGTGATGCATGTCAGCAAGGTAAACAGATAAAGTCAAGCTTCAAGTCTAAAACTAAACAATCAACTAATAGAGTGTTGGAGCTGATGCATATGGATCTATTTGGACCAATAACTCCAACAAGTGTAACAGGAAAGAAATACACCTTAGTGGTTGTGGATGATTATTCAAGGTACACTTGGGTGATATTTATGAATAAGAAAAGTGAAACACTCAAAAGCATGCATAATCTTTTAAAGAGATTACAAAATGTGAAAAGTTTGACAGTAGTAAAAATAAGATCAGATCAGGGTTCTAAATTTCTCAACAAAGTGATAAGAGAATATTGTGAACAGAATGGTGTACTACATCAACTTGCTGCTGCTGGTACACCTCAGCAAAATGGGGTTGCTGAAAGAAGAAACATAACTCTGAAAGAAGCAGGAAGGACAAGGATTTGTGAAGCATTGCTACCTGAAAGATATTGGGCTGAAGCAGTTAATACAGCATGCTATACACAAAACAGAACCTCAATGAACAAGAAGCTGCTGAAGACACCTTATGAGATTTGGAATGGAAGAAAACCAAATATATCCTATTTCCATCCATTTGGAAGCAAATGTTTTATCTTAAATCACAAGGTACATTTGAAGACATTTCAACCAAAGTCAGATGAAGGAATTTTCTTGGGATATTCTTCAGTCAACAAGGCATTCAGGGTACTGAACAAGAGGTCACCGAAACATGAAGAAACAATCCATGTTGTGTTTGATGAACCTAAGTTCACTTTATATGGAAGATGAAGATTGTGAACTCTTTGAGACTCAACAAGTCACTAATCCTGATTGTATTGAAGTCTTGGAAAGATTCAATGACTTAAAAGTTTCGATCACCGCTTCTGCTTGAACACCCGGCAATATTATCGATGCAACAATGAGGCGGTTCAAGGATCTGCTGAACCCCCTATTGTTGAAGAAGCTACAGCAGACCCTACTGAAGATGAGGTTCCTGATAATCAAACTAACCAGAATCCACAATGGTTAAGGAATCACCCTGCTGAACAAGTTATTGGCAATGTACAGCAAGGTGTAAGGACTAGAAGACAACTGGAAGCCATGTTTACTTGTTTTCTATCTCAAATAGAACCTAAAGTTGTTGAAGAAGCAATTTGAGATCCAGTTGGATAATTGCTATGCAAGAAGAATTGAATGAATTTGAAAGAAATCAAGTTTGGACACTAGTTGAAAGGCCAAGTCATGCAAATATCATTGGCACTAAGTGGGTATCTGAGAAATAAACTTGATGAATCTGGTACCATTGTAAGGAATAAGGCCGGACTAGTTGCAAAGGCTATTCTCAAGCAGAAGGAATAGATTTTGATGAAACTTATGCACCTGTTGCAAGATTGGAAGCTATCAGATTATTCTTGGCACATGTGCATATAAGAACTTCAAGGTATATCAAATGGATGTCAAAAGTGCATTTTTGAATAGCATCCTAGAGGAGGAAGTGTATGTACAACAACCTCCTGGATTTGAAGTTAAAGATCAAGAAGGTAAAGTGTATAGACTCAACAAAGCACTTTATGGATTGAAACAGGCACCAAGAGCTTGGTATGAGACTCTATCTCAATTCTTGGTGGACAATGGTTTTACAAAAGGCACCATTGATAAAACTCTTTTCAGAATCAATGAGAAGGACAGCACCCTGCTGGGACAGATTTATGTTGATGACATAATCTTTGGTTCTGAAAATGAATTGTTATGTGAAAAGTTTGCAAATCTAATGAAGAGCAAATTCCAAATGAGTACGATGGGAGAAATGAACTACTTTTTGGGATTCCAAGTTAAACATATGAAAGATGGAATCTTCATTCATCAAACCAAGTATACCAAGGAATTGCTGAAGATGTTTGGTATGGAAAACAACACCTAGATATCAACTCCAATGAGTACAAATATCAGATTGGATGAAGATAAAGAAGGCAAAGATGTTGATCAGACTTTATACAGAAGGATGATAGGCGATCATCAGATCTCACTTGCCAATGAGACTGATATATCCTTTCTTTGTAGGTGTTTGTGCAAGATTTCAATCTAAACCTAAAGAAAGTCACTTAGAGTGCGAGTCAAGAGAGTTCTCAAGTATCTAAAGGAGACTTTGGGAGTAGGGATATGGTATTCCAAGGATGGAAGCTTCAAAGTTATATCCTACCACATTCTCGATTATCTTTGGATGCAAGATTGATAGAAAAAGCACTACAGAACTTTGTCGGTTGATGGGAAGTAGACCGGGTCTCTGGTTCAACAAGAACGCGAATTCAATATCAACTTCCACTCTTGAAAGTGAATACATTGCTCTTTGGAAGTTCTTTGTGCACAAGTACTATGGTTAAGACAACAATTAAGGGATTATGGAATTGAAGAAAAGGAAATTCCAATCATGTGTGACAACACAAGTGCAATTGCAATCACAGAAAATCTTGTTTTGCACTCAAGGACCAAGCACATTGATGTAAGACATCACTTTATAAGAGATCATGTTGAGAAGAAAGATGTGGTGGTTCTATATATCCCTACTGAAAATCAACTTGCTGATATTTTCACTAAACCACTTGATAGTGAAAGATTTGCCAAATTAAGGACTGAACTTGGAATTATTAGAGTTGGTGATAATCAAGTGTCTCTTGGAATTCACCAAGGGGATTAGTCTTTGCTATGTTGGGTGAGCTCACTTAGCAGATTAGTCATTGTTATCAACAATTCCATGTACTTATGTTTGGACAATTGAGCAAACGAGGTTGCCAAGGGGATTGGTCTTTGTCATGTTGGGTGAGCTCACTTGATGGATCGGTCATTGGTATTAAACTTCATCTTGTATTATCAATTGAACAAAACAAGAAGAAATCAAGGATCAAGCGAGTCACATTGTCGGCACTCTTTGAAGCATCTTTATCGGCCAGATTCTTTGAGCCAACCTCTTGAGGACAACCCTACTGAATGGAACGTTACACAGTCAAAATTTATTAAAGTCAAAGAGCAATTGGCGGGATATTTATTCTATCCTTTATAACCACGATTACATGATCCAACGGTTACAATACGTTTTGGAAAATTATGGGCCATGTGTCAAGCTAGCATTCACTCAAATTAATCATGGTTAACATCAATGTACGTGTTCTGATAGTTTCAACCACCCTCTATCTATATAAACAGACCTACATACTGAAGATACTCTTTACTTGCTAAATCTGCTTTATCACTGCATATTTACACTGTGTGAACACAGATTTGCAAAACTTTCTCCTTCATCTTTTTCTTGTAACAATGGCGGAAAATATTGATGTTCAAATACAATCAAGCCGAAGTGTGAGAGGTTTTGTTGTTGATGCTAACAAAACAGAATTAGCTATCAACATTGGTCGAAGAATAAGAAGATATGCCGGATTGGAGAATGTACTGAACATTAGATTGGAAACAATCTCATATACTAATGTTGTTTGTTTCTGGAAGAATATTGTTGTTAAAGAAGGTACAGAGGCATTCAAAACAACTGTGAATGCCCAGGAGATTGAGATTTCCCCAAGTCTACTGAGGGAAGTTTTTGGTTTTGAAGAAGTAGTAGATGGTCCAGTAAATCCTGAAACAATGGGACTGTCAAAGATGGATTTTGTTGATAAAATCAAGACAAATAAAGACACCAAATCAATTCCAGGAATCAATTGTAGACACATTGGGAATGAGTACAACCTGCTAAGCAAACTCATTGCAAAGAATATATTAGGTTTGGTTGGAAGTATGGATACTCTATCAGGACCCAAGATAGAGCTGATGATGATCATTTGCAGGAGCATGATGTTTGATTGGGCTGGATATTTTATTCATTACATGAAGAAAGTAGCCAAGGAAGAAAGAGAAGGGAAAAGGAAATCCAAGGCCTTACCCTTAGGATTGATGGTTCAGACCCTGCTGAATCATTTGGAGATTCCTGATGTTGCACCTGAGAAGATCAATCAGTCCAGATACAAGAAAGAGATTGATTATGCTATCCCTGGTCTGGATGATGATGAAGAAGATGTTGCAGAGGCTGCTGATAATGATAGTGATGGAGATGGTGGTGATGCTGGTGGTGAGCAGGTCAAGCAAACTGTGAAGAAATCTGTTAAACCTGTTGCACCAAAAAAGACCATTGAGAAAAGAAACGCTGCAGATACAAAGAAGATTACTAAGATCTTAAAGCCTAAGAAAAGAAAGAAGCAAATAGCACAGACTGCTAAGTCTGCTGAGGGTCCAGCTGAAGTTGAGATTACTGACCCTGCTGTGGCTGCAAGAAAAACTGTTGTTGAAATCTTGAGGGAACAATTCCAAGAGGATGAAAGAGATTGTTCATAAAAAGAAACATGGAAAGGGGAAACAATTGAAAATCTTAGAGGCTCAAAGGGCACAAGAAGAAGAAGAAATAGTAGAAGAAGAAGTAGAAGTAATAGGAGAGGCTATTGATGCTGAACCAATAACTATTATCAAGCCTACTGAGGATGCACAGGTTGTTGTTGAGCAAACTGTGGAAGAATCACAATGATCTCTCTTGCACGAGCTCTTTGTAGAATCATTACATCTACTGGAGAGGCACAAGTTGTTGTTGAGCAACTTGTGGAAGAACCACACAAAAAATCAATCGAACACCTTTCTTTGTGGAAGTTGAAGAATCGGTTGAAGATCCTGCAAATGTTGCAAGAAGTCAGGGGGAAGAGCAGTCTGCTGCTGACCCTGCTGATGAGCATGTAAGTCAGGAGGAACCAAGTGTTGTACAGATGGAAGTAGTCGGTACAAATATACATCCTCATCAACCTACTGACTTCGAAGCATATGTTGAAGAGACAATGAATCTACTTGTGGGAACTTTTGGAGGTCAGCAAGCTACTAAACCTGCCACTAGAAAGCCATCTATGCCATATGAGAAGGCATCTAAGAAGGACAAAGTAGATCCTAACTTCAGAAAAGTGCAAAAATATTTCCTTTGGAAGTTTGGATTCTACAAGAAACAAAAACCAGCTGCTGATCCAATGAGTGGATTTGAAGAATGGGCATTTGATCAGCTGGGTGTGGACAGCCTGTTGGACTTGATAGACACAAGCATGCTGCAATCTAGGCTGATGGATCTATTGAATGAAGGAAAGAAAAGTGGAGCAATTATGTTCAGAGATCCAAAGTACACACCAGACAGTGATTCATCAGATTCTGATGATGATCCCCCCATGTTCCCAGGGGAGACCAGTGGAGTGGCTAGAGAAACATCAATTGGAGCCACTGATCAAGGAGCCACTGATGACAAAGAAGCTGAACCCACTGAGACTGGTAAGTCTGCTGAGGGCCAGCAGACTGGAGAGATGGATGAGGATCTGCAGGATCTCACCATGGATGATCTAGAGGCACTGATCAATGATGAAATAAGTGGTGTTGCAAATAGGTTGGTTAGTGCATCTTCTACTTTACTTGATGAAGAACCTATTGCACAATCTGAAGATCAACAGAGTGCTGATTTGGATGATGAGAGGGTTACTCTCCACAGTGAACCTAGTGCCAGCTCAGAGGAATCTATTCAATATCAAAAATGGGTTGACACTAAAGGCACCCTGTCTAACACTGCAAATCTACTGAGAAGGATTGGTGATCTTGGGGAATTTCAAAAAGAAAACATGGATATATTCCCTGATCAAGTTGTTGTGGCATTTATTGCACCAGTTCAAAGAGTTGAAGAGGAGGTACAGGTTGCTGAGGTTCAAACAGCACCTGGATAGAGGTTGGAACAGGAGGTACAGGCTGCTGAGTCTCAAACAGCACCTGGACAAAGGTTGGAACAAACTTTGGGTTTAGAGGAAACCCCTGTTGCTGAAGAGGCTGCTGTAGTGGAGCCTACTGGAGTCAAGACCACTATAGGGAAAGATGGTCAGCATTTAGCACATTAATGAGGAAGAGCATTTCTTTGGACTATGACTTTAGTGATGAGGAGTTCCAAATGCCTGAAGAAGAAGATTTTTCTATTGATCCCCCACAGGCATTTGTACCTATGTTTGAAGAAACAGCTCTTGATCCTATCTTGGAAGAATATCAAGGACCTAACCCTACTGGATTAGATAGGAGTTGGGCAATGGTTGTGAGCAATCAGTGGCCACAATACAATGTGGAAGAGCCTGCTGATGGTATTGATGGAAGAATGACTGGAGAAGTGCCTGATGAGGTCTTGAATGAGTTAAGGACTGTGAGAAATGACATGCAACAGTTAAGGACTCAACTGGATAGACAAGAACACAGATTTGAAGAACTGATGAAACCGGTGAATGACAACAGACAATCTGCTGATACAGTTGCTTCAAATTTCACATCTACTCAAAATGTTGTTAATGACATGATGCTAGATGTGAGGGGAATCAAGGTAGGAAACACAGCAAAAGAAAAGTTTCTGAAAAATCAACTTGAAACCATCCACTAGAAACTTGACAAATTTGCTGAGGCACCTAAGCCTGCTGAGGCTGCTAGAACATCTCAACCTGCTGGATTGGATCCTAAGCTCACTGAGAGGATCAATCTACTGGAACAGACTTTGCAATCAAGGATTACTGCAGTTGATACAAGAACTGAGATTATGGAAGGACAACTGAGTAATCTGATTATCACACAGGAGAGTGTTCATGGTCTTTTGTCCCGTTTTGTTGATGATCTCACTAAGGGGGAAGAGGGCCAAACAGCAGTAGCAAAAGAGGCTGCAAAGATTTTTGCCAAGAAGAAATGAGAGAATGAGATAAATGCATTCAGGGAACCTGCACCTGGCAGACTGATAGAGTTTGATCCTTGTATAGGTTTGATCAAACAATCACTATAAAGGTCAGCTGACTTATATCAAAGTGACCGGTCTATATCGATGAGAGTAGATAAGTCAATGAGACTAGTCGAGGAACCTCTTGAAGGCGAAATGAGGCTCAAACTCAGTTATAGAAGGCTAATGGATCAAACTTAGTAATTTAAGTCAAGGATATGGAATCAGAATTTAGGCAAGTATGTGATGACCTAAACTGATTACATATTCCTTGTATACAAGGTCTAAGTTCCATAAGTTGGATGATGTTTGGAACTTGGTTATCATTAAAAAGGTGTAATCTAAATTCACAAATAAAAGTTAGATAAAAGGAATCAGCTGCATTAAATTTTATACACAATAAATTGATGTTCAGCAGACTGATAGGTATTACAAATGATCGATGAACTCAGCCGATAATATACCTCGGTTAATTCAAGATTACATTGGAAGATTACATGGATAAGGACATCCAACTACCTCGATTTATCAAACAAATCAAGAAATTTGAGATTAAAAGAACGTTGGGATGATTCAGATTTTATCCAATGGTTATAAGTCAAAGGGTGGATGATGCGCATCATCAAAAGGAATTACGATGATTGTCGATCCTATGAATAGTGACGAAAGCAAGTCAAATGGGACAAAAACCAGGAACGGATACATTTGAATTTAAATACAAGTCACATGCATTCCTACCTATAAATAGAGGACTTTCAACTCAGAAAAAGAGATGATGATTGATGAACATTAAGAGAAAAATATAAGAGACTATTCTGAGCTGAAAAACACCCTGCTGAACTTACTGAACATAAAGCTACTGATCCAGAAAGATTCTTCAAGTGTATTATGTATTCAAGCTACATCAAGTATACACACTTGAAGACTGCAAGCTGTTGATTATATGATCCTAATCAAGCTGCTGCAATTGAATCATTTATTTGATTCAATCTTTATTTTATAAAGAACCTGCTGAAGACAGTGAAGCATAGTTGTGTGAAAGACTGTTGTTTGTGGTGGAGCTGGTGAAGAGGCAATCCTACCCTTCAAGGACCAAAGTGGAAGACTCAAGAGCGACAATCCTACTGCTCCCGGTTTTAGCTTGTGAAGCCATAGTCATTGGTGAAGGACAAGCAACCTTAGGAATCTTTGTAATCGCAACATCAAAGATCTCTAGTGAATTACCTCCAACATCACAGGAGAAGAGTGTACAGACAGGATTACACCACCTGGAACCACTATAAAATTTGCCTACATACTTTCAGCATTTACATTCTGCACTTAGTTTATTATATACATCAATCAACTGAATCTAGCAACTGAAATCACACACATACACTACTGAGTATCTAATACTTAGTATCATATTTAACAACAAGTATTAAGGCTTAATGTTGATATAATTCCGCTGCACAAATTTAGTAAATCGAATCGCCAAGATACTCACATTTTATCGACAAGCTCTTGAGAGGTATCGCTAGACTCTCGAACATCGCCAGATCGCTGAAGTTGCTGAATTTGTTAACTCCAAAGTTTTAATTGTTAAGTTTATTCACCCCCCTCTAAACTTAACCCAAGCCTTTTCAAGGGACCAACAAGATCTATAGTTGTTCTATTCGACTAGTATGTTTTAATTGCTTATTTAGTTTAATTATGTAGTAGTTAGTTTATTTTACCCCATGCGTTATAGATCAGATCCGTTGGTGAAGAAAACATGAAATAGTAGTTGCGTTCTTCAGATCAGTGATGGTCTATATCGCTAAATCTAAATACCTAGTAAATTATTAATTCATGATAATCTGCGCCAGCTACGTTGATCGATAGATTTAATTTACATGTTAGTAGCCAGATCAACTATTTGCATGTCATCATAAAATAGCATGAAATATGAATAGTGAAGTGCTATGTTTGGAAATTATCTTGAATGGACCCTAGGAACGTGCTGATCAATGTCGACAGCTGTATAGGTGGGTTTGCGGTGTGAGTAAGCACTCAATATTGACAGCTCTAGTTCTTTATACGTATGGGCTATTACGGACCAATTAAAGAGGGTAGCTAGCATATAGATTGTCTACTACCATTATCGGAGTAGATAGGGTTATGAGTTGTACCCGTCGCTGAACAATCAATAAATTCACCAATGGGAAGGACTGTTGCATGTGTAGGTGGAATAACTAATTGCTCATAATTGAACTAATACATTAGAAACTCATTTTTGCTCTGTGTGAACTTGCATAACCTTGATAGTTTGAGGCACCAAATTTACTATTGTCTATATTATAGTTGGTCATAGACCATAAACGTGACAAACTCAATCTTCATAATTAGACGTTCTTACGAGTCTCTGTAGGATCGACCTTGACTCGCCAGTACTCTACTATGATAGACCTAGTCCTATTGCTAGTAAGTTCTTTGCACGCGAACAACGATACATTCGAATCTCCATTTATTGCAATGTCCTTCCACAACTTCTCTCTTTGCTCTTTATTCAGTTTGATAGCAGAAGAGTAATCAGACTTGTCAAAGCCAAAGATTTCAGCAATAAGGTTCTCAGTGACCTTGATCGCCAATGCTTTCCAGGCATACACTCTCCAATGTAATGTTGAACATTTCTTTAAGACCTTTGATTTTTCTGATTTTGTTCATGATTTACTTAGCAAGGTTTGAATTTCAATGCTTTTCAAGATATTGCTCGAGTGAAATGATCAAACCGGCTTCAACTCAAGTAAAATTCATAATTTCAGATTGTTGGAGGTAATTTTGAAAAATTTGAAGATAGAGATAACTCTTTAAACTGGGGGATGTACAAAATTTGAGTGTAAAGGATTGATAAGGATAATATGAAGGTATTTATAGGTGGTAGATTTGGTAGTTATAATATTTTGAGTGGGTTTTAAAACTTCTTGTCATAAATCATATCAGACATTGAGATGCGAGGTGGTGAGTGGAGAAGATGGACGGTTGAGATCTGTGTAGATTCGACTTTTCGCGGCAAATTGCTTTGTATCAGATGAAGAAGAGCGATTGATACGGTGTATCTTCACAGTATGTATTCAAATTTGATCTGATGCACAACTTGATCCGTCTATATCTCAACTCTGTCTTCCTTATCTGTCTTTGAAGACTCAGCTGTAAACATGATGTGAGACTCAGTTTTGAGGAAGTCAGATTTCTATATATCTTCAGCAGTTAGTTTTCATCTACAAAACATATTAAGAGCTTATTGGTACACATATCTGTTTGGGTCCTTTCTGATTAGCTTTTGGGTTAATTCTTAAAGATGACTTCTTTTTCTCAGAATTAATCCCCTTTTTCAGATCTTTCAATTTCCACAAAATTGTGTTCATTTCTCTCACATATATTTCTTGACCTTTTGACTTAGTAAAGTCAGTTTTCTCAAACTTTTGCTGTTTAAACTCGACCGTCTTTTTCTTGAAAATTTTGTGAGACTAAGTGATCATAGGTCCATTCCAGTGTTCATCAGTAGGAAAGAGTCTGCCTTTCCCCCGGAATCTATTATTCCATGAATGAGTGTCATTCTATGATGAATATGACTTGAATGTTCTTTTGACTGATCTCTGATAAGTTCTGCCTTTTTCAGTCTTTTGAACTTTTCTGTAGAATCTGTCAGTTTTCTGAGTTCTACTGACTAATATTACCTCTTTGTCAGTTTATGATCGAGACTGTACTGAGTTTTCATCAGTTCTAACAATTTCATCAATTTTTTGTGTTCTCGACTTTTGTGCAGCCACAAACTTATATGCAACGGAACTAGGTTTGAACTTATAATTTTGTTGATTGTCAAACCCTAAACATGTTCTGTCTTCAAATGGTTTTCCTGGTTTGAATAGAATTTTAGGAGTTGGATCAACTAATGATTCTGTGATATTTATTACTTCAGTTACTTCATCAATTGAACCATCACTTTGAATTCCATTGTTAGCCTTGATTAAGTTAATCTATGTATTCAATCTAAGAACTTCAGCTTTCAATGATTATTTTTCCTTTTTGACATTCTCATAATTTCTTTGAATTTCCTCTAATTCCTTCATGAGTATGTCCAATGTTTTATTGAAATCTGTATTTCTATGATTGTACATGGCAGTGTGATAGTTGGATGTAGAAGCATTTACCTCATGATGATTGATTGATATGTTCTCAATTTCAGCTTCTTTATATTGCACTAACTATTTTCCTTTACTTGATATTGCATTGTCCTTTGCTGGTTTAACTCCAAAAAGAATGATTTCTTCATCACTTTCAGTGTGATCTTGTACAGCAAGACTTAATGGTAAAATCTCAGAGTTCTCTTTGCTAATGGTGTCCATTGGATTTTCAACGAATGTCTAGATTAGTGTTTCTTGGGTGTCAGCTACAAGATCCTGCAATTTACTTTTGTATTCATCAAATCATAAAAACAAGTAGTTAATTAAACTTCTAAAGTAATTGCTGTGTATCCATGATGCAGTTTTGAAAAACTTTGAAAACTATTTGAAATAACCGGATAACTAGTTACTTTAAGCAGCCAAATTGGTATACAGATAACTAATGGACAGTTATTTAAGCTAAAAACACGAAGCAGTACCAACTTTGGATCCCTTCCAAAAGGAAGAACTGCTCCGATACCAATTGTTGGTCCCGTGAAAAGACTAACACAAGTTTAGAAGAGGGGCGAATAAACTTGTCCCCAAAAACTGAATCTTAAAGCAGATTGAATTCAAATCCAAACTTGTGTGGAGTTAATCTAGTTTAGCTGAGTATAAGTCAAGACTGGCTTATACTTGAACTGAGTTAACCGGCAGCGGATTATTAAAGCCATTGTGAAACTTCAGTTATCAGTTTGTAAGTTGAGATACAGTGTTGTGCTGACTCAGTTTCTTTTGTTTGATGAGAGTGTGATCTTATGTAATATAAACTATAAAGCAGTAACTAAATGCATAAAGTATGTAAATAAATAAGACAGAATTTATAGAGGTTCTAGGTGGCGTAATCATGTTAGTCCTCTTTTCCCCTGTGATGCGGAGGAAATTCAAATAGAACTCTTTGAGGTAGATCGGTTACAAAAAGTCCTAAACAGATAGTCCTTCACTATCCCTAGTTTCACTATCTAAGCAACTATAGAACAGGTAGAATTACTGCTCTGCATCTGTTTGCACCACTGGTCCTTGAAGGGTTGTATTGCCTTTTCACCAGCTCATCACAAACACAGTCAACCTGAGTGCACTCAACTGTCCTACACACCTTCTTGGGGTTTCACAGTCTAAAACCTTTGATAAAATCAAAGTTGAGACTTGAATCAATATCTATGATTCAATTTGTGATTTTGAGCTTCTTCTTCTTGATGTGTATGACTTGCTCAAGCTCTGTTTTCTTCAAGTGTTTGTTCTTGATGATTCCTTGAATATTTAAGAACACTTTGATGATTTCTTGATCTTGCAATATAGCATAAAGCATGAGTTCTTTTTGATTGACTTTCGCCCTTTCTAAAAACATCATTGATATCCTTTTTTTTAGAACTCCGCACTTCTTCTTGAGGTAGAAGTGACCTATTTATAGGGGTATTCCAAACATTCATCTTATTTGAATTTGAATTCTTGTAGCCATTGGTGGTCCGGCTTATTCTGTTGAATGTCAAGGCCCTTTTTGACAATTCTTTGTATCCAATAAAATTGATTTCTTTATAATGGTCAGATTCTTCTTCAGTTTTTATAACTTCAGCTTGAAACTGTTTTTCTGTGATCTAGTCAGTTTTCAGCTTTAAGAGCATTAACTGAGTTTTTACACTTCTTCAAAAACTCAGTACTCTATTCTTCATATGATTATAATTGACTTAATCAGAGTACACCATAGCATAAAAATAATCCAAGATAACATTGTCCTTATGTACCTTAGGTCTTCATACAAGATCTATAGAGTCAGTTCAGGTCATCACAATCTTGCCTGAACTCTAACTTTACAGTCTCGGCTTGGTCTACATAAACTGAGTTTGAACCCTCAGTTCTTCATTTACTGAGTTTGTTCCATCAGCCTTGAGCTTCTAGATAAGCCGACTAAGTATGTGTCCCTCAGCGAACTTACCTTCTTCAGTGTGCTCTGAGTCAGTTTCTCAATCTCCAATTGTGAACTCAATTTTTATGATCTTATCAATTCAGTTATTTTTTTTCTCAGTTAATATCTAGACATCTTTTTGCTTTGCACTATAACAGCTACTTATGATGCTTCATCAATGGGGTTAAAAATAATAACTGAATAACTGATGAATCATCATCAAAACATAAATTTTATTTTCAACACAGCCACAACAACACCTCAGCAAAATAGAGAAGTTAAAAGACGTAATAGAACTCTCAAACAAGCTGGGAGAACCATGATATGTGAATCAAAAGTACCAGAAAGGTATTGGGCAGAAGTAGTAAACGCAGCTTGCTACACACAGAACAAAGCTCTCATGAACAAAAGACATGAAAGACACCATATGAGATTTGGAACGGAAGGAAACCAAATGTTTCATATTTTCATTCCTTTGGAAGCAAATGTTTTATTCACAATAATGGAAAAGATCAGCTCAAGACTTTTCAGCCCAAAGCAGATGAAGGAATATTTTTCGGATATTCAAGTGTCAATAAAGCGTTTAGAGTACTGAACAAACAGACACTCAAGCATGAAGAATCTATACACGTAGTTTTTGATAAACCAAACTTTACTGGAGACTCAATTGAAGATAAACAAGAAACAGCTTCGCCTCCGCCACAAGGACAAATTTGCCGAGCCGCTGTTGTTATTG
This sequence comes from Gentiana macrophylla, assembly GCA_026214975.1. Taxonomy (NCBI): domain Eukaryota; kingdom Viridiplantae; phylum Streptophyta; class Magnoliopsida; order Gentianales; family Gentianaceae; genus Gentiana; species Gentiana macrophylla. The sequence continues at coordinate 59,155,515 of CM047806.1, read as the reverse complement.
GAAGGTTAAGGATATCAGATTCAGTTATTTACAATCCAGTTTTTGTGATTGATAAAGCATTGTTCGTTCAAGCATACAAACTGATTGAAACTCACACAGAACCCAAACTGACGTTCACCAGAACTGTGTTATGCATTCAAGCTTTTTCATAAGATAAAACAATATAATTTTATAAAGGCTAAAACTTAATCCGCTTCCGGTTAACTCAGTTTAAGTAGAAAGTCAGCTTGACTTATACTTAGCTTTGTTAGCTTAATTCCTCACAAGTTTTAACTAAACCAAGTTTCGTTCAAGTCTAAGTTTTTGGTGACAAGTTTATTCACCCCCTGCCTCTAAAATTTTGTCTAGCCTTTTCACAAGACCAACAAAAGGTAATCGCCATATCAATGAAAGGCAGATTGGCCCCTTTACTTGTAGCCAACAACCTCTGCTTGGATTTCTTCTCCTCCTTCAGCTTTGCAAACAGGGCATTCATGTTTGTGGTTGCATTGCCTATTGTCCCTGCACAAAGCTTCAACGGTTAACATCACTTACAATGAAAAGGATGAAGAAAATCTAAGAGCAAAAGATTAAACAAGTAAAAGATAAGTACAAGAGGTTGGAAAAAGTAAAATAGAAGCAAAATAAAAAGGTTTAATGGGATCACTAGGTGCCCGCTGAGATGCCTTCCCGCCGTACATTTGACATTTGGACGGGATATAATTGGCATGATGACATTCCCCGTACCAATCCTCAAGTAGGCTCATGCTTCAAAATACGGCAAAAGACTACAAAGGCCATCACTATCCTCACCGTCCCAGGAGTAATGTCGCAAGGTAAAGTGGCCAGCTTATCCATCATCTCAATAAAGATGGGATCAAAGGGTGGGCAAAGTCCTGCAATAAAATGATCATAGTGGAGGACCATTGCATCCTCATCCAATCTTTGGCTGGATCGATCAACATCAGCGCTGAAGCTTGAGAAGACAGTCGTTGGATATACTGAAGTCAGCAAAGGTACTTGGTTCATTAATGCAAGTCCCAATCACCGCCCACTTGGGCACGACCTCTTTGTCCAAGGCATCCATCAGCTGATCTTCCTTAGCCGCTTCAGGATTATTCGTCTTGGTCTCTTCACCATCAACAATAGCCTTCCTTCGTCAGGTGGAGGCTAAGGTCTCTTCAGGATTATTCGTCAGGTGGATTATTCCTTAGCTGATCTTCCTTAGCCGCATCCATCAGGTCTTCCTTAGTGATCACCCATACAATGGAAGATGGGCTGAGGCCAGCGTGTCACTCACCCGACACCACGCCCTTCCGACTTTTGACCCGACAAAAAAGAACAAGGTATCTAGCCAAAAGGAAAACCAACTGGCATGGTTGTACAAGCATGATTATGAAAACAGAACAAGGAATAAAAGACGATAATTGCATCAGAAAGCTCTAAGTCTATCCAAAAACTCAAAGGAAACACATCGCTAATTCTGGAAACAGGAGAACAAACACATGAAAGATGAAAAAGAAGAAGAACGGGAGTGAATTTCGCAGGTTACCCAAGCAAAAAGGTACCACTTTTGCTTCTAAATTAGATCGGAGAATAGCATAACAAAAGATAGAAGATGAGAACAAGAACTAATGGTACAAGAAGATATGAAATCATACTGAAAATGCATAAAATTAAAAGAAAACAGAAAGATTTCCTGGAAATTAGTTGAAGAAATTGATCGGAATCTTCGAACTCGCACCGGAAAGCTCAAATATCAACCGGAAACTTCAAATTCATGCCGGAATTATTTTTGCTATAAAAGTAGAAGTTGCGTAAAGTGTACAAGTGTTGGGGGCTCCCTTTTATATAGGCTGAAGGTTTCCGATCCGACGGTCAAGATGAAGATGATCTAACTGTTCAAGTTCATGTGGCCTTTTTGAATTTTGAAATTTTAAACTGCCATCATTATGGCCCAAATACCGAACTGTTTCAACCATTCAGAACACGCAGTGATTCAAGTCAACCGCCACATCAGTTGCGGAATCAAGACAACTCCTCAAATCATACACTCAATCGTCAAGTCAGTTATAAGGCTAATTTGGCTCCATCAAAAGGCGATCCGCTATTCAATAAGATCGCGTGCTTAATAGAACGGTGCCAAATGTAAGTCACACCGTGACACCAGAGCCATATTAAGTCCATCCGCTTTATAGCACGGCCCTACAAGTTCGTCCGCTTCATAGCACGAACACAAAAGTCAACGTCAATTCATGACACATGCCACAAAAGGCTAAGTTGATCTACAACACAAAGGCCATAATAGACCTACCCTAAGTAAGGCACTTAGGCAAAGGTAACGGGCGAGCCACCACAATAGCATGCCACAAATGAACTTGAGGGATTTGATCTGCGGATAACCTTTACTCCCTACCTAACATTTTATGAAAAAATTTAAGGCACGGTGTAAGGGGCATTGATATGTTTAAACTGTAAAATGACCCACAGATAGCGAACAAAGCCATTGGCCACTGTTGTCCGAGTACTCACCAGGCAAGATTGGATCCGCCGTCCATCGGCCCTGCCCAAAGACTTTAAGTCCCATGTGGCACCAAGAAAGGCTTGAGGGCCGATCCGCCAATAATTCAGGCTAATATGCTTGCCAGCGGTCTAAGCCTCTTATCAAGAAGAGCAAGCTACGACCAGGGCAACAAGAAAGTCTGAGCATATGATCAAGTGTGGTAGATCCGCGCATATCGGCACCGTAAGATAGTCTTAGCTTAGTCGAAGTCGTGTTGTATTTAACTACGTTGTATTATCATTACTTAAAACATAGCAGGTGGCTTGCCTATAAATAGGGCTCAATGTAATCATTCTTTTGCACCACCACTTTCACCACCGTAAATTCTACTTCACCGCCGTGTTCCACCGGCATTTACACCAAATCATAGCTACATGTCCACTTTATTATACCGCAAATCTCACCGTGATAATTTCGACATTATCACTATAATATTGTTAATATCCAATATAGAATATATCTTTATTGTATTACCATAAATCAATTTACATATATGTACATATCATATATATACTACACATAAATCTACAAATATTAATATCCAATATTAATACATAATATAATATTATGATTAATTAATTTGCAAAATCCATTTGTATCACATACATATAAATATGCGCCCCATATATACATAAAAAATACATATAAATTTAATTAATCAACATAATTAATATCTTGTATTATTTTTATTCATAATTAATAAATACCACAATATTAATTTATTATTATAACACTTTATAATCGAGATAAAAAGTTTCCTTATTTGGTTATCACTAGAACCACATTTTATTCCGGCTGGATGTTCTTATATGTGTGACCCGATTGACTTCCGAATAAGTTGGCTGTAGGCCCAAAGCACATTCAATAAAATGCCCCTCATACATAACGATCATGAATAGTATCTAGCAACAAGTCATGACCCCCAATCATCGGAAGAGTCAAGTGCATTGACAATTACCTTTCATGTGAAATAGTTACCATGTAAATAGAATCTGTTGGTCCCGTAAAAAGGCTGACACAAGTTTACAGGGGGGTAAATAAATTTGTCACCAAAAACTATATTCTAAAACAAATTAAGTTCAGTTTTAAACTTGCATGGAGTTGAGCTAACTGAGCAGAGTATAAATCTAACTGACTTATGCTGAAACCGAGTTAACTGGTAGCAGATTGAGTTTTAGCCTTTATAAACTGATCTTGTTGTATCTATGAAAAAGCTTATATGCACAACTGAATTTTGGTGAATGTCAGTTTGTGTACTGTGTGAATAACAATTAGTTCTGATTCAGTTTGCTCTAGATAACTTGAATAAAATCAATCACAATTCTGAAATGTAAGTAAGAGTATGTAAATGCGTAAAGTAGATAAGTCATGAAATTATAGTGGTTCCAGGTGTTGTAATCCTGTACAACATCTCTTCCCCTGTGATGCGGAGGAATATTCAATAGAAATCTTCGAGGTACACGATTACAAAAAGTCCTAATCTGATAGTCCTTGGCTAATCCTTAGCTTCACTATCTAAGCAACTATAGTACATGTAGGATTGTTTTGCCTCTTCACCAGCTCCACGACTAACACAGTCTACTCGATTGCCAAAAAACCACTGTCCTTGGCAAATCCTTGACCGGATTTCTTCACAGTCTAAATCTTTTATAAAATCAAAGTTTGGTTGAGAATCAAGTAACTAATTCTTGCTTATGGTTCTTCAGAGTGTTGGATCTTGATTATATCTTTGAAGCTTAAACACTTGAAGAATTTTAGATATGATCTTGTTGAGCACAAAGTTGATAGCAATTCAGACGAATGCACTGATAAACAGGACATAGGCTCGATGATTCTTAGTAATCTATGTGTTTGATCCTTGATGCCAAGTCCTCTATTTATAGTGTGTGGTCCAACGTTCATCTTGTTCAAAATCTGAATTCTTTAACTATCAAACGTTTAATCCACATAGCCGTTGATGGTCCTGTTAGATGTCAGCGACCGTTCTGACATGTCAGTCCATCATTCAATGAAAATGCTTGATTTATTCTTAGTAATCTATGTGTTTGATCCTTGATGCCAAGTCCTCTATTTATAGTGTGTGGTCCAACGTTCATCTTGTTCAAAATCTGAATTCTTTAGCTATCAAACGTTTAATCCACATAGCCGTTGATGGTCCTATTAGATGTCAGCGACCGTTCTGACATGTCAGTCCATCATTCAATGAAAATGCTTGATTTGTAACGTTCGAATTTCCTTTCAGCTTTTTGGATGTCTTCAGCACTAAAATTGAGATATTTATAAATGGTCAGTTTTAAGCTTCACAAAACCGAGTGAGTCAGTTTTCAGTTTAGAGCATTAACTGAGTTTTTACTCTTCTTCAAAACGTAGTGCTCTATTTTCCATCTGATTCATATTGACTTAATCAGAGTACACCATAACTCATAAATCATCTAAGATATCATTGTCCTTATGTATCTTAGGTCTTGATATAAGATTCATAAATTCAGTTCAGGTCATCACAGTCTTGCCTGAATTCTAACCTTACAGTCTCGACTTTAATCTTCATAAAATGAGTTTGAACCCTCAGTTCTTCAATATTCAATGATTGAGTCTATGTCCCTCACCCTTCTAATACTAAGTTTGTTCCCACAGCCTTTTACTTGAAGATAATCCAACTGAGTCAGTGTCCCTCAGTGAACTTACCTTCTTCATTTCTGAGTAAATGTCAGTTCTATGGCTCTGAGTAACACTTTTTTAGTTTGTTGTGAGTTATCAGTTTGTCTGAAACTTAGTTACTTATAATTTCCAGTTTATAGATGATTCAAGTTTTCAGTTCTACGATTGTCTTCCTATTACAGTGCTTGTCTGATTCAACCTATACAAAGATCAGACTCTAATAAATCCTTTACATATTATTTCTAGACATTTTTTAGCTTTTCACGATAATAGCTAGTTTCAGCACTTCATCAATGAGGTAAAAACAAACAAGTAATTAAATAAGATGAATCATCATCAAAACACAAAATTTGAATTCTAAGAATTTCCTCCTATTTGATGATGCAAAAACCCTCCTTAAAAGAAAATCTTAAAGATAAAAACAAATAAACACAAAGTAAAACTGGAAACTGGATTTTTCATTAGAATTCACAAAAACTTGAATAAGTTACACAAATGATTAATTCATCAACTTTCTTCCCTTATCATGTAATTGATATTCACTTTCTAGTTTTGTATCGTCCTTCGCAAAAGTCTTGAGGTAGTCTACTAGGCTTGACAGCTTCCACTTCCTCTATAAGGCTAACTTAGGAAGATCAGTGTTGACCCTGTAGTACTTTTCAAATGTTAGGTGTAGTGCCCGAATGACAATTTGTGTAATTGTTTTTGGTGACATAATTTATCTCACTTTATGACTTGCTTTGTGCTTGTAAGTAATACACTGCTGCAAACCCTAAGTATATCAATATGTAACCGCTTAACTTAGTGTATGGCATGCACGTGAGGATTGAGTTAGTGGTGATATACTTAAACTGTTAGTCCATGGTGAACTTAATCAGAGTTTAGGGTCTCTTGATTAAAACACCAATAATGTGCCCAGAACACCTTAGGGTGTGATAGTCTTATCCGGACTATTGGTAGAGGGTACCTACGTGGGGCATTTATATATAATGGCATTCATATAGGACTAGACCGATTTAATCTGAATTTCTTGATATAATTCCGTAATCGAGGAATCTTATTAAATCATTAGATGATCATATATGGATCAACCTTAATCCTGAGGTGATCACAGGGTGCTGCTTGTCTCAGGGTAGTGTTTGATGTGTAAGTTACGGTTCACATAAATATGTGTTCCAAGCCACTTCTCATTGGCACTATCTCCTGATGAGTGAGTAGTTCTGATTTTCACAGACATGGAATCCATTCCATCCTGCAGGAAGTAGAGAGACAGTCCCCTTATTTGTTAGCCCTAAGAAAGTGATCGATCGGCCGAGTTCATATTAGACTAATTGATCACTAGTCAGATATGTGAACTAATTGATCATCGTGGGTTAATGGTAAATAAGGATAATATATTCGAGTCGGGTTCACGGAGACTTCCTACTCGTAATGGACGATCTATGGAGGTTAATCCGCATGTAGTGATTATATCAATGGACGCTTATTCACTCTATGGGTTGAGTATAAGTATACATCTATAATCGGTAGAGTTCAGTTTCGGTTTTATGGTGGCGTAATCCCGGAATTAATAATTAATGTACTTATTCTGTTCGA